>OY997272.1:291851353-292451353 GCA_963921465.1 Triticum timopheevii | reverse complement strand
GAGTTGGTTTAGCGATTGCTAAGGCGCAACGTCGTGCACGTTTGTAGTCGGATCGTCAAAGTCATCTTCACCAAATCGATAGTTATCATCTCATCGAAAGATCGGGACACCCTTTGCCTCTATCAGCTGCCTGCAGATTTTGGGGTTAGTCCCACTTTTAACATTGCTGATTTGAAGCCTTATTTGGGAGAGGAAGATGAACTTCCATCAAGGATGACTTCATTTCAAGAAGGGAGGATGATGAGGACATCAATACCATTGTTACACCCACAACACCTACAGCCAGACATACTGGACAAATTACTAGAGCTCACGCACGCCAATTAAAGTATCGGGTACTTTCGTTTCTTGGTAATGATTCTAATGCTCATGAGAATATGATGCTGCCTAAATTGGATACATTTGTTTTGCTTACAAATGAAGGGCCTAGCTTGGAGAAGGATGAACATTGGAGCAAGACCAAGCACGGAGATGATGGCATGCACAAGGGGAACAAGAACAGAGTTACATGTGATGATTTGAGGACTTTGAAGCCACCATAATGAGTGCATGAAACCTTGGACGAAATATACAAGATGCCACTTTATAAATTTCGTCCAAAGGCTATTCAAGGTGGTGCGTCACCTTTTTATTGGGCCAGGCCCATGTAATTTCGAAATACATAAGTATAGGCTATTTTTAGAGTCCGTATGTGTGCGGAAACAAGAGATAGGGTTGGTTTCGGACCCCTCCACTAAGGGCCACGAAATCCCCCCCCCCCTTCCTCCATATATACAACCCTTAGTGCACTGTTTAGACTTTGGGTTTTGTTCAGATTAAAAGTTCTCCATAGCTGCAACTTCGCGTACTTCGTTTGTGTTCAACGACCAGACAAAGGCATCAGAGAACCCCACCTTCATTAATAAAGCTTTCCTCTGTATTCGCAATATACAGATTGCAATCTTTGTTTCTTGCTTGTTCTTCGTTTGCTTGCAGAAAATAGACCTTCGTGGTCAGGTTGATCGTGCTCCGGCGTGCTGAATAACCTCTCGGAGTTGGTTTAGTGATTGCTAAGGCGCGACGTCCTCGCACATTCGTAGTCGGATCGTCAAAAGTTGACTTCCACCAAAACGAAAGACGATTTCCACCATCTCATAGAAAGACGGGACACCTTTGCTTCTATCAGAGTTGTTATTTAATCATGGATAACATTAAGGTGGCAACTTTAATATACATCTGGGTGGATTGGTTGAGGCACCTGAGGAACCCAGTGTTGCCTGTTTTTGGGAAATCAGTACCCATGTGATTTTTCCTATGGAATGCCACCCAGGCTCAAAGGGATCATAAGATTATTCATGCTAGAAACTTCCGTGTGTAGCCACAAGCCATTATGGGCTCTAGCATAGTTGAGTAAGTTGCGTGAGCTCTTGAAGAGGTGGACTAGCAGATGTAGGGGAAAGTAGGTGTACTGGTCCGCCCGGAGTAGAGAGTTATGGATGCGGTCATTCGATCATGGATGCGGTCGAGTCTTGTGGGGAAAAGTGCGCAAACCTCTGCAGAGTGTATAAACTAATCATGGTTAGTCGTGTCCGCAGTTATGGACATCTTGAGTATCTAGTACTTGAATCTATTGATATTATCTCATCATGTTACTTTAATTAATTTGATTTGGGTTAATGATGATACTTTCAATTGGGATTTGAGTTGGGGTTACCTTCTCAAATAATGGGCAACTTGGGAGTAGTTAAATAAATTTATTCCTTTGTTGTAGGGAAAAACTAGCTTTATGCAAAATCATAAACTTATAGCCTCCACCAGCCAAATATTGCATGTAGATGTAGTTCTTGCATTTCATTGCTTTACAGTGTAACTCTGCTAGCATATTCAATGTGCTGACCTACATGGCTACAATGTCTCATGTTGCAGACTACTCAGACGACGAATAAGGTGCGATAGGTCGTTGTTTTGCACTTAGCTATGCCATTGGAGTTGATGGACTCATTTATCTTCGAAGCTTCCGCAGTTATCTAGTTTAGATGGCATTCAGCCATGATATTTTTGCGTAATCATACTCTTTATGAGGACTCGATGTAATAAGTGTGTGATTGAAACTCTGTTATAATTCCTCGAGTAATGTGCGTGTCAGCATTACCGATCCAGGGATGACACTGATGCACAGAGACTTGACCGTTTGAGGTCTGGTTGCTACAAGATGGTATCAGAGCACATGCTGACTGTAGGACGCGACCGCTAGAATGAGCCACATGATTTCTCTGCTCTACTCATTTCTAATTCTCCTCTCTTTCTACTCTATAGATGGCGGATCCCAGGAACAAATTCACTCAGCCAGATGACGACACCCCTTTCGGATGCCACTTGAAGGAAGTCACTAAGTATTTGAACATCAGACTACCAACCTTCATGGGGAATTTTTCTACATCTGTATCGGAAGAGGAGCGCTAGAAGATGAAAGTCTGGGTACCTTGGAGGACATTTGTGCCAACAACGGAGCCTATTGATTTCTATCTTGATGAGGACATCAATACCATTGTTACACCCACAGCCCCTACAGCTACATATACTGGACAAATTATTAGAGCTCGCACACGCCCATTAAATTATCAGGTACTTTCGTTTCTTGGTAATGATTCTAATATTCATGAGAATATGATGCTACCTAAATTGGATACATTTGTTTTGCTTACAAATGAAGGGCCTATGGAGAAGGATGAACACTGGAGCAAGAACAAGCATGGAGATAATGGCATGCGCAAGGGGAACAAGAACTGAGTTACAAGTGATGATTTCAGGACTTTGAAGCCACCATAATGGGTGCATGAAGCCTTGGACGAAATATACAAGATGGCACTTCATAAATTTCGTCCCAAGGCTATTCTAGGTGCTGCATCACCTTATTATTGGGCCAGGCCCATGTAATTTCGAAATACATAAGTATAGACTATTTTTAGAGTCCGTATGTGTGGGGAAACAAGAGATAGGGTAATTTCGGACCCCTCCACCAAGGGCCACGAAATCCCCCCCCCTCTTCCTCCATATATACAGCCCTTAGGGCACCGTTTAGACTTCGGGTTTTGTTTAGATTAAAGTTCGCCATAGCTGCAACTTCGTGTACTTCGTTTGTGTTCAACGACCAGACAAAGGTGTCACAGAACCCCACCTTGATCAATAAAGCTTTCCTCTTATATTCGCAATATCCAGATTGCAATCTTAGTTTCTTGCTTATTATTCGTTTGCCTGCAGGAAATAGACCTTCGTGTTCAGGTTGATCGTGCTCGGGCGTGGTCAATAACCTCTCGGAGTTGGTTTACGATTGCTAAGGTGCGACGTCCTTGCACGTTCGTAGTCGGATCGTCAAAGTCGACTTCCTCCAAAACGATAGCCACCATCTCATCGAAAGACGGGACACCTTTGCCTCGATCAAGTGGTATCAGATTTTCAGGTTGCTCAGTGAGATTTTACAGTTTTTCGTAGTTTAGATCGAGTCTTTTCTTCATACCTATAGTCCACGAAAACCCCCCAAAAAAATTAGGGTTAGTTCATCCTATCCTAACCAATCTGAGCCTTTGCATAATCTCTTTTGTATTTGCTTTGTTGAATTTGCAGTTGCATCATCGTGTCAAGTTGCTGGTCTTAGCGTCTAGTTTCCCTTAGAGTTTCGAGTTCTCTTCACAAGTTGTCACGCCGCCGTCGCACCATCATCGTCGCTCCTGCCATCTACCACCACCGCTGATCCGCCACCACTCTGAATCCATATCCATATACCACTACCAATCCTTATCCATATACCACCACCGCTAACATATACCACCACCGCTGTCATATCCTACCACCATATATCCACCACCAATCTGAGTTACTTTCGTATTAGGTTTGTTTTCGAGATCCTTCTAATTTCCGATTCGTGTTTCCTTGCCTGAGTAGGTTTCGAAAAAAAAGTCTGGAGACCCCCGGGCAGTTTTTAGGCCAAAATTTTCGCAGGCGAAAATATTTTTTCCCGATCCTATTTTTAGGCTTTTCTGAGTCTTTTGAGCCACGTGCCATCATAGTGATTTTTTGTCGCACTTTTTCGTTGTCGCTGCCCTGATTTCTGAAAAAAGTCAACAAAAAATTCCGTGCCTATACTGTCAGTTTGACATCGGAAGAGTTTTGAGACACTCTCCATTATAGTGATTTTTCGCAAAAAAAAGAGGAGCACAAAACAACAAAGCGGAAAAAATTCCAGAGTCTGCTTTTCCCTTGTTTACGTGCAGCGTCGTGATTTTGTTAGTGTTTTAGGCTCGCATCTCTAGCACAGTCTAGCCTAGGACCAGCATAGTACCGTCGTTGAGCATTTATTCAACCTTGCATATCTGAATTGATTATTGCTGACCCTTTTGCTACCATATTATAAGCCTTCCCAGCTCCACATACATCTACGTCGTGTGTTTGACTCTCCCTGGTAATCGCTCTATCCAAGCTTTGAGAGTTTTGACTACAACGGTTGCCGATTACCGCCTGCTTCTGGGTAAGAACTTGATGAGGACATCAATACCATTGTTACACCCACAGCCCCTACTGCTACATATACTGGACCAATTACTAGAGCTCGCGCACGCCAATTAAATTATCAGGTACTTTCATTTCTTGGTAATGATTCTAATGTTCATGAGAATATGATGCTGCCTAAATTGGATATATTTGTTTTGCTTACAAATGAAGGGCCTAGCTTGGAGAAGGATGGACATTGGAGCAAGAGCAAGCATGGAGATGATGCCATGCGCAAGGGGAACCAGAACGGAGTTACAAGTGATGATTTCAGGACTTTGAAGCCACCATAAGAGTGCATGAAGCCTTGGACGAAATATACAAGATGCCACTTCATAAATTTCGTCTAGAGGCTATTATAGGTGCTGCGTCACCTTTTTATTGGGCCAGGCCCATGTAATTTCGAAATACATAAGTATAGGCTATTTTTAGAGTCCGTATGTGTGGGGAAACAAGAGATAGGGTTGATTTCGGACCCCTCCACCAAGGGCCACGAAATTCCCCCTCTCTTCCTCCATATATACAGCCCTTAGGGCACCGTTTAGACTTTGGGTTTTGATTAGATTAAAAGTTCGCCATAGCTGCAACTTCGCGTACTTCGTTTGTGTTCAACTACCAGACAAAGGCGTCACAGAACCCCACCTTGATCAATAAAGCTTTCATCTTATATTCGCAATATCCAGATTGCAATCTTAGTTTCTTGCTTGTTCTTCGTTTGCTCGCAGGAAACAGACCCTCGTGGTCAGGTTGATCGTGCTCCGGCGTGGTCAATAACCTCTCGGAGTTGGTTTAGCGATTGCTAAGGCGCGACGTCCTCGCACATTCGTAGTCGGATCGTCAAAGTCGACTTCCACCAAAGCGATTTCCATCATCTCATCGAAAGACGGGACACCTTTGCCTCTATCAAGTGGTATCAGATTTCCAGGTTGCTCGGTGAGATTTTCCAGTTTTTCGTAGTTTAGATCGAGTCTGTTCTTCATACCTATAGTCCACGAAAAAGCCACAAAAAAAAATTAGGGTTAGTTCATCATATCCGAACCAATCTGAGCCTTTGCATAATCTTTTTAGGGTTTTGCTTTGTTGAATTTGCGGTTGCATCGTCGGTCTAGTTGCTGGTCTTAGAGTCTAGTCTTTTAGAGTTTCGAGTTCTGGTCATAAGTTGTCACGCCGCCGCCGCACCATCATCATCGCCCCTGCCATCTACCACCACCACTCCGAATCCGTATCCATATACCACCACCAATCCGTGTCCATATACCACCACCGATCCATATCCATATACTACCACCGCTACCACCACCGCTGCCATATACCACAACCATATATCCACCACCAATCCGAGTTCCTTGCTTATTAGGTTTGTTTTCGGGATCCATCTAGTTTCCGATTCGTGTTTCCTTGCCGGAGTCCGGAAACCACGCTCCGTTTAGGCCCAAAATTTTTCGAAAACGCATTTTTCGAAAAAATTTCTGGCTATCTTATTTTTAGGTGTTTCTGAGTGTTTTGAGACAGGTGCCATTATAGGAAGTTTTTTTTTGACCCGTTTCCAGTTTTTGGGTCCGGGCAGTCGAAAAAACGAAAAAAAAAATTGGTCGAAAAAATTTCGTGCCCATCCTGTCAGTTTGACCTAGGAAGAGTTTTGAGACACTCGCCATTATAGTAATTTTTCGCAAAAAAAAAAGAGCAGCGCAAAAAAAAAAGAGCGAAAAAAAAACCAGAGTGTGCTTTTCCCTTGTTTACGTGCAGCGCCGTGATTTTGTTAGTGTTCTAGGCTCGCGTCTCTAGCACAGTCTAGCCTAGGACCAGCACAGTACCGTCGTTGAGCGTTTATTCAACTTTGCATCTCTGAATTGATTATTGCTGACCCTTTTTGCTACCATATTATAAGCCTTCCCAGCTCCACATACATCTACGTCGTGCGTTTGACTCTCCCTGGTAATCGCTCTATCCAAGCTTTGAGAGTTTTTGACTACAACGGTTGCCGATCACCGCCTACTGCTGGGTAAGAACTGGTAAGAATTTGAGATTTGCTTGACGGATTTGTGACACCCACCACCACCTCTTGTTAGTAGTCTGTAGGATCATATTCTTGTGTGTTTCTATTGCTGCTAACCATGCCAGGATCACAAGCCGACGAGACTGACTGGGAGAACATGACGAATAAGGATTTGCATGATAAATTTCAGCAAATGATGAGTGGACAGGTGCAAGATGTGCTAAACAGATTTGAAGAGGCCATGGAGAAGATAGATGGCATGGAGAAGACGTTCGAAACAAAGCTCGATAACAAGTTTAATAAATTGCTCGCGCGTCTTCCACCACCACCACCCGCTGCACCTAACGCACCTCTCCAACGACAACAACAACAACAACGCATCCTTTCAAATCAGTATGGACGAGCGAAGCGTGTTCCTATTGAGGATGGACAAACTTCTGGTGCTGCTGTTCATGTTGTTGATGCTTCTTTGGCCCCTGCTACTGCTGCTGCTGGTACCCAGGAGGATGATGAGTATGTGGGCGATTATGAGGATGAGGTTGATCAAAATCAGCACTACGTGCATCCACCAGCACCACCACCACCAGGTCGACCTCAGGTATATATTCGTAATGGTAGGCCTGCACCACCACCTCAGGTACGAGATGATGTCCATATTCCTAAACTGAAATTGAATATTCCACCATTTGAGGGTAGATATGTTCCTGATATATATCTTACTTGGGAGTTAGAAACTGAACAACGTTTTACATGTTTACAATATCCCGAGGAGAGACGGGTTGCTGCTGCTGTTTGTGCTTTCACTAGTTTTGCATGTGTATGGTGGTCTGAACATTGTAGATTATATCCTATTCCCGCTACTTGGGCTGCTTTGAAAACTGCTATGCGTACTCGTTGGGTTCCACCATATTATCAACGTGAATTGCTTCAAAAATTACAGCGCTTAAGACAAGGAAAAAATTCTGTAGAAGAATATTATCAGGAATTACAAACTGGCATGATTAGATGTGGTATTGTTGAGGAGAATGAAGCTATGCTTGCACGTTTTCTGGGTGGATTAAATAGAGAGATTCAGACCATTCTAGATTATAAGGAGTATACTAATATCACTCGTTTATTCCATCTTGCTTGTAAAGCTGAACGTGAAGTGCAGGATCGACAGGCATTGGCGCGGACTAACTTTTCTGCAGGTCGACCTTCATCATGGACACCACGTGCATCATCTACTTCCACACGTTCTGCTACACCGGCGCCTCCGTCGGCTGCCACCTCCAACCGTGATACAATAAAGCAGGCACAATCACCACTATCTGCCAAGAGCACATCTTCTGGGCCTGCAAAGAGCTCTTCTTCATCTGTGGCATCAACAGGGCAAACACATGATATTATTTGTCGACGTTGCAAGGGTGGAGGTCATTATGCGAGAGAATGCCCCTCTAAGCGTGTGATGATTGTTACTGAGGATGGTGGGTATGAGTCCGCTAGTGACTATGATGAGGAGACTTTGGCTCTTATTACACGTGACGAACACGGTGGAGAAGATTCTGATCATGAGACGCAATACATGGCTCCTGAAGATGCTGACAGGTATGAATGTTTAGTTGCTCAACGTGTTTTGAGTGTGCAGGTTACACAAGCTGAGCAAAATCAGAGGCATAATTTGTTCCATACAAAGGGAGTTGTGAAGGAACGTTCTGTTCGCGTGATCATAGATGGAGGGAGTTGCAACAACTTGGCTAGCATGGAGATGGTGGAGAAGCTATGTCTCACCACAAGACCACATCAACATCCTTACTACATCCAATGGTTCAACAACAGCGGCAAGGTTAAGGTAACACGTACTGTTCGTGTGCATTTTAGTATCTCTACATATGCTGATTATGTTGATTGTGATGTGGTACCTATGCAAGCATGTTCCTTATTACTTGGTAGACCATGGCAATTTGATAAAAATTCTATTCACCATGGTAGAAACAATCAGTATACTCTTGTTCATAAGGATAAAAATATTACTTTGCTTCCTATGACTCCTGATTCCATTTTGAAAGATGATCTTAATAGAGCTAATAAAGCAAAACAGGAGAAAACTAAGAGTGAAAATCAGATTGTGGCAAAAGAATTTGAGCAACAAATGCAGCCTAATAATAATAAACAATCTAGTGTTGCTTCTGAAATTAAATTGAAAAGTGCATGTTTACTTGCCACCAAATCTGATATTGATGATCTAGATTTTAGCAAATCTGTTTGCTATGCTTTTGTGTGCAAAGAGGCATTATTTTCATTCGAGGACGTGCCTTCCTCTTTGCCTCCTGCTGTCACTAACATTTTGCAGGAGTTCGCTGACGTCTTTCCACAAGACGTGCCACCGGGATTACCACCTATTCGCGGGATTGAGCATCAAATTGACTTAATTCCCGGTGCATCATTACCCAACCGTGCACCATACCGTACCAATCCAGAGGAGACGAAGGAGATTATGCGTCAAGTACAAGAACTGCTCGACAAAGGTTATATACGCGAATCCCTTAGTCCTTGTGCTGTTCCTATCATTTTAGTGTCGAAAAAGGATGGTACGTCGCGTATGTGCGTTGATTGTAGAGGCATTAATAATATTACTATTCGTTATCGTCATCCTATTCCTAGGCTAGATGATATGCTTGATGAATTGAGTGGCTCTACAATATTCTCCAAAGTTGATTTGCGTAGTGGTTACCATCAAATTCGTATGAAATTGGGAGATGAATGGAAAACAGCATTTAAAACTAAGTTTGGATTATATGAGTGGTTAGTCATGCCTTTTGGGTTAACTAATGCACCTAGTACTTTCATGAGGTTAATGAACAAAGTTTTACGTGCTTTCATTGGACGATTTGTGGTAGTTTACTTTGATGACATATTGATTTATAGCAAATCTTTGGAGGAACATTTGGAACATTTACGTGCTGTTTTTATTGCTCTACGTGATGCACGTTTGTTTGGTAACCTTGGAAAGTGCACCTTTTGCACCGACCGAGTATCTTTTCTTGGCTATGTTGTTACTCCACAGGGAATTGAAGTTGATAGAGCCAAAATTGAAGCTATTGAGAGTTGGCCACAGCCCAAAACGGTCACACAAGTGAGGAGTTTCCTTGGCCTCGCTGGATTCTATAGGCGTTTTGTGAGAGATTTCAGCACCATTGCTGCACCTCTCAATGAGCTTACAAAGAAAGATGTGCCTTTTCTATGGGTTACCGCACAGGAAGAAGCCTTCTCGGTATTGAAAGATAAGTTGACACATGCTCCTTTACTCCAACTTCCTGATTTTAATAAGACTTTTGAGCTTGAATGTGATGCTAGTGGAATTGGATTAGGAGGTGTGTTATTACAAGATGGCAAACCTGTTGCATACTTTTCTGAAAAATTGAGTGGGCCTAGTCTGAATTATTCTACTTATGATAAAGAATTATATGCTCTTGTTCGGACTTTAGAAACATGGCAACATTATTTATGGCCCAAAGAATTTGTTATACATTCTGATCATGAATCTTTGCAACATATTAAAAGTCAAGCTAAACTGAATCGTAGACATGCTAAATGGGTTGAATTCATTGAGACTTTCCCTTATGTCATTAAACACAAGAAGGGAAAAGAAAATGTTATTGCTGATGCATTGTCTCGTCGCTATACTATGCTTTCACAACTTGACTTCAAAATATTTGGTTTGGAGACCATCAAAGATCAATATGTGCATGATGCTGACTTTAAAGATGTAATGCAGAATTGTAAAGAAGGAAGAATGTGGAACAAGTTTGTCGTTAACGATGGATTTGTGTTTCGTGCTAACAAGCTATGCATTCCAGCTAGCTCCGTTCGTCTTTTGCTGTTGCAGGAGGCGCATGGGGGAGGATTAATGGGACACTTTGGCGTGAAGAAGACGGAGGACGTACTTGCTACACATTTCTTTTGGCCAAAGATGAGACGGGATGTTGAGCGTTTTGTTGCTCGCTGCACTACATGTCAAAAAGCTAAGTCACGACTCAATCCTCATGGTTTATATATGCCTTTGCCTGTACCTAGTGTTCCTTGGGAGGATATATCTATGGACTTTGTTTTAGGTTTACCTCGAACAAAGAAGGGGAGGGATAGCATATTTGTTGTCGTGGATAGATTCTCGAAAATGGCACACTTTATACCATGTCATAAAAGCGATGATGCTGTTAATGTTGCTGATTTGTTCTTTCGTGAAATTATTCGCTTGCATGGTGTGCCAAATACTATTATTTCAGATCGTGATACTAAATTTCTTAGCCACTTTTGGAGATGTTTATGGGCTAAGTTGGGGACTAAACTGCTATTTAGTACTACTTGTCACCCGCAAACTGATGGACAAACTGAAGTAGTCAATAGAACATTGTCTACTATGCTTAGGGCTGTTTTGAAGAATAATAAGAAAATGTGGGAAGAATGCTTGCCTCATATTGAATTTGCTTATAATCGTTCATTGCATTCTACTACTAAGATGTGCCCTTTTGAAATTGTGTATGGTTTCCTACCTCGTGCACCTATTGATTTGTTGCCTCTTCCATCTTCGGAGAAGGTTAATTTTGATGCTAAAGAACGTTCTGAATTGATTTTAAAAATGCATGAGTTAACTAAGGAAAACATTGAGCGTATGAATGCTAAATATAAACTTGCTGGAGATAAGGGTAGAAAACATGTTGTGTTTGCACCTGGAGATCTTGTTTGGTTACATTTGCGTAAAGATAGATTTCCTAATTTGCGCAAATCAAAGCTAATGCCACGTGCTGATGGTCCCTTTAAGGTGTTAGAGAAAATAAATGATAATGCATATAAACTTGAGCTGCCTGCAGATTTTGGGGTTAGTCCCACTTTTAACATTGCAGATTTGAGGCCTTATTTGGGTGAGGAAAATGAGCTTCCGTCGAGGACGACTTCATTTCAAGAAGGGGAGGATGATGAGGACATCAATACCATTGTTACACCCACAGCCCCTACTGCTACATATACGGGACCAATTACTAGAGCTCGCGCACGCCAATTAAATTACCAGGTACTTTCATTTCTTGGTAATGATTATAATGTTCATGAGAATATGATGCTGCCTAAATTGGATACATTTGTTTTGCTTAGAAATGAAGGGTCTAGCTTGGAGAAGGAGGAACACTGGAGCAAGAACAAGCATGGAGATGATGGCATGCGCAAGGGGAACAAGAACGGAGTTACAAGTGATGATTTCAGGACTTTGAAGCCACCATAATGGGTGCATGAAGCCTTGGATGAAATATACAAGATGCCACTTCATAAATTTCCTCCCGAGGCTATTCTAGGTGCTGCGTCACCCTATTATTGGGCCAGGCCCATGTAATTTCGAAATACATAAGTATAGGCTATTTTTAGAGTCCGTATGTGTGGGAAAACAAGAGATAGGGTTGATTTCAGACCCCTCCACCAAGGGCCACGAAATCCCCCCCCCCTCTTCCCCCATATATACAGCCCTTAGGGCATCGTTTAGACTTTGGGTTTTGTTTAGATTAAAGTTCGCCATAGCTGTAACTTCGCGTATTTCGTTTCTGTTCAACGACCAGACAAAGGCGTCACAGAACCCCACCTTGATCAATAAAGCTTTCCTCTTATATTCGCAATACCCAGATTGCAATCTTAGTTTCTTGCTTGTTCTTCGTTTGCCTGCAGGAAACAGACCTTCATGGTCAGGTTGATTGTGCTCCGGCGTGGTCAATAACCTCTCGGAGTTGGTTTAGCGATTGCTAAGGCGCGACGTCCTCGCACGTTCGTAGTCGGATCGTCAAAGTCGACTTCCACCAAAGCGATATCCATCATCTCATCGAAAGAAGGGACACCTTTGCCTCTATCAGAAGTGCAGGATCGACAAGCATTGGCGCGAACTAACTTTTCTGCAGGCCGACCTTCATCATGGAAACCGCGTGCATCTTCT
This sequence comes from Triticum timopheevii, assembly GCA_963921465.1. Lineage (NCBI taxonomy): Eukaryota > Viridiplantae > Streptophyta > Magnoliopsida > Poales > Poaceae > Triticum > Triticum timopheevii. The sequence continues at coordinate 292,438,880 of OY997272.1, read as the reverse complement.
ACTTGAACTGCACCAGCACCTCCATCAGGTGCGACCTCCAGCCGTGATTCAAGAAAGCAGGAACAACCACCATTATCTGCTAAGAGCGCACCGCCGGGCCTCCACAGAGTTCTTCTTCTTCCATGGCATCAACAGGGCACACAAGTGATATTATTTGTCGTCGTTGTAAGGGAAGAGGTCATTATGCGAGAGAATGCAAATCTCAGCGTGTGATGATTGCTACTAAGGATGGTGGGTATGAATCCGCTAGTGACTATGATGAGGAGACTTTGGCTCTTATTTCACATGAAGAACATGGTGGAGATGATTCTGATCATGAGACGCAATACATGGCTCCTGAAGACGCTGACAGGTATGAATGTTTAGTTTCTCAACGTGTTTTGAGTGTGCAGGTCAGACAAGCTGAGCAAAATCAGAGGCACAATTTGTTCCATACAAAGGGAGTTGTGAAGGAACGTTCTGTGCGCGTCATCATAGACGGAGGGAGCTGCAACAACTTGGCTAGCATGGAGATGGTGGAGAAGCTATCTCTCACCACAAGACCACATCCAGATCCTTACTACATCCAATGGTTCAACAACAGCGGCAAGGTGAAGGTAACACGTACCGTTCGTGTGCATTTTAGTATCTCTACATATGCTGATTATGTAGATTGTGATGTGGTACCTATGCAAGCATGTTCCTTATTACTTGGTCGACCATGGCAATTTGATAAAAATTATGTACACCATGGTAGAAATAATCAGTATACTCTTGTTCATAAGGATAAAAATATTACTTTTCTTCCTATGACTCCTGATTCCATTTTGGAAGATGATATTAATAGAGCTAATAAAGCAAAACAGGAGAAAAGTAAGAGTGAAAATCAGATTGTGGCAAAAGAATTTGAGCAACAACTGAAGCCTAATCGTAAGCCATCTATTGTTGCTTCTGAAATTAAATTGAAAAGTGCATGTTTACTTGCCACTAAATCTGATATTGATGAGCTAGATTTCAGAAAATCTGTTTGCTATGCTTTTGTGTGCAAAGAGGCATTATTTTCATTCGAGGACGTGCCTTCCTCTTTGCCTCCTGCTATCACTAACATTTTGCAGGAGTTCGGTGACGTCTTTCCACAAGACATGCCACCGGGATTACCTCCCATTCGAGGGATTGAGCATCAGATTGACTTAATTCCCGGTGCATCATTACCCAACCGTGCCCCATACCGTACCAATCCAGAAGAGACGAAGGAGATTATGCGTCAAGTACAGGAGCTGCTCGACAAAGGTTATATACGCGAATCCCTTAGTCCTTGTGTTGTTCCTATTATTCTAGTGCCGAAAAAGGATGGTAGATCACGTATGTGTGTTGATTGTAGAGGCATTAATAATATTACTATTCGTTATCGTCATCCTATTCCTAGGCTAGATGATATGCTTGATGAATTGAGTGGCTCTACAATATTCTCCAAACTTGATTTGTGTAGTGGATATGATGTAGGGTGGAACCCTATGGGGAGATCTTTCACGAATTGGAGGGGGAATCCCCAAGAACAAGATGAACAAAAGAGGGAAAACAAGAGGAACACTCAAGAACAAGTCAAATCACGCATCCACTAGACAATCAAGCACATAAGATCCACAAGGTACATGAACAATCAAAGGGAAATATGATACATGGTAGAGTTCATCCCAAATCCTATGAAGGAGATGAGTGCTTGATGATCCTATGAATGGGATCCTTCCCCAAGGAGGAGGTCTTGATGTTTGGTCACTCCAAGAGGAGGTCTTGATCTCCTAGTGGAGTGGATCCATGGAGCAAAGCTCACAAATGTCTATCAACTACTTTGCTATCCCTAACATATGGTCTAGGTACGGAACATATAGGCTTGGGGACGAAGTGGATGAAGAGGAGGCCCAAACAGCAATAACAGCCGCCCATCCTGTAGGGCCCGTGCGCACGGGGTAAGTTGGGCCCGTGCGCAAGGGGGTCCCGTGAGCACGGTACAGGCCCGTGCGCACAGGGTGCTCCAGCGCCAACTTCCTGAGTAGTCCGTGTGCACGGGGTCTTCGAGGCCCGTGGGCACGGGGTTACCTGGGAGGTGCAGTGTTGATCCTGTGCACTCCTTCTTCCTCCTCGTGGCCTTGTGGTCCTTCTACAACTCCTTTGGGGTGTCCCTCACCAGCTTGTGGTCGTCGGTCTTCGTACCTAAGGACACATAGAGCACTTTGGTGAGGTAGCAAGCAAGTCCAATGGATATTCATGATGTTCTCGAAGAAGAGCGGGTTCACCTTAGTTCCAATGGCATATGTTCGAGGTCTCGTCATATGTCCTCTTGGGGTATGGAGAGTAGTCGGAGTGTACATGGGATGACCATGGGATGCTCCGCATCATCTCCCCCCCCCCCTCCTGGGAAAGATCCGACCTCAGATCGTGATCCTCATCACCATGGAAACGGTTGTCGTAGACGGACTTGTAGTTAGACAAAGTTGAAGACATGGCACAATCCAAGTAGTCCAAGGTGTCACCAGAGTGATAGACATGCAAAAAGAGTAAACACAAGCAACACTCGGAAATACAATGGTTAGCGCACACAAAGTGTCCATCATGTAAGAATGAGTCCGTGCGGCAAAATTGGTAATGACAAAGCACATGAAGCTTATCAAGATGATCTAGAATGAGATGCAAAGTATTCATGGGAGGACATGCGATCATTATGCACACAAATGTGTTGTAAATATGATCAATGCAACCACGGTGCAAAATGATGTCATAGTGAGACGGTTTATCAATAGCATGAATATGGCAATGGATGCTCAACATGTATATGTTATCATGCAATTGATGGTGGACAATATGATCATGATGTATGAATATGCCATCAAGGAAGATCACAACAAATTTGCTAAGGAAGTGAACAACTTCATATATCATGGATGACATGGAAATAGATGCAACAAGACAAGCATAATGTGAGTCAATCCATGCATGGGGTGCAAACTTGTGGTGAGTATTATACGTCCATCGAGCATGACATGAATGAGCACGATCAACAAATTTGGAGGTGTTGGAGATAGAGGCAAAGGTGTCCCGTCTTTCGATGAGATGATGGATATCGCTTTGGTGGAAGTCGACTTTGATGATCCGACTACGAACGTGCGAGGACGTCGCGCCTTAGCAATCGCTAAACCAACTCCGAGAGGTTATTGACCACGCCGGGGCACGATCAACCTGACCACGAGGGTCTGTTTCCTGCGAGCAAATGAAGAACAAGCAAGAAACTAAGATTGCAATCTGGATATTGCGAATATAAGATGAAAGCTTTATTGATCAAGGTGGGGTTCTGTGACGCCTTTGTCTGGTCGTTGAACACAAACGAAGTATGCGAAGTTGCAGCTATGGTGAACTTTTAATCTAAACAAAACCCAAAGTCTAAACGGCGCCCTAAGGGCTGTATATATGGAGGAAGAGAGGGGGAATTTCGTGGCCCTCGGTGGAGGGGTCCGAAATCAACCCTATCTCTTGTTTCCCCACACATACGGACTCTAAAAATAGCCTATACTTATGTATTTTCGAAATTACATGGGCCTGGCCCAATAAAAAGGTGACGCAGCACCTATAATAGCCTCGGGACGAAATTTATGAAGTGGCATCTTGTATATTTCGTCCAAGGCTTCATGCACCCATTATGGTGGCTTCAAAGTCCTGAAATCATCACTTGTAACTCCGTTCTTGTTCCCCTTGCGCATGGCATCATCTCCATGCTTGTTCTTGCTCCAATGTTCATCCTTCTCCAAGCTAGGCCCTTCATTTGTAAGCAAAACAAATGTATCCAATTTAGGCAGCATCATATTCTCATGAACATTAGAATCATTACCAAGAAACGAAAGTACCTGATAATTTAATTGGCGTGCGCGAGCTCTAGTAATTGGTCCCGTATATGTAGTAGTAGGGGCTGTGGGTGTAACAATGGTATTGATGTCCTCATCATCCTCCCCTTCTTGAAATGAAGTCGTCCTCCACGGAAGTTCATCTTCCTCACCCAAATAAGGCTTCAAATCTGCAATGTTAAAAGTGGGACTAACCCCAAAATCTGCAGGCAGCTCAAGTTTATATGCATTATCATTTATTTTCTCTAACACCTTAAAGGGACCATCAGCACGTGGCATTAGCTTTGATTTGCGCAAATCAGGAAATCTATCCTTACGCAAATGTAACCAAACAAGATCTCCAGGTGCAAACACAACATGTTTTCTACCCTTATCTCCAGCAAGTTTATATTTAGCATTCATACGCTCAATGTTTTCCTTAGTTAACTCATGCATTTTTAAAATCAATTCAACACGTGGTTTAGCATCAAAATTAACCTTCTCCGAAGATGGAAGAGGCAACAAATCAATAGGTGCACGAGGTAGGAAACCATACACAACTTCAAAAGGGCACATCTTAATAGTAGAATGCAATGAACGATTATAAGCAAATTCAATATGAGGCAAGCATTCCTCCCACATTTTCTTATTATTCTTCAAAACAGCCCTAAGCATAGTAGAAAATGTTCTATTGACTACTTCAGTTTGTCCATCAGTTTGGGGGTGACAAATAGTACTAAAAAGCAGTTTAGTCCCCAACTTAGCCCATAAACATCTCCAAAAGTGGCTAAGAAATTTAGTATCATGATCTGAAACAATAGTATTTGGCACACCATGCAAGCGAATAATTTCACGAAAGAACAAATCAGCAACATTAACAGCATCATCGCTTTTATGACATGGTATAAAGTGTGCCATTTTCGAGAATCTATCCACGACAACAAATATGCTATCCCTCCCCTTCTTTGTTCGAGGTAAACCTAAAACAAAGTCCATAGATATATCCTCCCAAGGAACACTAGGTACAGGCAAAGGCATATATAAACCATGAGGATTGAGTCGTGACTTAGGTTTTTGACATGTAGTGCATCGAGCAATAAAACGCTCAACATCCCGTCACATCTTTGGCCAAAAGAAATATGTAGCAAGTACGTCTTCCGTCTTCTTCACGCCAAAGTGTCCCATTAATCCTCCTCCATGCGCCTCCTGCAACAACAAAAGACGAACGGAGCTAGCTGGAATGCATAGCTTGTTAGCACGAAACACAAATCCATCATTAACGACAAACTTGTTCCACATTCTTCCTTCTTTACAATTCTGCATTACATCTTTAAAATCAGCATCATGCACATATTGATCTTTGATGGTCTCCAAACCAAATATTTTGAAGTCAAGTTGTGAAAGCATAGTATAGCGACGAGACAATGCATCAGCAATAACATTTTCTTTTCCCTTCTTGTGTTTAATGACATAAGGGAAAGTCTCAATAAATTCAACCCATTTAGCATGTCTACGATTCAGTTTAGCTTGATTTTTAATATGTTTCAAAGATTCATGATCAGAATGTATAACAAACTCTTTGGGCCATAAATAATGTTGCCATGTTTCTAAAGTCCGAACAAGAGCATATAGTTCTTTATCGTAAGTAGAATAATTCAGACTAGGCCCACTCAATTTTTCAGAAAAGTATGCAACAGGTTTGCCATCTTGTAATAACACACCTCCTAATCCAATTCCACTAGCATCACATTCAAGCTCAAAAGTCTTATTAAAATCAGGAAGTTGGAGTAAAGGAGCATGTGTCAACTTATCTTTCAATACCGTAAAGGCTTCTTCCTGTGCGGTACTCCACAGAAAAGGCACATCTTTCTTTGTAAGCTCATTGAGAGGTGCAGCAATGGTGCTGAAATCTCTCACAAAACGCCTATAGAATCCAGCGAGGCCAAGGAAACTCCTCACTTGTGTGACCGTTTTGGGCTGCGGCCAACTCTCAATAGCTTCAATCTTGGCTTTATCAACATCAATTCCCTGTGGAGTAACAACATAGCCAAGAAAAGATACTCGGTCGGTGCAAAAGGTGCACTTTCCAAGGGTACCAAACAAATGTGCATCACGTAAAGCAATAAAAACAGCACGTAAATGTTCCAAATGTTCCTCCAAAGATTTGCTATAAATCAATATGTCATCAAAGTAAACTACCACAAATCGTCCAATGAAAGCACGTAAAACTTCGTTCATTAACCTCATGAAAGTACTAGGTGCATTAGTTAACCCAAAAGGCATGACTAACCACTCATATAATCCAAACTTAGTTTTAAATGCTGTTTTCCATTCATCTCCCAATTTCATACGAATTTGATGGTATCCACTACGCAAATCAACTTTGGAGAATATTGTAGAGCCATTCAATTCATCAAGCATATCATCTAGCCTAGGAATAGGATGACGATAACGAATAGTAATATTATTAATGCCTCTACAATCAACGGACATACGCGACGTACCATCCTTTTTCGGCACTAAAATGATAGGAACAGCACAAGGACTAAGGGATTCGCGTATATAACCTTTGTCGAGCAGTTCTTGTACTTGACGCATAATCTCCTTCGTCTCCTCTGGATTGGTACGGTATGGTGCACGGTTGGGTAATGATGCACCGGGAATTAAGTCAATTTGATGCTCAATCCCGCGAATAGGTGGTAATCCCGGTGGCACGTCTTGTGGAAAGACGTCAGCGAACTCCTGCAAAATGTTAGTGACAGCAGGAGGCAATGAGGAAGGCACGTCCTCGAATGAAAATAATGCCTCTTTGCACACAAAAGCATAGCAAACAGATTTGCTAAAATCTAGATCATCAATATCAGATTTGGTGGCAAGTAAACATGCACTTTTCAATTTAATTTCAGAAGCAACACTAGATTGTTTATTATTATTAGGCTGCATTTGTTGCTCAAATTCTTTTGCCACAATCTGATTTTCACTCTTAGTTTTCTCCTGTTTTGCTTTATTAGCTCTATTAATATCATCTTTCAAAATGGAATCAGGAGTCATAGGAAGCAAAGTAATATTTTTATCCTTATGAACAAGAGTATACTGATTGTTTCTACCATGGTGAATAGAATTTTTATCAAATTGCCATGGTCTACCAAGTAATAAGGAACATGCTTGCATAGGTACCACATCACAATCAACATAATCAGCATATGTAGAGATACTAAAATGTACACGAACAGTACGTGTTACCTTAACCTTGCCGCTGTTGTTGAACCATTGGATGTAGTAAGGATGTGGATGTGGTCTTGTGGTGAGAGATAGCTTCTCCACCATCTCCATGCTAGCCAAGTTGTTGCAACTCCCTCCATCTATGATCACGTGAACAGAACGTTCCTTCACAACTCCCTTTGTATGGAACAAATTATGCCTCTGATTTTGCTCAGCTTGTGTAACCTGCACACTCAAAACACGTTGAGCAACTAAACATTCATACCTGTCAGCATCTTCAGGAGCCATGTATTGCGTCTCATGATCAGAATCGTCTCCACCGTGTTCGTCACGTGTAATAAGAGCCAAAGTCTCCTCATCATAGTCACTAGCGGACTCATACCCACCATCCTCAGTAACAATCATCACACGCTTAGATGGGCATTCTCTCGCATAATGACCTCCACCCTTGCAACGTCGACAAATAATATCATGTGTTTGCCCTGTTGATGCCATGGATGAAGAAGAGCTCTTTGCAGGCCCAGAAGGTGTGCTCTTGGCAGATAGTGGTGATTGTGCCTGCTTTATTGTATCACGGTTGGAGGTGGCAGCCGACGGAGGCGCCGGTGTAGCAGAACGTGTGGAAGTAGATGATGCACGTGGTGTCCATGATGAAGGTCGACCTGCAGAAAAGTTAGTCCGCGCCAATGCCTGACGATCCTGCACTTCACGTTCAGCTTTACAAGCAAGATGGAATAAACGAGTGATATTAGTATACTCCTTATAGTCTAGAATGGTCTGAATCTCTCTATTTAATCCACCCAGAAAACGTGCAAGCATAGCTTCATTCTCCTCAACAATACCACATCTAATCATGCCAGTTTGTAATTCCTGATAATATTCTTCTACAGAATTTTTTCCTTGTCTTAAGCGCTGTAATTTTTGAAGCAATTCACGTTGATAATATGGTGGAACCCAACGAGTACGCATAGCAGTTTTCAAAGCAGCCCAAGTAGCGGGAATAGGATATAATCTACAATGTTCAGACCACCATACACATGCAAAACTAGTGAAAGCACAAACAGCAGCAGCAACCCGTCTCTCCTCGGGATATTGTAAACATGTAAAACGTTGTTCAGTTTCTAACTCCCAAGTAAGATATATATCAGGAACATATCTACCCTCAAATGGTGGAATATTCAATTTCAGTTTAGGAATATGGACATCATCTCGTACCTGAGGTGGTGGTGCAGGCCTACCATTACGAATATATACCTGAGGTCGACCTGGTGGTGGTGGTGCTGGTGGCTGCACGTAGTGCTGATTTTGATCAACCTCATCCTCATAATCGCCTGCATACTCATCATCCTCCTGGGTACCAGCAGCAGCAGTAGCAGGGGCCAAAGAAGCATGAACAACATGAACAGCAGCACCAGAAGTTTGGCCATCCTCAATAGGAACACGCTTCGCTCGTCCATACTGATTCGAAAGGATGCGGTGTTGTTGTTGTTGTTGTTGGAGAGGTGCGTTAGGTGCAGCGGGTGGTGGTGGTGGAAGACGCGCGAGCAATTCATTAAACTTGTTATCAAGCTTTGTTTCGAATGTCTTCTCCATGCCATCTATCTTCTCCATGGCCTCTTCAAATCTGTTTAGCACATCTTGCACCTGTCCACTCATCATTTGCTGAAATTTATCATGCAAATCCTTATTCGTCATGTTCTCCCAGTCAGTCTCGTCGGCTTGTGATCCTGGCATGGTTAGCAGCAATAGAAACACACAAGAATATGATCCTACAGACTACTAACAAGAGGTGGTGGTGGGTGTCACAAATCCGTCAAGCAAATCTCAAATTCTTACCAGTTCTTACCCAGCAGCAGGCGGTGATCGGCAGCCGTTGTAGTCAAAGACTCTCAAAGCTTGGATAGAGCGATTACCAGGGAGAGTCAAACGCACGACGTAGATGTATGTGGAGCTGGGAAGGCTTATAATATGGTAGCAAAAAGGGTCAGCAATAATCAATTCAGAGATGCAAAGTTGAATAAACGCTCAACGACGGTACTGTGCTAGTCCTAGGCTAGACTGTGCTAGAGACGCGAGCCTAGAACACCAACAAAATCACGGCGCGGCACGTAAACAAGGGAAAAGCACACTCTGGAACTCTTTTTTTTTGCTCTTTTTTTTTGCGCTCCTCTTTTTTTTTGCGCTCCTCTTTTTATTTTTTTTGCGAAAAATCACGATAATGGCGAGTGTCTCAAAACTCTTCCCTCGTCAAACTGATAGGATGGGCACGAAAAAAAAATTTCACTTTTTTTTCGGAAATTAGGGCAGCGACGACGAAAAAGTGCGACCAAAAAATCACAATGATGGCACGTGGCTCAAAAGACTCAGAAAAGCCTAAAAATAGGATAGGGAAAAAAAATTTGCCCGTGAAAATTTTGGCCAAAAAACTGCCCGGGGGTCTCCAGACTCTTTTTTTTCCGAGACCTACGCAGGCAAGGAAACACGAATCGGAATTTAGATTGATCTCAAGAACAAACCTAATATGAGAAGAACTCGGATTGGTGGTGGATATATGGTTGTGGTATATGGCAGCGGTGGTGGTATATGGTAGCGGTGGTGGTATATGGATACAGATTGGTGGTGGTATATGGATACGAATTGGTAGTGGTATATGGATATGGATTCAGAGCGGTGGCGGATAAGCAAAAGTGGTAGATGGGCGATGATGATGATGCGGCGGCGGCGTGACCACTTATGACCAGAACTCGAAACTCTAAAAGACTAGACTCTAAGACCAGCAACTTGACACGACGATGCAACCGCAAATTCAACAAAGCAAAAACCCTAAAAAGATTATGCAAAGGCTCAGATTGGTTCGGATATGATGAACTAACCCTAATTTTTTTTGTGGCTTTTTCGTGGACTGTAGGTATGAAGAACAGACTCGAACTAATCTACGAAAAACTGTAAAATCTCACCGAGCAACCTGGAAATCTGATACCACTTGATAGAGGCAAAGGTGTCCCGTCTTTCGATGAGATGATGGTTATCGCTTTGGTGGAAGTCGACTTTGACGATCCGACTACGAACGTGCGAGGACGTCGCGCCTTAGCAATCGCTAAACCAACTCCGAGAGGTTATTGACCACGCCGGAGCACGATCAACCTGACCACGAGGGTCTGTTTCCTGCGAGCAAATGAAGAACAAGCAAGAAACTAAGATTGCAATCTGGATATTGCGAATATAAGATGAAAGCTTTATTGATCAAGGTGGGGTTCTATGACGCCTTTGTCTGGTCGTTGAACACAAACGAAGTACGCGAAGTTGCAGCTATGGCGAACTTTTAATCTAAACAAAACCCAAAGTCTAAACGGTGCCCTAAGGGCTGTATATATGGACGAAGAGAGGGGGAATTTCGTGGCCCTTGGTGGAGGGGTCCGAAATCAACCCTATCTCTTGTTTCCCCACACATACAGACTCTAAAAATAGCCTATACTTATGTATTTTCGAAATTACATGGGCCTGGCCAAATAAAAAGGTGACGCAGCACCTATAATAGCCTCGGGACGAAATTTATGAAGTGGCATCTTGTATATTTCGTCCAAGGCTTCATGCACCCATTATGGTGGCTTCAAAGTCCTGAAATCATCACTTGTAACTCCGTTCTTGTTCCCCTTGCGCATGGCATCATCTCCATGCTTGTTCTTGCTCCAATGTTCATCCTTCTCCAAGCTAGGCCCTTCATTTGTAAGCAAAACAAATGTATCCAATTTAGGCAGCATCATATTCTCATGAACATTAGAATCATTACCAAGAAACGAAAGTACCTGATAATTTAATTGCGTGCGCGAGCTCTAGTAATTGGTCCCATATATGTAGCAGTAGGGGCTGTGGGTGTAACAATGGTATTGATGTCCTCATCAATTGGTGTACCAAAGCTTGATGTCAAGGCATGAGTGGAGTGGCGAAGGTGCATCCAATAAGTGCGAGCGCTCCTCAATGTGAAGGTCCATGTAGCCAATCTCCAATGTCGCTCCTCCGTTCACGAGATGTATCATGTAGACAACAAGAAGGAAACAACAATGAAAGAGTGACCCATCCAATATGCATATTTGAGGATGGCTCAAAGAGAAGGAGTTCACCTCAAGAAAGTTCCCAAAGATGTTGGATTCGTACATCATGTATGCCTTCACATAACCAATATGTCGCCTAAAGGCACCGCCTTGTGAATCCTTGATAGAGGCAAAGGTGTCCCGTCTTTCGATGAGATGATGGATTTCGCTTTGGTGGAAGTCGACTTTGACGATCCGACTACGAACGCGCGAGGACGTCGCGCCTTAGCAATCGCTAAACCAACTCCGAGAGGTTATTGACCACGCCGGAGCACGATCAACCTGACCACGAGGGTCTGTTTCCTGCGAGCAAATGAAGAATAAGCAAGAAACTAAGATTGCAATCTGGATATTGCGAATATAAGATGAAAGCTTTATTGATCAAGGTGGGGTTCTGTGACGCCTTTGTCTGGTCGTTGAACACAAACGAAGTACGCGAAGTTGCAGCTATGGCGAACTTTTAATCTAAACAAAACCCAAAGTCTAAACGGCGCCCTAAGGGCTGTATATATGGAGGAAGAGGGGGGGAATTTCGTGGCCCTTGGTGGAGGGGTCCGAAATCAACCCTATCTCTTGTTTCCCCACACATACGGACTCTAAAAATAGCCTATACTTATGTATTTCGAAATTACATGGGCCTGGCCCAATAATAAGGTGACGGAGCACCTATAATAGCCTCTGGACGAAATTTATGAAGTGGCATCTTGTATATTTCGTCCAAGGCTTCATGCACTCTTATGGTGGCTTCAAAGTCCTGAAATCATCACTTGTAACTCCGTTCTGGTTCCCCTTGCGCATGGCATCATCTCCATACTTGCTCTTGCTCCAATGTCCATCCTTCTCCAAGCTAGGCCCTTCATTTGTAAGCAAAACAAATGTATCCAATTTAGGCAGCATCATATTCTCATGAACATTAGAATCATTACCAAGAAACGAAAGTACCTGATAATTTAATTGGCGTGCGCGAGCTCTAGTAATTGGTCCAGTATATGTAGCAGTAGGGGCTGTGGGTGTAACAATGGTATTGATGTCCTGATCATCCTCCCCTTCTTGAAATGAAGTCGTCCTCGACGAAAGCTCATCTTCCTCACCCAAATAAGGCTTCAAATCTGCAATGTTAAAAGTGGGACTAACCCCAAAATCTGCAGGCAGCTCAAGTTTATATGCATTATCATTTACTTTCTCCAACACCTTAAAGGGACCAGCAGCACGTGGCATTAGCTTTGATTTGCGCAAATCAGGAAATCTATCCTTACGCAAATGTAACCAAACAAGATCTCCAGGTGCAAACACAACATGTTTTCTACCCTTATCTCCAGCAAGTTTATATTTAGCATTCATACGCTCAATGTTTTCCTTAGTTAACTCATGCATTTTTAAAATCAATTCAGCAGGTTCTTTAGCATCAAAATTAACCTTCTCCGAAGATGGAAGAGGCAACAAATCAATAGGTGCACGAGGTAGGAAACCATACACAACTTCAAAAGGGCACATCTTAGTAGTAGAACGCAATGAACGATTATAAGCAAATTCAATATGAGGCAAGCATTCCTCCCACATTTTCTTATTATTCTTCAAAACAGCCCTAAGCATAGTAGACAATGTTCTATTGACTACTTCAGTTTGTCCATCAGTTTGGGGGTGACAAGTAGTACTAAAAAGCAGTTTAGTCCCCAACTTAGCCCATAAACATCTCCAAAAGTGGCTAAGAAATTTAGTATCACGATCTGAAACAATAGTATTTGGCACACCATGCAAGCGAATAATTTCATGAAAGAACAAATCAGCAACATTAACAGCATCATCGCTTTTATGACATGGTATAAAGTGTGCCATTTTCGAGAATCTATCCACGACAACAAATATGCTATCCCTCCCCTTCTTTGTTCAAGGTAAACCTAAAACAAAGTCCATAGATATATCCTCCCAAGGAACACTAGGTACAGGCAAAGGCATATATAAACCATGAGGATTGAGTCGGGACTTAGCTTTTTGACATGTAGTGCAGCGAGCAATAAAACGCTCAACATCCCGTCTCATCTTTGGCCAAAAGAAATGTGTAGCAAGTACGTCCTCCGTCTTCTTCACGCCAAAGTGTCCCATTAATCCTCCTCCATGCGCCTCCTGCAACAACAAAAGACGAACGGAGCTAGCTGGAATGCATAGCTTGTTAGCACGAAACACAAATCCATCGTTAACGACAAACTTGTTCCACATTCTTCCTTCTTTACAATTCTGCATTACATCTTTAAAATCAGCATCATGCACATATTGATCTTTGATGGTCTCCAAACCAAATATTTTGAAGTCAAGTTGTGAAAGCATAGTATAGCGACGAGATAATGCATCAGCAATAACATTTTCTTTTCCCTTCTTGTGTTTAATGACATAAGGGAAAGTCTCAATGAATTCAACCCATTTAGCATGTCTACGATTCAGTTTAGCTTGACTTTCAATATGTTTCAAAGATTCATGATCAGAATGTATAACAAATTCTTTGGGCCATAAATAATGTTGCCATGTTTCTAAAGTCCGAACAAGAGCATAAAATTCTTTATCATAAGTAGAATAATTCAGACTAGGCCCACTCAATTTTTCAGAAAAGTATGCAACAGGTTTGCCATCTTGTAATAACACACCTCCTAATCCAATTCCACTAGCATCACATTCAAGCTCAAAAGTCTTATTAAAATCAGGAAGTTGGAGTAAAGGAGCATGTGTCAACTTATCTTTCAATACCGTGAAGGCTTCTTCCTGTGCGGTACCCCACAGAAAAGGCACATCTTTCTTTGTAAGCTCATTGAGAGGTGCAGCAATGGTGCTGAAATCTCTCACAAAACGCCTATAGAATCCAGCGAGGCCAAGGAAACTCCTCACTTGTGTGACCGTTTTGGGCTGCGGCCAACTCTCAATAGCTTCAATCTTGGCTTTATCAACTTCAATTCCCTGTGGAGTAACAACATAGCCAAGAAAAGATACTCGGTCGGTGCAAAAGGTGCACTTTCCAAGGTTACCAAACAAACGTGCATCACGTAGAGCAATAAAAACAGCACGTAAATGTTCCAAATGTTCCTCCAAAGATTTGCTATAAATCAATATGTCATCAAAGTAAACTACCACAAATCGTCCAATGAAAGCACGTAAAACTTCGTTCATTAACCTCATGAAAGTACTAGGTGCATTAGTTAACCCAAAAGGCATGACTAACCACTCATATAATCCAAACTTAGTTTTAAATGCTGTTTTCCATTCATCTCCCAATTTCATACGAATTTGATGGTATCCACTACGCAAATCAACTTTGGAGAATATTGTAGAGCCACTCAATTCATCAAGCATATCATCTAGCCTAGGAATAGGATGACGATAACGAATAGTAATATTATTAATGCCTCTACAATCAACGCACATACGTGATGTACCATCCTTTTTCGGCACTAGAATAATAGGAACAACGCAAGGACTAAGGGATTCGCGTATATAACCTTTGTCGACAAGCTCTTGTACTTGACGCATAATCTCCTTCGTCTCCTCTGGATTGGTACGGTATGGTGCACGGTTTGGCAGTGAAGCACCGGGAATTAAGTCAATCTGATGCTCAATCCCTCGAATAGGCGGTAATCCCGGTGGCACGTCTTGTGGAAAGACGTCAGCGAACTCCTGCAAAATGTTAGTGATAGCAGGAGGCAAAGAGGAAGACACGTCCTTGAATGAAAATAATGCCTCTTTGCACACAAAAGCATAGCAAACAGATTTGCTAAAATCTAGATCATCAATATCAGATTTGGTGGCAAGTAAACATGCACTTTTCAATTTAATTTCATAAGCAACACTAGATTGTTTATTATTATTAGGCTGCATTTGTTGCTCAAATTCTTTTGCCACAATCTGATTTTCACTCTTAGTTTTCTCCTGTTTTGCTTTATTAGCTCTATTAATATCATCTTTCAAAATGGAATCAGGAGTCATAGGAAGCAAAGTAATATTTTTATCCTTATGAACAAGAGTATACTGATTGTTTCTGATGAGGACATCAATACCATTGTTACACCCACAGCCCCTACTGCTACATATACTGGACCAATTACTAGAGCTCGCGCACGCCAATTAAATTATCAGGTACTTTCGTTTCTTGGTAATGATTCTAATGTTCATGAGAATATGATGCTGCCTAAATTGGATACATTTGTTTTGCTTACAAATGAAGGGCCTAGCTTGGAGAAGGATGGACATTGGAGCAAGAGCAAGCATGGAGATGATGCCATGCGCAAGGGGAACCAGAACGGAGTTACAAGTGATGATTTCAGGACTTTGAAGCCACCATAAGAGTGCATGAAGCCTTGGACGAAATATACAAGATGCCACTTCATAAATTTCGTCCAGAGGCTATTATAGGTGCTGCGTCACCTTTTTTATTGGGCCAGGCCCATGTAATTTCGAAATACATAAGTATAGGCTATTTTTAGAGTCCGTATGTGTGGGGAAACAAGAGATAGGGTTGATTTCGGACCCCTCCACCAAGGGCCACGAAATTCCCCTCTCTTCCTCCATATATACAGCCCTTAGGGCACCGTTTAGACTTTGGGTTTTGTTTAGATTAAAAGTTCGCCATAGCTGCAACTTCGCGTACTTCGTTTGTGTTCAACGACCAGACAAAGGCGTCACAGAACCCCACCTTGATCAATAAAGCTTTCATCTTATATTCGCAATATCCAGATTGCAATCTTAGTTTCTTGCTTGTTCTTCGATTGCTCGCAGGAAACAGACCCTCGTGGTCAGGTTGATCGTGCTCCGGCGTGGTCAATAACCTCTCGGAGTTGGTTTAGCGATTGCTAAGGCGCGACGTCCTCGCACGTTCGTAGTCGGATCGTCAAAGTCGACTTCCACCAAAGCGAAATCCACCATCTCATCGAAAGACGGGACACCTTTGCCTCTATCAAGAAGCAGGCGGTGATCGGCAACCGTTGTAGTCAAAAACTCTCAAAGCTTGGATAGAGCGAGTACCAGGGAGAGTCAAACGCACGACGTAGATGTATGTGGAGCTGGGAAGGCTTATAATATGGTAGCAAAAAGGATCAGCAATAATCAATTCAGAGATGCAAAGTTGAATAAACGCTCAACGACGGTACTGTGCTGGTCCTAGGCTAGACCGTGCTAGAGACGCGAGCCTAGAACACTAACAAAATCACGGCGCTGCACGTAAACAAGGGAAAAGCACACTCTGGACTTTTTTTTTTCGCTCTTTGTTTTTTTTTTTTTTTTTTTTTTGCGCTCTTTTTTTTTTTTTTTTTTTGCGGCTCTTTTTTTTTTTTTTTTTTTTTTGCGAAAAATCACTATAATGGCGAGTGTCTCAAAACTCTTCCTAGGTCAAACTGACAGGATGGGCACAAAATTTTTTCGACCAATTTTTTTTTTCGTTTTTTCGACTGCCCGGACCCAAAAACTGGAAACGGGTCAAAAAAAACTTACTATAATGGCACCTGTCTCAAAACACTCAGAAACACCTAAAAATAGGATAGCCAGAAATTTTTTCGAAAAATGCGTTTTCGAAAAATTTTGGGCCTAAACGGAGCGTGGTTTCCAGACTCTTTTTTTTTTTTCCGAAACCTACTCCGGCAAGGAAACACGAATCGGAAACTAGATGGATCCCGAAAACAAACCTAATAAGCAAGGAACTCGGATTGGTGGTGGTATATGGCAGCGGTGGTAGTATATGGATACGGATCGGTGGTGGTATATGGACACAGATTGGTGGTGGTATATGGATACGGATACGGAGTGGTGGTGGTAGATGGCAGGGGCGATGATGATGGTGCAGCGGCGGCGTGACAACTTATGACCAGAACTCGAAACTCTAAAAGACTAGACTCTAAGACCAGCAACTAGACCGACGATGCAACCGCAAATTCAACAAAGCAAAACCCTAAAAAGATTATGCAAAGGCTCAGATTGGTTCGGATATGATGAACTAACCCTAATTTTTTTTGTGGCTTTTTCGTGGACTATAGGTATGAAGAACAGACTCGATCTAAACTACGAAAAACTGGAAAATCTCACCGAGCAACCTGGAAATCTGATACCACTTGATAGAGGCAAAGGTGTCCCGTCTTTCGATGAGATGGTGGATTTCGCTTTGGTGGAAGTCGACTTTGACGATCCGACTACGAACGTGCGAGGACGTCGCGCCTTAGCAATCGCTAAACCAACTCCGAGAGGTTATTGACCACGCCGGAGCACGATCAACCTGACCACGAGGGTCTGTTTCCTGCGAGCAATCGAAGAACAAGCAAGAAACTAAGATTGCAATCTGGATATTGCGAATATAAGATGAAAGCTTTATTGATCAAGGTGGGGTTCTGTGACGCCTTTGTCTGGTCGTTGAACACAAACGAAGTACGCGAAGTTGCAGCTATGGCGAACTTTTAATCTAAACAAAACCCAAAGTCTAAACGGTGCCCTAAGGGCTGTATATATGGAGGAAGAGAGGGGAATTTCGTGGCCCTTGGTGGAGGGGTCCGAAATCAACCCTATCTCTTGTTTCCCCACACATACGGACTCTAAAAATAGCCTATACTTATGTATTTCGAAATTACATGGGCCTGGCCCAATAAAAAAGGTGACGCAGCACCTATAATAGCCTCTGGACGAAATTTATGAAGTGGCATCTTGTATATTTCGTCCAAGGCTTCATGCACTCTTATGGTGGCTTCAAAGTCCTGAAATCATCACTTGTAACTCCGTTCTGGTTCCCCTTGCGCATGGCATCATCTCCATGCTTGCTCTTGCTCCAATGTCCATCCTTCTCCAAGCTAGGCCCTTCATTTGTAAGCAAAACAAATGTATCCAATTTAGGCAGCATCATATTCTCATGAACATTAGAATCATTACCAAGAAACGAAAGTACCTGATAATTTAATTGGCGTGCGCGAGCTCTAGTAATTGGTCCAGTATATGTAGCAGTAGGGGCTGTGGGTGTAACAATGGTATTGATGTCCTCATCAGTTTCTACCATGGTGAATAGAATTTTTATCAAATTGCCATGGTCTACCAAGTAATAAGGAACATGCTTGCATAGGTACCACATCACAATCAACATAATCAACATATGTAGAGATACTAAAATGTACACGAACAGTACGTGTTACCTTAACCTTGCCGCTGTTGTTGAACCATTGGATGTAGTAAGGATGTGGATGTGGTCTTGTGGTGAGAGATAGCTTCTCCACCATCTCCATGCTAGCCAAGTTGTTGCAACTACCTCCGTCTATGATGACGCGCACAGAACGTTCCTTCACAACTCCCTTGGTATGGAACAAATTGTGCCTCTGATTTTGCTCAGCTTGTGTGACCTGCACACTCAAAACACGTTGAGCAACTAAACATTCATACCTGTCAGCATCTTCAGGAGCCATGTATTGCGTCTCAGGATCAGAATCATCTCCACCATGTTCTTCATGTGTAATAAGAGCCAAAGTCTCCTCATCATAGTCACTAGCGGACTCATATCCACCATCCTCAGTAGCAATCATCACACGCTGAGATTTGCATTCTCTCGCCAAATGTCCTCTTCCCTTACAACGACGACAAATAATATCACTTGTGTGCCCTGTTGACGCCATGGAAGAAGAAGAGCTCTGTGCAGGCCCGGCAGGTGTGCTCTTGGCAGATAGTGGTGGTTGTGCCTGCTTCTTGTATCACGGTTGGAGGTGGCACCTGAAGGAGGTGATGGTGCAGTGGAAGTAGATGATGCACGTGGTGTCCATGATGAAGGTCGACCTGCAGAAAAGTTAGTGCGCGCCAATGCCTGTCGATCCTGCACTTCACGTTCAGCTTTACAAGCAAGATGGAATAAACGAGTGATATTATTATAATCCTTATAGTCTAGAATGGTCTGAATATCTCTATTTAATCCACCCAGAAAACGTGCAAGCATAGCTTCATTCTCCTCAACAATACCACATCTAATCAAGCCAGTTTGTAATTCCTGATAATATTCTTCTACAGAATTTTTACCTTGTCTTAAGCGCTGCAATTTTTGAAGTAATTCACGTTGATAATATGGTGGAACCCAACGAGTACGCATAGCAGTTTTCAAAGCAGCCCAAGTAGCTGGAATAGGATATAATCTACAATGTTCAGACCACCAAACACATGCAAAGCTAGTGAAAGCACAAACAGCAGCAGGAACACGTCTCTCCTCAGGATATTGTAAACATGTAAATCGTTGTTCAGTTTCTAACTCCCAAGTAAGATATATATCAGGAACATATCTACCCTCAAATGGTGGAATATTCAATTTCAGTTTAGGGAGATGGTCATGATCTCGTACCTGAGGGGGAGCCCTAACATTGCCATTATTTGCATGTGGACGACCTGGTGGTTGTGGTGCTGGTGGTTGCACGTAGTTCTGATGTTGATCAACCTCATCCTCGTAATCTCCCACATAATCATCCTCCTCGGTACCAGCAGCAGTAGTAGCAGGAGCCAAAGAAGCACCAACAGCAGTAGCAGCGGCACCAGAATTTTGTCCTAGCTCAATAGGAACACGCTGAGCTCGTCCATACTGATTCGGAAGGGGGCGTTGTTGTTGTCGTCGCAGAGGTGCGATAGGTGCAGCCGGCGGTGGGTGTGGAAAACGCGCGAGCAATTCATCAAACTTGCTATCAAGCTTTGTTTCAAATGTCTTCTCAATGCCATCTATCTTCTCCATGGCCTCGTCAAATCTGTTTAGCACATCTTGCACCTGTCCACTCATCATTTGCTGAAATTTATCATGTAGCTGTTTGTTCGTCAGGTTCTCCCAATCAGTCTCATCGGCTTGTGATCCTACCATGGTTAGCAGCAAATAGAAACACAGAAGAATATGATCCTACAGAGTACTAAGAAGTGGTGGTGGTGTATCACAAACCCGTCAAGCAAATCTCAAATTCTTACCAGTTCTTACCCAGCAGCAGGCGGTGATCAGCAACCGTTGTAGTCAAAACTCTCAAAGCTTGGATATAGCGATTACCAGGGAGAATCAAACGCACGACGTAGATGTATGTGGAGCTGGGAAGGCTTATAATATCGTAGCAAAAGGGGTAAGCAATAATCAATTCAGAGATGCAAAGTTGAATAAACGCTCAACGACGGTACTGTGCTGGTCCTAGGCTAGACCGTGCTAGAGACGCGAGCCTAGAACACTAACAAAATCACGGCGCTGCACGTAAACAAGGGAAAAGCACACTCTGGATTTTTTTTTTCGCTCTTTTTTTTTGCGCTCTTTTTTTTGCGCTGCTTTTTTTTTGCGAAAAATCACTATAATGGCGAGTGTCTCAAAACTCTTCCTAGATCAAACTGACAGGATGGGCACGAAATTTTTTCGACCAATTTTTTTTTTCGTTTTTTCGACTGCCCGGACCCAAAAACTGGAAACGGGTCAAAAAAAACTTCCTATAATGGCACCTGTCTCAAAACACTCAGAAACACCTAAAAATAGGATAGCCAGAAAATTTTTCGAAAAATGCGTTTTCGAAAAATTTTGGGCCTAAACGGAGCGTGGTTTCCGGACTCCTTTTTTTTTCCGAAACCTACTCCGGCAAGGAAACACGAATCGGAAACTAGATGGATCCCGAAAACAAACCTAATAAGCAAGGAACTCGAATTGGTGGTGGATATATGGTGGTGGTATATGGCAGCGGTGGTGGTAGCGGTGGTAGTATATGGATATGGATCGGTGGTGGATATGGACACGGATTGGTGGTGGTATATGGATACGGATTCGGAGCGGTGGTGGTAGATGGTAGGGGCGATGATGATGGTGCAGCGGCGGCGTGACAACTTATGACCAGAACTCGAAACTCTAAAAGACTAGACTCTAAGACCAGCAACTTGACACGACGATGCAACCGCAAATTCAACAAAGCAAAACCCTAAAAAGATTATGCAAAGGCTCAGATTGGTTCGGATATGATGAACTAACCCTAATTTTTTTTGTTGTGGCTTTTTCGTGGACTATAGGTATGAAGAACAGACTCGATCTAAACTACGAAAAACTGGAAAATCTCACCGAGCAACCTGGAAATCTGATACCACTTGATAGAGGCAAAGGTGTCCCGTCTTTCGATGAGATGATGGATTTCGCTTTGGTGGAAGTCGACTTTGACGATCCGACTACGAACGTGCGAGGACGTCGCGCCTTAGCAATCGCTAAACCAACTCCGAGAGGTTATTGACCACGCCGGAGCACGATCAACCTGACCACGAGGGTCTGTTTCCTGCGAGCAAACGAAGAACAAGCAAGAAACTAAGATTGCAATCTGGATATTGCGAATATAAGATGAAAGCTTTATTGATCAAGGTGGGGTTCTGTGACGCCTTTGTCTGGTCGTTGAACACAAACGAAGTACGCGAAGTTGCAGCTATGGCGAACTTTTAATCTAAACAAAACCCAAAGTCTAAACGGCGCCCTAAGGGCTGTATATATGGAGGAAGAGGGGGGGAATTTCGTGGCCCTTGGTGGAGGGGTCCGAAATCAACCCTATCTCTTGTTTCCCCACACATACGGACTCTAAAAATAGCCTATACTTATGTATTTCGAAATTACATGGCCTGGCCCAATAATAAGGTGACGCAACACCTATAATAGCCTCTGGACGAAATTTATGAAGTGGCATCTTGTATATTTCGTCCAAGGCTTCATGCACTCTTATGGTGGCTTCAAAGTCCTGAAATCATCACTTGTAACTCCGTTCTGGTTCCCCTTGCGCATGGCATCATCTCCATGCTTGCTCTTGCTCCAATGTCCATCCTTCTCCAAGCTAGGCCCTTCATTTGTAAGCAAAACAAATGTATCCAATTTAGGTAGCATCATATTCTCATGAACATTAGAATCATTACCAAGAAACGAAAGTACCTGATAATTTAATTGGCGTGCGCGAGCTCTAGTAATTGGTCCAGTATATGTAGCAGTAGGGGCTGTGGGTGTAACAATGGTATTGATGTCCTCATCAATCCTCCAAAATGAAAGAACATGATAAACACTCAGAAAAACAAACGAGGTTAGCAGAAATGCAAAACCTATCATTCAAGTGGTAAAATACCCAACAAGTATATGCATCATGCTCATCATAAGAAGGTACAAGGGAGCATTTCATAGTGTGGAGGCATATGATGCAAGAACAACCAAATACAAGAGGCTCAAGGAAAGAAGTATGCATCACAAGTAAGGTGTCAAAGTCTCCATGATCAATAAGCATAGTAAGTTGGCAATCAATACAAGGTGATATGAGAGATGCAACTAATGGAGACAAGAGACAATGATCATGACAAATCAAGTGAGAGGCATGAACATATATGTCATCAACCCAAGAAAGCAAGTAATAGTGGAACATGGGTGATGCAACATAGCAAGCAATCATAGCAATCAAGTCAACAAGCTAGTAGTGCGAAGATGCAACATACTAGGAGGAATCATGGCAAGCATGTCATGTGTGCAAATAGTGGGCATGAATAATGCACATGACATATCACAAGCATGAAAGTAAGATATGAGTAAAATAGCATGAGGCACATGATAAACATGGCAAAAGCAACAAGGATCTCCACCAAGCACGCAAATACACATAGGAATATCATAATGGTGAAGTATGGGTAGATGCAAACAAGGGTCACAATTGCATGGCAAAGGCATAGAAGGAAGCATAGCATTCAAAGTGAACACGGTAAAATGAGCATAACGTGACAAGTGGTAAATGGCCCATAGCCGTGTGAGAGCCAAGTAGAAGAGATGCGCGTAGTCCTTGCACGAATGGAACGGTGGTAAGGATAGTACACGGGATCCAAAGGCATCGTTGCTCTCAAGAGCTCGTTTCTTCAACTCTTGGGATTGAGAGATTGACGAGTATACATGAGTACCTACACAAAACAAAGACAAAGGAAAAATTGTGTGTGCATGGTAGATGTACACATCATCCATCATGATGCACACGTGCATGTTTCGGTGAGCACAAAATAGCCAATGCTCAAATAATGGGATGTGTGATATAGAAACATGTCATCCATCATGAGAGGTTTGTTATTATGTATAGCATAATGGAGACTCAGATTGTGTAATGCATCATGGGAAATATCTAGAGCATTGTTATTCATGGAATGCATATGGTGTACACTATCATGGGAATCATGCAAAGTTTGAAATGTATCAAGATCTCCTAATATGTATGAGGAAACTATGGGGGTCTCCTCATGAGCAATAGTGGAAACATCACATGGAGAATATTGACAACATTCAAAAGAAAGCATATGTGGTTCAATGTGATCATGGCATGGTATAGTAGATGAATTGCGAAAATCATGTAAAGGAAGCATGGCAATATCATCACAAGAGAAGCAAAAGGCAATGACCATCATCTCGTCATCTATGCCATAAGTGCAAATGGGATTTATTTTAATGGGGCATGCATAGTTACTATGTTGAGATTGAAATGATGAAATATGGGAGATCTCACTCATAGCATATGACAAGTTCAATGGATGGTCAAACATGACGTGACCAATAGAATTTTCACATGATATCCTATGGAGAATAGCATCACAACTAGGCAACTCAACATGCTCATCATCATATTCATCATAAATAGGTAAGTCAAGGCATGAAGAAGTTTCACTAGCATGAAGCATGGTAATAGGTGGGTCAACATCATGGGAGCAATCATTGTCAAGAGAGTCCACTAGTGGGACAAGAGAAACACCATCACCTACGTTACCTTTGAAGCGTCGCTCGTGTGTTGTAGGTGAGGCGTTGAAGATCGTCTCGTTGTCATCTTCATCTTGATGGAACCATGTGGGGGGTGCATCATCGTCCACCATGGCCATCATATAGTCCATTGGATGGATGGACTCGTCGAGGATAGGCATGTCGTCATGTAGGAGACCTAGCAATATAGAAGAGAACACACTAGGAGTAGAGGTTAAGTCATTAGAAATCATAGTGGCCTCACTTGCCGTGCCAACTACCTCACTCACTAAGTGTGGTGGCTCACTCACTCCCTCATGGATGCTCTCACTCATATGGTTGGTGGAGTCACTCAAATGGCGCTCAACCTCACATAAGATGTGTGGCATGCTCTCATGTGTGGGGCTAGTGGTGGTCACACTCATCCTCTCATAGGAAATGCTCTCAATGTCACATATGGTGGAGTCACTCATGTCACTCATGTGGTGGTGGCTCTCCTCACATGGCACATGGGGCATCTCGACATATGTGGGTGTAGGAGAGATGTAGGTGCAAATGTCTCTATGGTCAACTCCTATCATCATGGTCGAAGGGGATGGCCCTTGCTCGACCTTCTTGTCGCCGTCTTGGTGTTGGAGGCCCATATGATGTGGCACCTCGTAGCTCGTCTCCATGACCGAAGGGAGTTTCCGATGCTCGGCCATCGTCCTTGAGGGGCTTCCGAAGATGGAAGTGTCACCCTCGCTCGTAGGTCGTCGCCTTGGACTTGAGGAAGTCATTGTAGGCGTACTCGTGGGAAGTAGGCGAAGATGCCATACGTCCAAAGGCGAAGATGCCTTGATAGCACTTGGCGAAGATGCCAAAGTGGTTGGTGTAGTCGTAGCGCCATCTTGGTGGTGGTCGTCTCGCTGTCTTCTTTTGTGCTCTTGAAGCTTGGACTTGGCGTGAAGTAGGGCTTGTTGGGACTTGTGCATTTGCACTTGTGGAGCATCTTCATGATGATATGTCGTTGTCGTGCTTGAGCTCGTAGTAGGTGTCGTTCGTCGTCGTCGTGCACATGAAGCTTGGATGTGACTTGCCCTTCATGACGATGTTGATCACGAACGTGATGGTGGTCGCCATGTAGATGTGGACGAGGACGATTTGCACTTGCATCTTGGCTGCGCTTCGAAGACTTGTGGCTTGAATGTTGCTGCCTTGAAGATGACGAAGGGGAAGAAGACTTGATCAAGGTTCTAATCTCCTCCGTCCTTGCATCTTGCTCCTCTTTATGTGCGGAAAGCTTCTTGTCGATGTAGTCCCTTTTCCTTGCTTCGGAGCGAAGAATGTCGATGGAGATTTTCTCGATGCGCTCTCGCACTCTTGATTGTGCGCCTTGCATTTGTCGTTGTAGATCGAAGGTGGACGCTTTGGTGATGTAGTTGTTCACGCTGTCGTTATTGTCGTAGACCGGAGAGGAAATACCTTGCCTATCCATCACAAGACTCGAGCAAATGTGAGTAGGAAATGAGATAAACAATACCAAGCTACCTTTTCCCAATGTTGAGGAAGTATCTTGTATCACTCAATGTGAAATGAAAGAATAGTGGAATTGGTACCGGACTTGTTCACTCACACCTACAAAGTAAAGCTTATGGTAGAGCTCGATGTGGATAGTGGCACAAAAAATTTGATGCAAAATGTTAGCAAGAGTCAATAATGTTGGAAAAGATTCACAAATTCGCAAGTGAAACAAGTAGACCAATAGCAAATGCGGCATACGGAAACACACACACGGATAGATAAATGGGGTCATGCAACCAAGGAATGAGAACAAAATGTGGAGTGCACGGAAAATGCTCGTGTTGCACAACTCAAGAGAGACGCTAGCACGATTGCTCAATCGGCAGATACGACACTTATGCACAACCTATAAGATGCAAAATGGATAAACTTTCTATCCCAAGTATTCTATGTATGTATGGTCCCCGGTGTTTCTCTCAAGATGATCCAAGATGATCAGATATGACAATCTTATGTGCAATGGGGTTCGATGTTATGGCACTTGCTTACAAGCTTCTTTGCTCTCTTTCTTTTGCTTAAAAGCTTTATTCTCTTTTTTTCTCTGTGGCCACTTTTGCACAATGCACAAACCAAGATAGCAATTGAGTATATGCGGGAACAAACTTGTGACACGAGATATGATAGCAATATGTGCACCATGATGATTTGGTATGTTTGCGATGGGAAGTATGATCACTAATGTGCACAAGTAACGTTGCCGGCAATACTCAAATGGCTAATCTTGATAGGCAAGTAACGCAAAATGGGCTAGGGGTTAACAATGCAATTGCAAGGGGAATATACAATGGTGTCGTCGAGGTTACCATCCTTTGCGATGATGAGTGGCGGTGTTCTTGATGTAGATACCAAGATGATGTAGACCCGTCCCTAAGTAGCCGAAACACCTTAGGAAAAGGTAAAAACCTCAAACTCAAAATCTCAAATGACAAATGTCAAATGGTGGTAGCGGAAATGGCAATGTGGAAGTGGTGGTGGTGGTTGGTGAAGAAGAAACCGTCCCTAAGTAGCCTAAACACCTTAGGAGACTCAAATCACTACTCAAGCAACCACTAATGGTATGGTGAACAAAATGGGTTAGGTTGTGGAAGTCGGAGGTGGTGTAGCGGAAGATATGGTTGAGGGCCTAGGCAATCTTGCCAAAATGCCGAAATTTTGGTGGAGTCAAATGGTGATGGAACCTATCTAGGTGGATGGGGGATGTCAATAGCTACTAAACGAGTGAAAGAACGCGAAAATCAGACTCCGGATGTGGAAGTTATGGGCAAAACGGTGAACTGCATGCGGCTGACCTGGGGGGGGGGGGTCGTGTGCACGGGGGTAGGAGCCCGTGGGCACGGGGTCCCGTGCGCACGGTAAACGCACCGACGGCACGGGTCACCTGGGACACGCAGGTTTGGCGGATTTCTTCCCGATCTAGGCTCCAAATGGCTGGATCTCGTTGCTGGGGTTTGGTTGGGGGGAAGGGGGTGGTATGGGAGGGTGGGAGGTCGAAGGGATAGCGGCAGAAACGCACTGGAAGGGCCGTGCGCACGGGGTCTGTCTGGCCTGTGTGCACGGGGGCCCGTGTGCACGGGTCCCGATGGCCCGTGGGCACGGGGTCCTCGAGGAGCGTACGAACAGCTTTGGATCCGTGGCAAAACTCGAATCTGAGGTCAAAATCGAAGGGTGGAAGGTAGGAGAAGGTGGTAGAGGGGTGGATCTAGTTGCTAAACACCAAAACCATGGATCAAATCCAACAAAATCTCATCAAACCAACAAATCATAAAAAAATTGGGGCTATTTTTGGTGGGGAATTTTCGAATTTAGGACGAAATTACACAAAACAAGGCTAGAAAACAAAGAGGGGGGCTCCAATTTCGTGATCAACCATGGCTCATGATACCAAGATGATGTAGGGTGGAACCTTATGGGGATATCTTTCATGAATTGGAGGGGGAATCCCCAAGAACAAGATGAACAAAAGAGGGAAAACAAGAGGAACACTCAAGAACAAGTCAAATCACACATCCACTAGACAATCAAGCACATAAGATCCACAAGGTACATGAACAATCAAAGGGAAATAAGATACATGGTAGAGTTCATCCCAAATCCTATGAAGGAGATGAGGGCTTGATGATCCTACGATTGGGATCCTTCCCCAAGGAGGAGGTCTTGATGTTTGGTCACTCCAAGAGGAGGTCTTGATCTCCTAGTGGAGTGGATCCATGGAGCAAAGCTCACAAATGTCTATCAACTACTTTGCTTTAACTAACATATGGTCTAGGTACGGAATATATAGGCTTGGGGATGAAGTGGATGAAGAGGAGGCCCAAACAGCAATCACAGCCGCCCATCCTGTAGGGCCCGTGCACACGGGGTAAGTTGGGCCCATGCGCACGGGGGTCCTATGGGCACGGTACAGGCCCGTGCGCACGGGGTGCTCCAGCGCCAACTTCCTGAGTAGTCCGTGTGCACGGGGTCTTCGAGGCCCGTGGGCACGGGGTCGCCTGGGAGGTGCAGTGTTGATCCTGTTGCACTCCTTCTTCCTCCTCGTGGCCTTGTGGTCCTTCTCCAACTCCTTTGGGGTGTCCCTCACCAGCTTGTGGTCATCGGTCTTCGTACCTAAGGACACATAGAGCACTTTGGCGAGGTAGTAAGCAAGTCCAATGGATATTCATGATGTTCTCGAAGAAGAGCGGGTTCACCTTAGTTCCAATGGCGTATGTTCGAGGCCTCGTCATATGTCCTCTTGGGGTGTGGAGAGTGGTCGGAGTGTACATGGGGATGACCGTGGGATGCTCCGCATCATCTCCCCCCCTTGGGAAAGATCCGACCTTGGATCGTGATCCTCATCACCATGGAAACGGTTGTCGTAGACGGACTTGTAGTTGGACAAAGTTGAAGACATGGCGCAATCCAAGTAGTCCAAGGTGTCACCGGAGTGATAGACATGCAAAAAGAGTAAACACAAGCAACACTCGGAAATACAATGGTTAGCGCACACAAAGTGTCCATCATGTAAGAATGAGTCCGTGCGGCAAGATTGGTCATGACAAAGCACATGAAGCTTATCAAGATGATCTAGAATGAGATGCAAAGTATTCATGGGAGGACATGTGTTCATTGTGCACACAAATGTGTTGTAAATATGATCAATGCAACCACGGTACAAAATGATGTCATAGTGAGACGGTTTATCAATAGCACGAATATGGCAATGGATGCTCAACATGTATATGTTATCATGCAATTGATGGTGGACAATATGATCATGATGTATGAATATGCCATCAAGGAAGATCACAACAAATTTGCTAAGGAAGTGAACAAGTTCATATATCATGGATGACATGGAAATAGATGCAACAAGACAAGCATAATGTGAGTCAATCCATGTATGGGGTGCAAACTTGTGGTGAGTATTATATGTCCATTGAGCATGACATGTATGAGCACAATCAACAAATTTGGAGGTGTTGGTGTACCAAAGCTTGATGTCGAGGCATGAGTGGAGTGCCGAAGGTGCATCCAATAAGTGCGAGCGCTCCTCAATGTGAAGGTCCTTGTAGCCAATCTCCAATGTCGCTCCTCCGTTCACGAGATGTATCATGTAGACAACAAGAAGGAAACAACAATGAAAGAGTGACCCATCCAATATGCGTATTTGAGTATGGCTCAAAGAGAAGGAGTTCACCTCAAGAAAGTTCCCAAAGATGTTGGATTCATACATCATGTATGCCTTCACATAACCAATATGTCGCCTAACGGCACCGCCTTGTGAATCCTCCAAAATGAAAGAACATGATAAACACTCGGAAAAACAAATGAGGTTAGCGGAAATGCAAAACCTATCATTCAAGTGGTAAAATACCCAACAAGTGTATGCATCATGCTCATCATAAGAAGGTACAAGGGAGCATTTCATAGTGTGGAGGCATATGATGCAAGAACAACCAAATACAAGAGGCTCAAGGAAAGAAGTATGCATCACAAGTAAGGTGTCAAAGTCTCCATGATCAATAAGCATAGTAAGTTGGCAATCAATACAAGGTGATATGAGAGATGCAACTAATGGAGACAAGAGACAATGATCATGGCAAATCAAGTGAGAGGCATGAACATATATGTCATCAACCCAAGAAAGCAAGTAATAGTGGAACATGGGTGATGCAACATAACAAGCAATCATAGCAATCAAGTCAAGCAAGCTAGTAGTGCGAAGATGCAACATACTAGGAAGAATCATGGCAAGCATGTCATGTGTGCAAATAGTGGGCATGGATAATGCACATGACATATCACAAGCATGAAAGCAAGATATGAGTAAAATAGCATGAGGCACATGATAAACATGGAAAAAGCAACAAGGATCTCCACCAAGCATGCAAATACACATAGGAATATCATAATGGTGAAGTATGGGTAGATGCAAACAAGGGTCACAATTGCATGACAAAGGCATAGAAGCAAGCATAGCATTCAAAGTGAACATGGTAAAATGAGCATAAGGTGACAAGTGGTAAATGACCCATAGCCGTGTGAGAGCCAAGTAGAAGAGATGCGCATAGTCCTTGTGCGGATGGAACGGTGGTAAGGATAGTACACGGGATCCCAAGGCATCGTTGCTCTCAGGAGCTTGTTTCGTCAACTCTTGGGATTGAGAGGTTGACGAGTATACATGAGTACCTACACAAAACAAGGACAAAGGAAAAATTGTGTGTGCGTAGTAGATGTACACATCATCCATCATGATGCGCACGTGCATGTGTCGGTGAGCACAAAATAGCCAATGCTCAAATAAATGAGATGCGTGATATAGAAACATGTCATCCATCATGAGAGGTTTGTTATTATGTATAGCATAATGGAGACTCAGATTGTGTAATGCATCATGGGAGATATCTAGAGCATTGTTATTCATGGAATGCATATGGTGTACACTATCATGGGAATCATGCAAAGTTTGAAATTTATCAAGATCTCCTAATATGTATGAGGAAACTATGGGGGTCTCCTCATGAGCAATAGTGGAAACATCATGATGCGGAGCATCCTATGGACATCACCATGTCAAGAGTTCGTTTGGCAAGTTACACGTGCCACATCTATTTCACATACATACAGGTGAATCATCTCCTTTATACGTGTTCACTTGACCCATTTGAGGATGGTATACTACTTGACATTCCTTCTGTGTGCATTCATAGGTATTGTTGGAGCTTCAAACATAGCGAGGACGAGTTCATGCGGAAGAGAACATCTACACCATCAAAGAGGGAGTACTGGAAGCGGAGAAGGAAGCGCCAAGAAGAAGGCAGCAGCACCCAGGCGACCCCGTGCACACGGGACCCTCCGACCCCGTGCCCACGGGCCTCCCAGGCTGGCAGTCCTGAAGACCCCGTGAGCACGGGCGTGTACCGTGCCCACGGGACCCCCGTGTCCACGGGCCTCACGGACCACGTGCGCACGAGCCCTTGCGTCCGGTCCCTGGATACCCCGTGCGCATGGGCTCCACTTACCCCGTGCACACGGGGCCCCCTGTGTGATGCTGCGGGCTTTGCCCTTGTTTTACCATTTCGCCCCCACTTATCCCTCTCTTTGCCTAGGACTATATATACTCCTTCATCTCCTCCATTTAGACTTAGATATGATTAGATCTAAACACTAGAGCTTAGCTCATGTACCTCCCCTTGTGGGATTCCTCTTGAGAGAGAGACACTCCATTGGAGTTCAAGGCCTCCATTGGAGAAGATCCCTAGTGGATGAAGACCCCCTTGAGGGAAGGATCTATCTAGATCATCAAGCCCTCATCTCCTTCATAGGATTTGGGATGAACTCTACCACGTATCATAGTGGATGAAGACCCTGATGAGGACATCAATACCATTGTTACACCCACAGCCCCTACTGCTACATATACTGGACCAATTACTAGAGCTCGCGCACGCCAATTAAATTATCAGGTACTTTCGTTTCTTGGTAATGATTCTAATGTTCATGAGAATATGATGCTGCCTAAATTGGATACATTTGTTTTGCTTACAAATGAAGGGCCTAGCTTGGAGAAGGATGGACATTGGAGCAAGAGCAAGCATGGAGATGATGCCATGCGCAAGGGGAACCAGAACAGAGTTACAAGTGATGATTTCAGGACTTTGAAGCCACCATAAGAGTGCATGAAGCCTTGGACGAAATATACAAGATGCCACTTCATAAATTTCGTCCAGAGACTATTATAGGTGCTGCGTCACCTTATTATTGGGCCAGGCCCATGTAATTTCGAAATACATAAGTATAGGCTATTTTTAGAGTCCGTATGTGTGGGGAAACAAGAGATAGGGTTGATTTCGGACCCCTCCACCAAGGGCCACGAAATTCCCCCCCTCTTCCTCCATATATACAGCCCTTAGGGCGCCGTTTAGACTTTGGGTTTTGTTTAGATTAAAAGTTTGCCACAGCTGCAACTTCGCGTACTTCGTTTGTGTTCAACGACCAAACAAAGGCGTCACAGAACCCCACCTTGATCAATAAAGCTTTCATCTTATATTCGCAATATCCAGATTGCAATCTCAGTTTCTTGCTTGTTCTTCGTTTGCTCGCAGGAAACAGACCCTCGTGGTCAGGTTGATCGTGCTCCAGCGTGGTCAATAACCTCTCGGAGTTGGTTTAGCGATTGCTAAGGCGCGACGTCCTCGCACGTTCGTAGTCGGATCGTCAAAGTCGACTTCCACCAAAGCAAAATCCATCATCTCATCGAAAGACGGGACACCTTTGCCTCTATCAAGTGGTATCAGAGTTCCAGGTTGCTCGGTGAGATTTTCCAGTTTTTCGTAGTTTAGATCGAGTCTGTTCTTCATACCTATAGTCCACGAAAAAGCCACAAAAAAAATTAGGGTTAGTTCATCATATCCGAACCAATCTGAGCCTCTGCATAATCTTTTTAGGGTTTTGCTTTGTTGAATTTTGCGGTTGCATCGTCGGTCTAGTTGCTGGTCTTAGAGTCTAGTCTTTTAGAGTTTCGAGTTCTGGTCATAAGTTGTCACGCCGCCGCCGCACCATCATCATCTCATCGAAAGACGGGACACCTTCATCTCATCTCATTGCCCCTGCCATCTACCACCACCGCTCCGAATCTGTATCCATATACCACCACCAATCCGTGTCCATATACCACCACCGATCCATATCCATATACTACCACCGCTGCCATATACCACAACCATATATCCACCACCAATCCGAGTTCCTTGCTTATTAGGTTTGTTTTCGGGATCCATCTATTTTCCGATTCGTGTTTCCTTGCCGGAGTAGGTTTCGGAAAAAAAAAACGCATTTTTCGAAAAAATTTCTGGCTATCCTATTTTTAGGTGTTTCTGAGTGTTTTGAGACAGGTGCCATTATAGGAATTTTTTTTTGACCCGTTTCCAGTTTTTGGGTCCGGGCAGTCGAAAAAACAAAAAAAAAATTGGTCGAAAAAATTTCGTGCCCATCCTGTCAGTTTGACCTAGGAAGAGTTTTGAGACACTCGCCATTATAGTGATTTTTCGCAAAAAAAAAAAAGAGCAGCGCAAAAAAAAAAGAGCGCCAAAAAAAAAGAAGAGCGAAAAAAAAGCCAGAGTGTGCAGCGCCGTGATTTTGTTAGTGTTCTAGGCTCGCGTCTCTAGCACGGTCTAGCCTAGGACCAGCACAGTACCGTCGTTGAGCGTTTATTCAACTTTGCATCTCTGAATTGATTATTGCTGACCCTTTTTGCTACCATATTATAAGCCTTCCCAGCTCCACATACATCTACGTCGTGCGTTGGACTCTCCCTGGTAATCGCTCTATCCAAGCTTTGAGAGTTTTGACTACAACGGTTGCCGATCACCGCCTGCTGCTGGGTAAGAACTGGTAAGAATTTGAGATTTGCTTGACGGGTTTGTGATACACCACCACCACTTCTTAGTACTCTGTAGGATCATATTCTTCTGTGTTTCTATTTGCTGCTAACCATGGTAGGATCACAAGCCGATGAGACTGATTGGGAGAACCTGACGAACAAACAGCTACATGATAAATTTCAGCAACTGATGAGTGGACAGGTGCAAGATGTGCTAAACAGATTTGACGAGGCCATGGAGAAGATAGATGGCATTGAGAAGACGTTTGAAACAAAGCTTGATAGCAAGTTTGATGAATTGCTCGCGCGTTTTCCACAACCACCGCCGGCTGCACCTATCGCACCTCTGCAACGACAACAACAACGCCCCCTTCCGAATCAGTATGGACGAGCTCAGCGTGTTCCTATTGAGCTAGGACAAAATTCTGGTGCCGCT
Source organism: Triticum timopheevii (assembly GCA_963921465.1). Lineage (NCBI taxonomy): Eukaryota > Viridiplantae > Streptophyta > Magnoliopsida > Poales > Poaceae > Triticum > Triticum timopheevii. The sequence continues at coordinate 292,405,141 of OY997272.1, read as the reverse complement.
GCTACTGCTGTTGGTGCTTCTTTGGCTCCTGCTACTACTGCTGCTGGTACCGAGGAGGATGATTATGTGGGAGATTACGAGGATGAGGTTGATCAACATCAGAACTACGTGCAACCACCAGCACCGCAACCACCAGGTCGTCCACATGCAAATAATGGCAATGTTAGGGCTCCCCCTCAGGTACGAGATCATGACCATCTCCCTAAACTGAAATTGAATATTCCACCATTTGAGGGTAGATATGTTCCTGATATATATCTTACTTGGGAGTTAGAAACTGAACAACGATTTACATGTTTACAATATCCTGAGGAGAGACGTGTTCCTGCTGCTGTTTGTGCTTTCACTAGCTTTGCATGTGTTTGGTGGTCTGAGCATTGTAGATTATATCCTGTTCCAGCTACTTGGGCTGCTTTGAAAACTGCTATGCGTACTCGTTGGGTTCCACCATATTATCAACGTGAATTACTTCAAAAATTGCAGCGCTTAAGACAAGGAAAAAATTCTGTAGAAGAATATTATCAGGAATTACAAACTGGCTTGATTAGATGTGGTATTGTTGAGGAGAATGAAGCTATGCTTGCACGTTTTCTGGGTGGATTAAATAGAGATATTCAGACCATTCTAGACTACAAGGATTATAATAATATCACTCGTTTATTCCATCTTGCTTGTAAAACTGAACGTGAAGTGCAGGATCGACAGGCATTGGTGCGCACTAACTTTTCTGCAGGTCGACCTTCATCATGGACACCACGTGCATCATCTACTTCCACTGCACCATCACCTCTTTCAGGTGCCACCTCCAACCGTGATACAAGAAAGCAGGCACAACCACCACTATCTGCCAAGAGCACACCTGCCGGGCCTGCACAGAGCTCTTCTTCTTCCATGGCGTCAACAGGGCACACAAGTGATATTATTTGTCGTCGTTGTAAGGGAAGAGGACATTTTGCGAGAGAATGCAAATCTCAGCGTGTGATGATTGCTACTGAGGATGGTGGATATGAGTCCGCTAGTGACTATGATGAGGAGACTTTGGCTCTTATTACACATGAAGAACATGGTGGAGATGATTCTGATCATGAGACGCAATACATGGCTCCTGAAGATGCTGACAGGTATGAATGTTTAGTTGCTCAACGTGTTTTGAGTGTGCAGGTCACACAAGCTGAGCAAAATCAGAGGCACAATTTGTTCCATACCAAGGGAGTTGTGAAGGAACGTTCTGTGCGCGTCATCATAGACGGAGGTAGCTGCAACAACTTGGCTAGCATGGAGATGGTGGAGAAGCTTTCTCTCACCAGAAGACCACATCCACATCCTTACTACATCCAATGGTTCAACAACAGCGGCAAGGTTAAGGTAACACGTACTGTTCGTGTGCATTTTAGTATCTCTACATATGCTGATTATGTTGATTGTGATGTGGTACCTATGCAAGCATGTTCCTTATTACTTGGTAGTGATGAGGACATGACTACCTTGGATATGACCAAAAATATTGCATATATGCATATTTGTCAGGTGATTTCTAGTGCAAACTATTCAATAATCTATTTATGTTATCCAGAACAAAAATACTTCACACACTTTTGTGTTTTGTCTAATTGCAGGTGTATGGGACATTTGTACAATCCACATATGAAGATAAGGAAGAAAGAGATGTTTATTTGCTGTCCAAAAAGTTCTCTCACGTCACTTTTGGCCCAAGAGAAGATAGAGTCCAAGTCTCTCACGTTCTGGATTCAGATTCGGACTGCACAGACGTACCTGACTCAAAACGCACATAAGTTTTTCATACGGACTCCGAATTGGGTGATTCTTTTTTTGTTGGAAACTAGATTTCGTGCACTTTCCAACCCAAGTGGAATCACCTTCAAATTCGTCCGGAGCGTTGAGTTGTGGACGAAACAATCTGATGCTGCAGCAGAATCCGAGTCAAACTACAAGTCCAAAGGTGTTACATCACCTCCACTTGGGCCCATTGGCCTTGTACGACCTAGATTTAGTTTTAGGCTGCCTTGGGACGTCCTCCCACCTCCTTGGCCGCCACCCCTTGCTCCTATATAAGTAGATCCATCTAGTAGCTTTTCCTTGGGATTTGTTTAGTTAAAAGTTAGCCATTGCAACTTCGTGTGCTTCGTTTGTGTCCAACGACCAGACCAAGACCACTTTTCGGATCCCCACCATTATCAATACTTCATACATATTCGCGATATTCAGATTGCTTTTATCATATTCTTGCTTGTTCTTCGATTGCTTGCAGGAATAGACCTTCGTGGTCAGGTTGATCGTGCTCCGGCGTGGTCAATAACCTCTCGGAGTTGGTTTAGCGATTGCTAAGGCACAACGTCGTTGCACGTTTGTAGTCGGATCGTCAAAGTCGTCTCCACCAAATCGATAGTTATCATCTCATCGAAAGATCGGGACACCCCGCCTCTATCAAGTGGTATCAGTTTTCAGGTTGCTCGGTGAGAATTTCCAATTTTCCTAGATTAGATTTATTTTCTTACCTATTGTCCAAGAAAAAGCCACAAAAAAGAGTTAGATCTATTCATCCTTGGTCCAAGCCAGTCTGAGCCTTTGCAATTTTCTTTTCATTGCTTGCATAGTTGAATTATCGGTTGCATCGTCATGTCGAGTTGCTGGTCTTAGTGTCTAGTTCGTTTAGAGTTTCGAGTTCTGTTCACATTAGTCACGCCACCGCTGCATCATTATCTATTCCGCTGTCCACCACCCATCCATCAATTTCCACCACGTGCTACCCACCATTCATTGTCATAATAATAGTTGAGATCGTTCACATCTTCACTTGATCCAATCTGCATCTTATCTAGTTTGTTTTGGAAAGAGGGAGAAAAAAAAGAGAGAAAAAAAGAGAAAAAAAAGTCAGAGAAAAAAAAGGAGAAAAAAAATCAAAAAAAATCGGCACAAACTTTTTCAGAGGAAAGTTGGAGACAAAGTTGTTGTATATCCTGCTTGGCAGTTGTTTTTCATCATTATCTTCACTGCCGTTGTGATCTTCACTTATATCTTGCTGTCAAGAGCTACTTAGTATCCTTCATTGAAGCTAGTTGTGCTACGCCGTGTCCTCATTAGTGTTCTAGGCTCGCGTCTCTAGTCCGGTCTAGCCTAGGACCAGCACAGTACCGTCGTTGAGCATTTATTCAACATTGCATCTTTGAATTGATTATTGCTAATCTTTTGCTACCATATATAGCCAACCCAGCTCCACATATTTCTACACCGTGTATACGTACGCTCCCCTGGCAATCGCTTTACTCAATATTCGGAGTTACTTGACACCGCTGGTTGCCGATCACCGCCTGCTGCATGGTAAGAACTTGTAAGACATTGATATTTGCTTTACTGTGAGCGTTTTACCACCACATCCTAGTAGTTATAGGAACATTATTTTTGGGTTTTGTTTCTTGTTCTACTAATCATGACAGGATCCAGAGTCAATTCATGGGCTTTGTCGATCGCGGGAGACGTGCCACCACCTTTGCAAATACCACAACCGTCACGAGAGGTGCACAAACATCCAAATGCACATGATCAGGTTAATTTATCTATACCACCATTTAATGGCCATTTTAAACCTGCTTTATATATTGAATGGGAGTTCGACATAAAAAATATATTTGCTTCCCATAATTTCGATGAACATAAAAAGGTTAAGGTTGCAGTTGGTTCTTTCACTGGTTATGCTTTGGTTTGGTGGAGTGAATATTGTCGGTTACACCCTGATTATATACCTACTACTTGGGATGATTTGAAACTTGCCATGCGACATACTTTCGTCCCTGCTTATTATACTCGTGACATGATTAAGAAGTTGCAACACTTAAAACAAGGTAGTGAAACTGTAACAAAATATTATGATGATTTACAAACTACCTTGTTGCATTCCTCTTTAGAAGAAAGTGAAGATGATTTTATGGATAGATTTTGGGGAGGATTAAACCGTGATATTCAAGAGATACTAATTCATGAAGAGTGTTATCCTATGGACCATTTGTTTCATCTTGCTTGCAAAGCTGAACAGAAAATAAAACAACGTGTTGGCCTGATGAGGACATCAATACCATTGTTACACCCACAGCCCCTACTGCTACATATACTGGACCAATTACTAGAGCTCGCGCACGCCAATTAAATTATCAGGTACTTTCGTTTCTTGGTAATGATTCTAATGTTCATGAGAATATGATGCTGCCTAAATTGGATACATTTGTTTTGCTTACAAATGAAGGGCCTAGCTTGGAGAAGGATGGACATTGGAGCAAGAGCAAGCATGGAGAAGATGCCATGCACAAGGGGAACCAGAACGAAGTTACAAGTGATGATTTCAGGACTTTGAAGCCACCATAAGAGTGCATGAAGCCTTGGACGAAATATACAAGATGCCACTTCATAAATTTCGTCCAGAGGCTATTATAGGTGCTGCGTCACCTTTTTATTGGGCCAGGCCCATGTAATTTCGAAATACATAAGTATAGGCTATTTTTAGAGTCCGTATGTGTGGGGAAACAAGAGATAGGGTTGATTTCGGACCCCTCCACCAAGGGCCACGAAATTCCCCCTCTCTTCCTCCATATATACAGCCCTTAGGGCACCGTTTAGACTTTGGGTTTTGTTTAGATTAAAAGTTCGCCATAGCTGCAACTTCGCGTACTTCGTTTGTGTTCAACGACCAGACAAAGGCGTCACAGAACCCCACCTTGATCAATAAAGCTTTCATCTTATATTCGCAATATCCAGATTGCAATCTCAGTTTCTTGCTTGTTCTTCGTTTGCTCGCAGGAAACAGACCCTCGTGGTCAGGTTGATCGTGCTCCGGCGTGGTCAATAACCTCTCGGAGTTGGTTTAGCGATTGCTAAGGCGCGACGTCCTCGCACGTTCGTAGTCGGATCGTCAAAGTCGACTTCCACCAAAGCGAAATCCATCATCTCATCGAAAGACGGGACACCTTAGCCTCTATCAAGTGGTATCAGATTTCCAGGTTGCTCGGTGAGATTTTCCAGTTTTTCGTAGTTTAGATCGAGTCTGTTCTTCATACCTATAGTCCACGATAAAGCCACAAAAAAAAATTTAGGGTTAGTTCATCATATCCGAACCAATCTGAGCCTTTGCATAATCTTTTTAGGGTTTTGCTTTGTTGAATTTGCGGTTGCATCGTCGGTCTAGTTGCTGGTTTTAGAGTCTAGTCTTTTAGAGTTTCGAGTTCTGGTCATAAGTTGTCACGCCGCCGCTGCACCATCATCATCGCCCCTGTCATCTACCACCACCACTTCGAATCCGTATCCATATACCACCACCAATCCGTGTCCATATACCACCACCGATCCATATCCATATACTACCACCGCTACCACCACCGCTGCCATATACCACCACCATATATCCACCACCAATCCGAGTTCCTTGTTTATTAGGTTTGTTTTCGGGATCCATCTAGTTTCCGATTCGTGTTTCCTTGCCGGAGTAGGTTTCGGAAAAAAAAAAAAAGAGTCTGGAAACCACGCTCCGTTTAGGCCCAAAATTTTTCGAAAACGCATTTTTCGAAAAATTTTCTGGCTATCCTATTTTTAGGTGTTTCTGAGTGTTTTGAGACAGGTGCCATTATAGGAAGTTTTTTTTGACCCGTTTCCAGTTTTTGGGTCCGGGCAGTCGAAAAAAGGAAAAAAAAAATTGGTCGAAAAAATTTCGTGCCCATCCTGTCAGTTTGACCTAGGAAGAGTTTTGAGACACTCGCCATTATAGTGATTTTTTCGCAAAAAAAAAAAAGAAAAAAAGAGCAGCGCAAAAAAAAAAAGAGCGCAAAAAAAATAGAGCGAAAAAAAAAATCCAGAGTGTGCTTTTCCCTTGTTTACGTGCAGCGCCGTGATTTTTGTTAGTGTTCTAGGCTCGCGTCTCTAGCACGGTCTAGCCTAGGACCAGCACAGTACCGTCGTTGAGCGTTTATTCAACTTTGCATCTCTGAATTGATTATTGCTGATCCTTTTTGCTACCATATTATAAGCCTTCCCAGCTCCACATACATCTACGTCGTGCGTTTGACTCTCCCTGGTACTCGCTCTATCCAAGCTTTGAGAGTTTTTGACTACAACGGTTGCCGATCACCGCCTGCTGCTGGGTAAGAACTGGTAAGAATTTGAGTTTTGCTTGACGGATTTGTGACACCCACCACCACCACTTGTTCGTAGTCTGTAGGATCATATTCTTGTGTGTTTCTATTGCTGCTAACCATGCCAGGATCACAAGCCGACGTGACTGACTGGGAGAATTTATCGAACAAGGAGCTTCATGATAAGTTTCAGCAAATGATGAGTGGACAGGTGCAAGATGTGCTAAACAGATTTGAAGAGGCCATGGAGAAGATAGATGGCATGGAGAAGACGTTCGAAACAAAGCTCGATAACAAATTTAATGAATTGCTCGCGCGTCTTCCACCACCACCACCCGCTGCACCTAACGCACCTCTCCAACAACAACAACAACAACAACAACGCATCCTTTCGAATCAGTATGGACGAGCGAGGCGTGTCCCTATTGAGGATGGCCAAACTTCTGGTGCTGCTGTTCATGTTGTTGATGCTTCTTTCGCCCCTGCTACTGCTGCTGCTGGTACCCAGGAGGATGTTGAGTATGCGGGCGATTATGAGGATGAGGTTGATCAAAATCAGCACTACGTGCAGCCACCAGCACCACCACCACCAGGTCGACCTCAGGTATATATTCGTAATGGTAGGCCTGCACCACCACCTCAGGTACGAGATGATGTCCATATTCCTAAACTGAAATTGAATATTCCACCATTTGAGGGTAGATATGTTCCTGATATATATCTTACTTGGGAGTTAGAAACTGAACAACGTTTTACATGTTTACAATATCCCGAGGAGAGACGGGTTGCTGCTGCTGTTTGTGCTTTCACTAGTTTTGCATGTGTATGGTGGTCTGAACATTGTAGATTATATCCTATTCCCGCTACTTGGGCTGCTTTGAAAACTGCTATGCGTACTCGTTGGGTTCCACCATATTATCAACGTGAATTGCTTCAAAAATTACAGCGCTTAAGACAAGGAAAAAATTCTGTAGAAGAATATTATCAGGAATTACAAACTGGCATGATTAGATGTGGTATTGTTGAGGAGAATGAAGCTATGCTTGCACGTTTTCTGGGTGGATTAAATAGAGAGATTCAGACCATTCTAGACTATAAGGAGTATACTAATATCACTCGTTTATTCCATCTTGCTTGTAAAGCTGAACGTGAAGTACAGGATCGACAGGCATTGGCGCGGACTAACTTTTCTGCAGGTCGACCTTCATCATGGACACCACGTGCATCATCTACTTCCTCCCGTTCTGCTACACCGGCGCCTCCGTCGGCTGCCACCTCCAACCGTGATACAATAAAGCAGGCACAATCACCACTATCTGCCAAGAGCACACCTTCTGGGCCTGCAAAGAGCTCTTCTTCATCCATGGCATCAACAGGGCAAACACATGATATTATTTGTCGACGTTGCAAGGGTGGAGGTCATTATGCGAGAGAATGCCCATCTAAGCGTGTGATGATTGTTACTGAGGATGGTGGGTATGAGTCCGATAGTGACTTTGATGAGGAGACTTTGGCTCTTATTACACGTGACGAACACGGTGGAGACGATTCTGATCATGAGACGCAATACATGGCTCCTGAAGATGCTGACAGGTATGAATGTTTAGTTGCTCAACGTGTTTTGAGTGTGCAGGTTACACAAGCTGAGCAAAATCAGAGGCATAATTTGTTCCATACAAAGGGAGTTGTGAAGGAACGTTCTGTTCGCGTGATCATAGATGGAGGGAGTTGCAACAACTTGGCTAGCATGGAGATGGTGGAGAAGCTATCTCTCACCACAAGACCACATCCACATCCTTACTACATCCAATGGTTCAACAACAGCGGCAAGGTTAAGGTAACACGTACTGTTCGTGTACATTTTAGTATCTCTACATATGCTGATTATGTTGATTGTGATGTGGTACCTATGCAAGCATGTTCCTTATTACTTGGTAGACCATGGCAATTTGATAAAAATTCTATTCACCATGGTAGAAACAATCAGTATACTCTTGTTCATAAGGATAAAAATATTACTTTGCTTCCTATGACTCCTGATTCCATTTTGAAAGATGATATTAATAGAGCTAATAAAGCAAAACAGGAGAAAACTAAGAGTGAAAATCAGATTGTGGCAAAAGAATTTGAGCAACAAATGCAGCCTAATAATAATAAACAATCTAGTGTTGCTTCTGAAATTAAATTGAAAAGTGCATGTTTACTTGCCACCAAATCTGATATTGATGATCTAGATTTTAGCAAATCTGTTTGCTATGCTTTTGTGTGCAAAGAGGCATTATTTTCATTCGAGGACGTGCCTTCCTCTTTGCCTCCTGCTATCACTAACATTTTGCAGGAGTTCGCTGACGTCTTTCCACAAGACGTGCCACTGGGATTACCGCCTATTCGAGGGATTGAGCATCAGATTGACTTAATTCCCGGTGCTTCACTGCCAAACCGTGCACCATACCGTACCAATCCAGAGGAGACGAAGGAGATTATGCGTCAAGTACAAGAGCTTCTCGACAAAGGTTATATACGCGAATCCCTTAGTCCTTGTGCTGTTCCTATTATTCTAGTGCCGAAAAAGGATGGTACATCACGTATGTGCGTTGATTGTAGAGGCATTAATAATATTACTATTCGTTATCGTCATCCTATTCCTAGGCTAGATGATATGCTTGATGAATTGAGTGGCTCTACAATATTCTCCAAAGTTGATTTGCATAGTGGATACCATCAAATTCGTATGAAATTGGGAGATGAATGGAAAACAGCATTTAAAACTAAGTTTGGATTATATGAGTGGTTAGTCATGCCTTTTGGGTTAACTAATGCACCTAGTACTTTCATGAGGTTAATGAACGAAGTTTTACGTGCTTTCATTGGACGATTTGTGGTAGTTTACTTTGATGACATATTGATTTATAGCAAATCTTTGGAGGAACATTTGGAACATTTACGTGCTGTTTTTATTGCTCTACGTGATGCACGTTTGTTTGGTAACCTTAGAAAGTGCACCTTTTGCACCGACCGAGTATCTTTTCTTGGCTATGTTGTTACTCCACAGGGAATTGAAGTTGATAAAGCCAAGATTGAAGCTATTGAGAGTTGGCCGCAGCCCAAAACAGTCACACAAGTGAGGAGTTTCCTTGGCCTCGCTGGATTCTATAGGCGTTTTGTGAGAGATTTCAGCACCATTGCTGCACCTCTCAATGAGCTTACAAAGAAAGATGTGCCTTTTCTGTGGGGTACCGCACAGGAAGAAGCCTTCACGGTATTGAAAGGTAAGTTGACACATGCTCCTTTACTCCAACTTCCTGATTTTAATAAGACTTTTGAGCTTGAATGTGATGCTAGTGGAATTGGATTAGGAGGTGTGTTATTACAAGATGGCAAACCTGTTGCATACTTTTCTGAAAAATTGAGTGGGCCTAGTCTGAATTATTCTACTTATGATAAAGAATTATATGCTCTTGTTCGGACTTTAGAAACATGGCAACATTATTTATGGCCCAAAGAATTTGTTATACATTCTGATCATGAATCTTTGAAACATATTAAAAGTCAAGCTAAACTGAATCGTAGACATGCTAAATGGGTTGAATTCATTGAGACTTTCCCTTATGTCATTAAACACAAGAAGGGAAAAGAAAATGTTATTGCTGATGCATTGTCTCGTCGCTATACTATGCTTTCACAACTTGACTTCAAAATATTTGGTTTGGAGACCATCAAAGATCAATATGTGCATGATGCTGATTTTAAAGATGTAATGCAGAATTGTAAAGAAGGAAGAATGTGGAACAAGTTTGTCGTTAACGATGGATTTGTGTTTCGTGCTAACAAGCTATGCATTCCAGCTAGCTCCGTTCGTCTTTTGCTGTTGCAGGAGGCGCATGGGGGAGGATTAATGGGAAACTTTGGCGTGAAGAAGACGGAGGACGTACTTGCTACACATTTCTTTTGGCCAAAGATGAGACGGGATGTTGAGCGTTTTGTTGCTCGCTGCACTACATGTCAAAAAGCTAAGTCACGACTCAATCCTCATGGTTTATATATGCCTTTGCCTGTACCTAGTGTTCCTTGGGAGGATATATCTATGGACTTTGTTTTAGGTTTACCTCGAACAAAGAAGGGGAGGGATAGCATATTTGTTGTCGTGGATAGATTCTCGAAAATGGCACACTTTATACCATGTCATAAAAGCGATGATGCTGTTAATGTTGCTGATTTGTTCTTTCGTGAAATTATTCGCTTGCATGGTGTGCCAAATACTATTGTTTCAGATCGTGATACTAAATTTCTTAGCCACTTTTGGAGATGTTTATGGGCTAAGTTGGGGACTAAACTGCTATTTAGTACTACTTGTCACCCCCAAACTGATGGACAAACTGAAGTAGTCAATAGAACATTGTCTACTATGCTTAGGGCTGTTTTGAAGAATAATAAGAAAATGTGGGAAGAATGCTTGCCTCATATTGAATTTGCTTATAATCGTTCATTGCATTCTACTACTAAGATGTGCCCTTTTGAAATTGTGTATGGTTTCCTACCTCGTGCACCTATTGATTTGTTGCCTCTTCCATCTTCGGAGAAGGTTAATTTTGATGCTAAAGAACGTGCTGAATTGATTTTAAAAATGCATGAGTTAACTAAGGAAAACATTGAGCGTATGAATGCTAAATATAAACTTGCTGGAGATAAGGGTAGAAAACATGTTGTGTTTGCACCTGGAGATCTTGTTTGGTTACATTTGCGTAAGGATAGATTTCCTGATTTGCGCAAATCAAAGCTAATGCCACGTGCTGCTGGTCCCTTTAAGGTGTTGGAGAAAGTAAATGATAATGCATATAAACTTGAGTTGCCTGCAGATTTTGGGGTTAGTCCCACTTTTAACATTGCAGATTTGAAGCCTTATTTGGGTGAGGAAAATGAGCTTCCGTCGAGGACGACTTCATTTCAAGAAGGGGAGGATGATGAGGACATCAATACCATTGTTACACCCACAGCCCCTACTGCTACATATACTGGACCAATTACTAGAGCTCGCGCATACCAATTAAATTATCAGGTACTTTCGTTTCTTGGTAATGATTCTAATGTTCATGAGAATATGATGCTGCCTAAATTGGATACATTTGTTTTGCTTACAAATGAAGGGCCTAGCTTGGAGAAGGATGGACATTGGAGCAAGAGCAAGCATGGAGAAGATGCCATGCACAAGGGGAACCAGAACGAAGTTACAAGTGATGATTTCAGGACTTTGAAGCCACCATAAGAGTGCATGAAGCCTTGGACGAAATATACAAGATGCCACTTCATAAATTTCGTCCAGAGGCTATTATAGGTGCTGCGTCACCTTTTTATTGGGCCAGGCCCATGTAATTTCGAAATACATAAGTATAGGCTATTTTTAGAGTCCGTATGTGTGGGGAAACAAGAGATAGGGTTGATTTCGGACCCCTCCACCAAGGGCCACGAAATTCCCCCTCTCTTCCTCCATATATACAGCCCTTAGGGCACCGTTTAGACTTTGGGTTTTGTTTAGATTAAAAGTTCGCCATAGCTGCAACTTCGCGTACTTCGTTTGTGTTCAACGACCAGACAAAGGCGTCACAGAACCCCACCTTGATCAATAAAGCTTTCATCTTATATTCGCAATATCCAGATTGCAATCTCAGTTTCTTGCTTGTTCTTCGTTTGCTCGCAGGAAACAGACCCTCGTGGTCAGGTTGATCGTGCTCCGGCGTGGTCAATAACCTCTCGGAGTTGGTTTAGCGATTGCTAAGGCGCGACGTCCTCGCACGTTCGTAGTCGGATCGTCAAAGTCGACTTCCACCAAAGCGAAATCCATCATCTCATCGAAAGACGGGACACCTTAGCCTCTATCATGGCCACGAGGAGAACAAGCGCACGGTGCACATTCCAAGAGTTGATATGATTGTTCCTTCAACTACTAGGCATACTATGACAACCACATCCATTGTTGTCAGCACTACATCACCTCCACCATGTGACACATCGCCCCCGAGAGTGGCTACTTCATCTGAGTTGATCATAAGAGGTAATGACAAAGGTATTGATCTTCCATCTCTACATGAGAATGATGAATGCCTTGTCAATTTGAATGCACCATCTGATGAGCTACCCACTACTTTGATCACACCACCTATTTTAGAGGACTACGTTGATAATTTGACTTTGCCATGTGATCAAACAACTGAAATACCAACAATTTTGAGTGCACCCATTGAATTAACTATTGATGCAAAAGAACCAATGTTTAATCATTTTGATATGACCTCTAATCTTGGTGATGATTCTGTGTTGAATGACTTATTGCATGTTTGCTTATTTAAGCATGTTGTAGCATGTAAATTTGATGCAAGTAAGGTTTATTCACCAATGTTGGGATGGTTTAATGATGAACATTGTCAATCTTTTGAAATGAATAAGAGCTTCACTTATATGTGCAAACTGAGTTGCAATATTTTCGTGCCTTCTACTTCTTGTGCTAATTTTTTGGCTTTAGATTTTATGAACTATGCAAGTTACTCATCTATTCATGTGTCATATATGCAAAAATCAAGGGAAGTAAAAATGGATGACATATACATATACAACATGTACACCTTGTCTCTTTTGTTAGCCACATTTCAGATTAAGCAACGCCGAGGACGGCTTTATTTTCAAGAAGGGGAGGATGATGAGGACATGACTACCTTGGATATGACCAAAAATATTGCATATATGCATATTTGTCAGGTGATTTCTAGTGCAAACTATTCAATAATCTATTTATGTTATCCAGAACAAAAATACTTCACACACTTTTGTGTTTTGTCTAATTGCAGGTGTATGGGACATTTGTACAATCCACATATGAAGATAAGGAAGAAAGAGATGTTTATTTGCTGTCCAAAAAGTTCTCTCACGTCACTTTTGGCCCAAGAGAAGATAGAGTCCAAGTCTCTCACGTTCTGGATTCAGATTCGGACTGCACAGACGTACCTGACTCAAAACGCACACAAGTTTTTCATACGGACTCCGAATTGGGTGATTCTTTTTTTGTTGAAAACTAGATTTCGTGCACTTTCCAACCCAATTGGAATCACCTTCTAATTCGTCCGGAGCGTTGAGTTGTGGACGAAACAATCTGATGCTGCAGCAGAATCCGAGTCAAACTACAAGTCCAAAGGTGTTACATCACCTCCACTTGGGCCCATTGGCCTTGTACGACCTAGATTTAGTTTTAGGCTGCCTTGGGACGTCCTCCCACCTCCTTGGCCGCCACCCCTTGCTCCTATATAAGTAGATCCATCTAGTAGCTTTTCCTTGGGATTTGTTTAGTTAAAAGTTAGCCATTGCAACTTCGTGTGCTTCGTTTGTGTCCAACGACCAGACCAAGACCACTTTTCGGATCCCCACCATTATCAATACTTCATACATATTCGCGATATTCAGATTGCTTCTATCATATTCTTGCTTGTTCTTCGATTGCTTGCAGGAATAGACCTTCGTGGTCAGGTTGATCGTGCTCCGGCGTGGTCAATAACCTCTCGGAGTTGGTTTAGCGATTGCTAAGGCACAACGTCGTTGCACGTTTGTAGTCGGATCGTCAAAGTCGTCTCCACCAAATCGATAGTTATCATCTCATCAAAAGATCGGGACACCCCGCCTCTATCAGGTAGACCATGGCAATTTGATAAAAATGCTGTACACCATGGTAGAAACAATCATTATACTCTTGTTCATAAGGATAAAAATATTACTTTGCTTCCTATGACTCCTGATTCTATTTTGAAAGATGATATTAATAGAGCTAATAAAGCAAAACAGGAGAAGAATAAGAGTGAAAATCAGATTGTGGCAAAAGAATTTGAGCAACAAATGAAGCCTAATAATAAACCATCTAGTGTTGCTTCTGAAATTAAATTGAAAAGTGCATGTTTATTTGCCACCAAATCTGATATTGATGAGCTAGATTTCAGCAAATCTGTTTGCTATGCTTTTGTGTGCAAAGAGGCATTATTTTCATTCGAGGACGTGCCTTCCTCTTTGCCCCCTGCTGTCACTAACATTATGCAGGAGTTCGCTGACGTCTTTCCACAAGACGTGCCACCGGGATTACCACCCATTCGAGGGATTGAGCATCAAATTGACTTAATTCCCGGTGCATCGCTACCCAACCGTGCACCATACCGTACCAATCCAGAGGAGACGAAGGAGATTATGCGTCAAGTACAGGAGCTACTCGACAAAGGTTATATACGCGAATCTCTTAGTCCTTGTGCTGTTCCTATTATCCTAGTGCCTAAAAAGGATGGTACGTCACGTATGTGTGTTGATTGTAGAGGCATTAATAATATTACTATTCGTTATCGTCATCCTATTCCTAGGCTAGATGATATGCTTGATGAATTGAGTGGCTCTACAATATTCTCCAAAGTTGATTTGTGTAGTGGATACCATCAAATTCGTATGAAATTGGGTGATGAATGGAAAACAGCTTTTAAAACTAAGTTTGGTTTATATGAGTGGTTAGTCATGCCTTTTGGGTTAACTAATGCACCTAGTACTTTCATGAGATTAATGAACGAAGTTTTACGTGCTTTCATTGGACGATTTGTGGTAGTCTATTTTGATGATATACTGATTTATAGCAAATCTTTGGAAGAACATTTGGAACATTTACGTGCTGTTTTTATTGCTCTACGTGATGCACGTTTGTTTGGTAACCTTGGGAAGTGCACCTTTTGCACCGACCGAGTATCTCTTCTTGGCTATGTTGTTACTCCACAGGGAATTGAAGTTGATAAAGCCAAGATTGAAGCTATTGAGAGTTGGCCGCAGCCCAAAACGGTCACACAAGTGAGGAGTTTTCTTGGCCTCGCTGGATTCTATAGGCGTTTTGTGAGAGATTTCAGCACCATTGCTGCACCTCTCAATGAGCTTACAAAGAAAGATGTGCCTTTTATTTGGGGTACCGCACAGGAAGAAGCCTTCACGGTATTGAAAGATAAGTTGACACATGCTCCTTTACTCCAACTTCCTGATTTTAATAAGACTTTTGAGCTTGAATGTGATGCTAGTGGAATTGGATTAGGAGGTGTGTTATTACAAGATGGCAAACCCGTTGCATACTTTTCTGAAAAATTGAGTGGGCCTAGTCTGAATTATTCTACTTATGATAAAGAATTATATGCTCTTGTTCGAACTTTAGAAACATGGCAACATTATTTATGGCCCAAAGAATTTGTTATACATTCTGATCATGAATCTTTGAAACATATTAAAAGTCAAGCTAAACTGAATCGTAGACATGCTAAATGGGTTGAATTTATTGAGACTTTCCCTTATGTCATTAAACACAAGAAGGGAAAAGAAAATGTTATTGCTGATGCATTGTCTCGTCGCTATACTATGCTTTCACAACTTGACTTCAAAATATTTGGTTTGGAGACCATCAAAGATCAATATGTGCATGATGCTGATTTTAAAGATGTAATGCAGAATTGTAAAGAAGGAAGAATGTGGAACAAGTTTGTCGTTAACGATGGATTTGTGTTTCGTGCTAACAAGCTATGCATTCCAGCTAGCTCCGTTCGTCTTTTGTTGTTGCAGGAGGCGCATGGAGGAGGATTAATGGGACACTTTGGCGTGAAGAAGACGGAGGACGTACTTGCTACACATTTCTTTTGGCCAAAGATGAGACGGGATGTTGAGCGTTTTATTGCTCGCTGCACTACATGTCAAAAAGCTAAGTCACGACTCAATCCTCATGGTTTATATATGCCTTTGCCTGTACCTAGTGTTCCTTGGGAGGATATATCTATGGACTTTGTTTTAGGTTTACCTCGAACAAAGAAGGGGAGGGATAGCATATTTGTTGTCGTGGATAGATTCTCGAAAATGGCACACTTTATACCATGTCATAAAAGCGATGATGCTGTTAATGTTGCTGATTTGTTCTTTCGTGAAATTATTCGCTTGCATGGTGTGCCAAATACTATTGTTTCAGATCGTGATACTAAATTTCTTAGCCACTTTTGGAGATGTTTATGGGCTAAGTTGGGGACTAAACTGCTTTTTAGTACTACTTGTCACCCCCAAACTGATGGACAAACTGAAGTAGTCAATAGAACATTGTCTACTATGCTTAGGTCTGTTTTGAAGAATAATAAGAAAATGTGGGAGGAATGCTTGCCTCATATTGAATTTGCTTATAATCGTTCATTGCATTCTACTACTAAGATGTGCCCTTTTGAAGTTGTGTATGGTTTCCTACCTCGTGCACCTATTGATTTGTTGCCTCTTCCATCTTCGGAGAAGGTTAATTTTGATGCTAAAGAACGTGCTGAATTGATTTTAAAAATGCATGAGTTAACTAAGGAAAACATTGAGCGTATGAATGCTAAATATAAACTTGCTGGAGATAAGGGTAGAAAACATGTTGTGTTTGCACCTGGAGATCTTGTTTGGTTACATTTGCGTAAGGATAGATTTCCTGATTTGCGCAAATCAAAGCTAATGCCACGTGCTGCTGGTCCCTTTAAGGTGTTGGAGAAAGTAAATGATAATGCATATAAACTTGAGCTGCCTGCAGATTTTGGGGTTAGTCCCACTTTTAACATTGCAGATTTGAAGCCGTATTTGGGCGAGGAAGATGAGCTTCCGTCGAGGACGACTTCATTTCAAGATGGGGAGGATGATGAGGACATCAATACCATTGTTACACCCACAGCCCCTACTGCTACATATACTGGACCAATTACTAGAGCTCGCGCACGCCAATTAAATTATCAGGTACTTTCGTTTCTTGGTAATGATTCTAATGTTCATGAGAATATGATGCTGCCTAAATTGGATACATTTGTTTTGCTTACAAATGAAGGGCCTAGCTTGGAGAAGGATGGACATTGGAGCAAGAGCAAGCATGGAGATGATGCCATGCGCAAGGGGAACCAGAACGGAGTTACAAGTGATGATTTCAGGACTTTGAAGCCACCATAAGAGTGCATGAAGCCTTGGACGAAATATACAAGATGCCACTTCATAAATTTCGTCCAGAGGCTATTATAGGTGCTGCGTCACCTTATTATTGGGCCAGGCCCATGTAATTTCGAAATACATAAGTATAGGCTATTTTTAGAGTCCGTATGTGTGGGGAAACAAGAGATAGGGTTGATTTTGGACCCCTCCACCAAGGGCCACGAAATTCCCCCCCTCTTCCTCCATATATACAGCCCTTAGGGCGCCGTTTAGACTTTGGGTTTTGTTTAGATTAAAAGTTCGCCACAGCTGCAACTTCGCGTACTTCGTTTGTGTTCAACGACCAGACAAAGGCGTCACAGAACCCCACCTTGATCAATAAAGCTTTCATCTTATATTCGCAATATCCAGATTGCAATCTCAGTTTCTTGCTTGTTCTTCGTTTGCTCGCAGGAAACAGACCCTCGTGGTCAGGTTGATCGTGCTCCAGCGTGGTCAATAACCTCTCGGAGTTGGTTTAGCGATTGCTAAGGCGCGACGTCCTCGCACGTTCGTAGTCGGATCGTCAAAGTCGACTTCCACCAAAGCGAAATCCATCATCTCATCGAAAGACGGGACACCTTTGCCTCTATCAGACCCCCTTGATTGTTCATGTACCCTATCGATCTTGTGTGTTTGATTGTCTAGTGGATGTGTGATTTGACTTGTTCTTGAGTGATCCTCTTGTTTTCCCTCTTTTGTTCATCTTGTTCTTGGGGATTCCCCCTCCAATTCATGAAAGATCTCTCCATAGGGTTCCACCCTACATCATCTTGATATCATGAGCCATGGTTTCTCATGAAATTGGAGCCCCCCTCTTAGTTTTCTAGCCTAATTTTGCTTGTTCTTGACCAATTTCGAAAATCCCCACAAAAAGAGCCATACCAAATTTTTTTGTGATTTGAAGTTTTTGTGAGTTTTTGTTGATTTTGATCCATGGATCTGATGTATAGCAAGTTGATCTACCCCCTCTTGCGTCCCCATACCCCAATTTTTCTTTCCCCTATTGAATTTGACAAGAAAATCGCGAAATTTCCGCCTACCCCGTGCCCACGGGATCCCCACCCCATGCCCACGGCCCCCCGCGATGTCCCTGGAGACCCCGTGTCCTCGGTACGTGTACCGTGCGCACGGGACCCCGTGCGCACGGCCCCCCTACATCAGCCGCCCCGGACTTCACCGTTTTGGCCGTAACTCTCGCATCCGAACTCCGATTTGGGTGTTCTTTGGCTCGTTGAAAAGCTAGCGACGTGACCGAGCTGCTCATCTTGGTTTTACCACCATTTGACTCCATCAAATTTTGTCCCTTTAGCATCTTTTGCATCGGCTCTCCGCCATAACTTTCGCACCACCACATAAAACTTCCGCAAGCTAACCCATTCTGGTTCCTTTGGTATTTGTGGTTGTTTGAGTTGTGATTTGAGTCTCCTAAGGTGTTTCCGCTACTTAGGGATGGTTGCATCTTCATCCACCACCGGTGACTTGTATCGGTCCATCGACTACATCCACCACGAGCTTCCACATCGACGACGACCATCCATCCTTTGAGACCATCTTCAACCGGAAGCAAGGCCGGTTACCCCCGACTTCGTGAAAGTTTAAGTGTGACAAAGGTATCCATTCTGTCATAAACTTCTCCTTCCTTGCCATTACATCTTGATAGCCCCACCATCTTTGCGAATACCTTCATACCCATTGAGACTAGCTATCCGAGTATTGCCGGGCTTCGTGAAAACTTGTGCACCATAGTGATACGATCTCATATTGTTGCATCATTAGATATATCATATTGTGCCATTGTTTACTCCCGTGCATATCTTGTGATACTTGTCCCTTATTTGTGGTTGAGGCTCATCAAACATAGTGGAAAGGAAGAGGAAAGCCAAAAAAGGCTTTTAAGCAAGAAAGAGAATGATCATAAGCTTATAAGCAAATATTTGAGCATGAAAAGAGATACTTGTGCATGAGGATACATGGAATAGGAAACATTCTTGTTGCATACATATAGGTTGGCGCCAAGTAGTGAATCGTGCCCAAGTGTGCAACCAAGCTAGTGCTCTCCTAGTGTTTGTGCAACACGAGCTTAGTCTTCGTTAGGCAATTTTGTATTGCTCATCACTATAGTTGCACAAGCCCCATTATCCCACCGTGTGTGTTTCTTTATTGCCCTCCTCTATATTTGTGATCACTTGCTTTGTATTTTGAGTCCTTTGTGATCATTTGCTATTGGTATACTTGTTTCACTTGCGAATTTGTGAATCTTTTCCAACATTATTGACTCTTGCTAACATTTTGCATCAAATTTTTGTGCCACTATCCTCACCGAGCTCTACCATAAGCTTTACTTTGTAGGTGTGAGTGAACAAGTCCGGTACCAATTCCACTATTCTTTCATTTCACATTGAGTGATACAAGATACATCCTCAACTTTGGGAAAAGGTAGCTTGGTATTGTTTATCTCATTTCCTACTCACCTTTGCTCGAGTCTTGTGATGAATAGGCAAAGCACATCATCTCCGGTCTATAACAACAACGACGAGTTCGATGCTATTAAGACTTTCATTGACGCTAAGATGGACAAGCGCATGGAGGAGCTCAAGGCCCTCATCAAGAACTGCAAGCAGTCCTCCTCATCTTCGAGAAGACGCTCAAGTGCAAAGACTCCCGAGCTACCATCTCCGGCAAGTACACACAAGCATCGACATCGACATGACCATGAAGAGCGAGCTTCAGGACACGTGTTGGCTGCTCTGCCAACCCCGTGCACATGGGCCCTCGACCCCCGTGCCCACGGGACCCCGTGCACACGGCCTCCTGTACCCCGTGCACATGGGCTATACAGAGTCGCGACATCAACTACAAGGCTGCAGCTTCTTCAACACCTTTGGCATCTTCGCCAAGTGACTTCAAGGCATCTTCGCCTTCGTATGTACGACATCTTCGCCAACAAGCACCCCAAGACTACGCTCAAGAGAAGCTCCCCAAGCTCAAGTCCGTGACTTCCACGAGCTACTACGACCTCGACATCGACCATGCGATTCCTTTCTATGGGACTCAAGAACCCGAGGAGTACCTCGAGTGGGAGCGTTTGATGGACGACTACCTCAAGCCACATCAAGTCCCTTCCAAAGATCAAGTGAAGTGTGCCACAAGAAACTTCCACGACTATGCCTCAACATGGTGGCTTCACACACCTTCGGAGAGCTACGAGATGAGTTGGTCCAAGACGAAGAAAGTGATGCGGCGAGAGTTTGTGCCTCCAACCTACACGGAACATCTTCAACGCCAATTGGAGAACACCATACAAGGATCCAAGTCCCTCGACGAGTACTTCAAGAACATGAAGGAAGCCTTGCGACGTGCCGGTGTGGACGACCCCATTTGGATGAAGTTCTACTTCATATGGGATTGAACAACGACATCTCCAAGACTATCTTCCTCGAGAACTACAAGTCCCTTGACGACAACTACTTTGGTGCTCTCAAGGCGGAGCAAGAACTCAAGAAGGCCAAGTCTACTCGACCCCAAGCTCACTTCACAATGACCACGCTACAAGACGGCGAGAGTGATGATGTGCCATCTTCGGCCTTCATTCATGACGAGAGTGATGACGTGCCATCTTTGGCCTTCATCCATGACGAGAGTGATGATGTGCCACCTTCGGCCTTCATCCACGGCGACGACTACGAGATGGTTGAGCATGGGATTCTCCCTTCGACCACGGCGACGTATGATGACTTGAGTGACTTTTGCCACCATATTGAGAGTGAGAGTGACTTCACCACTAGTCCCATATAAGATGAGCCGCCCCAATTCCCATGTGAAGAGAGCCACCACCACCACCACTTGAGTGATTTGAGTGCCTCCACCATATGCGACATTGAGTGCACCTACCTTGAGGGAGTGAGTGAGCCACCGCCACATAGAGAGAGTGAGATAGTTGATGAGGCATATGAGGCCATTTCAGTTTCTAACAACTTAACCTCTACCTCTATTGTGTCTTCTTATTTGGTGCTAGGTCCCATCTATGATGACGCGCCGATCCTCGACGACTTCGTCCTCCCTTTGGACAAAATGATGGCCATGGTGGAATATGATGCACCCCCCACATGGTTCCATCAAGATGAATATGACCACCATTTGGTCTTTCCCACCTAACCTACACCACTTGAGTGGAGTGAACAAGGTAACATAGGTGAAGGTGATGCTCTAGTCCCACTAGTGGACATTCTTGACATTGATTGCTTGCATGATGTTGATCCACCTAGTACCATGCTTCATGCTAGTATGATTTCCCCATATGATGATTTGCCCATTTATGATGAGTATGATGATTCTCATGTGGAGTCTATTAGTAGTGATGCCATGTTACATAGGATTTCTTGTGACAATTCTTTAGGTCACATCATGTTTGCTAATCCGCTTGACTTGTCATATCCTATGCATGAGATCAATCATATGTCATATTTGCAATCTCTTCATAGTGACTATGCATATGCCAATAAAATAAACCCAATTTGCACTTATGACATAGATGACAAGCCCATGGTTATTGGCATTTGTTTTTCTTGTGATGATATTGATATGCTCCCTTTGCATAATTTGTCTCATATGACATGCCATGCCCACCTAGCTTCGGATATGCATTCTTTTGGATGTTGTCCATTTTCTCCATGTGATGTTTCCGATATTGATCATGAGGAGACCCCCATAGTTTCTTCATACATGTTAGGAGATTTTGATCCATCCCATTCATTGCATAATCCCAATACTTATGTGCACCATATGCTCCCCATGAATGAAAATGCTATTGATGCTCCATATACTTGCATTCTCAATTTGTGTCCCCATCGTGTCATACACAATAACTATTCTTTCATGATGGATGACATGTTCATATACCATGCATCAAATTTCTTTGAGCGATGCTTATCTTGTGCTAACTCACATGTGCACATACACATCATGATGGATGATGTGTACATTTACCACGCGCACAATTTCTTTGGATTGTGTCTCTTTTGTGTAGGTACCCATGAATCCTTGTCAACCTTGCAATCCCACAAGTTGACAAAATGAGCTCTAGAAAGCAATGATGACTTGGGATCCCATGGATTGCCTTTCCCACCGCTCTCTTCACGCGAAGTCTTCGCACATCTCTTCTACATGGCTCTCACATGGTTATGGGTTATTGTCCATTACATACTTTATGCCCGTATTTCCATGTTCACTATGCTTGACATGATCATTCATATGCCTTTGTCATGCATTTGTGACCCATGCTTTGCATTACACATGTTTCTTGATTCTCATACTTGTATCTGTATTTGCAAGCTTGGTGGAGGCATTGCTTGTTATTGCCATGTTCCATTTGTGACCCATACCTATGATGATACTATGATCTTGCTATGTGTTCGTGCTTGCGACATGTCATATGCATTGTCTATGCCTCTTATTTTCTCACATGACATGATTGCCATGATTTACTCTAGTGTGTTGCATCTTCGCTCCACTAGTTTGCACGACTTGATTGATATGCTTGCTTATGTTGCATCACCAATGACTCATACTTGCTCATTTCATGCGGTTGATGAAAACCATCTATACGCTTTGCACATGATTCATACCGCTTCGTGTCATATATCTCCATGTGTTGCCTCTCTCATGCTAGATGATTTGCCATGTATTGAGTGCAACAATGATTCTCGTCTTGCCCATAAGATAGCCCCCATAGCATTCTCACATATACTTGGAGATTTTGACATATTGCTTGTGAAGCATGCTTGTCTTACCTCTTTGCACCAAATACCTAGTGCCATGAATATAGCCATTGTTGCATCATATTATTCATGCACTTGGGCTTCTAATGGTTATGTGCAAGAGAAGAGAACCATCATGATAGATGATGTGTTTATCTACCATGCGCATACACTCTTTGTGCATGTGTAGGATACTTCAACTTCGCGTCGACTTCCACTTCATGTGAGTTGACCATTCGAGCTCTTGAGAGCGAGCCTCATACATTCGACCATGACTCGTTTCTACACCACATTTCCTACCACTTCGACATTGTGAAGAACGCACAGGGACATGCTTTCGAGGTGATATCCTTCTATCTCGAGAACACCCAAACCATGAGCATGCATATTGTGGATCATACTTCATGTGTTGCTTGCTCCATGACACTTTGCACACATGCTAGCTATCTTACTTCGACCTATCATTACCACATTGCCATGCCACATGATATATATGCCTTGTGTGTTGCATCTAGTTCTTCACATATGCCATGTCCCTTTGCTTATCACATGCTTGACTTGATTACCTCACACATGTTGAACAATTGCTCTTTCCATTGTGTTGAGTGCCACGATATCTTCACTACACCCTATGCACGTTATGCTTGGATTGTCTTGCACTTGCCCCATGTGTTTAGACATTTCACTATATTTGGTGTTGTGAATGACTCTTATGCCTACCATAGACCGTTCATTGAGCACTTTATGCATGCTTGCTATGACCTTGAGGTAGATGCTTGTTCACTTGTCACATATATTTGCATCTTGACCTCCCATTTGCATGCTTGTTCCCATGATGTACTTGATTGTGCTCAATTTATATGCTCAAATGCCATGACACACTTCTTTGTCAAACCATATGGTATGCTTGATAACAACACTTGTTGGGTGAATCACCTCTTGAATGCTTGGTTTTGCTCTTACGACAACCACATTTGTTTTTCCAAGTGCTTGTTATCTTTGCTCCTTCTGAAGGAATTACAAGAAGGTGCGACATTGGAGAGTGCCCATTTGGAACTACAAGATGATGAATGCTTGGTGATCGTCCACTTCTACACGACGCCATCATATCTTTCCCATGGTGATTTGGATTTCGATCCGAGGTCGGATCTTTCCCAAGGGGGAGGGGATGATGCGGAGCATCCTATGGACATCACCATGTCAAGAGTTCGTTTGGCAAGTGACACGTGCCACATCTACTTCACATACATAAAGGTGAATCATCTCCTTTACATGTGTTCACTTGACCCCTTTGAGGATGGTATACTACTTGACATTCCTTCTGTGTGCATTCATAGGTATTGTCGGAGCTTCAAACATAGCGAGGACGAGTTCATGCGGAAGAGAACATCTACACCATCCAAGAGGGAGGCCTGGAAGCGAAGAAGGAAGTGCCAAGAAGAAGGCAGCAGCTCCCAGTCGACCCCGTGCACACGGGCCCCTCCAACCCCGTGCCCACGAGCCTCCCAGGCTGGCGGTCCTGAAGACCCCGTGCGCACGGGTGTGTACTATGCCCACGGGACCCCCGTGTCCACGGGCCTCATGGACCCCGTGCGCACGGGCCCTTGCGTACGGTCCCTAGATACCCCGTGCGCACGGGCTCCACTTACCCCGTGCACACGGGGCCCCCTGTGTGATGCTGCGGGCTTTGCCCTTGTTTTACTATTTTGCCCCCACTTATCCCTCTCTTTGCCTAGGACTATATATACTCCTTCATCTCCTCCATTTAGACTTAGCTAAGATTAGATCTAAACACTAGAGCTTAGCTCATGTACCTCCCCTTGTGGGATTCCACTCCATTGGAGTTCAAGGCCTCCATTGAAGAAGATCCCTAGTGGATGAAGACCCCCTTGAGGGAAGGATCTATCTAGATCATCAAGCCCTCATCTCCTTCATAGGATTTGGGATGAACTTTACCACGTATCTTATTTCCCTTTGATTGTTCATGTACCTTGTGGATCTTGTGTGTTTGATTGTCTAGTGGATGTGTGATTTGACTTGTTCTTGAGTGATCCTCTTGTTTTTCCCTCTTTTGTTCATCTTGTTCTTGGGGATTCCCCCTCCAATTCGTGAAAGATCTCTCCATAGGGTTCCACCCTACATCACATCACATGGAGAATATTGACAACATTCAAAACAAAGCATATGTGGTTCAATGTGATCATGGCATAGCATAGTAGATGAATTGCGAAAATCATGTAAAGGAAGCATGGCAATATCATCATAAGAGAAGCAAAAGGCAATGACCATCATCTCGTCATCTATGCCATAAGTGCAAATGGGATTTATTTTAATGGGGCATGCGTAGTTACTATGTTGATATTGAAATGATGCAATATGGGAGATCTCACACATAGCATATGACAAGTTCAATGGATTGTCAAACATGAAGTGACCAATAGAATTTTCACATGTATCCTATGGAGCATAGCATCACAACTAGGCAACTCAACATGATCATCATCATATTCATCATAAATAGGTAAGTCAAGGCATGAAGAAGTTTCACTAGCATGAAGCATGGTAATAGGTGGGTCAACATCATGGGAGCAATCATTGTCAAGAGAGTCCACTAGTGGGACAAGAGAAGCACCATCACCTATGTTACCTTTGGAGCGTCGCTCGTGTGTTGTAGGTGAGGCGTTGAAGATCGTCTCGTTGTTGATGAGGACATCAATACCATTGTTACACCCACAGCCCCTACTGCTACATATACTGGACCAATTACTAGAGCTCGCACACGCCAATTAAATTATCAGGTACTTCCGTTTCTTGGTAATGATTCTAATGTTCATGAGAATATGATGCTGCCTAAATTGGATACATTTGTTTTGCTTACAAATGAAGGGCCTAGCTTGGAGAAGGATGGACATTGGAGCAAGAGCAAGCATGGAGATGATGCCATGCGCAAGGGGAACCAGAACGGAGTTACAAGTGATGATTTCAGGACTTTGAAGCCACCATAAGAGTGCATGAAGCCTTGGACGAAATATACAAGATGCCACTTCATAAATTTCGTCCAGAGGCTATTATAGGTGCTGCGTCACCTTATTATTGGGCCAGGCCCATGTAATTTCGAAATACATAAGTATAGGCTATTTTTAGAGTCCGTATGTGTGGGGAAACAAGAGATAGGGTTGATTTCGGACCCCTCCACCAAGGGCCACGAAATTCCCTCCCTCTTCCTCCATATATACAGCCCTTAGGGCGCCGTTTAGACTTTGGGTTTTGTTTAGATTAAAAGTTCGCCATAGCTGCAACTTCGCGTACTTCGTTTGTGTTCAACGACCAGACAAAGGCGTCACAGAACCCCACCTTGATCAATAAAGCTTTCATCTTATATTCGCAATATCTAGATTGCAATCTCAGTTTCTTGCTTGTTCTTCGTTTGCTCGCAGGAAATAGACCCTCGTGGTCAGGTTGATCGTGCTCCGGCGTGGTCAATAACCTCTCGGAGTTGGTTTAGCCATTGCTAAGGCGCGACGTCCTCGCACGTTCGTAGTCGGATCGTCAAAGTCGACTTCCACCAAAGCGAAATCCATCATCTCATCGAAAGACGGGACACCTTTGCCTCTATCAAGTGGTATTAGATTTCCAGGTTGCTCGGTGAGATTTTCCAGTTTTTCATAGTTTAGATCGAGTCTGTTCTTCATACCTATAGTCCACGAAAAAGCCACAAAAAAATTAGGGTTAGTTCATCATATCCGAACCAATCTGAGCCTTTGCATAATCTTTTTAGGGTTTTGCTTTGTTGAATTTGCGGTTGCATCGTCGGTCTAGTTGCTGGTCTTAGAGTCTAGTCTTTTAGAGTTTCGAGTTCTAGTCATAAGTTGTCACGCCGCCACCGCACCATCATCATCGCCCCTGCCATCTACCACCACCGCTCCGAATCCGTATCCATATACCACCACCAATCCGTGTCCATATACCACCACCGATCCATATCCATATACTACCACCGCTACCACCACCGCTGCCATATACCACCACCATATATCCACCACCAATTCGAGTTCCTTGCTTATTAGGTTTGTTTTCGGGATCCATCTAGTTTCCGATTCGTGTTCCCTTGCCGGAGTAGGTTTCGGAAAAAAAAATTCGGAAACCACGCTCCGTTTAGGCCCAAAATTTTTTGAAAACGCATTTTTCGAAAAAATTTCTGGCTATCCTATTTTTAGGTGTTTCTGAGTGTTTTGAGACAGGTGCCATTATAGGAAGTTTTTCTTGACCCGTTTCCAGTTTTTGGGTCCGGGCAGTCGAAAAAACGAAAAAAAAATTGGTCGAAAAAATTTCATGCCCATCCTGTCAGTTTGACCTAGGAAGAGTTTTTAGACACTCGCCATTATAGTGATTTTTCGCAAAAAAAAAGCAGCGCAAAAAAAAAGAGCGCAAAAAAAAGAGCGAAAAAAAAATCCAGAGTGTGCTTTTCCCTTGTTTACGTGCAGCGCCGTGATTTTGTTAGTGTTCTAGGCTCGCGTCTCTAGCACGGTCTAGCCTAGGACCAGCACAGTACCGTCGTTGAGCGTTTATTCAACTTTGCATCTCTGAATTGATTATTGCTGACCCTTTTTGCTACCATATTATAAGCCTTCCCAGCTCCACATACATCTACGTCGTGCGTTGGACTCTCCCTGGTAATCGCTCTATCCAAGCTTTGAGAGTTTTGACTACAACGGTTGCCGATCACCGCCTGCTGCTGGGTAAGAACTGGTAAGAATTTGAGATTTGCTTGACGGGTTTGTGATACACCACCACCACTTCTTAGTACTCTGTAGGATCATATTCTTCTGTGTTTCTATTTGCTGCTAACCATGGTAGGATCACAAGCCGATGAGACTGATTGGGAGAACCTGACGAACAAACAGCTACATGATAAATTTCAGCAACTGATGAGTGGACAGGTGCAAGATGTGCTAAACAGATTTGACGAGGCCATGGAGAAGATAGATGGCATTGAGAAGACATTTGAAACAAAGCTTGATAGCAAGTTTGATGAATTGCTCGCGCGTTTTCCACAACCACCGCCGGCTGCACCTATCGCACCTCTGCAACGACAACAACTACGGCCCCTTCCGAATCAGTATGGACGAGCTCAGCGTGTTCCTATTGAGCTAGGACAAAATTCTGGTGCCGCTGCTACTGCTGTTGGTGCTTCTTTGGCTCCTGCTACTATTGCTGCTGGTACCGAGGAGGATGATTATGTGGGAGATTACGAGGATGAGGTTGATCAACATCAGAACTACGTGCAACCACCAGCACCACAACCACCAGGTCGTCCACATGCAAATAATGGCAATGTTAGGGCTCCCCCTCAGGTACGAGATCATGACCATCTCCCTAAACTGAAATTGAATATTCCACCATTTGAGGGTAGATATGTTCCTGATATATATCTTACTTGGGAGTTAGAAACTGAACAACAATTTACATGTTTACAATATCCTGAGGAGAGACGTGTTCCTGCTGCTGTTTGTGCTTTCACTAGCTTTGCATGTGTTTGGTGGTCTGAACATTGTAGATTATATCCTGTTCCAGCTACTTGGGCTGCTTTGAAAACTGCTATGCGTACTCGTTGGGTTCCACCATATTATCAACGTGAATTACTTCAAAAATTGCAGCGCTTAAGACAAGGTAAAAATTCTGTAGAAGAATATTATCAGGAATTACAAACTGGCTTGATTAGATGTGGTATTGTTGAGGAGAATGAAGCTATGCTTGCACATTTTCTGGGTGGATTAAATAGAGATATTCAGACCATTCTAGACTATAAGGATTATAATAATATCACTCGTTTATTCCATCTTGCTTGTAAAGCTGAACGTGAAGTGCAGGATCGACAGGCATTGGCGCGCACTAACTTTTCTGCAGGTCGACCTTCATCATGGACACCACGTGCATCATCTACTTCCATTGCACCATCACCTCCTTCAGGTGCCACCTCCAACCGTGATACAAGAAAGCAGGCACAACCACCACTATCTGCCAAGAGCACACCTGCCGGGCCTGCACAGAGCTCTTCTTCTTCCATGGCGTCAACAGGGCACACAAGTGATATTATTTGTCGTCGTTGTAAGGGAAGAGGACATTTTGCGAGAGAATGCAAATCTCAGCGTGTGATGATTGCTACTGAGGATGGTGGATATGAGTCCGCTAGTGACTATGATGAGGAGACTTTGGCTCTTATTACACATGAAGAACATGGTGGAGATGATTCTGATCATGAGACGCAATACATGGCTCCTGAAGATGCTGACAGGTATGACACTTTGGCGTGAAGAAGACGGAGGACGTACTTGCTACACATTTCTTTTGGCCAAAGATGAGACGGGATGTTGAGCGTTTTATTGCTCGCTGCACTACATGTCAAAAAGCTAAGTCACGACTCAATCCTCATGGTTTATATATGCCTTTGCCTGTACCTAGTGTTCCTTGGGAGGATATATCTATGGACTTTGTTTTAGGTTTACCTCGAACAAAGAAGGGGAGGGATAGCATATTTGTTGTCGTGGATAGATTCTCGAAAATGGCACACTTTATACCATGTCATAAAAGCGATGATGCTGTTAATGTTGCTGATTTGTTCTTTCGTGAAATTATTCGCTTGCATGGTGTGCCAAATACTATTGTTTCAGATCGTGATACTAAATTTCTTAGCCACTTTTGGAGATGTTTATGGGCTAAGTTGGGGACTAAACTGCTTTTTAGTACTACTTGTCACCCCCAAACTGATGGACAAACTGAAGTAGTCAATAGAACATTGTCTACTATGCTTAGGGCTGTTTTGAAGAATAATAAGAAAATGTGGGAGGAATGCTTGCCTCATATTGAATTTGCTTATAATCGTTCATTGCATTCTACTACTAAGATGTGCCCTTTTGAAGTTGTGTATGGTTTCCTACCTCGTGCACCTATTGATTTGTTGCCTCTTCCATCTTCGGAGAAGGTTAATTTTGATGCTAAAGAACGTGCTAAATTGATTTTAAAAATGCATGAGTTAACTAAGGAAAACATTGAGCGTATGAATGCTAAATATAAACTTGCTGGAGATAAGGGTAGAAAACATGTTGTGTTTGCACCTGGAGATCTTGTTTGGTTACATTTGCATAAGGATAGATTTCCTGATTTGCGCAAATCAAAGCTAATGCCACGTGCTGCTGGTCCCTTTAAGGTGTTGGAGAAAGCAAATGATAATGCATATATACTTGAGCTGCCTGCAGATTTTGGGGTTAGTCCCACTTTTAACATTGCAGATTTGAAGCCTTATTTGGGTGAGGAAGATGAGCTTCCGTCGAGGACGACTTCATTTCAAGAAGGGGAGGATGATGAGGACATCAATACCATTGTTACACCCACAACCCCTACTGCTACATATACTGGACCAATTACTAGAGCTCGCGCACACCAATTAAATTATCAGGTACTTTCGTTTCTTGGTAATAATTCTAATGTTCATGAGAATATGATGCTGCCTAAATTGGATACATTTGTTTTGCTTACAAATGAAGGGCCTAGCTTGGAGAAGGATGGACATTGGAGCAAGAGCAAGCATGGAGATGAAGCCATGCGCAAGGGGAACCAGAACGGAGTTACAAGTGATGATTTCAGGACTTTGAAGCCACCATAAGAGTGCATGAAGCCTTGGACGAAATATACAAGATGCCACTTCAAAAATTTCGTCCAGAGGCTATTATAGGTGCTGCGTCACCTTTTTATTGGGCCAGGCCCATGTAATTTCGAAATACATAAGTATAGGCTATTTTTAGAGTCCGTATGTGTGGGGAAACAAGAGATAGGGTTGATTTCGGACCCCTCCACCAAGGGCCACGAAATTCCCCTCTCTTCCTCCATATATACAGCCCTTAGGGCACCGTTTAGACTTTGGGTTTTGTTTAGATTAAAAGTTCGCCATAGCTGCAACTTCGCGTACTTCGTTTGTGTTCAACGACCAGACAAAGGCGTCACAGAACCCCACCTTGATCAATAAAGCTTTCATCTTATATTCGCAATATCCAGATTGCAATCTTAGTTTCTTGCTTGTTCTTCGTTTGCTCGCAGGAAACAGACCCTCGTGGTCAGGTTGATCGTGCTCCGGCGTGGTCAATAACCTCTCAGAGTTGGTTTAGCGATTGCTAAGGCGCGACGTCCTCGCACGTTCGTAGTCGGATCGTCAAAGTCGACTTCCACCAAAGCGATTTCCATCATCTCATCGAAAGACGGGACACCTTTGCCTCTATCAAGTGGTATCAGATTTCCAGGTTGCTCGGTGAGATTTTCCAGTTTTTCGTAGTTTAGATCGAGTCTGTTCTTCATACCTATAGTCCACGAAAAAGCCACAAAAAAATTAGGGTTAGTTCATCATATCCGAACCAATCTGAGCCTTTGCATAATCTTTTTAGGGTTTTGCTTTGTTGAATTTGCGGTTGCATCGTCGGTCTAGTTGCTGGTCTTAGAGTCTAGTCTTTTAGAGTTTCGAGTTCTGGTCATAAGTTGTCACGCCGCCGCCGCACCATCATCATCGCCCCTGCCATCTACCACCACCACTCCGAATCCGTATCCATATACCACCACCAATCCGTGTCCATATACCACCACCGATCCATATCCATATACTACCACCGCTACCACCACCGCTGCCATATACCACAACCATATATCCACCACCAATCCGAGTTCCTTGCTTATTAGGTTTGTTTTCGGGATCCATCTAGTTTCCGATTCGTGTTTCCTTGCCGGAGTAGGTTTCGGAAAAAAAAAGAGTCTGGAAACCACGCTCCATTTAGGCCCATTTTTGGCTATCTTATTTTTAGGTGTTTCTGAGTGTTTTGAGATAGGTGCCATTATAGGAAGTTTGTTTTGACCCGTTTCCAGTTTTTGGGTCCGGGCAGTCGAAAAAACGAAAAAAAAAATTGGTCGAAAAAATTTCGTGCCCATCCTGTCAGTTTGACCTAGGAAGCGTTTTGAGACACTCGCCATTATAGTGATTTTTCGCAAAAAAAAAAGAGCAGCGCAAAAAAAAAAGAGCAGCGCAAAAAAAAAAGAGCGAAAAAAAAACCAGAGTGTGCTTTTCCCTTGTTTACGTGCAGCGCTGTGATTTTGTTAGTGTTCTAGGCTCGCGTCTCTAGCACAGTCTAGCCTAGGACCAGCACAGTACCGTCGTTGAGCGTTTATTCAACTTTGCATCTCTGAATTGATTATTGCTGACCCTTTTTGCTACCATATTATAAGCCTTCCCAGCTCCACATACATCTACGTCGTGCGTTTGACTCTCCCTGGTAAATCGCTCTATCCAAGCTTTGAGAGTTTTTGACTACAACGGTTGCCGATCACCGCCTGCTGCTGGGTAAGAACTGGTAAGAATTTGAGATTTGCTTGACGGGTTTGTGATACACCACCACCACTTCTTAGTACTCTGTAGGATCATATTCTTCTGTGTTTCTATTTGCTGCTAACCATGGTAGGATCACAAGCCGATGAGACTGATTGGGAGAACCTGACGAACAAACAGCTACATGATAAATTTCAGCAACTGATGAGTGGACAGGTGCAAGATGTGCTAAACAGATTTGACGAGGCCATGGAGAAGATAGATGGCATTGAGAAGACGTTTGAAACAAAGCTTGATAGCAAGTTTGATGAATTGCTCGCGCGTTTTCCACAACCACCGCCGGCTGCACCTATCGCACCTCTGCAACGACAACAACTACGGCCCCTTCCGAATCAGTATGGACGAGCTCAGCGTGTTCCTATTGAGCTAGGACAAAATTCTGGTGCCGCTGCTACTGCTGTTGGTGCTTCTTTGGCTCCTGCTACTACTGCTGCTGGTACCGAGGAGGATGATTATGTGGGAGATTACGAGGATGAGGTTGATCAACATCAGAACTACGTGCAACCACCAGCACCACAACCACCAGGTCGTCCACATGCAAATAATGGCAATGTTAGGGCTCCCCCTCAGGTACGAGATCATGACCATCTCCCTAAACTGAAATTGAATATTCCACCATTTGAGGGTAGATATGTTCCTGATATATATCTTACTTGGGAGTTAGAAACTGAACAACGATTTACATGTTTACAATATCCTGAGGAGAGACGTGTTCCTGCTGCTGTTTGTGCTTTCACTAGCTTTGCATGTGTTTGGTGGTCTGAACATTGTAGATTATATCCTATTCCAGCTACTTGGGCTGCTTTGAAAACTGCTATGCGTACTCGTTGGGTTCCACCATATTATCAACGTGAATTACTTCAAAAATTGCAGCGCTTAAGACAAGGTAAAAATTCTGTAGAAGAATATTATCAGGAATTACAAACTGGCTTGATTAGATGTGGTATTGTTGAGGAGAATGAAGCTATGCTTGCACGTTTTCTGGGTGGATTAAGTAGAGATATTCAGACCATTCTAGACTATAAGGATTATAATAATATCACTCGTTTATTCCATCTTGCTTGTAAAGCTGAACGTGAAGTGCAGCATCGACAGGCATTGGCGCGCACTAACTTTTCTGCAGGTCGACCTTCATCATGGACACCACGTGCATCATCTACTTCCACTGCACCATCACCTCCTTCAGGTGCCACCTCCAACCGTGATACAAGAAAGCAGGCACAACCACCACTATCTGCCAAGAGCACACCTGCCGGGCCTGCACAGAGCTCTTCTTCTTCCATGGCGTCAACAGGGCACACAAGTGATATTATTTGTCGTCGTTGTAAGGGAAGAGGACATTTTGCGAGAGAATGCAAATCTTAGCGTGTGATGATTGCTACTGAGGATGGTGGATATGAGTCCGCTAGTGACTATGATGAGGAGACTTTGGCTCTTATTACACATGAAGAACATGATGGAGATGATTCTGATCATGAGACGCAATACATGGCTCCTGAAGATGCTGACAGGTATGACACTTTGGCGTGAAGAAGACGGAGGACGTACTTGCTACACATTTCTTTTGGCCAAAGATGAGACGGGATGTTGAGCGTTTTATTGCTCGCTGCACTACATGTCAAAAAGCTAAGTCACGACTCAATCCTCATGGTTTATATATGCCTTTGCCTGTACCTAGTGTTCCTTGGGAGGATATATCTATGGACTTTGTTTTAGGTTTACCTCGAACAAAGAAGGGGAGGGATAGCATATTTGTTGTCGTTGATAGATTCTCGAAAATGGCACACTTTATACCATGTCATAAAAGCGATGATGCTGTTAATGTTGCTGATTTGTTCTTTCGTGAAATTATTCGCTTGCATGGTGTGCCAAATACTATTGTTTCAGATCGTGATACTAAATTTCTTAGCCACTTTTGGAGATGTTTATGGGCTAAGTTGGGGACTAAACTGCTTTTTAGTACTACTTGTCACCCCCAAACTGATGGACAAATTGAAGTAGTCAATAGAACATTGTCTACTATGCTTAGGGCTGTTTTGAAGAATAATAAGAAAATGTGGGAGGAATGCTTGCCTCATATTGAATTTGCTTATAATCGTTCATTGCATTCTACTACTAAGATGTGCCCTTTTGAAGTTGTGTATGGTTTCCTACCTCGTGCACCTATTGATTTGTTGCCTCTTCCATCTTCGGAGAAGGTTAATTTTGATGCTAAAGAACGTGCTGAATTGATTTTAAAAATGCATGAGTTAACTAAGGAAAACATTGAGCGTATGAATGCTAAATATAAACTTGCTGGAGATAAGGGTAGAAAACATGTTGTGTTTGCACCTGGAGATCTTGTTTGGTTACATTTGCGTAAGGATAGATTTCCTGATTTGCGCAAATCAAAGCTAATGCCACGTGCTGCTGGTCCCTTTAAGGTGTTGGAGAAAGTAAATGATAATGCATATAAACTTCAGCTGCCTGCAGATTTTGGGGTTAGTCCCACTTTTAACATTGCAGATTTGAAGCCTTATTTGGGTGAGGAAGATGAGCTTCCGTCGAGGACGACTTCATTTCAAGAAGGGGAGGATGATGAGGACATCAATACCATTGTTACACCCACAACCCCTACTGCTACATATACTGGACCAATTACTAGAGCTCGCGCACGCCAATTAAATTATCAGGTACTTTCGTTTCTTGGTAATGATTCTAATGTTCATGAGAATATGATGCTGCCTAAATTGGATACATTTGTTTTGCTTACAAATGAAGGGCCTAGCTTGGAGAAGGATGGACATTGGAGCAAGAGCAAGCATGGAGATGAAGCCATGCGCAAGGGGAACCAGAACGGAGTTACAAGTGATGATTTCAGGACTTTGAAGCCACCATAAGAGTGCATGAAGCCTTGGACGAAATATACAAGATGCCACTTCATAAATTTCGTCCAGAGGCTATTATAGGTGCTGCGTCACCTTTTTATTGGGCCAGGCCCATGTAATTTCGAAATACATAAGTATAGGCTATTTTTAGAGTCCGTATGTGTGGGGAAACAAGAGATAGGGTTGATTTCGGACCCCTCCACCAAGGGCCACGAAATTCCCCTCTCTTCCTCCATATATACAGCCCTTAGGGCACCGTTTAGACTTTGGGTTTTGTTTAGATTAAAAGTTCGCCATAGCTGCAACTTCGCGTACTTCGTTTGTGTTCAACGACCAGACAAAGGCGTCACAGAACCCCACCTTGATCAATAAAGCTTTCATCTTATATTCGCAATATCCAGATTGCAATCTTAGTTTCTTGCTTGTTCTTCGTTTGCTCGCAGGAAACAGACCCTCGTGGTCAGGTTGATCGTGCTCCGGCGTGGTCAATAACCTCTCGGAGTTGGTTTAGCGATTGCTAAGGCGCGACATCCTCGCACGTTCGTAGTCGGATCGTCAAAGTCGACTTCCACCAAAGCGATTTCCATCATCTTATCGAAAGACGGGACACCTTTGCCTCTATCATAGTGCCTAAAAAGGATGGTACGTCACGTATGTGTGTTGATTGTAGAGGCATTAATAATATTACTATTCGTTATCGTCATCCTATTCCTAGGCTAGATGATATGCTTGATGAATTGAGTGGCTCTACAATATTCTCCAAAGTTGATTTGCCTAGTGGATACCATCAAATTCGTATGAAATTGGGTGATGAATGGAAAACAGCATTTAAAACTAAGTTTGGTTTATATGAGTGGTTAGTCATGCCGTTTGGGTTAACTAATGCACCTAGTACTTTCATGAGATTAATGAACGAAGTTTTACGTGCTTTCATTGGACGATTTGTGGTAGTCTATTTTGATGATATTCTGATTTATAGCAAATCTTTGGAAGAACATTTGGAACATTTACGTGTTGTTTTTATTGCTCTACGTGATGCACGTTTGTTTGGTAACCTTGGGAAATGCACCTTTTGCACCGACCGAGTATCTTTTCTTGGCTATGTTGTTACTCCATAGGGAATTGAAGTTGATAAAGCCAAGATTGAAGCTATTGAGAGTTGGCCGCAGCCCTAAACGGTCAGACAAGTGAGGAGTTTTCTTGGCCTCGCTGGATTCTATAGGCGTTTTGTGAGAGATTTCAGCACCATTGCTGCACCTCTCAATGAGCTTACAAAGAAAGATGTGCCTTTTATTTGGGGTACCGCACAGGAAGAAGCCTTCACGGTATTGAAAGATAAGTTGACACATGCTCCTTTACTCCAACTTCCTGATTTTAATAAGACTTTTGAGCTTGAATGTGATGCTAGTGGAATTGGATTAGGAGGTGTGTTATTACAAGATGGCAAACCTGTTGCATACTTTTCTGAAAAATTGAGTGGGCCTAGTCTGAATTATTCTACTTATGATAAAGAATTATATGCTCTTGTTCGGACTTTACAAACATGGCAACATTATTTATGGCCCAAAGAATTTGTTATACATTCTGATCATGAATCTTTGAAACATATTAAAAGTCAAGCTAAACTGAATCGTAGACATGCTAAATGGGTTGAATTTATTGAGACTTTCCCTTATGTCATTAAACACAAGAAGGGAAAAGAAAATGTTATTGCTGATGCATTGTCTCGTCGCTATACTATGCTTTCACAACTTGACTTCAAAATATTTGGTTTGGAGACCATCAAAGATCAATATGTGCATGATGCTGATTTTAAAGATGTAATGAAGAATTGTAAAGAAGGAAGAATGTGGAACAAGTTTATCGTTAACGATGGATTTGTGTTTCGTGCTAACAAGCTATGCATTCCAGCTAGCTCCGTTCGTCTTTTGTTGTTGCAGGAGGCGCATGGAGGAGGATTAATGGGACACTTTGGCGTGAAGAAGACGGAGGACGTACTTGCTACACATTTCTTTTGGCCAAAGATGAGACGGGATGTTGAGCGTTTTATTGCTCGCTGCACTACATGTCAAAAAGCTAAGTCACGAATCAATCCTCATGGTTTATATATGCCTTTGCCTGTACCTAGTGTTCCTTGGGAGGATATATCTATGGACTTTGTTTTAGGTTTACCTCGAACAAAGAAGGGGAGGGATAGCATATTTGTTGTCGTGGATAGATTCTCGAAAATGGCACACTTTATACCATGTCATAAAAGCGATGATGCTGTTAATGTTGCAGATTTGTTCTTTCGTGAAATTATTCGCTTGCATGGTGTGCCAAATACTATAGTTTCAGATCGTGATACTAAATTTCTTAGCCACTTTTGGAGATGTTTATGGGCTAAGTTGGGGACTAAACTGCTTTTTAGTACTACTTGTCACCCCCAAACTGATGGACAAACTGAAGTAGTCAATAGAACATTGTTGATAGAGGCGGGGTGTCCCGATCTTTTGATGAGATGATAACTATCGATTTGGTGGAGACGACTTTGACGATCCGACTACAAACGTGCACGACGTTGCGCCTTAGCAATCGCTAAACCAACTCCGAGAGGTTATTGACTATGCCAGAGCCCAATCAACCTGACCACGAAGGTCTATTCCTGCAAGCAATCGAAGAACAAGCAAGAATATGATAAAAGCAATCTGAATATTGCGAGTATGTATGAAGTATTGATAAAGGTGGGGATCCGTAAGCGGTCTTGGTCTGGTCGTTGGACACAAACGAAGTACACGAAGTTGCAATGGCTAACTTTTAACTAAACAAATCCCAAAGTCTAAACGGTGCCCTAAGGGCTGTATATATGGAGGAAGAGAGGGGGAATTTCGTGGCCCTTGGTGGAGGGGTCCGAAATCAACCCTATCTCTTGTTTCCCCACACATACGGACTCTAAAAATAGCCTATACTTATGTATTTCGAAATTACATGGGCCTGGCCCAATAAAAAGGTGACGCAGCATCTATAATAGCCTCTGGACGAAATTTATGAAGTGGCATCTTGTATATTTCGTCCAAGGCTTCATGCACTCTTATGGTGGCTTCAAAGTCCTGAAATCATCACTTGTAACTTCGTTCTGGTTCCCCTTGTGCATGGCATCTTCTCCATGCTTGCTCTTGCTCCAATGTCCATCCTTCTCCAAGCTAGGCCCTTCATTTGTAAGCAAAACAAATGTATCCAATTTAGGCAGCATCATATTCTCATGAACATTAGAATCATTACCAAGAAACGAAAGTACCTGATAATTTAATTGGCGTGCGCGAGCTCTAGTAATTGGTCCAGTATATGTAGCAGTAGGGGCTGTGGGTGTAACAATGGTATTGATGTCCTCATCATCCTCCCCTTCTCGAAATGAAGTCGTCCTCGACGGAAGCTCATTTTCCTCACCCAAATAAGGCTTCAAATCTGCAATGTTAAAAGTGGGACTAACCCCAAAATCTGCAGGCAACTCAAGTTTATATGCATTATCATTTACTTTCTCCAACACCTTAAAGGGACCAGCAGCACGTGGCATTAGCTTTGATTTGCGCAAATCAGGAAATCTATCCTTACGCAAATGTAACCAAACAAGATCTCCAGGTGCAAACACAACATGTTTTCTACCCTTATCTCCAGCAAGTTTATATTTAGCATTCATACGCTCAATGTTTTCCTTAGTTAACTCATGCATTTTTAAAATCAATTCAGCACGTTCTTTAGCATCAAAATTAACCTTCTCCGAAGATGGAAGAGGCAACAAATCAATAGGTGCACGAGGTAGGAAACCATACACAATTTCAAAAGGGCACATCTTAGTAGTAGAATGCAATGAACGATTATAAGCAAATTCAATATGAGGCAAGCATTCTTCCCACATTTTCTTATTATTCTTCAAAACAGCCCTAAGCATAGTAGACAATGTTCTATTGACTACTTCAGTTTGTCCATCAGTTTGGGGGTGACAAGTAGTACTAAATAGCAGTTTAGTCCCCAACTTAGCCCATAAACATCTCCAAAAGTGGCTAAGAAATTTAGTATCACGATCTGAAACAATAGTATTTGGCACACCATGCAAGCGAATAATTTCACGAAAGAACAAATCAGCAACATTAACAGCATCATCGCTTTTATGACATGGTATAAAGTGTGCCATTTTCGAGAATCTATCCACGACAACAAATATGCTATCCCTCCCCTTCTTTGTTCGAGGTAAACCTAAAACAAAGTCCATAGATATATCCTCCCAAGGAACACTAGGTACAGGCAAAGGCATATATAAACCATGAGGATTGAGTCGTGACTTAGCTTTTTGACATGTAGTGCAGCGAGCAACAAAACGCTCAACATCCCGTCTCATCTTTGGCCAAAAGAAATGTGTAGCAAGTAGGTCCTCCGTCTTCTTCACGCCAAAGTTTCCCATTAATCCTCCCCCATGCGCCTCCTGCAACAGCAAAAGACGAACGGAGCTAGCTGGAATGCATAGCTTGTTAGCACGAAACACAAATCCATCGTTAACGACAAACTTGTTCCACATTCTTCCTTCTTTACAATTCTGCATTACATCTTTAAAATCAGCATCATGCACATATTGATCTTTGATGGTCTCCAAACCAAATATTTTGAAGTCAAGTTGTGAAAGCATAGTATAGCGACGAGACAATGCATCAGCAATAACATTTTCTTTTCCCTTCTTGTGTTTAATGACATAAGGGAAAGTCTCAATGAATTCAACCCATTTAGCATGTCTACGATTCAGTTTAGCTTGACTTTTAATATGTTTCAAAGATTCATGATCAGAATGTATAACAAATTCTTTGGGCCATAAATAATGTTGCCATGTTTCTAAAGTCCGAACAAGAGCATATAATTCTTTATCATAAGTAGAATAATTCAGACTAGGCCCACTCAATTTTTCAGAAAAGTATGCAACAGGTTTGCCATCTTGTAATAACACACCTCCTAATCCAATTCCACTAGCATCACATTCAAGCTCAAAAGTCTTATTAAAATCAGGAAGTTGGAGTAAAGGAGCATGTGTCAACTTATCTTTCAATACCGTGAAGGCTTCTTCCTGTGCGGTACCCCACAGAAAAGGCACATCTTTCTTTGTAAGCTCATTGAGAGGTGCAGCAATGGTGCTGAAATCTCTCACAAAACGCCTATAGAATCCAGCGAGGCCAAGGAAACTCCTCACTTGTGTGACTGTTTTGGGCTGCGGCCAACTCTCAATAGCTTCAATCTTGGCTTTATCAACTTCAATTCCCTGTGGAGTAACAACATAGCCAAGAAAAGATACTCGGTCGGTGCAAAAGGTGCACTTTCCAAGGTTACCAAACAAACGTGCATCACGTAGAGCAATAAAAACAGCACGTAAATGTTCCAAATGTTCCTCCAAAGATTTGCTATAAATCAATATGTCATCAAAGTAAACTACCACAAATCGTCCAATGAAAGCACGTAAAACTTCGTTCATTAACCTCATGAAAGTACTAGGTGCATTAGTTAACCCAAAAGGCATGACTAACCACTCATATAATCCAAACTTAGTTTTAAATGCTGTTTTCCATTCATCTCCCAATTTCATACGAATTTGATGGTATCCACTATGCAAATCAACTTTGGAGAATATTGTAGAGCCACTCAATTCATCAAGCATATCATCTAGCCTAGGAATAGGATGACGATAATGAATAGTAATATTATTAATGCCTCTACAATCAACGCACATACGTGATGTACCATCCTTTTTCGGCACTAGAATAATAGGAACAGCACAAGGACTAAGGGATTCGCGTATATAACCTTTGTCGAGAAGCTCTTGTACTTGACGCATAATCTCCTTCGTCTCCTCTGGATTGGTACGGTATGGTGCACGGTTTGGCAGTGAAGCACCGGGAATTAAGTCAATCTGATGCTCAATCCCTCGAATAGGCGGTAATCCCGGTGGCACGTCTTGTGGAAAGACGTCAGCGAACTCCTGCAAAATGTTAGTGATAGCAGGAGGCAAAGACGAAGGCACGTCCTCGAATGAAAATAATGCCTCTTTGCACACAAAAGCATAGCAAACAGATTTGCTAAAATCTAGATCATCAATATCAGATTTGGTGGCAAGTAAACATGCACTTTTCAATTTAATTTCAGAAGCAACACTAGATTGTTTATTATTATTAGGCTGCATTTGTTGCTCAAATTCTTTTGCCACAATCTGATTTTCACTCTTAATTTTCTCCTGTTTTGCTTTATTAGCTCTATTAATATCATCTTTCAAAATGGAATCAGGAGTCATAGGAAGCAAAGTAATATTTTTATCCTTATGAACAAGAGTATACTGATTGTTTCTACCATGGTGAATAGAATTTTTATCAAATTGCCATGGTCTACCAAGTAATAAGGAACATGCTTGCATAGGTACCACATCACAATCAACATAATCAGCATATGTAGAGATACTAAAATGTACACGAACAGTACGTGTTACCTTAACCTTGCCGCTGTTGTTGAACCATTGGATGTAGTAAGGATGTGGATGTGGTCTTGTGGTGAGAGATAGCTTCTCCACCATCTCCATGCTAGCCAAGTTGTTGCAACTCCCTCCATCTATGATCACGCGAACAGAACGTTCCTTCACAACTCCCTTTGTATGGAACAAATTATGCCTCTGATTTTGCTCAGCTTGTGTAACCTGCACACTCAAAACACGTTGAGCAACTAAACATTCATACCTGTCAGCATCTTCAGGAGCCATGTATTGCGTCTCATGATCAGAATCGTCTCCACCGTGTTCGTCACGTGTAATAAGAGCCAAAGTCTCCTCATCAAAGTCACTAGCGGACTCATACCCACCATCCTCAGTAACAATCATCACACGCTTAGATGGGCATTCTCTCGCATAATGACCTCCACCCTTGCAACGTCGACAAATAATATCATGTGTTTGCCCTGTTGATGCCATGGATGAAGAAGAGCTCTTTGCAGGCCCAGAAGGTGTGCTCTTGGCAGATAGTGGTGATTGTGCCTGCTTTATTGTATCACGGTTGGAGGCGGCAGCCGACGGAGGCGCCGGTGTAGCAGAACGGGAGGAAGTAGATGATGCACGTGGTGTCCATGATGAAGGTCGACCTGCAGAAAAGTTAGTCCGCGCCAATGCCTGTCGATCCTGTACTTCACGTTCAGCTTTACAAGCAAGATGGAATAAACGAGTGATATTAGTATACTCCTTATAGTCTAGAATGGTCTGAATCTCTCTATTTAATCCACCCAGAAAACGTGCAAGCATAGCTTCATTCTCCTCAACAATACCACATCTAATCATGCCAGTTTGTAATTCCTGATAATATTCTTCTACAGAATTTTTTCCTTGTCTTAAGCGCTGTAATTTTTGCAGCAATTCACGTTGATAATATGGTGGAACCCAACGAGTACGCATAGCAGTTTTCAAAGCAGCCCAAGTAGCGGGAATAGGATATAATCTACAATGTTCAGACCACCATACACATGCAAAACTAGTGAAAGCACAAACAGCAGCAGCAACCCGTCTCTCCTCGGGATATTATAAACATGTAAAACGTTGTTCAGTTTCTAACTCCCAAGTAAGATATATATCAGGAACATATCTACCCTCAAATGGTGGAATATTCAATTTCAGTTTAGGAATATGGACATCATCTCGTACCTGAGGTGGTGGTGCAGGCCTACCATTACGAATATATACCTGAGGTCGACCTGGTGGTGGTGGTGCTGGTGGCTGCACGTAGTGCTGATTTTGATCAACCTCATCCTCATAATCGCCCGCATACTCAACATCCTCCTGGGTACCACCAGCAGCAGTAGCAGGGGCGAAAGAAGCATCAACAATATGAACAGCAGCACCAGAAGTTTGGCCATCCTCAATAGGAACACGCCTCGCTCGTCCATACTGATTCGAAAGGATGCGTTGTTGTTGTTGTTGTTGTTGTTGGAGAGGTGCGTTAGGTGCAGCGGGTGGTGGTGGTGGAAGACGCGCGAGCAATTCATTAAATTTGTTATCGAGCTTTGTTTCGAACGTCTTCTCCATGCCATCTATCTTCTCCATGGCCTCTTCAAATCTGTTTAGCACATCTTGCACCTGTCCACTCATCATTTGCTGAAACTTATCATGAAGCTCCTTGTTCGATAAATTCTCCCAGTCAGTCACGTCGGCTTGTGATCCTGGCATGGTTAGCAGCAATAGAAACACACAAGAATATGATCCTACAGACTACGAACAAGTGGTGGTGGTGGGTGTCACAAATCCGTCAAGCAAAACTCAAATTCTTACCAGTTCTTACCCAGCAGCAGGCGGTGATCGGCAACCGTTGTAGTCAAAAACTCTCAAAGCTTGGATAGAGCGAGTACCAGGGAGAGTCAAACGCACGACGTAGATGTATGTGGAGCTGGGAAGGCTTATAATATGGTAGCAAAAAGGATCAGCAATAATCAATTCAGAGATGCAAAGTTGAATAAACGCTCAACGACGGTACTGTGCTGGTCCTAGGCTAGACCGTGCTAGAGACGCGAGCCTAGAACACTAACAAAATCACGGCGCTGCACGTAAACAAGGGAAAAGCACACTCTGGATTTTTTTTTCGCTCTTTTTTTTTTGTGCTCTTTTTTTT
Organism: Triticum timopheevii; assembly: GCA_963921465.1. Lineage (NCBI taxonomy): Eukaryota > Viridiplantae > Streptophyta > Magnoliopsida > Poales > Poaceae > Triticum > Triticum timopheevii. Next base: position 292,361,290 of record OY997272.1, on the reverse strand, counting down.
TGCGCTGCTCTTTTTTTTTTTGTGAAAAAATCACTATAATGGCGAGTGTCTCAAAACTCTTCCTAGGTCAAACTGACAGGATGGGCACGAAATTTTTTCGACCAATTTTTTTTTTTCGTTTTTTCGACTGCCCGGACCCAAAAACTGGAAACGGGTCAAAAAAAACTTCCTATAATGGCACCTGTCTCAAAACACTCAGAAACACCTAAAAATAGGATAGCCAGAAAATTTTTCGAAAAATGCGTTTTCGAAAAATTTTGGGCCTAAACGGAGCGTGGTTTCCAGACTCCGGCAAGGAAACACGAATCGGAAACTAGATGGATCCCGAAAACAAACCTAATAAACAAGGAACTCGGATTGGTGGTGGATATATGGTGGTGGTATATGGCAGCGGTGGTGGTAGCGGTGGTAGTATATGGATATGGATCGGTGGTGGTATATGGACACGGATTGGTGGTGGTATATGGATACGGATTCGAAGTGGTGGTGGTAGATGACAGGGGCGATGATGATGGTGCAGCGGCGGCGTGACAACTTATGACCAGAACTCGAAACTCTAAAAGACTAGACTCTAAGACCAGCAACTAGACCGACGATGCAACCGCAAATTCAACAAAGCAAAACCCTAAAAAGATTATGCAAAGGCTCAGATTGGTTCGGATATGATGAACTAACCCTAAATTTTTTTTTTGTGGCTTTTTCGTGGACTATAGGTATGAAGAACAGACTCGATCTAAACTACGAAAAACTGGAAAATCTCACCGAGCAACCTGGAAATCTGATACCACTTGATAGAGGCGGGGTGTCCCGATCTTTCGATGAGATGATAACTATCGATTTGGTGGAGACGACTTTGACGATCCGACTACAAACGTGCACGACGTTGCGCCTTAGCAATCGCTAAACCAACTCCGAGAGGTTATTGACTATGCCAGAGCCCAATCAACCTGACCACGAAGGTCTATTCCTGCAAGCAATCGAAGAACAAGCAAGAATATGATAAAAGCAATCTGAATATTGCGAGTATGTATGAAGTATTGATAAAGGTGGGGATCCGTAAGCGGTCTTGGTCTGGTCGTTGGACACAAACGAAGTACACGAAGTTGCAATGGCTAACTTTTAACTAAACAAATCCCAAAGTCTAAACGGTGCCCTAAGGGCTGTATATATGGAGGAAGAGAGGGGGAATTTCGTGGCCCTTGGTGGAGGGGTCCGAAATCAACCCTATCTCTTGTTTCCCCACACATACGGACTCTAAAAATAGCCTATACTTATGTATTTCGAAATTACATGGGCCTGGCCCAATAAAAAGGTGACGCAGCACCTATAATAGCCTCTGGACGAAATTTATGAAGTGGCATCTTGTATATTTCGTCCAAGGCTTCATGCACTCTTATGGTGGCTTCAAAGTCCTGAAATCATCACTTGTAACTTCGTTCTGGTTCCCCTTGTGCATGGCATCTTCTCCATGCTTGCTCTTGCTCCAATGTCCATCCTTCTCCAAGCTAGGCCCTTCATTTGTAAGCAAAACAAATGTATCCAATTTAGGCAGCATCATATTCTCATGAACATTAGAATCATTACCAAGAAACGAAAGTACCTGATAATTTAATTGGCGTGCGCGAGCTCTAGTAATTGGTCCAGTATATGTAGCAGTAGGGGCTGTGGGTGTAACAATGGTATTGATGTCCTCATCAATTGTCTACTATGCTTAGGGCTGTTTTGAAGACTAATAAGAAAATGTGGGAGGAATGCTTGCCTCATATTGAATTTGCTTTATCGTTCATTGCATTCTACTACTAAGATGTGCCCTTTTGAAGTTGTGTATGGTTTCCTACCTCGTGCACCTATTGATTTGTTGCCTCTTCCATCTTCGGAGAAGGTTAATTTTGATGCTAAAGGACGTGCTGAATTGATTTTAAAAATGCATGAGTTAACTAAGGAAAACATTGAGCGTATGAATGCTAAATATAAACTTGCTGGAGATAAGGGTAGAAAACATGTTGTGTTTGCACCTGGAGATCTTGTTTGGTTACATTTGTGTAAGGATAGATTTCCTGATTTGCGCAAATCAAAGCTAATGCCACGTGCTGCTGGTCCCTTTAAGGTGTTGGAGAAAGTAAATGATAATGCATATAAACTTCAGCTGCCTGCAGATTTTGGGGTTAGTCCCACTTTTAACATTGCAGATTTGAAGCCTTATTTGGGTGAGGAAGATGAGCTTTCGTCGAGGACGACTTCATTTCAAGAAGGGGAGGATGATGAGGACATCAATACCATTGTTACACCCACAGCCCCTACTGCTACATATACTGGACCAATTACTAGAGCTCGCGCACGCCAATTAAATTATCAGGTACTTTCGTTTCTTGGTAATGATTCTAATGTTCATGAGAATATGATGCTGCCTAAATTGGATACATTTGTTTTGCTTACAAATGAAGGGCCTAGCTTGGAGAAGGATGGACATTGGAGCAAGAGCAAGCATGGAGATGATGCCATGCGCAAGGGGAACCAGAACGGAGTTACAAGTGATGATTTCAGGACTTTGAAGCCACCATAAGAGTGCATGAAGCCTTGGACGAAATATACAAGATGCCACTTCATAAATTTCGTCCAGAGGCTATTATAGGTGCTGCGTCACCTTATTATTGGGCCAGGCCCATGTAATTTCGAAATACATAAGTATAGGCTATTTTTAGAGTCCGTATGTGTGGGGAAACAAGAGATAGGGTTGATTTCGGACCCCTCCACCAAGGGCCACGAAATTCCCCCCCTCTTCCTCCATATATACAGCCCTTAGGGCGCCGTTTAGACTTTGGGTTTTGTTTAGATTAAAAGTTCGCCATAGCTGCAACTTCGCGTACTTCGTTTGTGTTCAACGACCAGACAAAGGCGTCACAGAACCCCACCTTGATCAATAAAGCTTTCATCTTATATTCGCAATATCCAGATTGCAATCTCAGTTTCTTGCTTGTTCTTCGTTTGCTCGCAGGAAACAGACCCTCGTGGTCAGGTTGATCGTGCTCCGGCGTGGTCAATAACCTCTCGGAGTTGGTTTAGCGATTGCTAAGGCGCGACGTCCTCGCACGTTCGTAGTCGGATCGTCAAAGTCGACTTCCACCAAAGCGAAATCCATCATCTCATCAAAAGACGGGACACCTTTGCCTCTATCAGTTGTCCTCTTCGTCTTGATGGAACCATGTGTGATGAGGACATGACTACCTTGGATATGACCAAAAATATTGCATATATGCATATTTGTCAGGTGATTTCTAGTGCAAACTATTCAATAATCTATTTATGTTATCCAGAACAAAAATACTTCACACACTTTTGTGTTTTGTCTAATTGCAGGTGTATGGGACATTTGTACAATCCACATATGAAGATAAGGAAGAAAGAGATGTTTATTTGCTGTCCAAAAAGTTCTCTCACGTCACTTTTGGCCCAAGAGAAGATAGAGTCCAAGTCTCTCACGTTCTGGATTCAGATTCGGACTGCACAGACGTACCTGACTCAAAACGCACACAAGTTTTTCATACAGACTCCGAATTGGGTGATTCTTTTTTTGTTGGAAACTAGATTGCGTGCACTTTCCAACCCAATTGGAATCACCTTCAAATTCGTCCGGAGCGTTGAGTTGTGGACGAAACAATCTGATGCTGCAGCAGAATCCGAGTCAAAATACATGTCCAAAGGTGTTACATCACCTCCACTTGGGCCCATTGGCCTTGTACGACCTAGATTTAGTTTTAGGCTGCCTTGGGACGTCCTCCCACCTCCTTGCCCGCCACCCCTTGCTCCTATATAAGTAGATCCATCTAGTAGCTTTTCCCGGGGATTTGTTTAGTTAAAAGTTAGCCATTGCAACTTCGTGTACTTCGTTTGTGTCCAACGACCAGACCAAGACCGCTTACGGATCCCCACCTTTATCAATACTTCATATATACTCGCAATATTCAGATTGCTTTTATCATATTCTTGCTTGTTCTTCGATTGCTTGCAGGAATAGACCTTCGTGGTCAGGTTGATTGTGCTCCGGCGTGGTCAATAACCTCTCAGAGTTGGTTTAGCGATTGCTAAGGCGCAACGTCGTGCACGTTTGTAGTCGGATCGTCAAAGTCATCTTCACCAAATCGATAGTTATCATCTCATCGAAAGATTGGGACACCCCCGCCTCTATCAAGTGGTATCAGTTTTCAGGTTGCTCGGTGAGAATTTCCAGTTTTCCTAGATTAGATTTATTTTCTTACCTATTGTCCAAGAAAAAGCCACAAAAAAGAGTTAGATCTATTCATCCTTGGTCCAAGCCAGTCTGAGCCTTTGCAATTTTCTTTTCATTGCTTGCATAGTTGAATTATCGGTTGCATCGTCGTGTCGAGTTGCTGGTCTTAGTGTCTAGTTCGTTTAGAGTTTCGAGTTCTGTTCACATTAGTCACGCCACCGCTGCATCATTATCTCTTCCGCTGTCCACCACCCATCCATCAATTTCCACCACGTGCTACCCACCATTCATTGTCATAATAATAGTTGAGATCGGTCACATCTTCACTTGATCCAATCTGCATCTTATCTAGTTTGTTTTGGAAAGAGGGAGAAAAAAAAGAGAGAAAAAAAAGAGAAAAGAAAAAGTCAGAGAAAAAAAAGGAGAAAAAAAATCAAAAAAATCGGCAAAAACTTTTTCAGAGGAAAGTTGGAGACAAAGTTGTTGTATATCCTGCTTGGCAGTTGTTTTTCATCATTATCTTCACTGCCGTTGTGATCTTCACTTATATCTTGCTGTCAAGAGCTACTTAGTATCCTTCATTGATGCTAGTTGTGCTACGGCGTGACCTCATTAGTGTTCTAGGCTCGCGTCTCTAGTCCGGTCTAGCCTAGGACCAGCACAGTACCGTCGTTGAGCGTTTATTCAACATTGCATCTTTGAATTGATTATTGCTAATCTTTTGCTACCATATATAGCCAACCCAGCTCCACATATTTCTACACCGTGTTTACGTATGCTCCCCTGGCAATCGCTTTACTCAATATTCGGAGTTACTTGACACCGCTGGTTGCCGATCACCGCCTGCTGCATGGTAAGAACTTGTAGGACATTGATATTTGCTTTACTGTGAGCGTTTTACCACCACATCCTAGTAGTTATAGGAACATTATTTTTGGGTTTTGTTCCTTGTTCTACTAATCATGACAGGATCCAGAGTCAATTCATGGGCTTTGTCGATCGCGGGAGACGTGCCACCACCTTTGCAAATACCACAACCGTCACGAGAGGTGCACAAACATCCAAATGCACATGATCAGGTTAATGTATCTATACCACCATTTAATGGCCGTTTTAAACCTGCTTTATATATTGAATGGGAGTTCGACATAAAAAATATATTTTCTTCCTATAAATTCGATGAACATAAAAAGGTTAAGATTGCGGTTGGTTCTTTCACTGGTTATGCTTTGGTTTGGTGGAGTGAATATTGTCGGTTACACCCTGATTATATACCTACTACTTGGGATGATTTGAAACTTGCCATGCGACATACTTTCGTCTCTGCTTATTATACTCGTGACATGATTAAGAAGTTGCAACACTTAAAACAAAGTAGTGAAACTGTAACAAAATATTATGATGATTTACAAACTACCTTGTTGCATTCCTCTTTAGAAGAAAGTGAAGATGATTTTATGGATAGATTTTGGGGAGGATTAAACCGTGATATTCAAGAGATACTAATTCATGAAGAGTGTTATCCTATGGACCATTTGTTTCATCTTGCTTGCAAAGCTGAACAGGAAATAAGACGACGTGTTGGCCACGAGGAGAACAAGCGCACGGTGCACATTCCAAGAGTTGATATGATTGTTCCTTCAACTACTAGGCATACTATGACAACCACATCCGTTGTTGTCAGGACTACATCACCTCCACCATGTGACACATCGCCCCCGAGAATGGCTACATCATCTGAGTTGATCATAAGAGGTAATGACAAAGGTACTGATCTTCCATCTCTACATGAGAATGATGAATGCCTTGTCAATTTGAATGCACCATCTGATGAGCTACCCACTACTTTGATCACACCACCTATTTTAGAGGACTACGTTGATAATTTGACTTTGCCATGTGATCAAACAACTGAAATACCAACAATTTTGAGTGCACCCATTGAATTAACTATTGATGCAAAAGAACCAATGTTTAATCATTTTGATATGACCTCTAATCTTGGTGATGATTCTGTGTTGAATGACTTATTGCATGTTTGCTTATTTAAGCATGTTGTAGCATGTAAATTTGATGCAAGTAAGGTTTATTCACCAATGTTGGGATGGTTTAATGATGAACATTGTCAATCTTTTGAAATGAATAAGAGCTTCACTTATATGTGCAAACTGAGTTGCAATATTTTCATGCCTTCTACTTCTTGTGCTAATTTTTTGGCTTTAGATTTTATGAACTATGCAAGTTACTCATCTATTCATGTGTCATATATGCAAAAATCAAGGGAAGTAAAAATGGATGACATATACATATACAACATGTACACCTTGTCTCTTTTGTTAGCCACATTTCAGATTAAGCAACACCGAGGACGGCTTTATTTTCAAGAAGGGGAGGATGATGAGGACATGACTACCTTGGATATGACCAAAAATATTGCATATATGCATATTTGTCAGGTGATTTCTAGTGCAAACTATTCAATAATCTATTTATGTTATCCAGAACAAAAATACTTCACACACTTTTGTGTTTTGTCTAATTGCAGGTGTATGGGACATTTGTACAATCCACATATGAAGATAAGGAAGAAAGAGATGTTTATTTGCTGTCCAAAAAGTTCTCTGACGTCACTTTTGGCCCAAGAGAAGATAGAGTCCAAGTCTCTCACGTTCTGGATTCAGATTCGGACTGCACAGACGTACCTGACTCAAAACGCACACAAGTTTTTCATACAGACTCCGAATTGGGTGATTCTTTTTTTGTTGGAAACTAGATTTCGTGCACTTTCCAACCCAATTGGAATCACCTTCAAATTCGTCTGGAGCGTTGAGTTGTGGACGAAACAATCTGATGCTGCAGCAGAATCCGAGTCAAAATACATGTCCAAAGGTGTTACATCACCTCCACTTGGGCCCATTGGCCTTGTACGACCTAGATTTAGTTTTAGGCTGCCTTGGGACGTCCTCCCACCTCCTTGCCCGCCACCCCTTGCTCCTATATAAGTAGATCCATCTAGTAGCTTTTCCTGGGGATTTGTTTAGTTAAAAGTTAGCCATTGCAACTTCGTGTACTTCGTTTGTGTCCAACGACCAGACCAAGACCGCTTACCGATCCCCACCTTTATCAATACTTCATATATACTCGCAATATTCAGATTGCTTTTATCATATTCTTGCTTGTTCTTCGATTGCTTGCAGGAATAGACCTTCGTGACCAGGTTGATTGTGCTCCGGCGTGGTCAATAACCTCTCAGAGTTGGTTTAGCGATTGCTAAGGCGCAACGTCGTGCACGTTTGTAGTCGGATCGTCAAAGTCATCTTCACCAAATCGATATTTATCATCTCATCGAAAGATCGGGACACCCACGCCTCTATCAATGTGGGGGGTGCATCATCGTCCACCATGGCCATCATATAGTCCATTGGATGGATGGACTCGTCGAGGATAGGCATGTCATCATGTAGGAGACCTAGCACCATAGAAGAAAACACACTAGGAGTAGAGGTTAAGTCATTAGAAATCATAGTGGCCTCACGTGCCGTGCCAACTACCTCACTCACTAAGTGTGGTGGCTCACTCACTCCCTCATGGATGCTCTCACTCATATGGTTGGTGGAGTCACTCAAATGGTGCTCAACCTCACATAGGATGTGTGGCATGCTCTCATGTGTGGGGCTAGTGGTGGTCACACTCATCCTCTCATAGGAAATGCTCTCGATGTCACATATGGTGGAGTCACTCATGTCACTCATGTGGTGGTGGCTCTCCTCACATGGCAAATGGGGCATCTCGACATATGTGCGTGTCGGAGAGATGTAGGTGCAAATGTCTCCATGCTCAACTCCTATCGCCGTGGTCCAAGGGGATGGCCCTTGCTCGACCTTCTTGTCGCCGTCTTGGTGTTGGAGGCCCATATGATGTGGCACCTCGTAGCTCGTCTCCATGACCGAAGGGAGTTTCCCATGCTCGGCCATCGTACTTGAGGGGCTTCCGAAGATGGAAGTGTCACCCGCTCATAGGTTGTCGCCTTGGACTTGAGGAAGTCGTTGTAGGCGTACTCGTGGGAAGTAGGCGAAGATGCCGTACGTCCAAAGGCGAAGATGCCTTGATAGCACTTGGCGAAGATGCCAAAGTGGTTGGTGTAGTCGTAGCACCGTCTTGGTGGTGGTCGTCTCGCGTTCTTCTTTTGTGCTCTTGAAACTTGGACTTGGCGTGAAGTAGGGCTTGTTGGGACTTGTGCATTTGCGCTTGTGGAGCATCTTCATGATGATGATGTTGTTGTCGTGCTTGAGCTCGTAGTAGATGTCGTTCGTCGTCGTCGTGCACATGATGCTTGGTTGTGACTTGCCCTTCATGACGATGTTGATCACGGACATGATGGTGGTCGCCATGTAGATGTGGACGAGGACGATTTGCACTTGCATCATGGCCGCGGTTCGAAGACTTGTGGCTTGAATGTCGCCACGTTGAAGATGACGAAGGGGAAGAAGACTTGATGAAGGTTCTAATCTCCTCCATCCTTGAATCTTGCTCCTCTTTATATGCGGAAAGCTTCTTGTCGATGTAGTCCCTTTTCCTTGCTTCGGAGTGACTAATGTCGATGGAGATGTTCTCGATGCGCTCTCGCAATCTTGATTGTGCGCCTTGCATTTGTCGTTGTAGATCGAAGATGGACGCTTTGGTGATGTAATTGTTCACGCCGTCGTTGTTGTCGTAGACCGGAGAGGAAATGTCTTGCCTATCCATCACAAGACTCGAGCAAATGTGAGTAGGAAATGAGATAAACAATACCAAGCTACCTTTTCCCAATGTTGAGGAAGTATCTTGTATCACTCAATGTGAAATGAAAGAATAGTGGAATTGGTACCGGACTTGTTCACTCACACCTACAAAGTAAAGCTTATGGTAGAGCTCGGTGTGGATAGCGGCACAAAAAATTTGATGCAAAATGTTAGCAAGAGTCAATAATGTTGGAAAAGATTCACAAATTCGCAAGTGAAACAAGTAGACCAATAGCAAATGCGGTACACGGAAACACACACACGGATAGATAAATGGGGTCATGCAACCAAGGAATGAGAACAAAATGTGGAGTGCACGGAAAACGCTCGTGTTGCACAACTCAAGAGAGACGCTAGCACGATTGCTCAATCGGCAGATACGACACTTATGCACAACCTATAAGATGCAAAATGGATAAACTTTCTATCCCAAGTATGCTATGTATGTATGGTCCCCGGTGTTTCTCTCAAGATGATCCAAGATGATCAGATATGACAATCTTATGTGCAATGGGGTCCGATGTTATGGCACTTGCTTACAAGCTTCTTTGCTCTCTTTCTTTTGCTTAAAAGCTTTATTCTCTTTTTTTCTCTGTGGCCACTTTTGCACAATGCACAAACCAAGATAGCAATTGAGTATATGCGGGAACAAACTTGTGACACGAGATATGATAGCAATATATGCACCACGATGATATGGTATGTTTGCGATGGGAAGTATGATCACTAATGTGCACAAGTAACGTTGCCGGCAATACTCAAATGGCTAGTCTCGATAGGCAAGTAACGCAAAATGGGCTAGGGGTTAACAATGCAATTGCAAGGGGAATATACAATGGTGTCGTCGAGGTTACCATCCTTTGCGATGATGAGTGGCGGTGTTCTTGATGTAGATACCAAGATGATGTTGACCCATCCCTAAGTAGCCGAAACACCTTAGTAAACGGTAAAAACTGCAAACTCAAAATCTCAAATGGTGGTAGCGGAAATGGCAATGTGGAAGTGGTGGTGGTGGTTGGTGAAGAAGAAACCGTGCCTAAGTAGCCGAAACACCTTAGGAGACTCAAATCACTACTCAAGCAACCACTAATGGTATGGTGAACAAAATGGGTTAGGTTGCGGAAGTCGGAGGTGGTGTAGCGAAAGATATGGTTGAGGGCCTAGGCAATCTTGCCAAAAAGTCGAAATTTTGGTGGAGTCAAATGGTGATGGAACCTATCTAGGTGGATGGGGGATGTCAATAGCTACTCAACGAGCTAAAGAACGCGAAAATCGGACTCCGGATGTGGAAGTTATGGGCAAAACGGTGAACTGCACGCGGCTGACCTGGGGGGGTCGTGTGCACGGGGGTGGGAGCCTGTGGGCACGGGGTCCCGTGCGCACGATACACGCACCGACGGCACGGGGTCACCTGGGACAAGCAGGTTTGGTGGATTTCTTCCCGATCTAGGCTCCAAATGGATGGATCTCGTTGCTGGGGTTTAGTTGGGGGGAAGGGGTGGTATGGGAGGGTGGGAGGTCGAAGGGACAGCGGCAGAAATGCACTGGAAGGGCCGTGCGCACGGGGTCTGTCTGGCCCGTGTGCACGGGGGCCCGTGTGCACGGGGTCCCGATGGCCCGTGTGCACGGGGTCCTCGAGGAGCGTACGAACAGCTCCGGATCCGTGGCAAAACTCGAATCTGAGGTCAAAATCGAAGGGTGGAAGGTAGGAGAAGGTGGTAGAGGGGTGGATCTACTTGCTAAACACCAAATCCATGGATCAAATCCAACAAAATCTCATCAAACCAACAAATCACAAAAAAAATTGGTGCTATTTTTGGTGGGGAATTTTTGAATTTAGGATGAAATTACACAAAACAAGGCTAGAAAAAAGAGAGGGAGGATCCAATTTCGTGATCAACCATGGCTCATGAGACCAAGATGATGTAGGGTGGAACCCTATGGGGATATCTTTCACGAATTGGAGGGGGAATCCCCAAGAACAAGATGAACAAAAGAGGGAAAACAAGAGGAACACTCATGAACAAGTCAAATCACACATCCACTAGACAATCAAGCACATAAGATCCACAAGGTACATGAACAATCAAAGGGAAATAAGATACATGGTAGAGTTCATCCCAAATCCTATGAAGGAGATGAGGGCTTGATGATCCTATGATTGGGATCCTTCCCCAAGGAGGAGGTCTTGATGTTTGGTCAATCCAAGAGGATGTCTTGATCTCCTAGTGGAGTGGATCCATGGAGCAAAGCTCACAAATGTGTATCAACTACTTTGCTATCCCTAACATATGGTCTAGGTACGGAATATATAGGCTTGGGGACGAAGTGGATGAAGAGGAGGCCCAAACAGCAATCACAGTCGCCCATCCTGTAGGACCCATGCGCACGGGGTAAGTTGGGCCCGTGCGCATGGGGGTCCCGTGGGCACGGTACAGGCCCGTGCGCACGGGGTGCTCCAGCGCCAACTTCCTGAGTAGTCCGTGTGCACGGGGTCTTCGAGGCCTGTGGGCACGGGGTCGCCTGGGAGGTGCAGTGTTGATCCTGTTGCACTCCTTCTTCCTCCTCGTGGACTTGTGGTCCTTCTCCAACTCCTTTGGGGTGTCCCTCACCAGCTTGTGGTCGTCGGTCTTCGTACCTAAGGACACATAGAGCACTTTGGTGAGGTAGCAAGCAAGTCCAATGGATATTCATGATGTTCTCGAAGAAGAGCGGGTTCACCTTAGTTCCAATGGCGTATGTTCGAGGTCTCGTCATATGTGCTCTTGGGGTATGGAGAGTAGTTGGAGTGTACATGGGGATGACCGTGGGATGCTCCGCATCAGGATACCATCAAATTCGTATGAAATTGGCAGATGAATGGAAAACAACACTTAAAACTAAGTTTGGATTATATGAGTGGTTAGTCATGCCTTTTGGGTTAACTAATGCACCTAGTACTTTCATGAGATTAATGAACGAAGTTTTACGTGCTTTCATTGGACGATTTGTGGTAGTTTACTTTGATGACATATTGATTTATAGCTGATCTTTGGAAGAACATTTGGAACATTTACGTGTTGTTTTTATTGCTCTACGTGATGCACGTTTGTTTGGTAACCTTGGGAATTGCACCTTCTGCACCGACCGAGTATCTTTTCTTGGCTATGTTGTTACTCCACAGGGAATTGAAGTTGACAAAGCCAAGATTGAAGCTATTGAGAGTTGGCCGCAGCCCAAAACGGTCACACAAGTCAGGAGTTTTCTTGGTCTCGCTGGATTCTATACGCGTTTTGTGAGAGATTTCAGCACCATTGCTGCACCTCTCAACGAGCTTACAAAGAAGGATGTGCCTTTTGTTTGGGGTACCGCACAGGAAGAAGCCTTCACGGTATTGAAAGATAAGTTGACACATGCTCCTCTACTCCAACTTCCTGATTTTAATAAGACATTTGAGCTTGAATGTGATGCTAGTGGCATTGGATTAGGAGGTGTGTTATTACAAGATGGCAAACCTGTTGCATACTTTTCTGAAAAATTGAGTTGGCCTAGTCTGAATTATTCTACTTATGATAAAGAATTATATGCTGTTGTTCGGACTTTAGAAACATGGCAACATTATTTATGGCCCAAAGAATTTGTTATACATTCTGATCATGAATCTTTGAAACATATTGAAAGTCAAGCTAAATTGAATCGTAGACATGCGAAATGGGTTGAATTCATTGAGACTTTCCCTTATGTAATTAAACACAAGAAGGGTAAAGAAAATGTTATTGTTGATGCATTGTCTCGTCGCTATACTATGCTTTCACAACTTGACTTCAAAATATTTGGTTTGGAGACCATCAAAGATCAATATGTGCATGATGCTAATTTTAAAGATGTATTGCAGAATTGTAAAGAAGGAAGAACATGGAACAAGTTCGTCGTTAATGATGGATTTGTGTTCCGTGCTAACAAGCTATGCATTCCAGCTAGCTCCGTTCGTCATTTGTTGTTGCAGGAGGCGCATGGAGGACGACTAATGGGACACTTTTGCGTGAAGAAGACGGAGGACGTACTTGCTACACATTTCTTTTGGTCAAAGATGAGACGGGATGTTGAGCGTTTTATTGCTTGCTGCACTACATGTCAAAAAGCTAAGTCACGACTCAATCCTCATGGTTTATATATGCCTTTGCCTGTACCTAGTGTTCCTTGGGAGGATATATCGATGGACTTTGTTTTAGGTTTACCTAGAACAAAGAAGGGGAGGGATAGCATATTTGTTGTCGTGGATAGATTCTCAAAAATGGCACACTTTATACCATGTCATAAAAGCGATGATGTTGTTAATGTCGCTGATTTGTTCTTTCGTGAAATTATTCGCTTGCATGGTGTGCCAAATACTATTGTTTTAGATCGTGATACTAAATTTCTTAGCCACTTTTGGAGATGTTTATGGGCTAAGTTGGGGACTAAACTGCTTTTTAGTACTACTTGTCACCCCCAAACTAATGAACAAACTGAAGTAGTCAATAGAACATTGTCTACTATGCTTAGGGCTGTTTTGAAGAATAATAAGAAAATGTGGGAGGAATGCTTGCCTCATATTGAATTTGCTTATAATCGTTCATTGCATTCTACTACTAAGATGTGCCCTTTTGAAGTTGTGTATAGTTTCCTACCTTGTGCACCTATTGATTTGTTGCCTCTTCCATCTTCAGAGAAGGTTAATTTTGATGCTAAACAACATGCTGAATTGATTTTAAAAATGCATGAGTTAACTAAGGAAAACATTGAGCGTATGAATGCTAAATATAAACTTGCTGGAGATAAGGGTAGAAAACATGTTGTGTTTGCACCTGGAGATCTTGTTTGGTTACATTTGCGTAAGGATAGATTTCCTGATTTGCGCAAATCAAAGCTAATGCCACGTGCTGATGGTCCCTTTAAGGTGTTGGAGAAAATAAATGATAATGCATATAAACTTGAGCTGCCTGCAGATTTTGGGGTAAGTCCCACTTTTAACATTGCAGATTTGAAGCCTTATTTGGGTGAGGAAGATGAACTTCCGTCGAGGACGACTTCATTTCAAGAAGGGGAGGATGATGAGGACATCAATACCATTGTTACACCCACAGCCCCTGCTGCTATACATACTGGACCAATTACTAGAGCTCGCGCACGCCAACTAAATTACCAGGTACTTTCCTTTCTTGGTAATGATTCTCATGTTCCTGAGAATATGATGCTGCCTAAATTGGATACATTTGTTTTTCTTACAAATGAAGGGCCTAGCTTGGAGAAGGATGAACATTGGATCAAGAACAAGCATGGAGATGATGGCATGCGCAAGGGGAACAAAAACGGAGTTATAAGTGATGATTTCAGGACTGTGAAGCCACCATAATGGGTGCATGAAGCCTTGGACGAAATATACAAGATGCCACTTCATAAATTTCGTCCCGAGACTATTCTAGGTGCTGCATCACCTTATTATTGGGCCAGGCCCATGTAATTTCGAAATACATAAGTATAGGCTATTTTTAGAGTCCGTATGTGTGGGGAAACAAGAGATAGGGTTGATTTCGGACCCCTCCACCAAGGGCCACGAAATTCCCCCCCCCCCCCTCTTCCTCCATATATACAGCCCTTAGGGCATCGTTTAGACTTTGGGTTTTGTTTAGATTAAAGTTCGCCATAGCTGCAACTTCGCGTATTTCGTTTCTGTTCAACGACCAGACAAAGGCGTCACAGAACCCCACCTTGATCAATAAAGCTTTCCTCTTATATTCGCAATACCCAGATTGCAATCTTAGTTTATTGCTTGTTCTTCGTTTGCCTGCAGGAAACAAACCTTCGTGGTTAGGTTGATTGTGCTCCGGCGTGGTCAATAACCTCTCGGAGTTGGTTTAGCGATTGCTAAGGCGCGACGTCTTCACACGTTCGTAGTCGGATCGTCAAAGTCGACTTCCTCCAAAACGATAGCCCCCATCTCATCGAAAGACGGGACACCTTTGCCTCTATCAACTGCTCACAAGTAGTCATGCCACCGCCGCACAACCGTCATCACCGCTGCCATATACCACCATCATCATCACCGCTGCCATATACCACCATCATCATCACCGCTGCCATATACCACCATTGTCATCACCGCTGCCATATACCACCATCGTCATCGCCGCTCCCATATACCACATATCCACCGCCATCACGCTAATCCGAGTCCACCTCCATCACAGATTCGCCAACAGTCTGATAGAGGCAAAGGTGTCCCATCTTTCGATGAGATGATGGATATCGCTTTGGTGGAAGTCGACTTTGACGATCCGACTACGAACGTGCGAGGACGTCGCGCCTTAGCAATCGCTAAACCAACTCCGAGAGGTTATTGACCACGCCGGAGCACGATCAACCTGACCACGAGGGTCTGTTTCCTGCGAGCAAACGAAGAACAAGCAAGAAACTAAGATTGCAATCTGGATATTGCGAATATAAGATGAAAGCTTTATTGATCAAGGTGGGGTTCTGTGACGCCTTTGTCTGGTCGTTGAACACAAACGAAGTACGCGAAGTTGCAGCGATGGCGAACTTTTAATCTAAATAAAACCCAAGTCTAAACGGTGCCCTAAGGGCTGTATATATGGAGGAAGAGAGGGGGAATTTCGTGGCCCTTGGTGGAGGGGTCCGAAATCAACCCTATCTCTTGTTTCCCCACAAATACGGACTCTAAAAATAGCCTATACTTATGTATTTCGAAATTACATGGGCCTGGCCCAATAAAAAGGTGACGCAGCACCTATAATAGCCTCGGGACGAAATTTATGAAGTGGCATCTTGTATATTTCGTCCAAGGCTTCATGCACCCATTATGGTGGCTTCAAAGTCCTGAAATCATCACTTGTAACTCCGTTCTGGTTCCCCTTGCGCATGGCATCATCTCCATGCTTGTTCTTGCTCCAATGTTCATCCTTCTCCAAGCTAGGCCCTTCATTTGTAAGCAAAACAAATGTATCCAATTTAGGCAGCATCATATTCTCATGAACATTAGAATCATTACCAAGAAACGAAAGTACCTGATAATTTAATTGGCGTGCGCGAGCTCTAGTAATTGGTCCCGTATATGTAGCAGTAGGGGTTGTGGGTGTAACAATGGTATTGATGTCCTCATCATCCTCCCCTTCTTGAAATGAAGTCGTCCTCGACGGAAGCTCATCTTCCTCACCCAAATAAGGCTTCAAATCTGCAATGTTAAAAGTGGGACTAACCCCAAAATCTGCAGGCAGTTCAAGTTTATATGCATTATCATTTATTTTCTCTAACACCTTAAAGGGACCATCAGCACATGGCATTAGCTTTGATTTGCGCAAATCAGGAAATCTATCCTTACGCAAATGTAACCAAACAAGATCTCCAGGTGCAAACACAACATGTTTTCTACCCTTATCTCCAGCAAGTTTATATTTAGCATTCATACGCTCAATGTTTTCCTTAGTTAACTCATGCATTTTTAAAATCAATTCAGCACGTTCTTTAGCATCAAAATTAACCTTCTCCGAAGATGGAAGAGTGATAGAGGCAAAGGTGTCCCGTCTTTCGATGAGATGATGGATTTCGCTTTGGTGGAAGTCGACTTTGACGATCCGACTACGAACGTGCGAGGACGTCGCGCCTTAGCAATCGCTAAACCAACTCCGAGAGGTTATTGACCACGCCGGAGCACGATCAACCTGACCACGAGGGTCTGTTTCCTGCGAGCAAACGAAGAACAAGCAAGAAACTGAGATTGCAATCTGGATATTGCGAATATAAGATGAAAGCTTTATTGATCAAGGTGGGGTTCTGTGACGCCTTTGTCTGGTTGTTGAACACAAACGAAGTACGCGAAGTTGCAGCTATGGCGAACTTTTAATCTAAACAAAACCCCCAGAAAAGCTACTAGATGGATCTACTTATATAGGAGCAAGGGGTGGCGGCCAAGGAGGTGGGAGGACGTCCCAAGGCAGCCTAAAACTAAATCTAGGTCGTACAAGGCCAATGGGCCCAAGTGGAGGTGATGTAACACCTTTGGACTTGTAGTTTGACTCGGATTCTGCTGCAGCATCAGATTGTTTCGTCCACAACTCAACGCTCCGGACGAATTTGAAGGTGATTCCAATTGGGTTGGAAAGTGCACGAAATCTAGTTTCCAACAAAAAAAGAATCACCCAATTCGGAGTCCGTATGAAAAACGTGTGTGCGTTTTGAATCAGGTATGTCTGTGCAGTCCGAATCTGAATCCAGAACGTGAGAGACTTGGACTCTATCTTCTCTTGGGCCAAAAGTGACGTGAGAGAACTTTTTGGACAGCAAATAAACATCTCTTTCTTCCTTATCTTCATATGTGGATTGTACAAATGTCCCATACACCTGCAATTAGACAAAACACAAAAGTGTGTGAAGTATTTTTGTTCTGGATAACATAAATAGATTATTGAATAGTTTGCACTAGAAATCACCTGACAAATATGCATATATGCAATATTTTTGGTCATATTCAAGGTAGTCATGTCCTCATCAAAGAGGCAACAAATCAATAGGTGCACGAGGTAGGAAACCATACACAACTTCAAAAGGGCACATCTTAATAGTAGAATGCAATGAACGATTATAAGCAAATTCAATATGAGGCAAGCATTCCTCCCACATTTTCTTATTATTCTTCAAAACAGCCCTAAGCATAGTAGACAACGTTCTATTGACTACTTCAGTTTGTCCATCAGTTTGGGGGTGACAAGTAGTACTAAAAAGCAGTTTAGTCCCCAACTTAGCCCATAAACATCTCCAAAAGTGGCTAAGAAATTTAGTATCACGATCTGAAACAATAGTATTTGGCACACCATGCAAGCGAATAATTTCACGAAAGAACAAATCAGCAACATTAACAGCATCATCGCTTTTATGACATGGTATAAAGTGTGCCATTTTCGAGAATCTATCCACGACAACAAATATGCTATCCCTCCCCTTCTTTGTTCGAGGTAAACCTAAAACAAAGTCCATAGATATATCCTCCCAAGGAACACTAGGTACAGGCAAAGGCATATATAAACCATGAGGATTGAGTCGTGACTTAGCTTTTTGACATGTAGTGCATCGAGCAATAAAACGCTCAACATCCCGTCTCATCTTTGGCCAAAAGAAATGTGTAGCAAGTACGTCTTCCGTCTTCTTCACGCCGAAGTGTCCCATTAATCCTCCTCCATGCGCCTCCTGCAACAACAAAAGACGAACGGAGCTAGCTGGAATGCATAGCTTGTTAGCACGAAACACAAATCCATCATTAACGACAAACTTGTTCCACATTCTTCCTTCTTTACAATTTTGCATTACATCTTTAAAATCAGCATCATGCACATATTGATCTTTGATGGTCTCCAAACCAAATATTTTGAAGTCAAGTTGTGAAAGCATAGTATAGCGACGAGACAATGCATCAGCAATAACATTTTCTTTTCCCTTCTTGTGTTTAATGACATAAGGGAAAGTCTCAATAAATTCAACCCATTTAGCATGTCTACGATTCAGTTTAGCTTGACTTTTAATATGTTTCAAAGATTCATGATCAGAATGTATAACAAATTCTTTGGGCCATAAATAATGTTGCCATGTTTCTAAAGTCTGAACAAGAGCATATAATTCTTTATCGTAAGTAGAATAATTCAGACTAGGCCCACTCAATTTTTCAGAAAAGTATGCAACAGGTTTGCCATCTTGTAATAACACACCTCCTAATCCAATTCCACTAGCATCACATTCAAGCTCAAAAGTCTTATTAAAATCAGAAAGTTGGAGTAAAGGAGCATGTGTCAACTTATCTTTCAATACCGTAAAGGCTTCTTCCTGTGCGGTACCCCACAGAAAAGGCACATCTTTCTTTGTAAGCTCATTGAGAGGTGCAGCAATGGTGCTGAAATCTCTCACAAAACGCCTATAGAATCCAGCGAGGCCAAGGAAACTCCTCAGTTGTGTGACCGTTTTGGGCTGCGGCCAACTCTCAATAGCTTCAATCTTGGCTTTATCAACTTCAATTCCCTGTGGAGTAACAACATAGCCAAGAAAAGATACTCGGTCGGTGCAAAAGGTGCACTTTCCAAGGTTACCAAACAAACGTGCATCACGTAGAGCAATAAAAACAGCACGTAAATGTTCCAAATGTTCCTCCAAAGATTTGCTATAAATCAATATGTCATCAAAGTAAACTACCACAAATCGTCCAATGAAAGCACGTAAAACTTCGTTCATTAACCTCATGAAAGTACTAGGTGCATTAGTTAACCCAAAAGGCATGACTAACCACTCATATAATCCAAACTTAGTTTTAAATGCTGTTTTCCACTCATCTCCCAATTTCATACGAATTTGATGGTATGCACTACGCAAATCAACTTTGGAGAATATTGTAGAGCCACTCAATTCATCAAGCATATCATCTAGCCTAGGAATAGGATGACGATAACGAATAGTAATATTATTAATGCCTCTACAATCAACGCACATACGCGACGTACCATCCTTTTTCGGCACTAAAATGATAGGAACAACACAAGGACTAAGGGATTCGCGTATATAACCTTTGTCGAGCAGTTCTTGTACTTGACGCATAATCTCCTTCGTCTCCTCTGGATTGGTACGGTATGGTGCACGGTTGGGTAATGATGCACCGGGAATTAAGTCAATTTGATGCTCAATCCCGCGAATAGGTGGTAATCCCGGTGGCACGTCTTGTGGAAAGACGTCAGCGAACTCCTGCAAAATGTTAGTGACAGCAGGAGGCAAAGAGGAAGGCACGTCCTGGAATGAAAATAATGCCTCTTTGCACACAAAAGCATAGGAAACAGATTTGCTAAAATCTAGATCATCAATATCAGATTTGGTGGCAAGTAAACATGCACTTTTCAATTTAATTTCAGAAGCAACACTAGATTGTTTATTATTATTAGGCTGCATTTGTTGCTCAAATTCTTTTGCCACAATCTGATTTTCACTCTTAATTTTCTCCTGGTTTGCTTTATTAGCTCTATTAATATCATCTTTCAAAATAGAATCAGGAGTCATAGGAAGCAAAGTAATATTTTTATCCTTATGAACAAGAGTATAGTGATTGTTTCTACCATGGTGTACAGAACTTTTATCAAATTGCCATGGTCTACCAAGTAATAAGGAACATGCTTGCATAGGTACCACATCACAATCAACATAATCAGCATATGTAGATATACTAAAATGCACACGAACAGTACGTGTTACCTTAACCTTGCCGCTGTTGTTGAACCATTGGATGTAGTAAGGATGTGGATGTGGTCTTGTGGTGAGAGAAAGCTTCTCCACCATCTCCATGCTAGCCAAGTTGTTGCAGCTCCCTCCATCTATAATGACGCGCACAGAACGTTCTTTCACAACTCCCTTGGTATGGAACAAATTGTGCCTCTGATTTTGCTCAGCTTGTGTGACCTGCACACTCAAAACACGTTGAGCAACTAAACATTCATACCTGTCAGCGTCTTCAGGAGCCATGTATTGCGTCTCATGATCAGAATCATCTCCACCGTGTTCGTCACGTGTAATAAGAGCCAAAGTCTCCTCATCATAGTCACTAGCGGACTCATACCCACCATCCTCAGTAACAATCATCACACGCTTAGATGGGCATTCTCTCGCATAATGACCTCCACCCTTGCAACATCGACAAATAATATCATGTGTTTGCCCTGTTGATGCCATGGATGAAGAAGAGCTCTTTGCAGGCCCAGAAGGTGTGCTCTTGGCAGATAGTGGTGATTGTGCCTGCTTTATTGTATCACGGTTGGAGGTGGCAGCCGATGGAGGCGCCGGTGTAGCAGAACGTGTGGAAGTAGATGATGCACGTGGTGTCCATGATGAAGGTCGACCTGCAGAAAAGTTAGTCCGCGCCAATGCCTGTCGATCCTGCACTTCACGTTCAGCTTTACAAGCAAGATGGAATAAACGAGTGATATTAGTATACTCCTTATAGTCTAGAATGGTATGAATCTCTCTATTTAATCCACCCAGAAAACGTGCAAGCATAGCTTCATTCTCCTCAACAATACCACATCTAATCATGCCAGTTTGTAATTCCTGATAATATTCTTCTACAGAATTTTTTCCTTGTCTTAAGCGCTGCAATTTTTGAAGTAATTCACGTTGATAATATGGTGGAACCCAACGAGTACGCATAGCAGTTTTCAAAGCAGCCCAAGTAGCTGGAACAGGATATAATCTACAATGTTCAGACCACCAAACACATGCAAAGCTAGTGAAAGCACAAACAGCAGCAGGAACACGTCTCTCCTTAGGATATTGTAAATATGTAAATCGTTGTTCAGTTTCTAACTCCCAAGTAAGATATATATCAGGAACATATCTACCCTCAAATGGTGGAATATTCAATTTCAGTTTAGGGAGATGGTCATGATCTCGTACCTGAGGGGGAGCCCTAACATTGCCATTATTTGCATGTGGACGACCTGGTGGTTGTGGTGCTGGCGGTTGCACGTAGTTCTGATGTTGATCAACCTCATCCTCGTAATCTCCCACATAATCATCCTCCTCGGTACCAGCAGCAGTAGGAGCAGGAGCCAAAGAAGCACCAACAGCAGTAGCAACGGCACCAGAATTTTGTCCTAGCTCAATAGGAACACGCTGAGCTCGTCCATACTGATTCGGAAGGGGGCATAGTTGTTGTCGTTGCAGAGGTGCAATAGGTGCAGCCGGCGGTGATTGTGGAAAACGCGCGAGCAATTCATCAAACTTGCTATCAAGCTTTGTTTCAAACGTCTTCTCAATGCCATCTATCTTCTCCATGGCCTCGTCAAATCTGTTTAGCACATCTTGCACCTGTCCACTCATCATTTGCGGAAATTTATCATGTAGCTATTTGTTCGTCAGGTTCTCCCAATCAGTCTCATCGGCTTGTGATCCTACCATGGTTAGCAGCAAATAGAAACACAGAAGAATATGATCCTACAGAGTACTAAGAAGTGGTGGTGGTGTATCACAAACCCGTCAAGCAAATCTCAAATTCTTACCAGTTTTTACCTAGCAGCAGGTGGTGATCAGCAACCGTTGTAGTCAAAACTCTCAAAGCTTGGATATAGCGATTACCAGGGAGAATCAAACGCACGACGTAGATGTATGTGGAGCTGGGAAGGCTTATAATATGGTAGCAAAAGGGGTAAGCAATAATCAATTCAGAGATGCAAAGTTGAATAAACGCTCAACGACGGTACTGTGCTGGTCCTAGGCTAGACCGTGCTAGAGACGCGAGCCTAGAACACTAACAAAATCACGGCGCTGCACGTAAACAAGGGAAAAGCACACTCTGGATTTTTTTTCGCTCTTTTTTTTTTTGCGCTCTTTTTTTTTGCGCTGCTTTTTTTTTGCGAAAAATCACTATAATGGCGAGTGTCTCAAAACTCTTCCTAGATCAAACTGATAGGATGGGCACGAAATTTTTTCGACCAATTTTTTTTTTCGTTTTTTCGACTGCCCGGACCCAAAAACTGGAAACGGGTCAAAAAAACTTCCTATAATGGCACCTGTCTCAAAACACTCAGAAACACCTAAAAATAGGATAGCCAGAATTTTTTTCGAAAAATGCGTTTTCGAAAAAATTTGGGCCTAAACGGAGCGTGGTTTCCGGACTCTTCTTTTTTTTTCCGAAACCTACTCCGGCAAGGAAACACGAATCGGAAACTAGATGGATCCTGAAAACAAACCTAATAAGCAAGGAACTCGAATTGGTGGTGGATATATGGTGGTGGTATATGGCAGCGGTGGTGGTAGCGGTGGTAGTATATGGATATGGATCGGTGGTGGTATATGGACACGGATTGGTGGTGGTATATGGATACGGATTCGGAGCGGTGGTGGTAGATGGCAGGGGCGATGATGATGGTGCAGCGGCGGCGTGACAACTTATGACCAGAACTCGAAACTCTAAAAGACTAGACTCTAAGACCAGCAACTTGACACGACGATGCAACCACAAATTCAACAAAGCAAATACAGAAAAGATTATGCAAAGGCTCAGATTGGTTCGGATGGGATGAACTAACCCTAATTTTTTTTTTGGCTTTTTCGTGGACTATAGGTATGAAGAACAGACTCGATCTAAACTACGAAAAACTGTAAAATCTCACCGAGCAACCTGGAAATCTGATACCACTTGATAGAGGCAAAGGTGTCCCGTCTTTCGATGAGATGATGGATATCGCTTTGGTGGAAGTCGACATTGACGATCCGACTACGAACGTGCGAGGACGTCGCGCCTTAGCAATCGCTAAACCAACTCCGAGAGGTTATTGACCACGCCGGAGCACGATCAACCTGACCACGAGGGTCTGTTTCCTGCGAGCAAACGAAGAACAAGCAAGAAACTAAGATTGCAATCTGGATATTACGAATATAAGATGAAAGCTTTATTGATCAAGGTGGGGTTCTGTGACGCCTTTGTCTGGTCGTTGAACACAAACGAAGTACGCGAAGTTGCAGCGATGGCGAACTTTTAATCTAAACAAAACCCAAGTCTAAACGGTGCCCTAAGGGCTGTATATATGGAGGAAGAGAGGGGGAATTTCGTGGCCCTTGGTGGAGGGGTCCGAAATCAACCCTATCTCTTGTTTCCCCACACATACGGACTCTAAAAATAGCCTATACTTATGTATTTCGAAATTACATGGGCCTGGCCCAATAAAAAGGTGACGCAGCACCTATAATAGCCTCGGGACGAAATTTATGAAGTGGCATCTTGTATATTTCGTCCAAGGCTTCATGCACCCATTATGGTGGCTACAAAGTCCTGAAATCATCACTTGTAACTCCGTTCTTGTTCCCCTTGCGCATGGCATCATCTCCATGCTTGTTCTTGCTCCAATGTTCATCCTTCTCCAAGCTAGGTGATAGAGGCGGGGGTGTCCCGATCTTTCGATGAGATGATAACTATCGATTTGGTGAAGATGACTTTGACGATCCGACTACAAACGTACACGACGTTGCGCCTTAGCAATCGCTAAACCAATTCTGAGAGGTTATTGACCACGCCGGAGCACAATCAACCTGACCACGAAGGTCTATTCCTGCAAGCAATCGAAGAACAAGCAAGAATATGATAAAAGCAATCTGAATATTGCGAGTATATATGAAGTATTGATAAAGGTGGGGATCCGTAAGCGGTCTTGGTCTGGTCGTTGGACACAAACGAAGTACACGAAGTTGCAATGGCTAACTTTTAACTAAACAAATCCCCAGGAAAAGCTACTAGATGGATCTACTTATATAGGAGCAAGGGGTGGCGGCCAAGGAGGTGGGAGGACGTCCCAAGGCAGCCTAAAACTAAATCTAGGTCGTACAAGGCCAATGGGCCCAAGTGGAGGTGATGTAACACCTTTGGACTTGTAGTTTGACTCGGATTCTGCTGCAGCACCAGATTGTTTTGTCCACAACTCAACGCTCCGGACGAATTTGAAGGTGATTCCAATTGGGTTGGAAAGTGCACGAAATCTAGTTTCCAACAAAAAAAGAATCACCCAATTCGGAGTCCGTATGAAAAACTTGTGTGCGTTTTGAGTCAGGTACGTCTGTGCAGTCCGAATCTGAATCCAGAACGTGAGAGACTTGGACTCTATCTTCTCTTGGGCCAAAAGTGACGTGAGAGAACTTTTTGGACAGCAAATAAACATCTCTTTCTTCCTTATCTTCATATGTGGATTATACAAATGTCCCATACACCTGCAATTAGACAAAACACAAAAGTGTGTGAAGTATTTTTGTTCTGGATAACATAAATAGATTATTGAATAGTTTGCACTAGAAATCACCTGACAAGTATGCATATATGCAATATTTTTGGTCATATCCAAGGTAGTCATGTCCTAATCATCCTCCCCTTCTTGAAAATAAAGCCGTCCTCGGCGTTGCTTAATCTGAAATGTGGCTAACAAAAGAGACAAGGTGTACATGTTGTATATGTATATGTCATCCATTTTTACTTCCCTTGATTTTTGCATATATGACACATGAATAGATGAGTAACTTGCATAGTTCATAAAATCTAAAGCCAAAAAATTAGCACAAGAAGTAGAAGGCATGAAAATATTGCAACTCAGTTTGCACATATAAGTGAAGCTCTTATTCATTTCAAAAGATTGACAATGTTCATCATTAAACCATCCCAACATTGGTGAATAAACCTTACTTGCATCAAATTTACATGCTTCAACATGCCTAAATAAGCAAACATGCAACAAGTCATTCAACACAGAATCATCACCAAGATTAGAGGTCATATCAAAATGATTAAACATTGGTTCTTTTGCATCAATAGTTAATTCAATGGGTGCACTCAAAATTGTTGGTATTTCAGTTGTTTGATCACATGGCAAAGTCAAATTATCAACGTAGTCCTCTAAAATAGGTGGTGTGATCAAAGTAGTGGGTAGCTCATCAGATGGTGCATTCAAATTGACAAGGCATTTATCATTCTCATGTAGAGATGGAAGATCAGTACCTTTGTCATTACCTCTTATGATCAACTCAGATGATGTAGCCACTCTCGGGGGCGATGTGTCACATGGTGGAGGTGATGTAGTCCTGACAACAACGGATGTGGTTGTCATAGTATGCCTAGTAGTTGAAGGAACAATCATATCAACTCTTGGAATGTGCACCGTGCGCTTGTTCTCCTCGTGGCCAACACGTTGTTTTATTTCCTGTTCAGCTTTGCAAGCAAGATGAAACAAATGGTCCATAGGATAACACTCTTCATGAATTAGTATCTCTTGAATATCACGGTTTAATCCTCCCCAAAATCTATCCATAAAATCATCTTCACTTTCTTCTAAAGAGGAATGCAACAAGGTAGTTTGTAAATCATCATAATATTTTGTTACAGTTTCACTACCTTGTTTTAAATGTTGCAACTTCTTAATCATGTCACGAGTATAATAAGCAGGGACGAAAGTATGTCACATGGCAAGTTTCAAATCATCCCAAGTAGTAGGTATATAATCAGGGTGTAACCGACAATATTCACTCCACCAAACCAAAGCATATCCAGTGAAAGAACCAACCGCAACCTTAACCTTTTTATGTTCATCGAAATTATGGGAAGCAAATATATTTTTTATGTCGAACTCCCATTCAATATATAAAGCAGGTTTAAAACGGCCATTAAATGGTGGTATAGATACATTAACCTGATCATGTGCATTTGGATGTTTGTGCACCTCTCGTGACGGTTGTGGTATTTGCAAAGGTGGTGGCATGTCTCCCGCGATCGACAAAGCCCATGAATTGACTCTGGATCCTGTCATGATTAGTAGAACAAGAAACAAAACCCCAAAATAATGTTCCTATAACTACTAGGATGTGGTGGTAAAACGCTCACAGTAAAGCAAATATCAATGTCTTACAAGTTCTTACCATGCAGCAGGCGGTGATCGGCAACCAGCGGTGTCAAGTAACTCCGAATATTGAGTAAAGCGATTGCCAGGGGAGCGTATGTATACACGGTGTAGAAATATGTGGAGCTGGGTTGGCTATATATGGTAGCAAAAGATTAGCAATAATCAATTCAAAGATGCAATGTTGAATAAACGCTCAACGACGGTACTGTGCTGGTCCTAGGCTAGACCGGACTAGAGACGCGAGCCTAGAACACTAATGAGGTCACGGCGTAGCACAACTAGCAACAATGAAGGATACTAAGTAGCTCTTGACAACAAGATATAAGTGAAGATCACAACGGCAGTGAAGATAATGATGAAAAACAACTGCCAAGCAGGATATACAACAACTTTGTCTCCAACTTTCCTCTGAAAAAGTTTGTGCCGATTTTTTTGATTTTTTTCTCCTTTTTTTTCTCTGACTTTTTTTTCTCTTTTTTTTCTCTCGTTTTTTTTCTCTCTTTTTTTTCTCCCTCTTTCCAAAACAAACTAGATAAGATGCAGATTGGATCAAGTGAAGATGTGAACGATCTCAACTATTATTATGACAATGAATGGTGGGTAGCACGTGGTGGAAATTGATAGATGGGTGGTGGACAGCGGAAGAGATAATGATGCAGCGGCGGCGTGACTAATGTGAACAGAACTCGAAACTTTAGACACTAAGACCAGCAACTGACACGACGATGCAACTGATAATTCAACTATGCAAGCAATGAATAGAAAATTGCAAAGGCTCAGACTGGCTTGGATAAAGGATGAACAGATCTAACTTTTTTTTGTGGCTTTATCATGGACTGTAGGTATGAATGACAGATGCGATCTAAACTATGAAAAACTGTAAAATCTCACCGAGCAACCTGAAAACTGATACCACTTCATAGAGGCGGGGGTGTCCCGATCTTTCAATGAGATGATAACCATCGATTTGGTGAAGATGACTTTGACGATCCGACTACAAATGTACACGACGTTGCGCCTTAGCAATCGCTAAACCAATTCTGAGAGCTTATTGACCACGCCGGAGCACAATCAACCTGACCACGAAGGTCTATTCCTGCAAGCAATCGAAGAACAAGCAAGAATATGATAAAAGCAATCTGAATATTGCGAGTATATATGAAGTATTGATAAAGGTGGGGATCCGTAAGCGGTCTTGGTCTGGTCGTTGGACACAAACGAAGTACACGAAGTTGCAATGGCTAACTTTTAACTAAACAAATCCCCAGGAAAAGCTACTAGATGGATCTACTTATATAGGAGCAAGGGGTGGCGGCCAAGGAGGTGGGAGGACGTCCCAAGGCAGCCTAAAACTAAATCTAGGTCGTACAAGGCCAATGGGCCCAAGTGGAGGTGATGTAACACCTTTGGACTTGTAGTTTGACTCGGATTCTGCTGCAGCATCAGATTGTTTCGTTCACAACTCAACGCTCCGGACGAATTTGAAGGTGATTCCAATTGGGTTGGAAAGTGCACGAAATCTAGTTTCCAACAAAAAAAGAATCACCCAATTCGGAGTCCGTATGAAAAACTTGTGTGCGTTTTGAGTCAGGTACGTCTGTGCAGTCCGAATCTGAATCCAGAACGTGAGAGACTTGGACTCTATCTTCTCTTGGGCCAAAAGTGACGTGAGAGAACTTTTTGGACAGCAAATAAACATCTCTTTCTTCCTTATCTTCATATGTGGATTATACAAATGTCCCATACACCTGCAATTAGACAAAACACAAAAGTGTGTGAAGTATTTTTGTTCTGGATAACATAAATAGATTATTGAATAGTTTGCACTAGAAATCACCTGACAAATATGCATATATGCAATATTTTTGGTCATATCCTAGGTAGTCATGTCCTCATCACTAGGCCCTTCATTTGTAAGCAAAACAATTGTATCCAATTTAGGCAGCATCATATTCTCATGAACATTAGAATCATTACCAAGAAACGAAAGTACCTGATAATTTAATTGGCGTGCGCGAGCTCTAGTAATTGGTCCCGTATATGTAGCAGTAGGGGTTGTGGGTGTAACAATGGTATTGATGTCCTCATCACAGTCCATGTTCCACCGCCCTGCATATATCCACCACCAGTCCGAGTTTCCACCAGATTCATCTCCGCCACCAGTCCTAGTCCGAGTCCAGTAATTGTTACTTTGTTCTCAATTTCCAGATCACGCGGTACTCCGAGTCGTGACAGAGTAGGACTCCCCAACTGTCGAGCCATCCGCAGAAGAAAAATAGTTCCAGTTTAAAAAAAAACCCAAGTCTGGAAAATTCTGGCTAGGCAGTTTCTAGGACATTTGTAGACTTTTTCGAAAAAAAATTGTTGCGGAGCAAAAAAAAAGAGGAAAAAAGTGCAAAAAAAAGTGAACAAAAAAGAAAAAAAATCAGAGTGTGCTCCTCCCTTGTTTACGTGCAGCGCCGTGATTTTGTTAGTGTTCTAGGCTCGCGTCTCTAGTATGGTCTAGCCTAGGACCAGCACAATACCGTCGTTGAGCGTTTATTCAACTTTGCATATCTAAATTGATTATTGCTGACCATTTTTGCTACCATATTATAAGCCTTCCCAGCTCCACATACATATACATCGTGCTTTTGACTCTCCCTGGTAATCGCTTTATCCAAGCTTTGAGAGTTTTGACTACATCGGTTGCCGATCACCGCCTGCTGCTGGGTAAGAACTGGTAAGAATTTGAGTTTTGCTTGCCGGATTTGTGACACCCACCACCACCACCACTTGTTAGTAGTCTGTAGGATCATATTCTTGTGTGTTTCTATAGTTGCTAATCATGCCAGGACCACAAGCCGACGAGATTGACTGGGAGAACTTAACGAACAAGGAGCTTCATGATAAGTTTCAGCAAATGATGACTGAACAGGTACAAGATGTGCTAAACAATTTTGAAGAGGCCATGGAGAAGATCACTGGCCTTTAGAAGACGTTCGAAACAAAGCTCGATAACAGATTTAATGAACTACTTGCGCGTCTTCCACCACCGGCTGCACCTGCCGCACCTCTGCAACAACAACAACAACAACAACGACTACCTCCACATCGCGAAACAGCCCTCCCCCAAGCGAGCCGTGTTCCTCTTCAGCCTGGCCAAACTGTTGGTGCTGCTGCTGATAATTCTGTAGCTCCTGCTGCTGATGGGGAGGAGGATGATTATGCGGGAGATTACGAGGATGAGGTTGATCAAAATCAAAACTACGTGCAACCACCAGCACCACAACCACCAGGTCGTCCACATGCAAATAATGGCAATGTTAGGGCTCCCCCTCAGGTACGAGTTCATGACCATCTCTGATAGAGGCGGGGGTGTCCCGATCTTTCGATGAGATGATAACTATCGATTTGGTGAAGATGACTTTGACGATCCGACTACAAACGTGCACGACGTTGCGCCTTAGCAATCGCTAAACCAACTCTGAGAGGTTATTGACCATGCCGGAGCACAATCAACCTGACCACGAAGGTCTATTCCTGCAAGCAATCGAAGAACAAGCAAGAATATGATAAAAGCAATCTGAATATTGCGAGTATATATGAAGTATTGATAAAGGTGGGGATCCGAAAAGTGGTCTTGGTCTGGTCGTTGGACACAAACGAAGGACACGAAGTTGCAATGGCTAACTTTTAACTAAACAAATCCCAAGGAAAAGCTACTAGATGGATCTACTTATATAGGAGCAAGGGGTGGCGGCCAAGGAGGTGGGAGGACGTCCCAAGGCAGCCTAAAACTAAATCTAGGTCGTACAAGGCCAATGGGCCCAAGTGGAGGTGATGTAACACCTTTGGACTTGTAGTTTGACTCGGATTCTGCTGCAGCATCAGATTGTTTCGTCCACAACTCAACGCTCCAGACGAATTTGAAGGTGATTCCAATTGGGTTGGAAAGTGCACGAAATCTAGTTTCCAACAAAAAAAGAATCACCCAATTCGGAGTCCGTATGAAAAACTTGTGTGCGTTTTGAGTCAGGTACATCTGTGCAGTCCGAATCTGAATCCAGAACGTGAGACTTGGACTCTATCTTCTCTTGGGCCAAAAGTGACGTGAGAGAACTTTTTGGACAGCAAATAAACATCTCTTTCTTCCTTATCTTCATATGTGGATTGTACAAATGTCCCATACACCTGCAATTAGACAAAACACAAAAGTGTGTGAAGTATTTTTGTTCTGGATAACATAAATAGATTATTGAATAGTTTGCACTAGAAATCACCTGACAAATATGCATATATGCAATATTTTTGGTCATATCCAAGGTAGTCATGTCCTCATCATCCTCCCCTTCTTGAAAATAAAGCTGTCCTCGGTGTTGCTTAATCTGAAATGTGGCTAACAAAAGAGACAAGGTGTACATGTTGTATATGTATATGTCATCCATTTTTACTTCCCTTGATTTTTGCATATATGACACATGAATAGATGAGTAACTTGCATAGTTCTTAAAATCTAAAGCCAAAAAATTAGCACAAGAAGTAGAAGGCATGAAAATATTGCAACTCAGTTTGCACATATAAGTGAAGCTCTTATTCATTTCAAAAGATTGACAATGTTCATCATTAAACCATCCCAACATTGGTGAATAAACCTTACTTGCATCAAATTTACATGCTACAACATGCTTAAATAAGAAAACATGCAATAAGTCATTCAACACAGAATCATCACCAAGATTAGAGGTCATATCAAAATGATTAAACATTGGTTCTTTTGCATCAATAGTTAATTCAATGGGTGCACTCAAAATTGTTGGTATTTCAGTTGTTTGATCACATGGCAAAGTCAAATTATCAACGTAGTCCTCTAAAATAGGTGGTGTGATCAAAGTAGTGGGTAGCTCATCAGATGGTGCATTCAAATTGACAAGGCATTCATCATTCTCATGTAGAGATGGAAGATCAGTACCTTTGTCATTACCTCTTATGATCAACTCAGATGATGTAGCCACTCTCGGGGGCGATGTGTCACATGATGGAGGTGATGTAGTCTTGACAACAATGGATGTGGTTGTCATAGTATGCCTAGTAGTTGAAGGAACAATCATATTAACTCTTGGAATGTGCACCGTGCGCTTGTTCTCCTCGTGGCCAACACGTCGTTTTATTTCCTGTTCAGCTTTGCAAGCAAGATGAAACAAATGGTCCATAGGATAACACTCTTCATGAATTAGTATCTCTTGAATATCACGGTTTAATCCTCCCCAAAATCTATCCATAAAATCATCTTCACTTTCTTCTAAAGAGGAATGTAACAAGGTAGTTTGTAAATCATCATAATATTTTGTTACAGTTTCACTACCTTGTTTTAAGTGTTGCAACTTCTTAATCATGTCACGAGTATAATAAGCAGGGACGAAAGTATGTCGCATGGCAAGTTTCAAATCATCCCAAGTAGTAGGTATATAATCAGGGTGTAACCGACAATATTCACTCCACCAAACCAAAGCATAACCAGTGAAAGAACCAACCGCAACCTTAACCTTTTTATGTTCATCGAAATTATGGGAAGCAAATATATTTTTTATGTCAAACTCCCATTCAATATATAAAGCAGGTTTAAAACGGCCATTAAATGGTGGTATAGATACATTAACCTGATCATGTGCATTTGGATGTTTGTGCACCTCTCGTGACGGTTGTGGTATTTGCAAAGGTGGTGGCACGTCTCCCGCGATCGACAAAGCCCATGAATTGACTCTGGATCCTGTCATGATTAGTAGAACAAGAAACAAAACCCAAAAATAATGTTCCTATAACTACTAGGATGTGGTGGTAAAACGCTCGCAGTAAAGCAAATATCAATGTCTTACAAGTTCTTACCATGCAGCAGGCGGTGATCGGCAACCAGCGGTGTCAAGTAACTCCGAATATTGAGTAAAGCGATTGCCAGGGGAGCGTACGTATACACGGTGTAGAAATATGTGGAGCTGGGTTGGCTATATATGGTAGCAAAAGATTAGCAATAATCAATTCAAAGATGCAATGTTGAATAAACGCTCAACGACAGTACTGTGCTGGTCCTAGGCTAGACCGGACTAGAGACGCGAGCCTAGAACACTAATGAGGTCACGGCGTAGCACAACTAGCATCAATGAAGGATACTAAGTAGCTCTTGACAGCAATATATAAGTGAAGATCACAACAGCAGTGAAGATAATGATGAAAAACAACTGCCAAGCAGGATATACAACAACTTTGTCTCCAACTTTCCTCTGAAAAAGTTTGTGCCGATTTTTTTGATTTTTTTTTCTCCTTTTTTTTCTCTGACTTTTTTTTCTCTTGTTTTTTTCTCTCGTTTTTTCTCTCTCTTTTTTTCTCCCTCTTTCCAAAACAAACTAGATAAGATGCAGATTGGAACAAGTGAAGATGTGAACGATCTCAACTATTATTATGACAATGAATGGTGGGTAGCACGTGGTGGAAATTGATGGATGGGTGGTGGACAGCGGAAGAGATAATTTTTTTTTGTGGCTTTTTTGTGGACTGTAGGTATGAAGAACAGACTCGATCTAATCTATGAAAAACTGTAAAATCTCACCGAGCAACCTGGAAATCTGATACCACTTGATAGAGGCGGGGGTGTCCCGATCTTTCGATGAGATGATAACTATCGATTTGGTGAAGATGACTTTGACGATCCGACTACAAACGTGCACGACGTTGCGCCTTAGCAATCGCTAAACCAACTCTGAGAGGTTATTGACCATGCCGGAGCACAATCAACCTGACCACGAAGGTCTATTCCTGCAAGCAATCGAAGAACAAGCAAGAATATGATAAAAGCAATCTGAATATTGCGAGTATATATGAAGTATTGATAAAGGTGGGGATCCGAAAAGTGGTCTTGGTCTGGTCGTTGGACACAAACGAAGGACACGAAGTTGCAATGGCTAACTTTTAACTAAACAAATCCCAAGGAAAAGCTACTAGATGGATCTACTTATATAGGAGCAAGGGGTGGCGGCCAAGGAGGTGGGAGGACGTCCCAAGGCACCCTAAAACTAAATCTAGGTCGTACAAGGCCAATGGGCCCAAGTGGAGGTGATGTAACACCTTTGGACTTGTAGTTTGACTCGGATTCTGCTGCAGCATCAGATTGTTTCATCCACAACTCAACGCTCCAGACGAATTTGAAGGTGATTCCAATTGGGTTGGAAAGTGCACGAAATCTAGTTTCCAACAAAAAAAGAATCACCCAATTCGGAGTCCGTATGAAAAACTTGTGTGCGTTTTGAGTCAGGTACATCTGTGCAGTCCGAATCTGAATCCAGAACGTGAGAGACTTGGACTCTATCTTCTCTTGGGCCAAAAGTGACGTGAGAGAACTTTTTGGACAGCAAATAAACATCTCTTTCTTCCTTATCTTCATATGTGGATTGTACAAATGTCCCATACACCTGCAATTAGACAAAACACAAAAGTGTGTGAAGTATTTTTGTTCTGGATAACATAAATAGATTATTGAATAGTTTGCACTAGAAATCACCTGACAAATATGCATATATGCAATATTTTTGGTCATATCCAAGGTAGTCATGTCCTCATCATCCTCCCCTTCTTGAAAATAAAGCCGTCCTCGGTGTTGCTTAATCTGAAATGTGGCTAACAAAAGAGACAAGGTGTACATGTTGTATATGTATATGTCATCCATTTTTACTTCCCTTGATTTTTGCATATATGACACATGAATAGATGAGTAACTTGCATAGTTCTTAAAATCTAAAGCCAAAAAATTAGCACAAGAAGTAGAAGGCATGAAAATATTGCAACTCAGTTTGCACATATAAGTGAAGCTCTTATTCATTTCAAAAGATTGACAATGTTCATCATTAAACCATCCCAACATTGGTGAATAAACCTTACTTGCATCAAATTTACATGCTACAACATGCTTAAATAAGAAAACATGCAATAAGTCATTCAACACAGAATCATCACCAAGATTAGAGGTCATATCAAAATGATTAAACATTGGTTCTTTTGCATCAATAGTTAATTCAATGGGTGCACTCAAAATTGTTGGTATTTCAGTTGTTTGATCACATGGCAAAGTCAAATTATCAACGTAGTCCTCTAAAATAGGTGGTGTGATCAAAGTAGTGGGTAGCTCATCAGATGGTGCATTCAAATTGACAAGGCATTCATCATTCTCATGTAGAGATGGAAGATCAGTACCTTTGTCATTACCTCTTATGATCAACTCAGATGATGTAGCCACTCTCGGGGGCGATGTGTCACATGATGGAGGTGATGTAGTCTTGACAACAATGGATGTGGTTGTCATAGTATGCCTAGTAGTTGAAGGAACAATCATATTAACTCTTGGAATGTGCACCGTGCGCTTGTTCTCCTCGTGGCCAACACGTCGTTTTATTTCCTGTTCAGCTTTGCAAGCAAGATGAAACAAATGGTCCATAGGATAACACTCTTCATGAATTAGTATCTCTTGAATATCACGGTTTAATCCTCCCCAAAATCTATCCATAAAATCATCTTCACTTTCTTCTAAAGAGGAATGCAACAAGGTAGTTTGTAAATCATCATAATATTTTGTTACAGTTTCACTACCTTGTTTTAAGTGTTGCAACTTCTTAATCATGTCACGAGTATAATAAGTAGGGACGAAAGTATGTCGCATGGCAAGTTTCAAATCATCCCAAGTAGTAGGTATATAATCAGGGTGTAACCGACAATATTCACTCCACCAAACCAAAGCATAACCAGTGAAAGAACCAACCGCAACCTTAACCTTTTTATGTTCATCGAAATTATGGGAAGCAAATATATTTTTTATGTCAAACTCCCATTCAATATATAAAGCAGGTTTAAAACGGCCATTAAATGGTGGTATAGATATATTAACCTGATCATGTGCATTTGGATGTTTGTGCACCTCTCGTGACGGTTGTGGTATTTGCAAAGGTGGTGGCACGTCTCCCGCGATCGACAAAGCCCATGAATTGACTCTGGATCCTGTCATGATTAGTAGAACAAGAAACAAAACCCAAAAATAATGTTCCTATAACTACTAGGATGTGGTGGTAAAACGCTCGCAGTAAAGCAAATATCAATGTCTTACAAGTTCTTACCATGCAGCAGGCGGTGATCGGCAACCAGCGGTGTCAAGTAACTCCGAATATTGAGTAAAGCGATTGCCAGGGGAGCGTACGTATACACGGTGTAGAAATATGTGGAGCTGGGTTGGCTATATATGGTAGCAAAAGATTAGCAATAATCAATTCAAAGATGCAATGTTGAATAAACGCTCAACGACAGTACTGTGCTGGTCCTAGGCTAGACCGGACTAGAGACGCGAGCCTAGAACACTAATGAGGTCACGGCGTAGCACAACTAGCATCAATGAAGGATACTAAGTAGCTCTTGACAGCAATATATAAGTGAAGATCACAACAGCAGTGAAGATAATGATGAAAAACAACTGCCAAGCAGGATATACAACAACTTTGTCTCCAACTTCCCTCTGAAAAAGTTTGTGCCGATTTTTTTGATTTTTTTTTCTCCTTTTTTTTCTCTGACTTTTTTTTCTCTTGTTTTTTTATCTCGTTTTTTCTCTCTCTTTTTTTCTCCCTCTTTCCAAAACAAACTAGATAAGATGCAGATTGGAACAAGTGAAGATGTGAACGATCTCAACTATTATTATGACAATGAATGGTGGGTAGCACGTGGTGGAAATTGATGGATGGGTGGTGGACAGCGGAAGAGATAATTTTTTTTTGTGGCTTTTTTGTGGACTGTAGGTATGAAGAACAGACTCGATCTAATCTATGAAAAACTGTAAAATCTCACCGAGCAACCTGGAAATCTGATACCACTTGATAGAGGCGGGGGTGTCCCGATCTTTCGATGAGTTGATAACTATCGATTTGGTGAAGATGACTTTGACGATCCGACTACAAACGTGCACGACGTTGCGCCTTAGCAATCGCTAAACCAACTCTGAGAGGTTATTGACCATGCCGGAGCACAATCAACCTGACCACGAAGGTCTATTCCTGCAAGCAATCGAAGAACAAGCAAGAATATGATAAAAGCAATCTGAATATTGCGAGTATATATGAAGTATTGATAAAGGTGGGGATCCGAAAAGTGGTCTTGGTCTGGTCGTTGGACACAAACGAAGGACACGAAGTTGCAATGGCTAACTTTTAACTAAACAAATCCCAAGGAAAAGCTACTAGATAGATCTACTTATATAGGAGCAAGGGGTGGCGGCCAAGGAGGTGGGAGGACGTCCCAAGGCAGCCTAAAACTAAATCTAGGTCGTACAAGGCCAATGGGCCCAAGTGGAGGTGATGTAACACCTTTGGACTTGTAGTTTGACTCGGATTCTGCTGCAGCATCAGATTGTTTCGTCCACAACTCAACGCTCCAGACGAATTTGAAGGTGATTCCAATTGGGTTGGAAAGTGCACGAAATCTAGTTTCTAACAAAAAAAGAATCACCCAATTCGGAGTCCGTATGAAAAACTTGTGTGCGTTTTGAGTCAGGTACATCTGTGCAGTCCGAATCTGAATCCAGAACGTGAGAGACTTGGACTCTATCTTCTCTTGGGCCAAAAGTGACGTGAGAGAACTTTTTGGACAGCAAATAAACATCTCTTTCTTCCTTATCTTCATATGTGGATTGTACAAATGTCCCATACACCTGCAATTAGACAAAACACAAAAGTGTGTGAAGTATTTTTGTTCTGGATAACATAAATAGATTATTGAATAGTTTGCACTAGAAATCACCTGACAAATATGCATATATGCAATATTTTTGGTCATATCCAAGGTAGTCATGTCCTCATCATCCTCCCCTTCTTGAAAATAAAGCCGTCCTCGGTGTTGCTTAATCTGAAATGTGGCTAACAAAAGAGACAAGGTGTACATGTTGTATATGTATATGTCATCCATTTTTACTTCCCTTGATTTTTGCATATATGACACATGAATAGATGAGTAACTTGCATAGTTCATAAAATCTAAAGCCAAAAAATTAGCACAAGAAGTAGAAGGCATGAAAATATTGCAACTCAGTTTGCACATATAAGTGAAGCTCTTATTCATTTCAAAAGATTGACAATGTTCATCATTAAACCATCCCAACATTGGTGAATAAACCTTACTTGCATCAAATTTACATGCTACAACATGCTTAAATAAGAAAACATGCAATAAGTCATTCAACACAGAATCATCACCAAGATTAGAGGTCATATCAGAATGATTAAACATTGGTTCTTTTGCATCAATAGTTAATTCAATGGGTGCACTCAAAATTGTTGGTATTTCAGTTGTTTGATCACATGGCAAAGTCAAATTATCAACGTAGTCCTCTAAAATAGGTGGTGTGATCAAAGTAGTGGGTAGCTCATCAGATGGTGCATTCAAATTTACAAGGCATTCATCATTCTCATGTAGAGATGGAAGATCAGTACCTTTGTCATTACCTCTTATGATCAACTCAGATGATGTAGCCACTCTCGGGGGCGATGTGTCACATGATGGAGGTGATGTAGTCTTGACAACAATGGATGTGGTTGTCATAGTATGCCTAGTAGTTGAAGGAACAATCATATTAACTCTTGGAATGTGCACCGTGCGCTTGTTCTCCTCGTGGCCAACACGTCGTTTTATTTCCTGTTCAGCTTTGCAAGCAAGATGAAACAAATGGTCCATAGGATAACACTCTTCATGAATTAGTATCTCTTGAATATCACGGTTTAATCCTCCCCAAAATCTATCCATAAAATCATCTTCACTTTCTTCTAAAGAGGAATGCAACAAGGTAGTTTGTAAATCATCATAATATTTTGTTACAGTTTCACTACCTTGTTTTAAGTGTTGCAACTTCTTAATCATGTCACGAGTATAATAAGCAGGGACGAAAGTATGTCGCATGGCAAGTTTCAAATCATCCCAAGTAGTAGGTATATAATCAGGGTGTAACCGACAATATTCACTCCACCAAACCAAAGCATAACCAGTGAAAGAACCAACCGCAACCTTAACCTTTTTATGTTCATCGAAATTATGGGAAGCAAATATATTTTTTATGTCAAACTCCCATTCAATATATAAAGCAGGTTTAAAACGGCCATTAAATGGTGGTATAGATACATTAACCTGATCATGTGCATTTGGATGTTTGTGCACCTCTCGTGACGGTTGTGGTATTTGCAAAGGTGGTGGCACGTCTCCCGCGATCGACAAAGCCCATGAATTGACTCTGGATCCTGTCATGATTAGTAGAACAAGAAACAAAACCCAAAAATAATGTTCCTATAACTACTAGGATGTGGTGGTAAAACGCTCGCAGTAAAGCAAATATCAATGTCTTACAAGTTCTTACCATGCAGCAGGCGGTGATCGGCAACCAGCGGTGTCAAGTAACTCCGAATATTGAGTAAAGCGATTGCCAGGGGAGCGTACGTATACACGGTGTAGAAATATGTGGAGCTGGGTTGGCTATATATGGTAGCAAAAGATTAGCAATAATCAATTCAAAGATGCAATGTTGAATAAACGCTCAACGACAGTACTGTGCTGGTCCTAGGCTAGACCGGACTAGAGACGCGAGCCTAGAACACTAATGAGGTCACGGCGTAGCACAACTAGCATCAATGAAGGATACTAAGTAGCTCTTGACAGCAATATATAAGTGAAGATCACAACAGCAGTGAAGATAATGATGAAAAACAACTGCCAAGCAGGATATACAACAACTTTGTCTCCAACTTTCCTCTGAAAAAGTTTGTGCCGATTTTTTTGATTTTTTTTTCTCCTTTTTTTTCTCTGACTTTTTTTTCTCTTGTTTTTTTCTCTCGTTTTTTCTCTCTCTTTTTTTCTCCCTCTTTCCAAAACAAACTAGATAAGATGCAGATTGGAACAAGTGAAGATGTGAACGATCTCAACTATTATTATGACAATGAATGGTGGGTAGCACGTGGTGGAAATTGATGGATGGGTGGTGGACAGCGGAAGAGATAATTTTTTTTTGTGGCTTTTTTGTGGACTGTAGGTATGAAGAACAGACTCGATCTAATCTATGAAAAACTGTAAAATCTCACCGAGCAACCTGGAAATCTGATACCACTTGATAGAGGCGGGGGTGTCCCGATCTTTCGATGAGATGATAACTATCGATTTGGTGAAGATGACTTTGACGATCCGACTACAAACGTGCACGACGTTGCGCCTTAGCAATCGCTAAACCAACTCTGAGAGGTTATTGACCATGCCGGAGCACAATCAACCTGACCACGAAGGTCTATTCCTGCAAGCAATCGAAGAACAAGCAAGAATATGATAAAAGCAATCTGAATATTGCGAGTATATATGAAGTATTGATAAAGGTGGGGATCCGAAAAGTGGTCTTGGTCTGGTCGTTGGACACAAACGAAGGACACGAAGTTGCAATGGCTAACTTTTAACTAAACAAATCCCAAGGAAAAGCTACTAGATGGATCTACTTATATAGGAGCAAGGGGTGGCGGCCAAGGAGGTGGGAGGACGTCCCAAGGCACCCTAAAACTAAATCTAGGTCGTACAAGGCCAATGGGCCCAAGTGGAGGTGATGTAACACCTTTGGACTTGTAGTTTGACTCGGATTCTGCTGCAGCATCAGATTGTTTCGTCCACAACTCAACGCTCCAGACGAATTTGAAGGTGATTCCAATTGGGTTGGAAAGTGCACGAAATCTAGTTTCCAACAAAAAAAGAATCACCCAATTCGGAGTCCGTATGAAAAACTTGTGTGCGTTTTGAGTCAGGTACATCTGTGCAGTCCGAATCTGAATCCAGAACGTAAGAGACTTGGACTCTATCTTCTCTTGGGCCAAAAGTGACGTGAGAGAACTTTTTGGACAGCAAATAAACATCTCTTTCTTCCTTATCTTCATATGTGGATTGTACAAATGTCCCATACACCTGCAATTAGACAAAACACAAAAGTGTGTGAAGTATTTTTGTTCTGGATAACATAAATAGATTATTGAATAGTTTGCACTAGAAATCACCTGACAAATATGCATATATGCAATATTTTTGGTCATATCCAAGGTAGTCATGTCCTCATCAATCTCCCTAAACTGAAATTGAATATTCCACCATTTGAGGGTAGATATGTTCCTGATGTATATCTTACTTGTGAGTTAGAAATTGAACAACGATTTACATGTTTACAATATCCTGAGGAGACACATGTTCCTACGGCTGTTTGTGCTTTCACTAGCTTTGCATGTGTTTGGTGGTCTGAACATTGTAGATTATATCCTGTTCCAGCTACTTGGGATGCTTTGAAAACTGCTATGCGTACTCGTTGGGTTCCACCATATTATCAACGTGAATTACTTCAAAAATTGCAGCGCTTAAGACAAGGAAAAAAATTCTGTATAAGAATATTATCAGGAATTACAAACTGGCTTGATTAGATGTGGTATTGTTGAGGAGAATGAAGCTATGCTTGCACATTTTATGCGTGGATTAAATAGAGAGATTCAGACCATTCAGATCACTCGTTTATTCCATCTTTCTTGTAAAGCTGAACATGAAGTGCAGGATCGACAGGCATTGGCGCGGACTAACTTTTCTGCAGGTCGACCTTCATCATGGACACCGCGTGCATCCTCTACTTCCACACATTCTACTGCACCGACACCTCCATCAGCTGTTACCTCCAGCCGTGATACAAGGAAGCAGGCACAACCACCATTTTCTGCCAAGAGCACACCTATCGGGCCTACACAGAGTTTGTCTTCTTCCATGGCATCAACAGGGCACACCAGTGATATTATTTGTCGTGTTGTAAGGGAAGAGGACATTTTGCGAGAGAATGCAAATCTCAGCATGTGATTTTTCTACTGAGGATGGTGGGTATGAGTCCGCTAGAGACTATGATGAGGAGACTTTGGGTCTTATTACACGTGAAGAACACGGTGG
Organism: Triticum timopheevii; assembly: GCA_963921465.1. Taxonomy (NCBI): domain Eukaryota; kingdom Viridiplantae; phylum Streptophyta; class Magnoliopsida; order Poales; family Poaceae; genus Triticum; species Triticum timopheevii. Next base: position 292,319,858 of record OY997272.1, on the reverse strand, counting down.
AGACAATTCAGATCATGAGACGCAATACATGGCTCCTGAAGATGCTGACAGGTATGAATGTTTAGTTGCTCAACGTGTTTTGAGTGTGCAGGTTGCACGAGTTGAGCAAAATCAGAGGCATAATTTGTTCCATACAAAGGGAGTTGTGAAGGAACATTCTGTTCGCGTGATCATAGATGGAGGGAGTTGCAACAACTTGGCTAGCATGGAGATGGTGGAGAAGCTATCTCTCACCACAAGACCACATCCACATCCATACTACATCCAATGGTTCAACAACAGCGGCAAGGTTAAGATAACACGTACTGTTCGTGTGCATTTTAGTATCTCCACATATGCTGATTATGTTGATTGTGATGTGGTACCTATGCAAGCATGTTCCTTATTACTTGGTAGAACATGGCAATTTGATAAAAATTTTGTACACCATGGTAGAAACAATCAGTATACTCTTGTTCATAAGGATAAAAATATTACTTTGCTTCCTATGACTCCTGATTCCATTTTGAAAGATGATATTAATAGAGCTAATAAAGAAAACAGGAGAAAAATAAGAGTGAAAATCAGATTGTGGCAAAAGAATTTAAGCAACAAATGAAGCCTAATAATAAACCATCTACTGTTGCTTCTGAAATTAAATTGAAAAGTGCATGTTTACTTGCCACCAAATCTGATATTGATGAGCTAGATTTTAGCAAATCTGTTTGCTATGCTTTTGTGTGCAAAGAGGCATTATTTTCATGCGAGGACGTGCCTTCCTCTTTGCCCCCTACTATCACTATCATTTTGCAGGAGTTCACTGACGTCTTTCCACAAGACATGCCACCGGGATTACCACCTATTCAAGGGATTGAGCATCAAATTGACTTAATTCCCGGTGTATCGCTACCCAACCGTGCACCATACCGTACCAATCCAGAGGAGACGAAGGAGATTATGCGTCAAGTACAGGAGCTGCTCGACAAAGGTTATATACGCGAATCTCTTAGACCTTGTGTTGTTCCTATTATACTAGTGCCTAAAAAGGATGGTACATCGCGTATGTGTGTTGATTGTAGAGGCATTAATAATATTACTATTCGTTATCGTCATCCTATTCCTAGGCTAGATGATATGCTTGATGAATTGAGTGGCTCTACAATATTCTCCAAAGTTGATTTGGGTAGTGGATACCGTCAAATTCGTATGAAATTGGGTGATGAATGGAAAACAACATTTAAACTAAGTTTGGTTTATATGAGTGGTTAGTCATGCCTTTTGGGTTAACTAATGCGCCTAGTACTTTCATGAGACTAATGAACGAAGTTTTACGTGCTTTCATTGGACGATTTGTGGTAGTCTATTTTGATGATATACTGATTTATCGCAAATCTTTGAAAGAACATTTGGAACATTTACGTGCTGTTTTTATTGCTCTACGTGATGCACGTTTGTTTGGTAACCTTCGGAAGTGCACCTTTTGCAACGATCGAGTATCTTTTCTTGGCTATGTTGTTACTCCACAGGGAATTGAAGTTGATAAAGCCAAGATTCAAGCTATTGAGAGTTGGCCGCAGCCCAAAACGGTCAGACAAGTGAGGAGTTTCCTTGGCCTCACTGGTTTCTATAGGCGTTTTGTGAGAGATTTCAGCACCATTGCTGCACCTCTCAATGAGCTTACAAAGAAGGATGTGCCTTTTGTTTGGGGTACCGCACAGGAAGAAGCCTTCACGGTATTCAAAGATAAGTTGACACATGCTCCTTTACTCCAACTTCCTAATTTTAATAAGACTTTTGAGCTTGAATTGATGCTAGTGGAATTGGATTAGGAGGTGTATTATTACAAGATGGCAAACCTGTTGCATACTTTTCTGAAAAATTGAGTGGGCCTAGTCTGAACTATTCTACTTATGATAAAGAATTATATGCTCTTGTTCGGACTTTAGAGACATGGCAACATTATTTATGGCCCGAAGAATTTGTTATACAGTCTGATCATGAATCTTTGAAAAACACGGGGTAGGGGCTCCAAAAACGTTATCAACGTGGCTCATGATACCAAGATGATGTAGGGCGGAACCCTAGGGGCCGATCTTTCACGTTTGGAGTGGATCCTACGGGGAATCACGAAGAACACGCGGAAGCACAAAGGGGAAACATGGGGAAAACAAGAGGGAATCACGAAACCGACAAGGAATCAATCACACAGGTGCTAGATCACCGAAAACAAAGAGTAACACATGATCCACAATCAACAAAGGTAAGGATACAAAGGAACCGTTCTTCTCCAAGAGGAGGTCTTGAATCCACGAGGGGATCTTCCCGTAAAGGGGTCTTGAATCCAAGTGGATCTTCTCCGATGAGGCCGCGGTCTCTCACGAGGAGGAGATCCGATGGATGAGCGAGGCTCTATCTCACAAATGAGCTAAATCAACGCTAACCCTAAAACGTACGGGATGAGGGAGTATATATAGTCAAAGGGGCGGAGGGGTACATGGGTCACGGCCCAAAGGAGCTACGCACAGGCAGAGGGCGCCGGATGTCCGGGCGACGGGCTGGATGTCCGGGGGCTCACGAGGTGACGGATGTCCGGGCTGGAGGGGCCGGGGGCCAGTGGAGTTGACTCTTCTATGCACTTGAGGGGCGATGCCGGATGTCCGCTCGGAGGGGCCGAATATCCGCGGCTTCGGGAGGCGGCGGATGTCCGGGGCGAACGCCGGATGTCCGGGCTGTCGGGGCAAGCTTCTGTGCTCCCTGGACACCAGTGCCGGATGTCCGTGATTTAGGCCGGATTTCTGGTGGGGGCCGGATGTCCGGGTTGGACGCCGGATGTCCGGTCCCTGTAGCTTCTTCTGCAGATGCTTGGCCTTGTGGATCTCCAGGGGCCGGATGTCCGGGGCCTGGAAGGTGAACTTGCCCGTTTCAGTTGGTTCTCTTCATCCGTGGAGTTGGCGGATTGTCCGTCTTCACGTGCATCCTCGGGGGGTTCCTCTTGACACCTAATCATGCATAGTATATCGGACTTAGGTAGTAGCCATGTCTCGAGTGGATCATATGTGATATCACTAAGGAGAGAAGTCACCTCGGTCTTGAGAGCTCTAGCACGTGCTCTAGTCATGGGTCCTCTTGGGGCTTGGTGAGGCGATGTAAGGTCCATGGGGATGACCGAAGGATGCTCCGCATCATCTCCCCCCCCCTTGGGAAAGATCCGACCTCGGATCGAAATCCTCATCACCATGGTACGAGGAGAGATCAGAGACATTGAAGATGTCGCTCACATTGTACTTGTCACGTGGGAGATCGATCTTGTAAGTGTTGTTGTTGTAGCATGCTAGCACCTTGAAGGGTCCGTCGGCTCGAGGGAGAAGCTTGGACTTGCGTTTGTTGGGGAAGCGGTCCTTGCGAAGGTGTAGGCACACGAGGTCTCCAATGTTGAATATCCTGGGATGCTTGTTGACGTTGAGCTTGGTCGTGAGTCGTTGTACTTGGCGCTCGATGGTGTGTCTTATATCTTCATGCATCTTCTTGATGTAGCTTGCACGGGCACTTGCGTCAAGGTTGGTGCGCTCTTGTAGAGGAAGAGGTAGAATGTCCAGTGGGGACAACGGGTTGAAGCCATAGACGACCTCGAAAGGAGACTTGCCGGTCGTCGAATGTCTTGCACGGTTGTAGGCGTACTCGGCGATAGGTAGACACTCCTCCCACTCCTTGATGTTCTTCTTGATCAACACGCGAAGTAGAGTGGAGAGTGTATGGTTCGTCACCTCCGTTTGGCCGTCGGTTTGAGGGTGGTATGCGGATGAGAACAAGAGCTTGATTCCGAGCTTGGTGCATAGGGTCTTCCAAAAGTAACTCAAGAACTTGACGTCGCGGTCAGAGACGATTGTCTTTGGTACTCCATGGAGACGCAAGATTTCCCTACAAAAGAGATTTGCAATGTGTGAAGCATCGTCTATCTTGTTGCAAGGGATGAAATGTGCCATCTTAGAAAATCGGTCCACAACAACAAACACGGAATCCTTGCCATTTTGAGTTCTAGGCAAACCAAGTACAAAATCCATGCTAATGTCTTCCCATGGTTGATAAGGAATAGGAAGAGGCATGTAAAGACCATGGGATTGAGCTTTAGACTTAGCTTTGCGACATGTAGAGCATCGGGTGGTGAAGCGTGAGACGTCGCAGAACATCTTGGGCCAAAAGTAGTTCTTGGAGAGCGTGGCGAAAGTCTTGTCGCGTCCAAAGTGTCCTATGAGTCCGCCTCCATGAGCCTCTTGCAAAAGGAGCAAACGAAGAGAAGACTCGGGAATGCATAGTTTGTTAGCTCTCATAAGATAACCATCCTTGATGTAATATTGTTCCCAAGAAGTATGCGTGAAACACTTAGCATAAGGAATAGCGAAAGATGGATCATTAGCATGCAAGTCTTTTATGTTCTCAAAGCCAATAACATTCAACTCAAGTTTAGTGACAAGCGTGCATATGCAGAAAAGTGCATCGGCAACTACATTTTCCTTACCCTTAATGTACTTGATCACATAGGGAAAATATTCACTAAATTCACTCCATTTGGCATGATGCTTGTTCAACTTAGTTTGACCTTTTAAGTACTTAAGCATTTCATGATCGGTATGGATGACAAACTCATGAGGTCTAAGATAATGTTCCCAAACATGTAGCACACGTACTAAAGCATACAATTCTTTGTCATAGATGGGATAGTTAAGTTGAGCACCGGAGAGTTTTTCACTAAAATATGCAATGGCTCGTTTTTCTTGCATCAAAACTCCGCCAATTCCGGTACCACTTGCATCACAATGAACCTCAAAAGTTTTGTCAAAATTGGGCAAAGCAAGAATCGGAGCATGAGTAAGCAAAGACTTGAGCTCATCAAAAGCAGTGGATTGCAAAGATCCCCAAACAAAAGGAGCATTCTTCTTACTCAAGGCATGCAAAGGAGCGGCAATTGTGCTAAAATCTTTCACAAAGCGACGATAAAAACCCGCAAGACCAAGAAAACTGCGCACTTGCTGCAAATTGGTGGGTTGGGGCCAAGTTTTAATTGCTTCAATTTTAGTTTCATCAATGATAGAGGCAAAGGGTGTCCCGATCTTTCGATGAGATGATAACTATCGATTTGGTGGAGACGACTTTGACGATCCGACTACAAACATGCAACGACGTTGTGCCTTAGCAATCGCTAAACCAACTCCGAGAGGTTATTGACCACGCCGGAGCACGATCAACCTGACCACGAAGGTCTATTCCTGCAAGCAATCGAAGAACAAGCAAGAATATGATAAAAGCAATCTGAATATTGCGAGTATATATGAAGTATTGATAAAGGTGGGGATCCGTAAGCGGTCTTGGTCTGGTCGTTGGACACAAACGAAGTACACGAAGTTGCAATGGCTAACTTTTAACTAAACAAATCCCCAGGAAAAGCTACTAGATGGATCTACTTATATAGGAGCAAGGGGTGGCGGCCAAGGAGGTGGGAGGACGTCCCAAGGCAGCCTAAAACTAAATCTAGGTCGTATAAGGCCAATGGGCCCAAGTGGAGGTGATGTAACACCTTTGGACTTGTAGTTTGACTCGGATTCTGCTGGAGCATCAGATTGTTTCGTCCACAACTCAACGCTCCAAACGAATTTGAAGGTGATTCCAATTGGGCTGGAAAGTGCACGAAATCTAGTTTCCAACAAAAAAAGAATCACCCAATTCGGAGTCCGTATGAAAAACTTGTGTGCGTTTTGAGTCAGGTATGTCTGTGCAGTCCGAATCTGAATCCAGAACGTGAGAGACTTGGACTCTATCTTCTCTTGGGCCAAAAGTGACGTGAGAGAACTTTTTGGACAGCAAATAAACATCTCTTTCTTCCTTATCTACATATGTGGATTGTACAAATGTCCCATACACCTACAATTAGACAAAACACAAAAGTGTGTGAAGTATTTTTGTTCTGGATAACATAAATAGATTATTGAATAGTTTGCACTAGAAATCACCTGACAAATATGCATATATGCAATATTTTTGGTCATATCCAAGGTAGTCATGTCCTCATCATCCTCCCCTTCTTGAAAATAAAGTCGTCCTCGGCGTTGCTTAATCTGAAATGTGACTAACGAAAGAGACAAGGTGTACATGTTGTATATGTATATGTCATCCATTTTTACTTCCCTTGATTTTTGCATATATGACACATGAATAGATGAGTAACTTGCATAGTTCATAAAATCTAAAGCCAAAAAATTAGCACAAGAAGTAGAAGGCATGAAAATATTGCAACTCAGTTTGCACATATAAGTGAAGCTCTTATTCATTTCAAAAGATTGACAATGTTCATCATTAAACCATCCCAACATTGGTGAATAAACATTACTTGCATCAAATTTACATGCTACAACATGCTTAAACAAGCAAATATGCAATAAGTCATTCAACACAGAATCATCACCAAGATTAGAGGTCATATCAAAATGATTAAACATTGGTTCTTGTGCATCAATAGTTAATTCAATGGGTGCACTAAAAATTATTGGTATTTCAGTTGTTTGATCACATGGCAAAGTCAAATTATCAACGTAGTCCTCTAAAATAGGTGGTGTGATCAAAGTAGTGGGTAGCTCATCAGATGGTGCATTCAAATTGACAAGGCATTCATCATTCTCATGTAGAGATGGAAGATCAGTACCTTTGTTATTACCTCTTATGATCAACTCAGATGATGTAGCCACTCTCGAGGGCGATGTGTCACATGGTGGAGGTGATGTAGTCCTGACAACAACGGATGTGGTTGTCATAGTATGCCTAGTAGTTGAAGGAACAATCATATCAACTCTTGGAATGTGCACCGTGCGCTTGTTCTCCTCGTGGCCAACACGTTGTTTTATTTCCTGTTCAGCTTTGCAAGCAAGATGAAACAAATGGTCCATAGGATAACACTCTTCATGAATTAGTATCTCTTGAATATCACGGTTTAATCCTCCCCAAAATCTATCCATAAAATCATCTTCACTTTCTTCTAAAGAGGAATGCAACAAGGTAGTTTGTAAATCATCATAATATTTTGTTACAGTTTCACTACCTTGTTTTAAGTGTTGCACCTTCTTAATCATGTCACGAGTATAATAAGCAGGGACGAAAGTATGTCGCATGGCAAGTTTCAAATCATCCCAAGTAGTAGCTATATAATCAGGGTGTAACCGACAATATTCACTCCACCAAACCAAAGCATAACCAGTGAAAGAACCAACCGCAACCTTAACCTTTTTATGTTCATCGAAATTATGGGAAGCAAATATATTTTTTATGTCGAACTCCCATTCAATATATAAAGCAGGTTTAAAACGGCCATTAAATGGTGGTATAGATACATTAACCTGATCATGTGCATTTGGATGTTTGTGCACCTCTCGTGACGGTTGTGGTATTTGCAAAGGTGGTGGCACGTCTCCCGCGATCGACAAAGCCCATGAATTGACTCTGGATCCTGTCATGATTAGTAGAACAAGAAACAAAACCCAAAAATAATGTTCCTATAACTACTAGGATGTGGTGGTAAAACGCTCACAGTAAAGCAAATATCAATGTCTTACAAGTTCTTACCATGCAGCAGGCGGTGATCAGCAACCAGCGGTGTCAAGTAACTCCGAATATTGAGTAAAGCGATTGCCAGGGGAGCGTACGTATACACGGTGTAGAAATATGTGGAGCTGGGTTGGCTATATATGGTAGCAAAAGATTAGCAATAATCAATTCAAAGATGCAATGTTGAATAAATGCTCAACGACGGTACTGTGCTGGTCCTAGGCTAGACCGGACTAGAGACGCGAGCCTAGAACACTAATGAGGACACGGCGTAGCACAACTAGCTTCAATGAAGGATACTAAGTAGCTCTTGACAGCAAGATATAAGTGAAGATCACAACGGCAGTGAAGATAATGATGAAAAACAACTGCCAAGCAGGATATACAACAACTTTGTCTCCAACTTTCCTCTAAAAAAGTTTGTGCCGATTTTTTTTGATTTTTTTTCTCCTTTTTTTTCTCTGACTTTTTTTTCTCTCTTTTTTTTCTCCCTCTTTCCAAAACAAACTAGATAAGATGCAGATTGGATCAAGTGAAGATGTGAACGATCTCAACTATTATTATGACAATGAATGGTGGGTAGCACGTGGTGGAAATTGATGGATGGGTGGTGGACAGCGGAAGAGATAATGATGCAGCGGTGGCGTGACTAATGTGAACAGAACTCGAAACTCTAAACGAACTAGACACTAAGACCAGCAACTCGACACGACGATGCAACCGATAATTCAACTATGCAAGCAATGAAAAGAAAATTGCAAAGGCTCAGACTGGCTTGGACCAAGGATGAATAGATCTAACTCTTTTTTGTGGCTTTTTCTTGGACAATAGGTAAGAAAATAAATCTAATCTAGGAAAACTGGAAATTCTCACCGAGCAACCTGAAAACTGATACCACTTGATAGAGGCAAAGGGTGTCCCGATCTTTCGATGAGATGATAACTATCGATTTGGTGGAGACGACTTTGACGATCCGACTACAAACGTGCAACGACGTTGTGCCTTAGCAATCGCTAAACCAACTCCGAGAGGTTATTGACCACGCCGGAGCACGATCAACCTGACCACGAAGGTCTATTCCTGCAAGCAATCGAAGAACAAGCAAGAATATGATAAAAGCAATCTGAATATTGCGAGTATATATGAAGTATTGATAAAGGTGGGGATCCGTAAGCGGTCTTGGTCTGGTCGTTGGACACAAACGAAGTACACGAAGTTGCAATGGCTAACTTTTAACTAAACAAATCCCCAGGAAAAGCTACTAGATGGATCTACTTATATAGGAGCAAGGGGTGGCGGCCAAGGAGGTGGGAGGACGTCCCAAGGCAGCCTAAAACTAAATCTAGGTCGTACAAGGCCAATGGGCCCAAGTGGAGGTGATGTAACACCTTTGGACTTGTAGTTTGACTCGGATTCTGCTGCAGCATCAGATTGTTTCGTCCACAACTCAACGCTCCAAACGAATTTGAAGGTGATTCCAATTGAGTTGGAAAGTGCACGAAATCTAGTTTCCAACAAAAAAAGAATCACCCAATTCGGAGTCCGTATGAAAAACTTGTGTGCGTTTTGAGTCAGGTATGTCTGTGCAGTCCGAATCTGAATCCAGAACGTGAGAGACTTGGACTCTATCTTCTCTTGGGCCAAAAGTGACGTGAGAGAACTTTTTGGACAGCAAATAAACATCTCTTTCTTCCTTATCTTCATATGTGGATTGTACAAATGTCCCATACACCTGCAATTAGACAAAACACAAAAGTGTGTGAAGTATTTTTGTTCTGGATAACATAAATAGATTATTGAATAGTTTGCACTAGAAATCACCTGACAAATATGCATATATGCAATATTTTTGGTCATATCCAAGGTAGTCATGTCCTCATCAATCAACATGGACACCCTTGGAAGAGACAACGAAACTCAAGAAAACCTCTTTGTCAACACCAAATGTGCACTTTTTCATGTTTGCATAAAGGCTTTCCTTGCGAAGTATTTGTAAAACAGCTCTAACATGATCAAGATGCTCTTTCATGGTTTTGCTAAACACAAGAATATCATCGAAGTAAACCACAACAAAGACTCCAATATAAGGGCGAAGCATATAATGCATGAGACGCACGAAACTACCGGGAGCCTCCGATAAACCCATAGGCATGACTAACCACTCATATAAGCCAAATTTGGTTTTGAAAGCAGTTTTCCATTCATCACCCTCTTGTATGCGGATTTGATAATAGCCACTTTTAAGATCAATTTTGGAGAAAAAGTTGGCTCCACTAAGTTCATCAAGCATATCATCTAAGCGAGGAATGGCATGCCTATAGCGAACGGTAATAGCATTTATAGGTCTACAATCGAAACACAAGCGGAAACTTCCATCGGGCTTAGGCACAAGTATAACCGTAATGGCACAAGGGCTTAAGCTTTCACGTACATGACCGTTGTCGATTAGTTGTCGTACTTGTCGTTGAATCTCCTTGGTTTCTTCGGGATTGACACGGTATGGAGCTTTGTTTGGAAGTGGTGCTCCGGGGATGAGGTCGATTCGATGCTCAATGCCTCGTAGAGGAGGTAGACCCGGAGGTAGCTCATCGGGGAAAACATCTTGAAATTCATGCAAAAGAGATTGAAACACCAAAGGTAGCTCGTGAATGTTGTTAGTTTTTGGTTCTCCATCCTTGCACACAAGGACGAAGTGCATCACACTCGATGGGTTCTCACACACTTCTCTCATCTCACTTTTTGTGGCAAATAGTATGAGGTTTTTCTCTGTAGGCGAAGAGGCGCTCAAGTTTGGCTTGTGGCTCTCACTCACTTTTTGGTGGATCACTTTCTCACTCTTCTCTTCACGATGGGTGGCTTGCGTGTCGGCTATCACTTGACTAGGAGACATAGGTCGTAGAACATATTACTTCCCTTTGATCTTGAAGCTATAGTGATTGGTATGCCCGTTGTGGATGACACCACGGTCGAATTGCCATGGCCTACCAAGAAGGAGGTGGCAAACGGTCATGGGGACAACATCACACTCCAAAGTGTCTTCATATGCACCAATTTTGAAGGAGACTTCGACCATATGCTCAACTCGGATAGTGCCGGAGTCACTTAGCCATTGAACCTTGTAGGGGTGCGGGTGCTTCCTCTTGACCAATTGGAGCTTGGAGCATAGTTCTTCACTTGCCAAGTTGTGGCAACTACCTCCATCAATGATGACCTGGACAGATCGTCCATTGATGCCAGCCTTGGTGTGGAAGATGTGGCATCTTTGGTCTTCTTCTTGTTGATGTTGAAGAGTCAAGAACTTGGAGACAACAAGAGCGGGGCTCGTATCCTCATCACAAAAGACTTGATCATCTTCATCCTCGTTCACACGCCGGTGCATGGCCACTTGCTCAAGAGCTTCCATCTCCTCATCACTCATGGAGTCATATGTGCCATCGTCGTTGAGGATCATGGTGCGGTTGTCTGTGCATTCATAGGACTTGTGGCCTCAGCCGCCGCAAGTGAAACACTTGAAGGAGCTTGTCTTGACGGTCTCATCGGTCGGAGTAGAAGACGAAGCACGCGTCTTGAAGTTGCTTGTAGTAGGAGGAAGACGACTTGAACTTGCCGAAGTTCTCTTGTAACTTGACTTGTCGTCGTTGCTTGGAGAAGACTTGGTTAATGTCGAAGTTGGAGTAGTTGTTGAAGCTTGGTTATTGGAGGAGCCGTAGGTCTTGGATGAGTACTTGGCGTACTTGAAGTCATCTTGCACTTGACGTTCCGCCTTTGTAGCTTGATGCACGAGCTCAATGAGGTTGGAGTACAGTTGAAAGTTGGCGATCTTCTTGATGGGATGATTGAGTCCATTCAAGAATCGTGCCATTGTTTGCTCATCATCCTCCGTGACATTGGCTCGAATCATGGCTTTCTCCATTTCCTTGTAGTATTCTTCAACACTCTTTGTTCCTTGCTTGAGGAGTTGTAGCTTCTTGAAGAGATCACGGTTGTAGTAGGTTGGAACAAAACGTGCTCGCATGACATCCTTCATTTGAGCCCAAGTGCCGATTGGAGGTTCACCTCTTGCTTGTCGGCGCTCAAGGACTTGTTCCCACCATATGAGCACATAGTCTTGGAACTCTAGTGATGCCATAGCAATCTTCTTCTCTTCCTCATAGTTGTGCAAACGAAAGATTTTGTCGACCTTCAATGCCCATGAGAGGTATTCTTCAGGATCATTGCTTCCATTAAACTTGGGCATTGTGAATTTGAGCTTGCCATAGTGTTGCTCTTCATTGTGTTGTTGGCGATGGTGATGATGACGCCCTTGACGTGGAGGGTACTCATCCTCATGTTGCTCTTGGCGTGGAGGAAGTCCATGATCAACTTGCTCTTGTTGAACTTGAGGTTGAGGTGGAGCTTGACGAGCTTGTGAAGGAGCTTGTGGAGCTTGACGTTGGACACGCGGATGGTAGTTCCTATCTTGGATTTCTTCTCTAAGGGCTTCCTCTTGATTGCGCCGTTCGCGATTGCGGTTGGCGATGGCTCGACTTGATTCTTGAAGGGCATGTTCCTCCTCAAGAGCTTGTGCTTCTCGTTGTTGTTGTTGAATACGTTGAGCCTCGGCGTCTTGTTGCTCTTGGTGTAGACGCGCTCGTTCTTCTTCTTCTTGGCGACGAAGACGTTGTCGTTCTTGAACTTGGGCAAAAGCGACTTGATTTGATTGAGGACGAGGGACTTGCTCATCGACTTGCTCTTGTGAATGCTTGACGTGTGGTGGGTTGTGAGATGCATGATGGTCTTGACGCGCGGCTCGTCAAAGAGTGTTCGATGATGGTGTACTTGAGCCGGAGAAGGAGTCATCGGAGTGTCGACTTGAGTGGCTCCGTCTTGAGTATGACGATGTAGAAGGAGGCCGGTTGACCAGCAAGGCGCAGATCTCGTCCATTCTTGCATCGTTCTCTTGCTTGTGCGCGTCGAGCTTGTTGTCGAAGTAGTCTCTTGTACGTTGCTCGGAGAGTCGCAAGTCGGTGGCGAGGTTGTCGATGCGGTCGTTCATTGCTTGTTGCTCTTGATGCAACGCTCGTTGTGCACCAAAGAGGTGGCTCTTGGTGACGTATGATGACATGTCGTCGTCTTGCTCGGTGAAGAGTGGGTTGGTAGAGGTACTTGGCCTATCCATCATTTCAAGCAAAATGTGAGTGGTAGAAGGAGAAGAACTTATACCAATGTACCTTTGACCGATGTTGATGATGAATCAAGTTCAATCAAATGCGGACAATGAAATAGCACTATTGGTAACAATTCTTGTCGGTTCTCACACCTACACAAGTAAAAGCTTATGGTGGAGCTTGGTTAGGATGGTGGCACAAAATTTGATGCAATTGAAAACGAGATTCAATAATGTTGGAAAAGATTCACAAATTTGCAAATGCAACAAGTAGACCAAGCAAGTAGGGGTACACGAAAACAAACACACACAAATTGATAAATGGGATTGTGGAAACCAAAAGTGAGCCAAAATGTGGAATCCACGAAAATTCTCTTGTTGCACAATACTAGAGAGACGCTAGCACGATTGCACAATAGGCAGATACGGAGCTTGTGCACAACCTACTAGGCAAAAATGCAACGATCTCTACCCAAGTATGCTATATGTGTGGTATTTCGGTGCTATGATCCAAGATGATCTTATATTACAATCTTAATGTAGTATGATGCTATGGTTCTTGCTTATAAGCTCTTTGCTTATCTTTCCTCTTCGCTTAAAAGCTTGGGTGGCTCTGATAGAGGCAAAGGTGTCCCGTCTTTCGATGAGATGATGGATTTCGCTTTGGTGGAAGTCGACTTTGACGATCCGACTACGAACGTGCGAGGACGTCGCGCCTTAGCAATCGCTAAACCAACTCCGAGAAGTTATTGACCACGCCGGAGCACGATCAACCTGACCACGAGGGTCTGTTTCCTGCGAGAAAACGAAGAACAAGCAAGAAACTGAGATTGCAATCTGGATATTGCGAATATAAGATGAAAGCTTTATTGATCAAGGTGGGGTTCTGTGACGCCTTTGTCTGGTCGTTGAACACAAACGAAGTATGCGAAGTTGCAGCTATGGTGAACTTTTAATCTAAACAAAACCCATAGTCTAAACGGTGCCCTAAGGGCTGTATATATGGAGGAAGAGAGGGGAATTTCGTGGCCCTTGGTGGAGGGGTCCGAAATCAACCCTATCTCTTGTTTCCCCACACATACGGACTCTAAAAATAGCCTATACTTATGTATTTCGAAATTACATGGGCCTGGCCCAATAAAAAGGTGACGCAGCACCTATAATAGCCTCGGGACGAAATTTATGAAGTGGCATCTTGTATATTTCGTCCAAGGCTTCATGCACCCATTATGGTGGCTTCAAAGTCCTGAAATCATCACTTGTAACTCCGTTCTGGTTCCCCTTGCGCATGGCATCATCTCCATGCTTGTTCTTGCTCCAATGTCCATCCTTCTCCAAGCTAGGCCCTTCATTTGTAAGCAAAACAAATGTATCCAATTTAGGCAGCATCATATTCTCATGAACATTAGAATCATTACAAAGAAACGAAATTACCTGATAATTTAATTGGCGTGCGCGAGCTCTAGTAATTGGTCCAGTATATGTAGCAGTAGGGGCTGTGGGTGTAACAATGGTATTGATGTCCTCATCAGGCTCTTTCACTTTTGAGCTCTTTTCTCATGCAAAACTTCACGAACCAAGATAGCAATTGCGTATGCTATGACAACTTTGTGACACACAAGTTGATTCCAAGATATGCACCACGGTGTTATGGTATGTATGCTATGGAGTATGATAACTAATGTGCACAAGTCACGTTGCCGGCAATACTCAATGGCTAGTCTCGATGGGTAAGCTACCCAAAAGTAAGGCTATTTGGGATATCAATGCAATTGCAAGGTATGACAAAGATGTCGTTGAAGTTACCGTCCTTGTCAATGTTGAGTAGTCGTTGACGATGAGCGGTGGTGATGGTGACGTCGAACTATACCTATGTAGCCGAAACACAATAGGACACGGGAACACAACTCAAAATCTCAAAGACCAAAACGTGTCAAAATCGACATAGGAGGTAGCGGTGAGCGGTGGTGGTGTTTGTGGAAGGTGTTGTGGGTATGCGGAAGGAGGCGTGGGCATCGGGGCAAAATTGGGTGAAAGTATGCTGAAGTGGCGTGGGCGTGGAATTTCTTTTCCCATGGGCCGGATGTCCGGGCCAGCTGCCGGATGTCCGGTGGACACGGGGCGGATGTCCGGGCTCTGATCGGGGACGAACACGATGAACTTCACGGGAAAAATTGCAACTCCGGGGCAAAATTCGGACGAATTGGTGGATGGAAAAGGGTGGGGAGGGTGGGGAAAGCTAGATCCACACGCAGCAACACAAATCCTTGGACCAAATCCAACAAAATTTTATCACACCAACAAATCACAAAAAAAATTGGGGCTATTTTTGGTGGGGATTTTCGGATTTAGGACGAAAACAACAAAATCAAGCTAGAAAACACGGGGTAGGGGCTCCAAAAACGTGATCAACATGGCTCATGATACCAAGATGATGTAGGGCGGAACCCTAGGGGCCGATCTTTCACGTTTGGAGTGGATCCTATGGGGAATCACGAAGAACACGCGGAAGCACAAAGGGGAAACATGGGGAAAACAAGAGGGAATCATGAAACCGACAGGGAATCAATCACACAAGTGCTAGATCACCAAAAACAAAGAGTAACACATGATCCACAATCAACAAAGGCAAGGATACAAAGGAACCGTTCTTCTCCAAGAGGAGGTCTTGAATCCACGAGGGGATCTTCCCGTAAAGGGGTCTTGAATCCAAGTGTATCTTCTCCGAAGAGGCCGCGGTCTCTCACGAGGAGGAGATCTGATGGATGAGCGAGGCTCTATCTCATAAATCAGCTAAATCAACGCTAACCCTAAAACGTACGGGATGAGGGAGTATATATAGTCAAAGGGGCGGAGGGGTACATGGGTCACAGCCCAAAGGAGCTGCGCGCAGGCAGAGGGCGCCGGATGGCCGGGCGACGGGCCGGATGTCCGTGCGCTCACGAGGTGCCGGATGTCCGGACTGGAGGGGCCGGATGTCCGGGCCAGTGGAGTTGACTCTTCTGTGCACTTGAGGGGCGACGCCGGATGTCCGCTCAGAGGGGCCGGATGTCCGCGACTTCGGGAGGCGCCGGATGTCCGGGGCGAACGCTGGATGTCCGAGCTGTCGGGGCATGCTTCTGTGCTCCCTGGATGATAGAGGCAAAGGGGTGTCCCGATCTTTCGATGAGATGGTAACAATCGATTTGGTGAAGATGACTTTGACGATCCGACTACAAACGTGCACGACGTTGCGCCTTAGCAATCGCTAAACCAACTCTGAGAGGTTATTGACCACGCCGGAGCGCAATCAACCTGACCACGAAGGTCTATTCCTGCAAGCAATCGAAGAACGAGCAAGAATATGATAAAAGCAATCTGAATATTGCGAGTATATATGAAGTATTGGTAAAGGTGGGGATCCGTAAGCGGTCTTGGTCTGGTCGTTGGACACAAACGAAGTACACGAAGTTGCAATGGCTAACTTTTAACTAAACAAATCCCAAGGAAAAGCTACTAGATGGATCTACTTATATAGGAGCAAGGGGTGGCGGCCAAGGAGGTGGGAGGACGTCCCAAGGCAGCCTAAAACTAAATCTAGGTCGTACAAGGCCAATGGGCCCAAGTGGAGGTGATGTAACACCTTTGGACTTGTAGTTTGACTCGGATTCTGCTGCAGCATCAGATTGTTTCGTCCACAACTCAACGCTCCGGACGAATTTGAAGGTGATTCCAATTGGGTTGGAAAGTGCACGAAATCTAGTTTCCAACAAAAAAAGAATCACCCAATTCGGAGTCCGTATGAAAAACTTGTGTGCGTTTTGAGTCAAGTATGTCTGTGCAGTCCGAATCTGAATCCAGAACGTGAGAGACTTGGACTCTATCTTCTCTTGGGCCAAAAGTGACGTGAGAGAACTTTTTGGACAGCAAATAAACATCTCTTTCTTCCTTATCTTAATATGTGGATTGTACAAATGTCCCATACACCTACAATTAGACAAAACACAAAAGTGTGTGAAGTATTTTTGTTCTGGATAACATAAATAGATTATTGAATAGTTTGCACTAGAAATCACCTGACAAATATGCATATATGCAATATTTTTGGTCATATCCAAGGTAGTCATGTCCTCATCATCCTCCCCTTCTTGAAAATAAAGCCGTCCTCGACGTTGCTTAATCTGAAATGTGGCTAACAAAAGAGACAAGGTGTACATGTTGTATATGTATATGTCATCCATTTTTACTTCCCTTGATTTTTGCATATATGACACGTGAATAGATGAGTAACTTGCATAGTTCATAAAATCTAAAGCCAAAAAATTAGCACAAGAAGTAGAAGGCATGAAAATATTGCAACTCAGTTTGCACATATAAGTGAAGCTCTTATTCATTTCAAAAGATTGACAATGTTCATCATTAAACCATCCCAACATTGGTGAATAAACATTACTTGCATCAAATTTATATGCTACAACATGCTTAAACAAGCAAATATGCAATAAGTCATTCAACACAGAATCATCACCAAGATTAGAGGTCATATTAAAATGATTAAACATTGGTTCTTTTGCATCAATAGTTAATTCAATGGGTGCACTCAAAATTGTTGGTATTTCAGTTGTTTGATCACATGGCAAAGTCAAATTATCAACGTAGTCCTCTAAAATAGGTGGTGTGATCAAAGTAGTGGGTAGCTCATCAGATGGTGCATTCAAATTGACAAGGCATTCATCATTCTCATGTAGAGATGGAAGATCAGTACCTTTGTCATTACCTCTTATGATCAACTCAGATGATGTAGCCACTCTCGAGGGCGATGTGTCACATGGTGGAGGTGATGTAGTCCTGACAACAACGGATGTGGTTGTCATAGTATGCCTAGTAGTTGAAGGAACAATCATATCAACTCTTGGAATGTGGACCGTGCGCTTGTTCTCCTCGTGGCCAACACATCGTTTTATTTCCTGTTCAGCTTTGCAAGCATGATGAGGACATCAATACCATTGTTACACCCACAGCCCCTACTGCTACATATACTGGACCAATTACTAGAGCTCGCGCACGCCAATTAAATTATCAGGTACTTTCGTTTCTTGGTAATGATTCTAATGTTCATGAGAATATGATGCTGCCTAAATTGGATACATTTGTTTTGCTTACAAATGAAGGGCCTAGCTTGGAGAAGGATGGACATTGGAGCAAGAGCAAGCCTGGAGATAATGCCATGCGCAAGGGGAACCAGAACGGAGTTACCAGTGATGATTTCAGGACTTTGAAGCCACTATAAGAGTGCATGAAGCCTTGGACGAAATATACAAGATGCCACTTCATAAATTTCGTCCAGAGGCTATTATAGGTGCTGCGTCACCTTTTTATTGGGCCAGGCCCATGTAATTTCGAAATACATAAGTATAGGCTATTTTTAGAGTCCGTATGTGTGGGGAAACAAGAGATAGGGTTGATTTCGGACCCCTCCACCAAGGGCCACGAAATTCCCCCTCTCTTCCTCCATATATACAGCCCTTAGGGCACCGTTTAGACTTTGGGTTTTGTTTAGATTAAAAGTTCGCCATAGCTGCAACTTCGCGTACTTCGTTTGTGTTCAACGACCAGACAAAGGCGTCACAGAACCCCACCTTGATCAATAAAGCTTTCATCTTATAATCGCAATATCCAGATTGCAATCTTAGTTTCTTGCTTGTTCTTCGTTTGCTCGCAGGAAACAGACCCTCGTGGTCAGGTTGATCGTGCTCCGGCGTGGTCAATAACCTCTCGGAGTTGGTTTAGCGATTGCTAAGGCGCGACGTCCTCGCACGCTCGTAGTCGGATCGTCAAAGTCGACTTCCACCAAAGCGATTTCCATCATCTCATCGAAAGACGGGACACCTTTGCCCCTATCAAGTGGTATCAGAGTCTGGAAACCACGCTCCGTTTAGGCCCAAAATTTTTCGAAAACGCATTTTTCGAAAAAATTTCTGGCTATCTTATTTTTAGGTGTTTCTGAGTGTTTTGAGACAGGTGCCATTATAGGAAGTTTTTTTTGACCCGTTTCCAGTTTTTGGGTCCGGGCAGTCGAAAAAACGAAAAAAAAAAATTGGTCGAAAAAATTTTGTGCCCATCCTGTCAGTTTGACCTAGGAAGCGTTTTGAGACACTCGCCATTATAGTGATTTTTCGCAAAAAAAAAAAAAAAGAGCAGCGCAAAAAAAAAAGAGCAGCGCAAAAAAAAAAGAGCAGCGCAAAAAAAAAAAGAGCAGCGCAAAAAAAAAAGAGCGAAAAAAAAAGCCAGAGTGTGCTTTTCCCTTGTTTACGTGCAGCGCCGTGATTTTGTTAGTGTTCTAGGCTCGCGTCTCTAGCACAGTCTAGCCTAGGACCAGCACAGTACCGTCGTTGAGCGTTTATTCAACTTTGCATCTCTGAATTGATTATTGCTGACCCTTTTTGCTACCATATTATAAGCCTTCCCAGCTCCACATACATCTACATCGTGCGTTTGACTCTCCCTGGTAATCGCTCTATCCAAGCTTTGAGAGTTTTTGACTACAACGGTTGCCGATCACCGCCTGCTGCTGGGTAAGAACTGGTAAGAATTTGAGATTTGCTTGACGGATTTGTGACACCCACCACCACCTCTGGTTAGTAGTCTGTAGGATCATATTCTTGTGTGTTTCTATTGCTGCTAACCATGCCAGGATCACAAGCCGACGAGACTGACTGGGAGAACATGACGAATAAGGATTTGCATGATAAATTTCAGCAAATGATGAGTGGACAGGTGCAAGATGTGCTAAACAGATTTGAAGAGGCCATGGAGAAGATAGATGGCATGGAGAAGACGTTCGAAACAAAGCTCGATAACAAGTTTAATGAATTGCTCGCGCGTCTTCCACCACCATGACCCGCTGCACCTAACGCACCTCTTCAACAACAACAACAACAACAACGCATCCTTTCGAATCAGTATGGACGAGCGAAGCGTGTTCCTATTGAGGATGGCCAAACTTCTGGTGCTGCTGTTCATGTTGTTGATGCTTCTTTGGCCCCTGCTACTGCTGCTGCTGGTACCCAGGAGGATGATGAGTATCTGGGCGATTATGAGGATGAGGTTGATCAAAATCAGCACTACGTGCAGCCACCAGCACCACCACCACCAGGTCGACCTCAGGTATATATTCGTAATGGTAGGCCTACACCACCACCTCAGGTACGAGATGATGTCCATATTCCTAAACTGAAATTGAATATTCCACCATTTGAGGGTAGATATGTTCCTGATATATATCTTACTTGGGAGTTAGAAACTGAACAACGTTTTACATGTTTACAATATCCCGAGGAGAGACGGGTTGCTGCTGCTGTTTGTGCTTTCACTAGTTTTGCATGTGTATGGTGGTCTGAACATTGTAGATTATATCCTATTCCCGCTACTTGGGCTGCTTTGAAAACTGCTATGCGTACTCGTTGGGTTCCACCATATTATCAACGTGAATTGCTTCAAAAATTACAGCGCTTAAGACAAGGAAAAAATTCTGTAGAAGAATATTATCAGGAATTACAAACTGGCATGATTAGATGTGGTATTGTTGAGGAGAATGAAGCTATGCTTGCACGTTTTCTGGGTGGATTAAATAGAGAGATTCAGACCATTCTAGATTATAAGGAGTATACTAATATCACTCGTTTATTCCATCTTGCTTGTAAAGCTGAACGTGAAGTGCAGGATCGACAGGCATTGGCGCGGACTAACTTTTCTACAGGTCGACCTTCATCATGGACACCACGTGCATCATCTACTTCCACACGTTCTGCTACACCGGCGCCTCCGTCGGCTGCCACCTCCAACCGTGATACAATAAAGCAGGCATAATCACCACTATCTGCCAAGAGCACATCTTCTGGGCCTGCAAAGAGCTCTTCTTCATCCATGGCATCAACAGGGCAAACACATGATATTATTTGTCGACGTTGCAAGGGTGGAGGTCATTATGCGAGAGAATGCCCCTCTAAGCGTGTGATGATTGTTACTGAAGATGGTGGGTATGAGTCCGCTAGTGACTATGATGAGGAGACTTTGGCTCTTATTACACGTGACGAACACGGTGGAGAAGATTCTGATCATGAGACGCAATACATGGCTCCTGAAGATGCTGACAGGTATGAATGTTTAGTTGCTCAACGTGTTTTGAGTGTGCAGGTTACACAAGCTGAGCAAAATCAGAGGCATAATTTGTTCCATACAAAGGGAGTTGTGAAGGAACGTTCTGTTCGCGTGATCATAGATGGAGGGAGTTGCAACAACTTGGCTAGCATGGAGATGGTGGAGAAGCTATCTCTCACCACAAGACCACATCCACATCCTTACTACATCCAATGGTTCAACAACAGCGGCAAGGTTAAGGTAACACGTACTGTTCGTGTGCATTTTAGTATCTCTACATATGCTGATTATGTTGATTGTGATGTGGTACCTATGCAAGCATGTTCCTTATTACTTGGTAGACCATGGCAATTTGATAAAAATTCTATTCACCATGGTAGAAACAATCAGTATACTCTTGTTCATAAGGATAAAAATATTACTTTGCTTCCTATGACTCCTGATTCCATTTTGAAAGATGATCTTAATAGAGCTAATAAAGCAAAACAGGAGAAAACTAAGAGTGAAAATCAGATTGTGGCAAAAGAATTTGAGCAACAAATGCAGCCTAATAATAATAAACAATCTAGTGTTGCTTCTGAAATTAAATTGAAAAGTGCATGTTTACTTGCCACCAAATCTGATATTGATGATCTAGATTTTAGCAAATCTGTTTGCTATGCTTTTGTGTGCAAAGAGGCATTATTTTCATTCGAGGACGTGCCTTCCTCTTTGCCTCCTGCTGTCACTAACATTTTGCAGGAGTTCGCTGACGTCTTTCCACAAGACGTGCCACCGGGATTACCACCTATTCGCGGGATTGAGCATCAAATTGACTTAATTCCCGGTGCATCATTACCCAACCGTGCACCATACCGTACCAATCCAGAGGAGACGAAGGAGATTATGCGTCAAGTACAAGAACTGCTCGACAAAGGTTATATACGCGAATCCCTTAGTCCTTGTGCTGTTCCTATCATTTTAGTGCCGAAAAAGGATGGTACGTCGCGTATGTGCGTTGATTGTAGAGGCATTAATAATATTACTATTCGTTATCGTCATCCTATTCCTAGGCTAGATGATATGCTTGATGAATTGAGTGGCTCTACAATATTCTCCAAAGTTGATTTGCGTAGTGGATACCATCAAATTCATATGAAATTGGGAGATGAATGGAAAACAGCATCTAAAACTAAGTTTGGATTATATGAGTGGTTAGTCATGCCTTTTGGGTTAACTAATGCACCTAGTACTTTCATGAGGTTAATGAACGAAGTTTTACGTGCTTTCATTGGACGATTTGTGGTAGTTTACTTTGATGACATATTGATTTATAGCAAATCTTTGGAGGAACATTTGGAACATTTACGTGCTGTTTTTATTGCTCTACGTGATGCACGTTTGTTTGGTAACCTTGGAAAGTGCACCTTTTGCACCGACCGAGTATCTTTTCTTGGCTATGTTGTTACTCCACAGGGAATTGAAGTTGATAAAGCCAAAATTGAAGCTATTGAGAGTTGGCCACAGCCCAAAACGGTCACACAAGTGAGGAGTTTCCTTGGCCTCGCTGGATTCTATAGGCGTTTTGTGAGAGATTTCAGCACCATTGCTGCACCTCTCAATGAGCTTACAAAGAAAGATGTGCCTTTTCTGTGGGGTACCGCACAGGAAGAAGCCTTCTCGGTATTGAAAGATAAGTTGACACATGCTCCTTTACTCCAACTTCCTGATTTTAATAAGACTTTTGAGCTTGAATGTGATGCTAGTGGAATTGGATTAGGAGGTGTGTTATTACAAGATGGCAAACCTGTTGCATACTTTTCTGAAAAATTGAGTGGGCCTAGTCTGAATTATTCTACTTATGATAAAGAATTATATGCTCTTGTTCGAACTTTAGAAACATGGCAACATTATTTATGGCCCAAAGAATTTGTTATACATTCTGATCATGAATCTTTGAAACATATTAAAAGTCAAGCTAAACTGAATTGTAGACATGCTAAATGGGTTGAATTCATTGAGACTTTCCCTTATGTCATTAAACACAAGAAGGGAAAAGAAAATGTTATTGCTGATGCATTGTCTCGTCGCTATACTATGCTTTCACAACTTGACTTCAAAATATTTGGTTTGGAGACCATCAAAGATCAATATGTGCATGATGCTAATTTTAAAGATGTAATGCAGAATTGTAAAGAAGGAAGAATGTGGAACAAGTTTGTCTTTAACGATGGATTTGTGTTTCGTGCTAACAAGCTATGCATTCCAGCTAGCTCCGTTCGTCTTTTGCTGTTGCAGGAGGCGCATGGGGGAGGATTAATGGGACACTTTGGCGTGAAGAAGACGGAGGACGTACTTGCTACACATTTCTTTTGGCCAAAGATGAGACGGGATGTTGAGCGTTTTGTTGCTCGCTGCACTACATGTCAAAAAGCTAAGTCACGACTCAATCCTCATGGTTTATATATGCCTTTGCCAGTACCTAGTGTTCCTTGGGAGGATATATCTATGGACTTTGTTTTAGGTTTACCTCGAACAAAGAAGGGGAGGGATAGCATATTTGTTGTCGTGGATAGATTCTCGAAAATGGCACACTTTATACCATGTCATAAAAGCGATGATGCTGTTAATGTTGCTGATTTGTTCTTTCGTGAAATTATTCGCTTGCATGGTGTGCCAAATACTATTGTTTCAGATCGTGATACTAAATTTCTTAGCCACTTTTGGAGATGTTTATGGGCTAAGTTGGGGACTAAACTGCTATTTAGCACTACTTGTCACCCCCAAACTGATGGACAAACTGAAGTAGTCAATAGAACATTGTCTACTATGCTTAGGGCTGTTTTGAAGAATAATAAGAAAATGTGGGAAGAATGCTTGCCTCATATTGAATTTGCTTATAATCGTTCATTGCATTCTACTACTAAGATGTGCCCTTTTGAAATTGTGTATGGTTTCCTACCTCGTGCACCTATTGATTTGTTGCCTCTTCCATCTTCGGAGAAGGTTAATTTTGATGCTAAAGAACGTTCTGAATTGATTTTAAAAATGCATGAGTTAACTAAGGAAAACATTGAGCGTATGAATGCTAAATATAAAGTTGCTGGAGATAAGGGTAGAAAACATGTTGTGTTTGCACCTGGAGATCTTGTTTGGTTACATTTGCGTAAAGATAGATTTCCTAATTTGCGCAAATCAAAGCTAATGCCACGTGCTGATGGTCCCTTTAAGGTGTTAGAGAAAATAAATGATAATGCATATAAACTTGAGCTGCCTGCAGATTTTGGGGTTAGTCCCACTTTTAACATTGCAGATTTAAAGCCTTATTTGGGTGAGGAAAATGAGCTTCCGTCGAGGACGACTTCATTTCAAGAAGGGGAGGATGATGAGGACATCAATACCATTGTTACACCCACAGCCCCTACTGCTACATATACTGGACCAATTACTAGAGCTCGCGCACGCCAATTAAATTATCAGGTACTTTCGTTTCTTGGTAATGATTCTAATGTTCATGAGAATATGATGCTGCCTAAATTGGATACATTTGTTTTGCTTACAAATGAAGGGCCTAGCTTGGAGAAGGATGGACATTGGAGCAAGAGCAAGCATGGAGATAATGCCATGCGCAAGGGGAACCAGAACGGAGTTACCAGTGATGATTTCAGGACTTTGAAGCCACCATAAGAGTGCATGAAGCCTTGGACGAAATATACAAGATGCCACTTCATAAATTTCGTCCAGAGGCTATTATAGGTGCTGCGTCACCTTTTTATTGGGCCAGGCCCATGTAATTTCGAAATACATAAGTATAGGCTATTTTTAGAGTCCGTATGTGTGGGGAAACAAGAGATAGGGTTGATTTCGGACCCCTCCACCAAGGGCCACGAAATTCCCCCTCTCTTCCTCCATATATACAGCCCTTAGGGCACCGTTTAGACTTTGGGTTTTGTTTAGATTAAAAGTTCGCCATAGCTGCAACTTCGCGTACTTCGTTTGTGTTCAACGACCAGACAAAGGCGTCACAGAACCCCACCTTGATCAATAAAGCTTTCATCTTATAATCGCAATATCCAGATTGCAATCTTAGTTTCTTGCTTGTTCTTCGTTTGCTCGCAGGAAACAGACCCTCGTGGTCAGGTTGATCGTGCTCCGGCGTGGTCAATAACCTCTCGGAGTTGGTTTAGCGATTGCTAAGGCGCGACGTCCTCGCACGTTCGTAGTCGGATCGTCAAAGTCGACTTCCACCAAAGCGATTTCCATCATCTCATCGAAAGACGGGACACCTTTGCCCCTATCAAAGCAAGATGAAACAAATGGTCCATAGGATAACACTCTTCATGAATTAGTATCTCTTGAATATCACGGTTTAATCCTCCCCAAAATCTATCCATAAAATCATCTTCACTTTCTTCTAAAGAGGAATGCAACAAGGTAGTTTGTAAATCATCATAATATTTTGTTACAGTTTCACTACCTTGTTTTAAGTGTTGCAACTTCTTAATCATGTCACGAGTATAATAAGCAGGGATGAAAGTATGTCGCATGGCAAGTTTCAAATCATCCCAAGTAGTAGGTATATAATCAGGGTGTAACCGACAATATTCACTCCACCAAACCAAAGCATAACCAGTGAAAGAACCAACCGCAACCTTAACCTTTTTATGTTCATCGAAATTATGGGAAGCAAATATATTTTTTATGTCGAACTCCCATTCAATATATAAAGCAGGTTTAAAACGGCCATTAAATGGTGGTATAGATACATTAACCTGATCATGTGCATTTGGATGTTTGTGCACCTCTCGTGACGGTTGTGGTATTTGCAAAGGTGGTGGCACGTCTCCCGCGATCGACAAAGCCCATGAATTGACTCTGGATCCAGTCATGATTAGTAGAACAAGAAACAAAACCCAAAAATAATGTTCCTATAACTACTACGATGTGGTGGTAAAACGCTCACAGTAAAGCAAATATCAATGTCTTACAAGTTCTTACCATGCAGCAGGCGGTGATCGGCAACCAGCGGTGTCAAGTAACTCCGAATATTGAGTAAAGCGATTGCCAGGGGAGCGTACGTATACACGGTGTAGAAATATGTGGAGCTGGGTTGGCTATATATGGTAGCAAAAGATTAGCAATAATCAATTCAAAGATGCAATGTTGAACAAACGCTCAACGACGGTACTGTGCTGGTCCTAGGCTAGACCGGACTAGAGACGCGAGCCTAGAACACTAATGAGGTCACAACGTAGCACAACTAGCATCAATGAAGGATACTAAGTAGCTCTTGACAGCAAGATATAAGTGAAGATCACAACGGCAGTGAAGATAATGATGAAAAACAACTGCCAAGCAGGATATACAACAACTTTGTCTCCAACTTTCCTCTGAAAAAGTTTGTGCCGATTTTTTTGATTTTTTTTCCTTTTTTTTCTCTGACTTTTTTTCTCTTTTTTTCTCGTTTTTTTCTCTCTTCTTTTCTCCCTCTTTCCAAAACAAACTAGATAAGACGCAGATTGGATCAAGCGAAGATGTGAACGATCTCAACTATTATTATGACAAATGAATGGTGGGTAGCACGTGGTGGAAATTGATGGATGGGTGGTGGACAGCGGAAGAGATAATGATGCAGCGGTGGCGTGACTAATGTGAACAGAACTCGAAACTCTAAACAAACTAGACACTAAGACTAGCAACTCGACACGACGATGCAACCGATAATTCAACTATGCAAGCAATGAAAAGAAAATTGCAAAGGCTCAGACTGGCTTGGACCAAGGATGAATAGATCTAACTCTTTTTTGTGGCTTTTTCTTGGATAATAGGTAAGAAAATAAATCTAATCTAGGAAAACTGGAAATTCTCACCGAGCAACCTGAAAACTGATACCACTTGATAGAGGCGGGGTGTCCCGATCTTTCGATGAGATGGTAACTATCGATTTGGTGAAGATGACTTTGACGATCCGACTACAAACGTGCACGACGTTGCGCCTTAGCAATCGCTAAACCAACTCTGAGAGGTTATTGACCACGCCGGAGCGCAATCAACCTGACCACGAAGGTCTATTCCTGCAAGCAATCGAAGAACAAGCAAGAATATGATAAAAGCAATCTGAATATTGCGAGTATATATGAAGTATTGGTAAAGGTGGGGATCCGTAAGCGGTCTTGGTCTGGTCGTTGGACACAAACGAAGTACACGAAGTTGCAATGGCTAACTTTTAACTAAACAAATCCCAAGGAAAAGCTACTAGATGGATCTACTTATATAGGAGCAAGGGGTGGCGGCCAAGGAGGTGGGAGGACGTCCCAAGGCAGCCTAAAACTAAATCTAGGTCGTACAAGGCCAATGGGCCCAAGTGGAGGTGATGTAACACCTTTGGACTTGTAGTTTGACTCGGATTCTGCTGCAGCATCAGATTGTTTCGTCCACAACTCAACGCTCCGGACGAATTTGAAGGTGATTCCAATTGGGTTGGAAAGTGCACGAAATCTAGTTTCCAACAAAAAAAGAATCACCCAATTCGGAGTCCGTATGAAAAACTTGTGTGCGTTTTGAGTCAGGTATGTCTGTGCAGTCCGAATCTGAATCCAGAACGTGAGAGACTTGGACTCTATCTTCTCTTGGGCCAAAAGTAACGTGAGAGAACTTTTTGGACAGCAAATAAACATCTCTTTCTTCCTTATCTTCATATGTGGATTGTACAAATGTCCCATACACCTGCAATTAGACAAAACACAAAAGTGTGTGAAGTATTTTTGTTCTGGATAACATAAATAGATTATTGAATAGTTTGCACTAGAAATCACCTGACAAATATGCATATATGCAATATTTTTGGTCATATCCAAGGTAGTCATGTCCTCATCACTGGAGACCAGTGCCGGATGTCCATGATTTAGGCCGGATTTCTGGTGGGGGCCGGATGTCCGGGCTGGATGCCGGATGTCCGGTCCCTGTAGCTTCTTCTGCAGATGCTTGGCCTTGTGGATCTCTAGGGGCCGGATGTCCGGGGCCTGGAAGGTGAACTTGCCCGTTTCAGTTGGTTCTCTTCATCAGTGGAGTTGGCGGCTTGTCCGTCTTCACGTGCATCCTCGGGGGGTTCCTCTTGACACCTAATCATGCATAGTATATCGTACTTAGGTAGTAGCCATGTCTCGAGTGGATCATATGTGATATCACTAAGGAGAGAAGTCACCTTGGTCTCGAGAGCTCTAGCACGTGCTCTAGTCATGGGTCCTCTTGGGGCTTGGTGAGGCGATGTAAGGTCCATGGGGATGACCGAAGGATGCTCCGCATCAGTATGGTTTCCTACCTCGTGCACCTATTGATTTGTTGCCTCTTCCATCTTCGGAGAAGGTTAATTTTGATGCTAAAGAACGCGCTGAATTGATTTTAAAAATGCACGAGTTAACTAAGGAAAACATTGAGTGTATGAATGCTAAATATAAACTTGCTGGAGATACGGGTAGAAAACATGTTGTGTTTGCACCTGGAGATCTTGCTTGGTTACATTTGCGTAAGGATAGATTTCCTAATTTGCGCAAATCAAAGCTAATGCCATGTGCTGATGGTCCTTTTAAGGTGTTAGAGAAAATAAATGATAATGCATATAAACTTTAGCTACCTGCAGATTTTGGGGTTAGTCCCACTTTTAACATTGCATATTTGAAGCCTTATTTGGGTGAGGAAGATGAGTTTCTGTCGAGGACGACTTCATTTCAAGAAGGGGAGGATTATGAGGACATCAATACCATTGTTATATGCACAGCCCCTACTGTTACATATACTGGACCAATTACTAGAGCTCGCGCACGCCAGTTAAATTACCAGGTACTTTCGTTTCTTGGTAATGATTCTAATGTTCATGAGAATATGATGCTGCCTAAACTGGATAAATTTGTTTTTCTTACAAATGAAGGGCCTAGTTTGGAGAAGGATGAACGTTGGAGCAAGAACACGCATGGAGTTGATGGCATGCGCAAGGGGATCAAGAACGGAGTTACAAGTGATGATTTCAGGACTTTGAAGCCACCATAAGGAGTGCATGAAGCCTTGGACGAAATATACAAGATGCCACTTCATAAATTTCGTCTAGAGGCTATTCTAGGTGTTGCGTCACCTTATTATTGGGCCAGGCCCATGTATTTCGAAATACTTAAGTATAGGCTGTTTTTAGAGTCCGTATGTGTGGGGAAACAAGAGTTAGGGTGGGTTTCGGACCCCTACTCCTAGGGCCACGAAATTCCCCCCTTCTTCCTCCATATATACAGCCCTTAGGGCGTCGTTTAGACTTTGAGTTTTGTTTAGATTAAAGTTCGCCATAGCTGCAACTTCGCGTACTTCGTTTGTGTTCAACGACCAGACAAAGACGTCTCAGAACCCCACCTTGATCAATAAAGCTTTCATCTTATATTCGCAATGTCCATATTGCAATCTCAGTTTCTTGCTTGTTCTTCATTTGCTCACAGGAAATAGACCCTTGTGGTCAGGTTGATCATGCTCCCGCGTGGTCAATAACCTCTCAGAGTTGGTTTAGCGATTGCTAAGGCGCGACGTCCTCGCACGTTCGTAGTCGGATCGTCAAAGTCGACTTCCACCAAACCGATATCCATCATCTCATCGAAAGACGGGACACCTTTGCTCTATCATGGGCTCTGGCATAGTTGAGTAAGTTGTGTGAGCTCTTGAAGAGGTGGACTAGTAGATGTAGGGGAAAGTAGGTGTACCGGTCCGCCCAGAGTAGAGAGTTAATGCGTCAGAAAGACTTTGTCTCGATCATCCGATCATGGATGCGGTCGAGTCTTGTGGGGAAAAGTGCGCAAACCTCTGCAGAGTGTATAAACTAATCATGGTTAGCCATTTCCCCGGTTATGGACATCTTGAATATCTAGTACTTGAATCTATTGATGTGATCTCATCACGTTACTTTAATTAATTTGATTTGGGTTAATGATGATACTTTTAATTGGGATTTGAGTTGGGTTACATTCTCAAATAATGGGGAACTTGGGAGTAGTTAAATAAATTTATTCCTTTGTTGTAGGGGAAAAGTAGCTTTATGCAAAATCATAAACTTATAGCCTCCACCAGCCAAATATTGCATGTAGATGTAGTTCTTGCATTTCATTGCTTTACAGTGTAACTCTGCCAGCATATTCAATGTGCTGACCTACATGGCTGCAACGTCTCATGTTGCAGACTACTCAGACGACGAATAAGGTGTGATAGGTCGTTGTTTTGCACTCAGCTATGCCGTTGGAGTTGATGGACTTATTTACATTCGAAGCTTCCGCGGTTATCTAGTTTAGATGGCCTTCAGCCATGATATTTTTTTGTAATCATTCTCTTTATGAGGACTCAATGTAATAAGTGTGTGACGGAAACTCTGTTATAATTCCTCGAGTACTGTGTGTGTCAGCATTACCGATCCAGGGATGACACTGATGCACAGAGACTTGACCGTTTGAGGTTGGGTCGCTACACTATATCATTCAGTTTAGTAAGATGTGTGAGGGAGTCCTGGACTAGGGGGTGTCCGGACAGCCGGACTATCATCGTCCGCCGGACTCCAAGACTACGAAGATACAAGATTGAAGACTCCGTCCCGTGTCCGGATAGGACTTTCCTTGGCGTGGAAGGCAAGCTTGGCGATATGGATATGTAGATCTCCTACCATTGTAACCGACTCTGTGTAACCCTAGCCCTCTCCGGTGTCTATATAAACCGGAAGGCTTTAGTCCGTAGGACACAACAACCATTACAACAATCATACCATAGGGTAGCTTCTAGGGTTTAGCCTCCTTGATCTCGTGGTAGATCTACTCTTGTACTACCCATATCATCAATATCAATCAAGCAGGAGTAGGGTTTTACCTCCATCGAGAGGGCCCGAACCTGGGTAAAAACATCGTTTCCCTTGTCTCCTGTTACCATCCGCCTAGACGCACAGTTCGGGACCCCGTACCCGAGATCCGCCGGTTTTGACACCGACATT
This sequence comes from Triticum timopheevii, assembly GCA_963921465.1. NCBI lineage: Eukaryota > Viridiplantae > Streptophyta > Magnoliopsida > Poales > Poaceae > Triticum > Triticum timopheevii. Next base: position 292,289,022 of record OY997272.1, on the reverse strand, counting down.
GGTGCTTTCATTGAGAGTTCCTCTGTGCCATCACCGATAGGAAGGATGCCTCCTCCCATCTTCAAGGACGGTATTTTCGCCAAAGGAGCCTTGGCCGCCGGCCAAACTATCCAGCTAGGTGGTTTTCTTATGACCGCCTGTCCGGCCGCCGCTTCGACAATGACCTCTCAAGTCGTCAAAAGCAATCTTCACGTCAGCTCGGAATTCGCCGAGCGGCTCGATCCAGTAGAGCTCTCGTCCGTAAACGAGCTCTTGGATCGCATCGCCGCACTGGGAGTCGCTACAGACTACAATCAGATTGGGCTTAAAACCGATCTGAGAGAGATTAACTCTGCCCAGGTCACCCACCATGTTGCAGTGGTAGAGGAACAATGCGGCGACTCTTTTCCTGTATTGAAAACTAGTCATGTCCGGCCTGCCGAACCCCCCATGCCGGATTCCCGCGGAGGGACGGACTTTGATCAAGCACTGAACTTAAAGTTAGGCATCGGACCGGACTCGTTGGACAACGTCTAACAATCCGAGCTTCCAAATTTGGAAACTTCTCGGCCTTTGAGCCTTGAGATGGGTAGGGTTCCGGACTTAATTCCGCCCGCCCGCCCAGACATATGCGATCTATCTCTAATCTGGCAAGAGGCCGCTGAAACAGTACATCATACTGGGCCAGATTCCTCCTGGTTATGGACAGGATAAAGGACTCCCGAGAGGAAAACGCAATCTCAATCTTTTGCCATAATTGCACGGACGAGGGAATCTTGAACGCCGTCAGCCGTCGTGAAATTACACGCTTCGCCGACCTGGCGTCCATATTACGAAAGTACTGTGCGATGGAGAGTTTCCGGAAAACCGAAAATAAATTTTGGGACAATCCGGCCCCAACCCTAGTCCGCAACAAAAGGGTGCATTACACTCAGGCACCAGATACAAAAACCAAAAAGCAAAAATCCCATAAAGGGCATGGAACCGTACTGGAGGGGTGTCTTAGCGGACCCTGTAAAATTCACAGTACAGAGGGCGCCACCCCAACACATAGCCTTCGAGCATGTTGGATATTACGGCAGGTGGCCAAAAGTGGCGAGAAGCTTCTAGCCCCGGAAAACGACTCCAACAAATCCCGGTACGGTATCAACAGTCTTCGAGACCTTCGCATCAAATAATATGCGGAAAAGAACAATCCGCAACAACAAATCCATGGAGCGACACAGCCATCACCTTCAACACCAGCGACGAACCTAAATTCCGAACAGCCCGAGCACCAGCCGCACTGGTACTTAGTCCAATAATGGACGGCTTTTGACTTACAAAGGTCCTCATGGATGGCGGCAGCGGATTAAACCTCATCTACGAGGAAACTCTTCAAAAATGGAAATAGACTGGAGCCGCATTGAGCGAAGCAGCACAACCTTCAGAGGAATAATCCCTAGCTGAGAAGCGCGCTGCACCAGAAAAATCACACTCGATGTGGTGTTCGGCTCGCCGGACAATTACAGATCTGAAGAAGTCATGTTCCAAGTGGCCCCGTTCAACAGCGGATATCACGCTATATTAGGACGAGAGGCATTCACAATTTTTCAAGCCGTACCCCATTACGAGTACATGAAGCTCAAAATGCCTGGGCCCGGCGGAATAATCACTCTCGTTAGTGATCCGGACATAGCACTCCACGCCGAGAACAAGACAGCCGCATTAGCCCTGGAGGCACTATCCGAAGCCCTAGCGGCAGAAGAACTTACCGCGCTACGTTCTACTGTGAATAGAGACGATGTGATACTCGAGATCCAAGTCCACCTCCTTTAAACCAGCGGACGAAATAATAAAATTCCAGGTCCATCCAACGGACCCGACAAAGACGGCTTCCATCGGGGCACAGTTGAACCCTGATGTAGACGCCGCGCTGCGAGAATTCCTTCGGGAAAATTGGGACATTTTCGCCTGGCACCCTTCGGATATGCCCGGAATCCCACGCAAATTGGCAGAACACAGCCTAAATATCCTAAAAGGATTCAAGCCAGTCAAACAGGCTCTTCGACGATTTTCCGAACCCAAAAGACAGGCAATGGGAGAAGAGCTAGCCAAACTATTGGAAGCCGGATTCATCAGAGATATCAAACATCCGGATTGGCTAGCAAACCTGGTAATGGTACCAAAGAAGGACAAATCCTGGCGCCTATGTGTCGATTTTAAAGACCTCAACAAGGCCTGCCCAAAGGATCCCTTCCCCCTCCCCGCATCGACCAGATAATCGATGCTACCGCAGGACACGATTCATTGTGCTTCCTCGACGCATACTCCGGCTACCATAAAATCAAGATGGCGGAAGCAGACCAAGCCGCAACAGCATTCATCACTCCATATGGACCATTCTGCTTCAACACGATGCCCTTCGGACTTAAAAACGCCGGCGCAACATATCAGCGCATGATTCAAACATGTCTGGCCACACAGATCGGCAAAACAGTAGAGGCATACGTAGACGACGTAGTCGTCAAAACCAAACAAGTCGAAACTCTAGTAGACGACTTGAGGCTCACATTCGACAACCTCAGAGCATACGACATCAAGCTGAATCCGAAAAAATGCGTTTTCGGCGTACCAGCCGGAAAGCTCCTGGGCTTCATTGTATCCAGTAGAGGAATTGAAGCAAACCCAGCCAAGATCCGAGCTCTGTGTCAGCTAGATGTTCCAAAAGACCTCAAACAAATACAAAAATTGACTGGATGCATGGCGGCTCTAAGCCGCTTTATCTCCCGTTTAGGAGAAAAGGCATTGCCCCTCTATCGCCTCCTTAGGCGCACCGAACACTTTGAGTGGACGGATGCTGCCACTACCGGACTCGAAGAAATAAAAGCCATATTGGCAACAAATCCGGTCCTGGCTGCGCCCAACCTGGGCGAACCAATGTTGTTATACATCGCGGCAACACATCAAGTTGTAAGCGCGGTACTCGTCGTCGAACGAGAGACAAAAGGGCATAAATTCCCTCTTCAAAAACCAGTGTACTACGTATCCACTGTGTTAACTCCCTGCAAGTCCCGTTACCCGCACTATCAAAAGATAGCGTATGCGGTGTTCATGGCATCCCGGAAGCTCCGACACTACTTTCAAGAGTGTTCGATAACAGTGGCCTCCGAAGTGCCCCTCAACGACATCATAAACAACCGCGACGCGACTGGCAGGATTGCAAAATGGGCCATTGAGCTCTTACCATTCGATATAACTTACAAACCTCGGCGAGGTATAAAGTCACAAGTTTTGGCTGACTTTTTCGCTGAATGGACCGAAGCCGAACTCCCTAAAGAGTACGGCGCATACTCCAATTGGATTATGCACTTCGACGGCTCTAAAATATTGGCCGGATTGGGGGCTGGCGTCGTATTGACGTCCCCAATCGGGGACACAATCCAATACGTACTTCAGATAATGTACACGGACTCCAACAACGCAGCCGAATATGAGGCCCTTTTACATGGCCTCCTGATGGCAATCTCCATGGGCATTCAACGCCTAGAGGTGCGCGGGGATTCAAACCTTGCAATATCGCAAGTAAATGGAGACTTTGATGCCAAGGATCCGAAAATGGCAGCATATCGTAACGCTGTCCTAAAAATGTCAGCTCGGTTTGACGGACTTGAATTCCACCACGTAGCCAGGGATAATAACCAAGCGGCCGACGTATTGGCACGCATCGGCGCAAAACGTGACGCTGTCCCTCCAAACATCTTCCTGGAACGGCTGTTTAAGCCATCCGTACTATGGGAAGAGGAGCCCGGAAATAACAAACCGGAAGCAGCCACACCAACCGACACAGAGCAATCTGCCATAACCGGCGATTCAGCCGATGAAATAACACCTTCGGCCCACGACATAATGGCAGTAATCGCCCTGTGGATAGAGCCATTCCTAGCCTACTTGCTTAGGCAGGAACTTCCCGAAGACCAAAATGAGGCCCGCTGCATAGTCCGGCGATCTAAAGCCTACAAGGTCCATGAGGGAGAACTCTATAAGAAAAGCACAACCGGAGTCCTTCAAAGGTGTATCTCCGAAGAGGAAGGGCGAAACCTTCTGGCTGAAATTCATGCCGGACTAGGCGGACACCACGCAGCAGCTCGGGCCCTTGTAGGAAAGGCATTCCGTACAGGATTTTATTGGCCGAAGGCCCGGGCAGATGCTCAGGATTTAGTCCGAAGATGCGTCGGTTGTCAGCTCTTTGCTAATCAGAGCCATATGCCACCCACCGCCCTCAAAACTATACCCATTACCTGGCTGTTCGCGGTCTGGGGGCTTGACATGGTTGGACCCCTTAAAGCGGGAACCCACAAGCAAAGGTACCTATTGGTCATGGTGGATAAATTCACCAAATGGATAGAGGCCAAGCCAGTAAAAACGGCAGAGTCCGGACTAGTGATAGACTTTATCTCCGGGGTAGTACACCGTTATGGTGTCCCCCACAGCATCATCACCGGTAACGGCACGAACTTCACGGCCGACGAGGTTAAATCATGGTGTAAAAATATGGGCATTAAGCTCGATTACGCTTCAGTCTATCATCCTCAAACAAACGGTCAAGTGGAATGAGCGAACGGTCTAATAATGAGCGGCATCAAACCCAGACTAGTGCGGTCACTTACGAAATCTGACACGCATTGGGTAGAGGAGCTTGACTCCGTACTCTGGGGGCTGCGGACAACGCCCAACCCTACTACCGGATTCACACCATTTTTTATGGTATACGGCGCAGAGGCAGTTCTGCCCTGCGACATTATTCATGACTCACCTCGAGTGCGCATGTATGAAGAAAGAGAAGCCGAACTGGATCGGCAGGACAGCTTGGACGCATTGGAGGAGGAACGTGACGTCGCCAAGGCTCGTTCCGCATTCTATCAGCAGCAGGCTCGAAGATATCAAAGCAGAGAAGTACGGGCCAAGACTTACAACGTTGGCAAACTAGTTCTACGCCTGCCGGACAAGAAAAAGGACAAGCTCAAGCCCAAATGGGAGGGCCCATTCATTATCGATCAAGTCCTGACCGGTGGAGCGTACCGTCTATGAAATGCGTCGGACAACCGACTCGAGCCGAACCCATGGAACGTAGCCCGCCTCCGAAGATTCTATGCCTAGCGCCAGACTAAGAGTTCGTCCCCTTCCCCCGTCCAAATTTTTACATTTCATCTGTCTTTTGTTTCTCTTTCTTCCCTCATATCTTTACCTAAAAAGCCCTTACGGGCCTACTTGCGCATTGTTCGCACACACTTGATGTGCCATCCGCACTCATTATGCCTGGGGGCTTCTTTACCAGAAGCTTAATTAGAAGGGCTTCATGCCCAGCACATGTGTCAAGCTTCCACATGTACCTTTTATTCACCATTATATGCATCGATATGACTTTAGTTTTGGCCAAGCTGGCTTGCCTGGCTCCTGTGCTTACCCCTACGTTCCCGATTGTTCGGCTAGGAGGTAAAGGGAGCACCTCTGCGATTGTTACTACCGGGTCAGCCGGATGTGTACCTCAGACTGGGTGAAGCCGAAAGCTAGCGTTCTTAAGGGAATATTCGGTCGGTGATTTGAAAGATGATCTTTTTTTACCTAATTATTTATCTGCCCCCAGATGTTTTTCTGCTCTTTTCGCAGTCCGGACATGCACTTTAGGGCATGCCTCCCAGGGAAAGGAACCCTTAACGGAACTATTCTCCCTGGAAGATGTTTCTTACTAACCATGTAATATAACATAACTAGTTGGGCACTTGTCTGATAAAGCACTCATGACCCCTACGCCTGGTCTCCATGCATACCCTGGTTGTTTCTTAACTAAGAAGGTATTCGGACACACTCCGGACTCTAGGGTCCCGAGGTTGAAGAGAAAAGGTCGGCAAAGACAAACGATCTACAATCCGGCTAGAAGGCATGATAGAGGCGGGGGTGTCCCGATCTTTCGATGAGATGATAACTATCGATTTGGTGAAGATAACTTTGACGATCCGACTACAAACGTGCACGACATTGCGCCTTAGCAATCGCTAAACCAACTCTGAGAGGTTATTGACCACGCCGGAGCACAATCAACCTGACCACGAAGGTCTATTCCTGCAAGCAATCGAAGAACAAGCAAGAATATGATAAAAGCAATCTGAATATTGCGAGTATATATGAAGTATTGATAAAGGTGGGGATCCGAAAAGTGGTCTTGGTCTGGTCGTTGGACACAAACAAAGCACACGAAGTTGCAATGGCTAACTTTTAACTAAACAAATCCCAAGGAAAAGCTACTAGATGGATCTACTTATATAGGAGCAAGGGGTGGCGGCCAAGGAGGTGGGAGGACGTCCCAAGGCAGCCTAAAACTAAATCTAGGTCGTACAAGGCCAATGGGCCCAAGTGGAGGTGATGTAACACCTTTGGACTTGTAGTTTGACTCGGATTCTGTTGCAGCATCAGATTGTTTCGTCCACAACTCAACGCTCCGGACGAATTTGAAGGTGATACCAATTGGGTTGGAAAGTGCACGAAATATAGTTTCCAACAAAAAAAGAATCACCCAATTCGGAGTCCGTATGAAAAACTTGTGTGCGTTTTGAGTCAGGTATGTCTGTGCAGTCCGAATCTGAATCCAGAACGTGAGAGACTTGGACTCTATCTTCTCTTGGGCCAAAAGTGACGTGAGAGAACTTTTTGGACAGCAAATAAACATCTCTTTCTTCCTTATCTTCATATGTGGATCGTACAAATGTCCCATACACCTGCAATTAGACAAAACACAAAAGTGTGTGAAGTATTTTTGTTCTGGATAACATAAATAGATTATTGAATAGTTTGCACTAGAAATCACCTGACAAATATGCATATATGCAATATTTTTGGTCATATCCAAGGTAGTCATGTCCTCATCATCCTCCCCTTCTTGAAAATAAAGCCGTCCTCGGCGTTGCTTAATCTGAAATGTGGCTAACAAAAGAGACAAGGTGTACATGTTGTATATGTATATGTCATCCATTTTTACTTCCCTCGATTTTTGCATATATGACACATGAATAGATGAGTAACTTGCATAGTTCATAAAATCTAAAGCCAAAAAATTAGCACAAGAAGTAGAAGGCATGAAAATATTGCAACTCAGTTTGCACATATAAGTGAAGCTCTTATTCATTTCAAAAGATTGACAATGTTCATCATTAAACCATCCCAACATTGGTGAATAAACCTTACTTGCATCAAATTTACATGCTACAACATGCTTAAATAAGCAAACATGCAATAAGTCATTCAACATAGAATCATCACCAAGATTAGAGGTCATATCAAAATGATTAAACATTGGTTCTTTTGCATCAATAGTTAATTCAATGGGTGCACTCAAAATTGTTGGTATTTCAGTTGTTTGATCACATGGCAAAGTCAAATTATCAACGTAGTCCTCTAAAATAGGTGGTGTGATCAAAGTAGTGGGTAGCTCATCAGATGGTGCATTCAAATTGACAAGGCATTCATCATTCTCATGTAGAGATGGAAGATCAGTACCTTTGTCATTACCTCTTATGATCAACTCAGATGATGTAGCCACTCTCGGGGGCGATGTGTCACATGGTGGAGGTGATGTAGTCCTGACAACAACGGATGTGGTTGTCATAGTATGCCTAGTAGTTGAAGGAACAATCATATCAACTCTTGGAATGTGCACCGTGCGCTTGTTCTCCTCATGGCCAACACGTTGTTTTATTTCCTGTTCAGCTTTGCAAGCAAGATGAAACAAATGGTCCATAGGATAACACTCTTCATGAATTAGTATCTCTTGAATATCACGGTTTAATCCTCCCCAAAATCTATCCATAAAATCATCTTCACTTTCTTCTAAAGAGGAATGCAACAAGGTAGTTTGTAAATCATCATAATATTTTGTTACAGTTTCACTACCTTGTTTTAAGTGTTGCAACTTCTTAATCATGTCACGAGTATAATAAGCAGGGACGAAAGTATGTCGCATGGCAAGTTTCAAATCATCCCAAGTAGTAGGTATATAATCAGGGTGTAACCGACAATATTCACTCCACCAAACCAAAGCATAACCAGTGAAAGAACCAACCGCAACCTTAACCTTTTTATGTTCATCGAAATTATGGGAAGCAAATATATTTTTTATGTCGAACTCCCATTCAATATATAAAGCAGGTTTAAAACGGCCATTAAATGGTGGTATAGATACATTAACCTGATCATGTGCATTTGGATGTTTGTGCACCTCTCGTGACGGTTGTGGTATTTGCAAAGGTGGTGGCACGTCTCCCGCGATCGACAAAGCCCATGAATTGACTCTGGATCCTGTCATGATTAGTAGAACAAGAAACAAAACCCAAAAATAATGTTCCTATAACTACTAGGATGTGGTGGTAAAACGCTCACAGTAAAGCAAATATCAATGTCTTACAAGTTCTTACCATGCAGCAAGCGGTGATCGGCAACCAGCTGATGAGGACATCAATACCATTGTTACACCCACAGCCCCTACTGCTACATATACTGGACCAATTACTAGAGCTCGCGCACGCCAATTAAATTATCAGGTACTTTTGTTTCTTGGTAATGATTCTAATGTTCATGAGAATATGATGCTGCCTAAATTGGATACATTTGTTTTGCTTACAAATGAAGGGCCTAGCTTGGAGAAGGATGGACATTGGAGCAAGAGCAAGCATGGAGATGATGCCATGCGCAAGGGGAACCAGAATGGAGTTACAAGTGATGATTTCAGGACTTTGAAGCCACCATAAGAGTGCATGAAGCCTTGGACGAAATATACAAGATGCCACTTCATAAATTTCGTCCAGAGGCTATTATAGGTGCTGCGTCACTTTATTATTGGGCCAGGCCCATGTAATTTCGAAATACATAAGTATAGGCTATTTTTAGAGTCCGTATGTGTGGGGAAACAAGAGATAGGGTTGATTTCGGACCCCTCCACCAAGGGCCACGAAATTCCCCCCCTCTTCCTCCATATATACAGCCCTTAGGGCGCCGTTTAGACTTTGGGTTTTGTTTAGATTAAAAGTTCGCCATAGCTGCAACTTCGCGTACTTCGTTTGTGTTCAACGACCAGACAAAGGCGTCATAGAACCCCACCTTGATCAATAAAGCTTTCATCTTATATTCGCAATATCCAGATTGCAATCTTAGTTTCTTGCTTGTTCTTCGTTTGCTCGCAGGAAACAGACCCTCGTGGTCAGGTTGATCGTGCTCCGGCGTGGTCAATAACCTCTCGGAGTTGGTTTAGCGATTGCTAAGGCGCGACGTCCTCGCACGTTCGTAGTCGGATCGTCAAAGTCGACTTCCACCAAAGCGATTTACATCATCTCATCGAAAGACGGGACACCTTTGCCTCTATCAAGTGGTATCAGATTTCCAGGTTGCTCGGTGAGATTTTCCAGTTTTTCGTAGTTTAGATCGAGTCTGTTCTTCATACCTATCGTCCACGCAAAAGCCACAAAAAAAATTAGGGTTAGTTCATCATAGCCGAACCAATCTGAGCCTTTGCATAATCTTTTTAGGGTTTTGCTTTGTTGAATTTGCGGTTGCATCGTCGGTCTAGTTGCTGGTCTTAGAGTCTAGTCTTTTAGAGTTTCGAGTTCTGGTCATAAGTTGTCACGCCGCCGCTGCACCATCATCATCGCCCCTGCCATCTACCACCACCACTCCGAATCCGTATCCATATACCACCACCATATATCCACCACCAATCCGAGTTCCTTGTTTATTAGGTTTGTTTTCGGGATCCATCTAGTTTCCGATTCGTGTTTCCTTGCCGGAGTAGGTTTCGGGAAAAAAAAAGAGTCTGGAAACCACGCTCCGTTTAGGCCCAAAATTTTTCGAAAACGCATTTTTTTGAAAAAATTTCTGGCTATCCTATTTTTAGGTGTTTCTGAGTGTTTTGAGACAGGTGCCATTATAGGAAGTTTTTTTTGACCCGTTTCCAGTTTTTGGGTCCGGGCAGTCGGAAAAAACGAAAAAAAAAATTGGTCGAAAAAATTTCGTGCCCATCCTGTCAGTTTGACCTAGGAAGAGTTTTGAGACACTCGCCATTATAGTGATTTTTTCGCAAAAAAAAAAAAAAAAAAAAGAGCAGCGCAAAAAAAAAAGAGCGCAAAAAAAAAGAGCCAAAAAAAAATCCAGAGTGTGCTTTTCCCTTGTTTACGTGCAGCGCCGTGATTTTGTTAGTGTTCTAGGCTCGCGTCTCTAGCACGGTCTAGCCTAGGACCAGCACAGTACCGTTGTTGAGCGTTTATTCAACTTTGCATCTCTGAATTGATTATTGCTGACCCTTTTTGCTACCATATTATAAGCCTTCCCAGCTCCACATACATCTACGTCGTGCGTTTGACTCTCCCTGGTAATCGCTCTATCCAAGCTTTGAGAGTTTTTGACTACAACGGTTGCCGATCACCGCCTGCTGCTGGGTAAGAACTGGTAAGAATTTGAGATTTGCTTGACGGATTTGTGACACCCACCACCACCTCTTGTTAGTAGTCTGTAGGATCATATTCTTGTGTGTTTCTGTTGCTGCTAACCATGCCAGGATCACAAGCCGACGAGACTGACTGGGAGAACATGACGAATAAGGATTTGCATGATAAATTTCAGCAAATGATGAGTGGACAGGTGCAAGATGTGCTAAACAGATTTGAAGAGGCCATGGAGAAGATAGATGGCATGGAGAAGACGTTCGAAACAAAGCTCGATAACAAGTTTAATGAATTGCTCGCACGTCTTCCACCACCACCACCCGCTGCACCTAACGCACCTCTCCAACGACAACAACAACAACAACGCATCCTTTCGAATCAGTATGGACGAGCGAAGCGTGTTCCTATTGAGGATGGCCAAACTTCTGGTGCTGCTGTTCATGTTGTTGATGCTTCTTTGGCCCCTGCTTCTGCTGCTGCTGGTACCCAGGAGGATGATGAGTATGTGGGCGATTATGAGGATGAGGTTGATCAAAATCAGCACTACGTGCAGCCACCAGCACCACCACCACCAGGTCGACCTCAGGTATATATTCGTAATGGTAGGCCTGCACCACCACCTCAGGTACGAGATGATGTCCATATTCCTAAACTGAAATTGAATATTCCACCATTTGAGGGTAGATATGTTCCTGATATATATCTTACTTGGGAATTAGAAACTGAACAACGTTTTACATGTTTACAATATCCCGAGGAGAGACGGGTTGCTGCTGCTGTTTGTGCTTTCACTAGTTTTGCATGTGTATGGTGGTCTGAACATTGTAGATTATATCCTATTCCCGCTACTTGGGCTGCTTTGAAAACTGCTATGCGTACTCGTTGGGTTCCACCATATTATCAACGTGAATTGCTTCAAAAATTACAGCGCTTAAGACAAGGAAAAAATTCTGTAGAAGAATATTATCAGGAATTACAAACTGGCATGATTAGATGTGGTATTGTTGAGGAGAATGAAGCTATGCTTGCACGTTTTCTGGGTGGATTAAATAGAGAGATTCAGACCATTCTAGATTATAAGGAGTATGCTAATATCACTCGTTTATTCCATCTTGCTTGTAAAGCTGAACGTGAAGTGCAGGATCGACAGGCATTGGCGCGGACTAACTTTTCTGCAGGTCGACCTTCATCATGGACACCACGTGCATCATCTACTTCCACACGTTCTGCTACACCGGCGCCTCCGTCGGCTGCCACCTCCAACCGTGATACAATAAAGCAGGCACAATCACCACTATCTGCCAAGAGCACATCTTCTGGGCCTGCAAAGAGCTCTTCTTCATCCATGGCATCAACAGGGCAAACACATGATATTATTTGTCGACGTTGCAAGGGTGGAGGTCATTATGCGAGAGAATGCCCCTCTAAGCGTGTGATGATTGTTACTGAGGATGGTGGGTATGAGTCCGCTAGTGACTATGATGAGGAGACTTTGGCTCTTATTACACGTGACGAACACGGTGGAGAAGATTCTGATCATGAGACGCAATACATGGCTCCTGAAGATGCTGACAGGTATGAATGTTTAGTTGCTCAACGTGTTTTGAGTGTGCAGGTTACACAAGCTGAGCAAAATCAGAGGCATAATTTGTTCCATACAAAGGGAGTTGTGAAGGAACGTTCTGTTCGCGTGATCATAGATGGAGGGAGTTGCAACAACTTGGCTAGCATGGAGATGGTGGAGAAGCTATCTCTCACCACAAGACCACATCCACATCCTTACTACATCCAATGGTTCAACAACAGCGGCAAGGTTAAGGTAACACGTACTGTTCGTGTGCATTTTAGTATCTCTACATATGCTGATTATGTTGATTGTGATGTGGTACCTATGCAAGCATGTTCCTTATTACTTGGTAGACCATGGCAATTTGATAAAAATGCTGTACACCATGGTAGAAACAATCATTATACTCTTGTTCATAAGGATAAAAATATTACTTTGCTTCCTATGACTCCTGATTCTATTTTGAAAGATGATATTAATAGAGCTAATAAAGCAAAACAGGAGAAGACTAAGAGTGAAAATCAGATTGTGGCAAAAGAATTTGAGCAACAAATGAAGCCTAACAATAAACCATCTAGTGTTGCTTCTGAAATTAAATTGAAAAGTGCATGTTTATTTGCCACCAAATCTGATATTGATGAGCTAGATTTCAGCAAATCTGTTTGCTATGCTTTTGTGTGCAAAGAGGCATTATTTTCATTCAAGGACGTGCCTTCCTCTTTGCCCCCTGCTGTCACTAACATTATGCAGGAGTTCGCTGACGTCTTTCCACAAGACGTGCCACCGGGATTACCACCCATTCGAGGGATTGAGCATCAAATTGACTTAATTCCTGGTGCATCGCTACCCAACCGTGCACCATACCGTACCAATCCAGAGGAGACGAAGGAGATTATGCGTCAAGTACAGGAGCTACTCGACAAAGGTTATATACGCGAATCTCTTAGTCCTTGTGCTGTTCCTATTATACTAGTGCCTAAAAAGGATGGTACGTCACGTATGTGTGTTGATTGTAGAGGCATTAATAATATTACTATTCGTTATCGTCATCCTATTCCTAGGCTAGATGATATGCTTGATGAATTGAGTGGCTCTACAATATTCTCCAAAGTTGATTTGCGTAGTGGATACCATCAAATTCGTATGAAATTGGGTGATGAATGGAAAACAGCATTTAAAACTAAGTTTGGTTTATATGAGTGGCTAGTCATGCCTTTTGGGTTAACTAATGCACCTAGTACTTTCATGAGATTAATGAACGAAGTTTTACGTGCTTTCGTTGGACGATTTGTGGTAGTCTATTTTGATGATATACTGATTTATAGCAAATCTTTGGAAGAACATTTGGAACATTTACGTGCTGTTTTTATTGCTCTACGTGATGCACGTTTGTTTGGTAACCTTGGGAAGTGCACCTTTTGCACCGACCGAGTATCTTTTCTTGGCTATGTTGTTACTCCACAGGGAATTGAAGTTGATAAAGCCAAGATTGAAGCTATTGAGAGTTGGCCGCAGCCCAAAACGGTCACACAAGTGAGGAGTTTTCTTGGCCTTGCTGGATTCTATAGGCGTTTTGTGAGAGATTTCAGCACCATTGCTGCACCTCTCAATGAGCTTACAAAGAAAGATGTGCCTTTTATTTGGGGTACCGCACAGGAAGAAGCCTTCACGGTATTGAAAGATAAGTTGACACATGCTCCTTTACTCCAACTTCCTGATTTTAATAAGACTTTTGAGCTTGAATGTGATGCTAGTGGAATTGGATTAGGAGGTGTGTTATTACAAGATGGCAAACCTGTTGCATACTTTTCTGAAAAATTGAGTGGGCCTAGTCTGAATTATTCTACTTATGATAAAGAATTATATGCTCTTGTTCGGACTTTAGAAACATGGCAACATTATTTATGGCCCAAAGAATTTGTTATACATTCTGATCATGAATCTTTGAAACATATTAAAAGTCAAGCTAAACTGAATCGTAGACATGCTAAATGGGTTGAATTTATTGGGACTTTCCCTTATGTCATTAAACACAAGAAGGGAAAAGAAAATGTTATTGCTGATGCATTGTCTCGTCGCTATACTATGCTTTCACAACTTGACTTCAAAATATTTGGTTTGGAGACCATCAAAGATCAATATGTGCATGATGCTGATTTTAAAGATGTAATGCAGAATTGTAAAGAAGGAAGAATGTGGAACAAGTTTGTCGTTAACGATGGATTTGTGTTTCGTGCTAACAAGCTATGCATTCCAGCTAGCTCCGTTCGTCTTTTGTTGTTGCAGGAGGCGCATGGAGGAGGATTAATGGGACACTTTGGCGTGAAGAAGACGGAGGACGTACTTGCTACACATTTCTTTTGGCCAAAGATGAGACGGGATGTTGAGCGTTTTATTGCTCGCTGCACTACATGTCAAAAAGCTAAGTCACGACTCAATCCTCATGGTTTATATATGCCTTTGCCTGTACCTAGTGTTCCTTGGGAGGATATATCTATGGACTTTGTTTTAGGTTTACCTCGAACAAAGAAGGGGAGGGATAGCATATTTGTTGTCGTGGATAGATTCTCGAAAATGGCACACTTTATACCATGTCATAAAAGCGATGATGCTGTTAATGTTGCTGATTTGTTCTTTCGTGAAATTATTCGCTTGCATGGTGTGCCAAATACTATTGTTTCAGATCGTGATACTAAATTTCTTAGCCACTTTTGGAGATGTTTATGGGCTAAGTTGGGGACTAAACTGCTTTTTAGTACTACTTGTCACCCCCAAACTGATGGACAAACTGAAGTAGTCAATAGAACATTGTCTACTATGCTTAGGGCTGTTTTGAAGAATAATAAGAAAATGTGGGAGGAATGCTTGCCTCATATTGAATTTGCTTATAATCGTTCATTGCATTCTACTACTAAGATGTGCCCTTTTGAAGTTGTGTATGGTTTCCTACCTCGTGCACCTATTGATTTGTTGCCTCTTCCATCTTCGGAGAAGGTTAATTTTGATGCTAAAGAACGTGCTGAATTGATTTTAAAAATGCATGAGTTAACTAAGGAAAACATTGAGCGTATGAATGCTAAATATAAACTTGCTGGAGATAAGGGTAGAAAACATGTTGTGTTTGCACCTGGAGATCTTGTCTGGTTACATTTGCGTAAGGATAGATTTCCTGATTTGCGCAAATCAAAGCTAATGCCACATGCTGCTGGTCCCTTTAAGGTGTTGGAGAAAGTAAATGATAATGCATATAAACTTGAGCTGCCTGCAGATTTTGGGGTTAGTCCCACTTTTAACATTGCAGATTTGAAGCCTTATTTGGGTGAGGAAGATGAGCTTTCGTCGAGGGCGACTTCATTTCAAGAAGGGGAGGATGATGAGGACATCAATACCATTGTTACACCCACAGCCCCTACTGCTACATATACTGGACCAATTACTAGAGCTCGCGCACGCCAATTAAATTATCAGGTACTTTCGTTTCTTGGTAATGATTCTAATGTTCATGAGAATATGATGCTGCCTAAATTGGATACATTTGTTTTGCTTACAAATGAAGGGCCTAGCTTGGAGAAGGATGGACATTGGAGCAAGAGCAAGCATGGAGATGATGCCATGCGCAAGGGGAACCAGAACGGAGTTACAAGTGATGATTTCAGGACTTTGAAGCCACCATAAGAGTGCATGAAGCCTTGGACGAAATATACAAGATGCCACTTCATAAATATCGTCCAGAGGCTATTATAGGTGCTGCGTCACCTTATTATTGGGCCAGGCCCATGTAATTTCGAAATACATAAGTATAGGCTATTTTTAGAGTCCGTATCTGTGGGGAAACAAGAGATAGGGTTGATTTCGGACCCCTCCACCAAGGGCCACGAAATTCCCCCCCTCTTCCTCCATATATACAGCCCTTAGGGCGCCGTTTAGACTTTGGGTTTTGTTTAGATTAAAAGTTCGCCATAGCTGCAACTTCGCGTACTTCGTTTGTGTTCAACGACCAGACAAAGGCGTCACACAACCCCACCTTGATCAATAAAGCTTTCATCTTATATTCACAATATCCAGATTGCAATCTTAGTTTCTTGCTTGTTCTTCGTTTGCTCGCAGGAAACAGACCCTCGTGGTCAGGTTGATCGTGCTCCGGCGTGGTCAATAACCTCTCGGAGTTGGTTTAGCGATTGCTAAGGCGCGACGTCCTCGCACGTTCGTAGTCGGATCGTCAAAGTCGACTTCCACCAAAGCGATTTACATCATCTCATCGAAAGACGGGACACCTTTGCCTCTATCACCAGCGGTGTCAAGTAACTCCGAATATTGAGTCAAGCGATTGCCAGGGGAGCGTACATATACACGGTGTAGAAATATGTGGAGCTGGGTTGGCTATATATGGTAGCAAAAGATTAGCAATAATCAATTCAAAGATGCAATGTTGAATAAATGCTCAACGACGGTACTGTGCTGGTCCTAGGCTAGACCGGACTAGAGACGCGAGCCTAGAACACTAATGAGGTCACGGCGTAGCACAACTAGCATCAATGAAGGATAGTAAGTAGCTCTTGACAGCAAGATATAAGTGCAGATCACAACCGCAGTGAAGATAATGATGAAAAACAACTGCCAAGCAGGATATACAACAACTTTGTCTCCAACTTTCCTCTGAAAAAGTTTGTGCCGATTTTTTTGATTTTTTTTCTCCTTTTTTTCCCTGACTTTTTTTTCTCTTTTTTTTTCTCTTTTTTTTTCTCGTTTTTTTTCTCTCGTTTTTTTCTCTCTTTTTTCTCTCCCTCTTTCCAAAACAAACTAGATAAGATGTAGATTGGATCAAGTGAAGATGTGAACGATCTCAACTATTATTATGACAATGAATGGTGGGTAGCACGTGGTGGAAATTGATGGATGGGTGGTGGACAGCGGAAGAGATAATGATGCAGCGGTGGCGTGACTAATGTGAACAGAACTCGAAACTCTAAACGAACTAGACACTAAGACCAGCAACTCGACACGACGATGCAACCGATAATTCAACTATGCAAGCAATGAAAAGAAAATTGCAAAGGCTCAGACTGGCTTGGACCAAGGATGAATAGATCTAACTCTTTTTTTGTGGTTTTTTCTTGGACAATAGGTAAGAAAATAAATCTAATCTAGGAAAACTGGAAATTCTCACCGAGCAACCTGAAAACTGATACCACTTGATAGAGGCGGGGGTGTCCCGATCTTTCGATGAGATGATAACTATCGATTTGGTGAAGATGACTTTGACAATCCGACTACAAACGTGCACGACATTGCGCCTTAGCAATCGCTAAACCAACTCTGAGAGGTTATTGACCACGCCGGAGCACAATCAACCTGACCACGAAGGTCTATTCCTGCAAGCAATCGAAGAACAAGCAAGAATATGATAAAAGCAATCTGAATATTGCGAGTATATATGAAGTATTGATAAAGGTGGGGATCCGAAAAGTGGTCTTGGTCTGGTCGTTGGACACAAACAAAGCACACGAAGTTGCAATGGCTAACTTTTAACTAAACAAATCCCAAGGAAAAGCTACTAGATGGATCTACTTATATAGGAGCAAGGGGTGGCGGCCAAGGAGGTGGGAGGACGTCCCAAGGCAGCCTAAAACTAAATCTAGGTCGTACAAGGCCAATGGGCCCAAGTGGAGGTGATGTAACACCTTTGGACTTGTAGTTTGACTCGGATTCTGTTGCAGCATCAGATTGTTTCGTCCACAACTCAACGCTTCGGACGAATTTGAAGGTGACTCCAATTGGGTTGGAAAGTGCACGAAATCTAGTTTCCAACAAAAAAAGAATCACCCAATTCGGAGTCCGTATGAAAAACTTGTGTGCGTTTTGAGTCAGGTATGTCTGTGCAGTCCGAATCTGAATCCAGAACGTGAGAGACTTGGACTCTATCTTCTCTTGGGCCAAAAGTGACGTGAGAGAACTTTTTGGACAGCAAATAAACATCTCTTTCTTCCTTATCTTCATATGTGGATTGTACAAATGTCCCATACACCTGCAATTAGACAAAACACAAAAGTGTGTGAAGTATTTTTGTTCTGGATAACATAAATAGATTATTGAATAGTTTGCACTAGAAATCACCTGACAAATATGCATATATGCAATATTTTTGGTCATATCCAAGGTAGTCATGTCCTCATCAAGGCATTTTACATGTCATTTTCAAATACATTGTCAAATCTATTGATTGTATTCCTCTTCAATCCCGTCTAACAGGCTGTCTAATTTACAGTCTCATTGGGAAAATTTAGCGGCCAACTCTACCTGGCCGTATACTAAACTCACAGGGATCTCCTTCCCATCGGGCCCCACAGGTCCGACCTCGGCCATGTGGTTGGGATCCGCCTTGTTGTACCGCGTCTTCACCATGGCCCAAGCCTCCCTGGCACCTTGGCGGCAGGCCGAAATATTCCATAAACGAAAGCGCTGCCGCACTCCCTGAAGCTTCTCCGCAAGCTCCCAAGGCCCTCGGGTAGGGAGAGGGCTGGCCATAAAGCCTGGACGACGCCGCTCATGGCCTGCCGAACTCGTTCGAGCAGCTGCAACAGCTCGGGAAGTTGATCACCCGTTGATACGGGCATCTCCTCCGCAGGGCGACCTGTGAGTATACCTACAAGACATATTTTGTCAATTGACTTCCTCGCCGAACTCTTCTTTTCAAAGGAGTCCGCTCAAGCACTTACTATAGATGCCGCGACGAAGCCGCTCAGTCTCCTTAACGGAGCCGGACAGCTCGGTCCGAACACCTTTCAGCTCTTCTCCGAGCTGGGCGTGAGCATCCTGGAGCTTGTTCCTTTCCTGCTGCACCCTATTTAGCACCCTCTTGCCGGCCTTCAGCTGGCGCAGTAGTTCTTGCCTATCCGGATCTTGTCCGGTAGCACCTGCAACGTCATTATTAGACTTGCGCGCACGCTGCACACCACTTATCTTTTTAAAATAATTTGTTACCAGGAGGGGTCTCTGTGTTTCCTCCTGCGGCAGCAAGTGCGGCCTCGAGTTGGGCCTTGCACTCTTGCAGCTCCTGAGACAGTTGGGTATTCTTCTCTGTCGTGGGAACGAACACCTATGTGGCCGGCGGACCGGGCCCCTTTCGGTTCGGCAGGGGCCGGAGATCGCACGAAGAGCGGATCGAGGCGAAGCACGCGAACGATTTTACCCAGCTTCGGAGCTCTCCGGAGAGATAATACTCCTACTGCTGCTTGTCTGATTGTATTGCGCTACAGTACCCACTAGTTGCGAGACCGAGCATGAGTGTTTTCTGGTTTCCAACCCCCCTCTACGTTGCGCATGGGCCTCCTTTTATATGCTCAAGGGGTCACCGACAGGTGGCAACGTAGGCAAGGGCAAAAAAGGAAAAGGAGTTGCGGTTGGTACAACTACCTGAACAGTGTATCCTACCTAACCCTGACGGCAGGGGACAAGGGCATTAAATGCCCGTCTGTGTCGCCCAAACAGTGTAGAAAAGGGACCATCAGGGACGCCACCGCTTGCCACGATGGTAATCTTGTCAGCGTCGCTTGCCACCTCGCACCGCTGGCTGCACAGCCTCTTGCCACGCGCACCTGGAAAGGCCCCAGGGCGACACGTTGGTGGATGTGCTGGAGCGCAGGTACAGAGTGGTAGCTTGCCGTGGCAAGCGCCTTGCCGAGGTCGTTGTCTTGTCGCGTCCGGAAGCTGGTCGCTCACCGGGCCTTGCCGGGATGCGTGGCGCATCACGGCAAGTTCCTTGATATGCCTTGGTTGGCCTCCCCGGCAAGCTCCTCTTGCCGGCGTCTTGTCGCCTTGGCTTAAACACTTTGTTCTTGAATGGCTCCAAAGGAACCACGGAGGACCTTGGCGGTCGCCCGGCAAGCCTTGCCGCGGGGCACTGCGACTGCCCGTGCACAAGTTCGGGATACTAGGGTACCCCTACTCTAGTACACCGACAGGAGCCCCCGGGCCTGGGCCACACACGGTGCCGAGCGTTGTTGGGCCAGGCCCAAAACAGGGCACAGGCACGCGCGGCCTGGTTTACGCTGTATCTTACTCCGTATCCACCGCGCCCTCCCTAATGGCACGCGTTGAATGCGGCATTGTGGGAGAGATCGTGGGTGGTTCTTTATTCGGAAAAACGGAACGTCCGCGCCCTCCCTCTTTATAAGCAGGGGAAACAGGGGCAGTTCCTCCATCTCGCCAGTTGCTACTTCCAATCTCAGAAATCTCCGTCGCTCCCCCCTTCTTCCAAAGCCGAAAGAGAGCAGCGCTCCGCCCCCCATCGCAGCCGACGCCACCAACGCCTTCGATCTCCCCCACTACCTGCGCCACGGCTCCGAAAGCCGGGAAGGCTGTGAAGTCGGCCGAGGCGCTGCGGCTCGAGGCGCTGCGAAAGGAGCGGGCAACTTTCCCCCCCGAGCTCGCCGCGAAGGAGCTGAGGGAGTGGTTGATAGAGGCAAAGGTGTCCCGATCTTTCGATGAGATGATAACTATCGATTTGGTGAAGATGACTTTGACGATCCGACTACAAACGTGCACGACGTTGCGCCTTAGCAATCGCTAAACCAAATCTGAGAGGTTATTGACCACGCCGGAGCACAATCAACCTGACCACGAAGGTCTATTCCTGCAAGCAATCGAAGAACAAGCAAGAATATGATAAAAGCAATCTGAATATTGCGAGTATATATGAAGTATTGATAAAGGTGGGGATCCGTAAGCGGTCTTGGTCTGGTCGTTGGACACAAACGAAGTACACGAAGTTGCAATGGCTAACTTTTAACTAAACAAATCCCAAAGAAAAGCTACTAGATGGATCTACTTATATAGGAGCAAGGGGTGGCGGCCAAGGAGGTGGGAGGACGTCCCAAGGCAGCCTAAAACTAAATCTAGGTCGTACAAGGCCAATGGGCCCAAGTGGAGGTGATGTAACACCTTTGGACTTGTAGTTTGACTCGGATTCTGCTGCAGCATCAGATTGTTTCGTCCACAAGTCAACGCTCCGGACGAATTTGAAGGTGATTCCAATTCGGTTGGATAATGCACGAAATCTAGTTTCCAACAAAAAAAGAATCACCCAATTCGGAGTCCGTATGAAAAACTTGTGTGCGTTTTGAGTCAGGTACGTCTGTGCAGTCCGAATCTGAATCCAGAACGTGAGAGACTTGGACTCTATCTTCTCTTGGGCCAAAAGTGACGTGAGAGAACTTTTTGGACAGAAAATAAACATCTCTTTCTTCCTTATCTTCATATGTGGATTGTACAAATGTCCCATACACCTGCAATTAGACAAAACACAAAAGTGTGTGAAGTATTTTTGTTCTGGATAACATAAATAGATTATTGAATAGTTTGCACTAGAAATCACCTGACAAATATGCATATATGCAATATTTTTGGTCATATCCAAGGTAGTCATGTCCTCATCATCATCCCCTTCTTGAAAATAAAGCCGTCCTCGGCGTTGCTTAATCTGAAATGTGGCTAACAAAAGAGACAAGGTGTACATGTTGTATATGTATATGTCATCCATTTTTACTTCCCTTGATTTTTGCATATATGACACATGAATAGATGAGTAACTTGCATAGTTCATAAAATCTAAAGCCAAAAAATTAGCACAAGAAGTAGAAGGCATGAAAATATTGCAACTCAGTTTGCACATATAAGTGAAGCTCTTATTCATTTCAAAAGATTGACAATGTTCATCATTAAACCATCCCAACATTGGTGAATAAACCTTACTTGCATCAAATTTACATGCTACAACATGCTTAAATAAGCAAACATGCAATAAGTCATTCAACACAGAATCATCACCAAGATTAGAGGTCATATCAAAATGATTAAACATTGGTTCTTTTGCATCAATAGTTAATTCAATGGGTGCACTCAAAATTGTTGGTATTTCAGTTGTTTGATCACATGGCAAAGTCAAATTATCAACGTAGTCCTCTAAAATAGGTGGTGTGATCAAAGTAGTGGGTAGCTCATCAGATGGTGCATTCAAATTGACAAAGCATTCATCATTCTCATGTAGAGATGGAAGATCAGTACCTTTGTCATTACCTCTTATGATCAACTCAGATGATGTAGCCACTCTCGGAGGCGATGTGTCACATGGTGGAGGTGATGTAGTCCTGACAACAACGGATGTGGTTGTCATAGTATGCCTAGTAGTTGAAGGAACAATCATATCAACTCTTGGAATGTGCACCGTGCGCTTGTTCTCCTCGTGGCCAACACGTTGTTTTATTTCCTGTTCAGCTTTGCAAGCAAGATGAAACAAATGGTCCATAGGATAACACTCTTCATGAATTAGTATCTCTTGAATATCACGGTTTAATCCTCCCCAAAATCTATCCATAAAATCATCTTCACTTTCTTCTAAAGAGGAATGCAACAAGGTAGTTTGTAAATCATCATAATATTTTGTTACAGTTTCACTACCTTGTTTTAAGTGTTGCAACTTCTTAATCATGTCACGAGTATAATAAGCAGGGACGAAAGTATGTCGCATGGCAAGTTTCAAATCATCCCAAGTAGTAGGTATATAATCAGGGTGTAACCGACAATATTCACTCCACCAAACCAAAGCATAACCAGTGAAAGAACCAACCGCAACCTTAACCTTTTTATGTTCATCGAAATTATGGGAAGCAAATATATTTTTTATGTCGAACTCCCATTCAATATATAAAGCAGGTTTAAAACGGCCATTAAATGGTGGTATAGATACATTAACCTGATCATGTGCATTTGGATGTTTGTGCACCTCTCGTGACGGTTGTGGTATTTGCAAAGGTGGTGGCACGTCTCCCGCGATCGACAAAGCCCATGAATTGACTCTGGATCCTGTCATGATTAGTAGAACAAGAAACAAAACCCAAAAATAATGTTCCTATAACTACTAGGATGTGGTGGTAAAACGCTCACAGTAAAGCAAATATCAATGTCTTACAAGTTCTTACCATGCAGCAGGCGGTGATCGGCAACCAGCGGTGTCAAGTAACTCCGAATATTGAGTAAAGCGATTGCCAGGGGAGCGTACGTATACACGGTGTAGAAATATGTGGAGCTGGGTTGGCTATATATGGTAGCAAAAGATTAGCAATAATCAATTCAAAGATGCAATGTTGAATAAACGCTCAACGACGGTACTGTGCTGGTCCTAGGCTAGACCGGACTAGAGACGCGAGCCTAGAACACTAATGAGGTCACGGCGTAGCACAACTAGCATCAATGAAGGATACTAAGTAGCTCTTGACAGCAAGATATAAGTGAAGATCACAACGGCAGTGAAGATAATGATGAAAAACAACTGCCAAGCAGGATATACAACAACTTTGTCTCCAACTTTCCTCTGAAAAAGTTTGTGCCGATTTTTTTGATTTTTTTCTCCTTTTTTTTCTCTGACTTTTTTTTCTCTTTTTTTTTCTCTCGTTTTTTTTCTCTCTTTTTTTCTCCCTCTTTCCAAAACAAACTAGATAAGATGCAGATTGGATCAAGTGAAGATGTGAACGATCTCAACTATTATTATGACAATGAATGGTGGGTAGCACGTGGTGGAAATTGATGGATGGGTGGTGGACAGCGGAAGAGATAATGATGCAGTGGTGTCGTGACTAATGTGAACAGAACTCGAAACTCTAAACGAACTAAACACTAAGACCAGCAACTCGACACGACGATGCAACCGATAATTCAACTATGCAAGCAATGAAAAGAAAATTGCAAAGGCTCAGACTGGCTTGGACCAAGGATGAATAGATCTAACTCTTTTTTGTGGCTTTTTCTTGGACAATAGGTAAGAAAATAAATCTAATCTTGGAAAACTGGAAATTCTCACCGAGCAACCTGAAAACTGATACCACTTGATAGAGGCAAAGGTGTCTCGATCTTTCGATGAGATGATAACTATCGATTTGGTGAAGATGACTTTGACGATCCGACTACAAACGTGCACGACGTTGCGCCTTAGCAATCGCTAAACCAAATCTGAGAGGTTATTGACCACGCCGGAGCACAATCAACCTGACCACGAAGGTCTATTCCTGAAGCAATCGAAGAACAAGCAAGAATATGATAAAAGCAATCTGAATATTGCGAGTATATATGAAGTATTGATAAAGGTGGGGATCCGTAAGCGGTCTTGGTCTGGTCGTTGGACACAAACGAAGTACACGAAGTTGCAATGGCTAAGTTTTAACTAAACAAATCCCAAAGAAAAGCTACTAGATGGATCTACTTATATAGGAGCAAGGGGTGGCGGCCAAGGAGGTGGGAGGACGTCCCAAGGCAGCCTAAAACTAAATCTAGGTCGTACAAGGCCAATGGGCCCAAGTGGAGGTGATGTAACACCTTTGGACTTGTAGTTTGACTCGGATTCTGCTGCAGCATCAGATTGTTTCGTCCACAACTCAACGCTCCGGACGAATTTGAAGGTGATTCCAATTGGGTTGGAAAATGCACGAAATCTAGTTTCCAACAAAAAAAGAATCACCCAATTCGGAGTCCGTATGAAAAACTTGTGTGCGTTTTGAGTCAGGTACGTCTGTGCAGTCCGAATCTGAATCCAGAACGTGAGAGACTTGGACTCTATCTTCTCTTGGGCCAAAAGTGACGTGAGAGAACTTTTTGGACAGAAAATAAACATCTCTTTCTTCCTTATCTTCATATGTGGATTGTACAAATGTCCCATACACCTGCAATTAGACAAAACACAAAAGTGTGTGAAGTATTTTTGTTCTGGATAACATAAATAGATTATTGAATAGTTTGCACTAGAAATCACCTGACAAATATGCATATATGCAATATTTTTGGTCATATCCAAGGTAGTCATGTCCTCATCAGTGGTACTACCTCTTCTGGTCGACGGAGACGCGAGCGCATCCGCGCACGAAGGTACTCTCCGCCGCCGCTTCGGAACGGCTCCGAATGGATATCCCTTTTTCGCATTGTTCTTCTACTGCGGGCTCTGCCCGCCCTTCTCTGAATTCTTTTGTGATATTATGAACACCTACGAGTTCCACCTCCTTGATTTCACCCCCAATGCTGTTCTGACCATGGCAGTTTTCGCGCATCTCTGTGAAAACTTTGTCGGAGTCCACCCAAACGTAGCTCTTTTCCGCCACTTCTTTATGCCCCGAGTTGAGAGAGGAGAGCCTCTATCCGGCGGGATCGCCTGGATCTCGAGAGCCGGCAAGAAGGAAGCTTATCTGGAGGGGGAGCTCCGCAGCAAATGGGAGGAGTGGAGAGCAGACTGGTGCTGGATCGTCGAGGAGAACCCGCAGCCGTTTACTGCCCAGCGCCAAGCCCCAGCAGTGCGCGGCAACGATTGGAGCAACCTGGCCCCGGAAGACGATAGGTTGAAGATTGCCGTCACCCGGATCTTGCGCCTCAGGCTTGCCGGGCTCACTGTAGGCGCCGTTGGCGCAGATTTTCTTCGCCGCCGCATCGCCCCCCTGCAGGAGAGAAGGAGACCCGCCTGGGAATTCGGGGGCCCGGCAGACATTATGAGGCAGTGCCCGGGCCTCAACTTCAATTTTACTGTCCTGGAGCTGGACGCGATGCTCAAGGAGTTGTTCAAGCACGACCCTCAACATCCCGAGTGGTTCAGGCTGCCGAAGGGCGTCGTCCCGCTGTGCAACAATTCCTCGCTCGATCGCATCCGTGCAATGATGCCTCTGTGCGATTCGCATGGAATTGTTCCAACTTGGCAAGAGCCCGTGGACGACGTTGTTCAGGATTTCTTTGATGGCTTGGTGGAGGTGGCGGTCCGGTCCGATGAACAAAAGAGCCTCCCCGCGACACCACCGATGCGGAGATGCGGCGCATCGCCACTAGGGCGGAAGAGGCGGCGGCAGCCGCTGCCGCAGGCGAGTTTGGATTCACCGTGGAGGAGGCAGAGGCAGCAGAGGCGGCAAGCCTTGCTGATCGAGATGGGCTTGCCGGAGAGCTTGCCGGCGAGGGAGAGCTTGCCGAGCATGAAGCCGAGTCGAGCAAGCCCACTGAGGGTGCGAGCGGCCCGCCATCTTCAAGCAGCTTGCCGCAAGCAGAGCCCCCAGCGCAGCCCCCAGCTCCACCAAGAAGGCGCCTCCGCAAGGCCGGGGACGTAGCAGGGCGGCAGACGAGTCAACAGCCGTCGCGCCGCGAGACACGCTCCACCGCGACAAGCACTGTTGCCGCGGGAGCGCCTCACGCCGCTGCGGCAACTGGACCGGGGTCCTCCCGAACCACCGCTTCTGATCCTGCCGCTGCCCCCGCCAAGCGGTCAAGGGAGCCTACTCCTCCGCCTCGTCGCGCTGAAAGAGGGCCGGACTTCGACCTCTCCGTGCTCAGCTCCGACGAGGAAGAAGAAGAGTAAGATTCTTTGTTGTACTTGTAGTTCTTCAATTCTTGCTGCTTTTTGTCTTGCATCTGATTTGCTTTACTCTGAACTCATTCCTTTTCAGGACCCTGGCCCAGAGAGCGGCGAAGAGAGCCAAGGCTCCGGTGATTGTCATCGAGGACGAACCCACCGCGACAGCAGGGGGCGCGCCCGAGACCACCTTGCCGGACCCGGCAATCATTCTTCAAAGCAGCCCCCAGCGCAGCCCCCAGCGTAAGTATATGGTTTACTTCCCGCTGTTATGGCGCGCATGGGTGCTCTTTCTTTTGCTGACATCTGACTGTTTGTTTGCGTAGGAGCAGAACAACCTCACCAGGAGCACCCGGAAGCCGCCCCCGAGATGCTATCTGCTTCGACTACACCGCCAAGGGAGGATTCCCCGGCAAGGGAGCGTTCTCCGGCAAGGGAGAAGTCTCCGGCAAGGGACAGTTCTCCGGCAAGGTACAGCACCAGCGACCCCCCGGTGGTGGAGCCCATGACTGCAGATCCCAGCACAGGTAACCCTTCTTGCCTGAAAACTTCCCTTGGGTTCTTCTTTTTCTGATTTTCTCTTGTTGGATATTTTCTTGACTTTTCTCCCTCTTCCGGCCTTCAGATCCACCTTCCACGGAGCCGATGGAGACCGAGGTCGCCGGCGAGGAGAACGCGCGCGGCAACACTGAAGACGCCGCCGCCACCGAAGAAGAAGCCGACGCTGATGATCCCGCCGGTGAAGAGGCCGCCAAAGCTGCCGCTGCAGGAGCTGGCGAGGGGTCCGGCGATCACACTGACGACCCTGAGGCCGCAGGAGCGCAAGGCGCTACTCCGACCGCCGATCCCTCCGCCGCCCCCGCAACGTCAGGCTCCGAAGAGCCCCAGCCCGGCGCCTACTTGAAGGCTGGCGATGGCGTCTTCATCAAACTCCCATGGGCGTCAAGCTCCAGGGCGCCGGTCGAAGGAGAAACTTTTGACAGAGAGGTGCTCGCCTCCGCTGGGCTGACGCTGGTTGACGCGCCAAGCAGCAGCAGCGATGAGACTGAGGAGGAGCGGCTGCTGCGGAAGCTGGTGTCGCTCTACCGCGCCCGACAAGCCAAGGTGGAATTCCGGGAAGCGCTTGTCGCGCAGGCGGGAGTGGATATTGAGAAGCATGCAGAGGAGCTCCGGAGTCGCAATCAGGAAGCCCTCCGGTCCATTGCAGAGGAGCGGGCGCAGCTCGTCGATGCACGGAAAGCCTTCCTCCTCGAGAAGGCTAAAGCTGAAGAGCAACAGCGGCTTGCCGCCGAGGAGTTGTTTGCGCGGGAAGGCGAGTTGGCGCAGCGAAAGGTTAATCTTGACAGCCATGAGGAGGAGCTTGCCGCACGTGAGCAAACATTCGGCGGGGCTCTCAAGGAAGCAGAAGATGCTGCCGCTGATGAGGACATCAATACCATTGTTACACCCACAGCCCCTACTGCTACATATACTGGACCAATTACTAGAGCTCGCGCACGCCAATTAAATTATCAGGTACTTTCGTTTCTTGGTAATGATTCTAATGTTCATGAGAATATGATGCTGCCTAAATTGGATACATTTGTTTTGCTTACAAATGAAGGGCCTAGCTTGGAGAAGGATGGACATTGGAGCAAGAGCAAGCATGGAGATGATGCCATGCGCAAGGGGAACCAGAACGGAGTTACAAGTGATGATTTCAGGACTTTGAAGCCACCATAAGAGTGCATGAAGCCTTGGACGAAATATACAAGATGCCACTTCATAAATTTCGTCCAGAGGCTATTATAGGTGCTGCGTCACCTTTTTATTGGGCCAGGCCCATGTAATTTCGAAATACATAAGTATAGGCTATTTTTAGAGTCCGTATGTGTGGGGAAACAAGAGATAGGTTGATTTCGGACCCCTCCACCAAGGGCCACGAAATTCCCCCTCTCTTCCTCCATATATACAGCCCTTAGGGCACCGTTTAGACTTTGGGTTTTGTTTAGATTAAAAGTTCGCCATAGCTGCAACTTCGCGTACTTCGTTTGTGTTCAACGACCAGACAAAGGCGTCACAGAACCCCACCTTGATCAATAAAGCTTTCATCTTATATTCGCAATATCCAGATTGCAATCTTAGTTTCTTGCTTGTTCTTCGTTTGCTCGCAGGAAACAGACCCTCGTGGTCAGGTTGATCGTGCTCCGGCGTGGTCAATAACCTCTCGGAGTTGGTTTAGCGATTGCTAAGGCGCGACGTCCTCGCACGTTCGTAGTCGGATCGTCAAAGTCGACTTCCACCAAAGCGATTTCCATCATCTCATCGAAAGACGGGACACCTTTGCCTCTATCAAGTGGTATCAGATTTCCAGGTTGCTCGGTGAGATTTTCCAGTTTTTCGTAGTTTAGATCGAGTCTGTTCTTCATACCTATAGTCCACGAAAAAGCCACAAAAAAAATTAGGGTTAGTTCATCATATCCGAACCAATCTGAACCTTTGCATAATCTTTTTAGGGTTTTTCTTTGTTGAATTTGCGGTTGCATCGTCGGTCTAGTTGCTGGTCTTAGAGTCTAGTCTTTTAGAGTTTCGAGTTCTGGTCATAAGTTGTCACGCCGCCGCCGCACCATCATCATCGCCCCTGCCATCTACCACCACCACTCCGAATCCGTATCCATATACCACCACCAATCCGTGTCCATATACCACCACCGATCCATATCCATATACTACCACCGCTACCACCACCGCTGCCATATACCACAACCATATATCCACCACCAATCCGAGTTCCTTGCTTATTAGGTTTGTTTTCGGGATCCATCTAGTTTCCGATTCGTGTTTCCTTGCCGGAGTAGGTTTCGAAAAAAAAAAGAGTCCAGAAACCACGCTCCGTTTAGGCCCAAAATTTTTCGAAAACGCATTTTTCGAAAAAATTTCTGGCTATCTTATTTTTAGGTGTTTCTGAGTATTTTGAGACAGGTGCCATTATAGGAAGTTTTTTTTTGACCCGTTTCCAGTTTTTGGGTCCGGGCAGTCGAAAAAACGAAAAAAAAATTGGTCGAAAAAATTTCGTGCCCATCCTGTCAGTTTGACCTAGGAAGCGTTTTGAGACACTCGCCATTATAGTGATTTTTCGCAAAAAAAAAGAAGCAGCGCAAAAAAAAAGAGCGCAAAAAAAAGAGAGAAAAAAAAAATCCAGAGTGTGCTTTTCCCTTGTTTACGTGCAGCGCCGTGATTTTGTTAGTGTTCTAGGCTCGCGTCTCTAGCACGGTCTAGCCTAGGACCAGCACAGTACCGTCGTTGAGCGTTTATTCAACTTTGCATCTCTGATTTGATTATTGCTGACCCTTTTTGCTACCATATTATAAGCCTTCCCTGCTCCACATACATCTACGTCGTGCGTTTGACTCTCCCTGGTAATCGCTCTATCCAAGCTTTGAGAGTTTTTGACTACAACGGTTGCCGATCACCGCCTGCTGCTGGGTAAGAACTGGTAAGAATTTGAGATTTGCTTGACGGATTTGTGACACCCACCACCACCTCTTGTTAGTAGTCCGTAGGATCATATTCTTGTGTGTTTCTATTGCTGCTAACCATGCCAGGATCACAAGCCGACGAGACTGACTGGGAGAACATGACGAATAAGGATTTGCATGATAAATTTCAGCAAATGATGAGTGGACAGGTGCAGGATGTGCTAAACAGATTTGAAGAGGCCATGGAGAAGATAGATGGCATGGAGAAGACGTTCGAAACAAAGCTCGATAACAAGTTTAATGAATTGCTCGCGCGTCTTCCACCACCACCACCCGCTGCACCTAACGCACCTCTCCAACGACAACAACAGCAACAACGCATCCTTTCGAATCAGTATGGACGAGCGAAGCGTGTTCCTATTGAGGATGGCCAAACTTCTGGTGCTGCTGTTCATGTTGTTGATGCTTCTTTGGCCCCTGCTACTGCTGCTGCTGGTACCCAGGAGGATGATGAGTATGTGGGCGATTATGAGGATGAGGTTGATCAAAATCAGCACTACGTGCAGCCACCAGCACCACCACCACCAGGTCGACCTCAGGTATATATTCGTAATGGTAGGCCTGCACCACCACCTCAGGTACGAGATGATGTCCATATTCCTAAACTGAAATTGAATATTCCACCATTTGAGGGTAGATATGTTCCTGATATATATCTTACTTGGGAGTTAGAAACTGAACAACGTTTTACATGTTTACAATATCCCGAGGAGAGACGGGTTGCTGCTGCTGTTTGTGCTTTCACTAGTTTTGCATGTGTATGGTGGTCTGAACATTGTAGATTATATCCTATTCCCGCTACTTGGGCTGCTTTGAAAACTGCTATGCGTACTCGTTGGGTTCCACCATATTATCAACGTGAATCGCTTCAAAAATTACAGCGCTTAAGACAAGGAAAAAATTCTGTAGAAGAATATTATCAGGAATTACAAACTGGCATGATTAGATGTGGTATTGTTGAGGAGAATGAAGCTATGCTTGCACGTTTTCTGGGTGGATTAAATAGAGAGATTCAGACCATTCTAGATTATAAGGAGTATACTAATATCACTCGTTTATTCCATCTTGCTTGTAAAGCTGAACGTGAAGTGCAGGATCGACAGGCATTGGCACGGACTAACTTTTCTGCAGGTCGACCTTCATCATGGACACCACGTGCATCATCTACTTCCACACGTTCTGCTACACCGGCGCCTCCGTCGGCTGCCACATCCAACTGTGATACAATAAAGCAGGCACAATCACCACTATCTGCCAAGAGCACACCTTCTGGGCCTGCAAAGAGCTCTTCTTCATCCATGGCATCAACGGGGCAAACACATGATATTATTTGTCGACGTTGCAAGGGTGGAGGTCATTATGCGAGAGAATGCCCCTCTAAGCGTGTGATGATTGTTACTGAGGATGGTGGGTATGAGTCCGCTAGTGACTATGATGAGGAGACTTTGGCTCTTATTACACGTGACGAACACAGTGGAGACGATTCTGATCATGAGACGCAATACATGGCTCCTGAAGATGCTGACAGGTATGAATGTTTAGTTGCTCAACGTGTTTTGAGTGTGCAGGTTACACAAGCTGAGCAAAATCAGAGGCATAATTTGTTCCATACAAAGGGAGTTGTGAAGGAACGTTCTGTTCGCGTGATCATAGATGGAGGGAGTTGCAACAACTTGGCTAGCATGGAGATGGTGGAGAAGCTATCTCTCACCACAAGACCACATCCACATCCTTACTACATCCAATGGTTCAACAACAGCGGCAAGGTTAAGGTAACACGTACTGTTCGTGTGCATTTTAGTATCTCTACATATGCTGATTATGTTGATTGTGATGTGGTACCTATGCAAGCATGTTCCTTATTACTTGGTAGACCATGGCAATTTGATAAAAATTCTATTCACCATGGTAGAAACAATCAGTATACTCTTGTTCATAAGGATAAAAATATTACTTTGCTTCCTATGACTCCTGATTCCATTTTGAAAGATGATCTTAATAGAGCTAATAAAGCAAAACAGGAGAAAACTAAGAGTGAAAATCAGATTGTGGCAAAAGAATTTGAGCAACAAATGCAGCCTAATAATAATAAACAATCTAGTGTTGCTTCTGAAATTAAATTGAAAAGTGCATGTTTACTTGCCACCAAGTCTGATATTGATGATCTAGATTTTAGCAAATCTGTTTGCTATGCTTTTGTGTGCAAAGAGGCATTATTTTCATTCGAGGACGTGCCTTCCTCTTTGCCTCCTGCTGTCACTAACATTTTGCAGGAGTTCGCTGACGTCTTTCCACAAGACGTGCCACCGGGATTACCACCTATTCGCGGGATTGAGCATCAAATTGACTTAATTCCCGGTGCATCATTACCCAACCGTGCACCATACCGTACCAATCCAGAGGAGACGAAGGAGATTATGCGTCAAGTACAAGAACTGCTCGACAAAGGTTATATACGCGAATCCCTTAGTCCTTGTGCTGTTCCTATAATTTTAGTGCCGAAAAAGGATGGTACGTCGCGTATGTGCGTTGATTGTAGAGGCATTAATAATATTACTATTCGTTATCGTCATCCTATTCCTAGGCTAGATGATATGCTTGATGAATTGAGTGGCTCTACAATATTCTCCAAAGTTGATTTGCGTAGTGGATACCATCAAATTCGTATGAAATTGGGAGATGAATGGAAAACAGCATTTAAAACTAAGTTTGGATTATATGAGTGGTTAGTCATGCCTTTTGGGTTAACTAATGCACCTAGTACTTTCATGAGGTTAATGAACGAAGTTTTACGTGCTTTCATTGGACGATTTGTGGTAGTTTACTTTGATGACATATTGATTTATAGCAAATCTTTGGAGGAACATTTGGAACATTTACGTGCTGTTTTTATTGCTCTACGTGATGCACGTTTGTTTGGTAACCTTGGAAAGTGCACCTTTTGCACCGACCGAGTATCTTTTCTTGGCTATGTTGTTACTCCACAGGGAATTGAAGTTGATAAAGCCAAGATTGAAGCTATTGAGAGTTGGCCACAACCCAAAACGGTCACACAAGTGAGGAGTTTCCTTGGCCTCGCTGGATTCTATAGGCGTTTTGTGAGAGATTTCAGCACCATTGCTGCACCTCTCAATGAGCTTACAAAGAAAGATGTGCCTTTTCTGTGGGGTACCGCGCAGGAAGAAGCCTTCTCGGTATTGAAAGATAAGTTGACACATGCTCCTTTACTCCAACTTCCTGATTTTAATAAGACTTTTGAGCTTGAATGTGATGCTAGTGGAATTGGATTAGGAGGTGTGTTATTACAAGATGGCAAACCTGTTGCATACTTTTCTGAAAAATTGAGTGGGCCTAGTCTGAATTATTCTACTTATGATAAAGAATTATATGCTCTTGTTCGGACTTTAGAAACATGGCAACATTATTTATGGCCCAAAGAATTTGTTATACATTCTGATCATGAATCTTTGAAACATATTAAAAGTCAAGCTAAACTGAATCGTAGACATGCTAAATGGGTTGAATTCATTGAGACTTTCCCTTATGTCATTAAACACAAGAAGGGAAAAGAAAATGTTATTGCTGATGCATTGTCTCGTCGCTATACTATGCTTTCACAACTTGACTTCAAAATATTTGGTTTGGAGACCATCAAAGATCAATATGTGCATGATGCTGATTTTAAAGATGTAATGCAGAATTGTAAAGAAGGAAGAATGTGGAACAAGTTTGTCGTTAACGATGGATTTGTGTTTCGTGCTAACAAGCTATGCATTCCAGCTAGCTCCGTTCGTCTTTTGCTGTTGCAGGAGGCGCATGGGGGAGGATTAATGGGACACTTTGGCGTGAAGAAGACGGAGGACGTACTTGCTACACATTTCTTTTGGCCAAAGATGAGACGGGATGTTGAGCGTTTTGTTGCTCGCTGCACTACATGTCAAAAAGCTAAGTCACGACTCAATCCTCATGGTTTATATATGCCTTTGCCTGTACCTAGTGTTCCTTGGGAGGATATATCTATGGACTTTGTTTTAGGTTTACCTCGAACAAAGAAGGGGAGGGATAGCATATTTGTTGTCGTGGATAGATTCTCGAAAATGGCACACTTTATACCATGTCATAAAAGCGATGATGCTGTTAATGTTGCTGATTTGTTCTTTCGTGAAATTATTCGCTTCCATGGTGTGCCAAATACTATTGTTTCAGATCGTGATACTAAATTTCTTAGCCACTTTTGGAGATGTTTATGGGCTAAGTTGGGGACTAAACTGCTATTTAGTACTACTTGTCACCCCCAAACTGATGGACAAACTGAAGTAGTCAATAGAACATTGTCTACTATGCTTAGGGCTGTTTTGAAGAATAATAAGAAAATGTGGGAAGAATGCTTGCCTCATATTGAATTTGCTTATAATCGTTCATTGCATTCTACTACTAAGATGTGCCCTTTTGAAATTGTGTATGGTTTCCTACCTCGTGCATCTATTGATTTGTTGCCTCTTCCATCTTCGGAGAAGGTTAATTTTGATGCTAAAGAACGTTCTGAATTGATTTTAAAAATGCATGAGTTAACTAAGGAAAACATTGAGCGTATGAATGCTAAATATAAACTTGCTGGAGATAAGGGTAGAAAACATGTTGTGTTTGCACCTGGAGATCTTGTTTGGTTACATTTGCATAAAGATAGATTTCCTAATTTGCGCAAATCAAAGCTAATGCCACGTGCTGATGGTCCCTTTAAGGTGTTAGAGAAAATAAATGATAATGCATATAAACTTGAGCTGCCTGCAGATTTTGGGGTTAGTCCCACTTTTAACATTGCAGATTTGAAGCCTTATTTGGGTGAGGAAAATGAGCTTCCGTCCAGGACGACTTCATTTCAAGAAGGGGAGGATGATGAGGACATCAATACCATTGTTACACCCACAGCCCCTACTGCTACATATACTGGACCAATTACTAGAGCTCGCGCACGCCAATTAAATTATCAGGTACTTTCGTTTCTTGGTAATGATTCTAATGTTCATGAGAATATGATGCTGCCTAAATTGGATACATTTGTTTTGCTTACAAATGAAGGGCCTAGCTTGGAGAAGGATGGACATTGGAGCAAGAGCAAGCATGGAGATGATGCCATGCGCAAGGGGAACCAGAACGGAGTTACAAGTGATGATTTCAGGACTTTGAAGCCACCATAAGAGTGCATGAAGCCTTGGACGAAATATACAAGATGCCACTTCATAAATTTCGTCCAGAGGCTATTATAGGTGCTGCGTCACCTTTTTATTGGGCCAGGCCCATGTAATTTCGAAATACATAAGTATAGGCTATTTTTAGAGTCCGTATGTGTGGGGAAACAAGAGATAGGGTTGATTTCGGACCCCTCCACCAAGGGCCACGAAATTCCCCCTCTCTTCCTCCATATATACAGCCCTTAGGGCACCGTTTAGACTTTGGGTTTTGTTTAGATTAAAAGTTCGCCATAGCTGCAACTTCGCGTACTTCGTTTGTGTTCAACGACCAGACAAAGGCGTCACAGAACCCCACCTTGATCAATAAAGCTTTCATCTTATATTCGCAATATCCAGATTGCAATCTTAGTTTCTTGCTTGTTCTTCGTTTGCTCGCAGGAAACAGACCCTCGTGGTCAGGTTGACCGTGCTCCGGCGTGGTCAATAACCTCTCGGAGTTGGTTTAGCGATTGCTAAGGCGCGACGTCCTCGCACGTTCGTAGTCGGATCGTCAAAGTCGACTTCCACCAAAGCGATTTCCATCATCTCATCGAAAGACGGGACACCTTTGCCTCTATCAGCCGCAGCTCCGAGGCCGCCAAGAAGGAGCTGGAGACGAAGGTGGCGCAGCTGGAGGCCTATCTCAAGGCGAGGGACGAAGAGCTTGCCGTGCTCAAGCGAGAGCGTGAGAAGGACGCCCACGCCCATGGCGAGCTGCAGGGTCGTCTCGTCGAGAAGGGCAAGGAGCTGAGCGCCGCCAAGGACTCCAACGCTGATCTTGAGTTGAAGCTGGCTACTTTGACCAAGACGCTGGACAGCGCCAAGGAGCAGGAGGTGGCCTTGAAGAAGGAGATCAAGGCCAACGAGGAGCTGCTGGCGAGTGCTGCCGCCACCCAGAACACCTTCAGGGAGAATGTGGAGTACTGGACGGAGGGTCTCGTGGATGTTGCCGCAGACATCGACAAGGAGCTAGCGCAGCTAGGGATAGAGGATTTCGGGTATTCCTCCGATGAGAACCTCCAGCCCAGCGCCAAGCTCACCTTGTTCTTCAAAGGCGTGGCGACGGCGCTCCAGAGACTCCAGGAAAGGATCCCAAAGCAGCTGGCCGACGAGTCGCGCGCGATCTGCGTGAGAGTTCTTCAAAAGGTGTTGGTGAAGGTGGCCTTCCGCAACCCGGGCCTCAACCTCACCAATGTCCTCAAGAAGCTGCCGGCGGATGCTGATCTGGAAGCGCTCAAGGCCCTTGTCGCACCCATTGTGAACAAGGTGAACGAGGTCAAGAGGGTTGATGGCGACCGTGTAGATTAGGCCGCCCGTTTTCTTCTTTTCTTGTCGCTGCGACAAGCTATCTTGTAATATAACTTTATTTTGGGTATCGATTGCTATGTTATTTCCTTTACTTGATTCCTTCCTTTGTATGTTTTTGCCCTACGCTTTTAGGGAACTTGCCGGTGCAGGCACCTTAGCCGTGGGCGCTGAGTGCGGGACATCAGTAGCCTGCTAGCGGTGCTGCTATCGACAAGAAACCTTGTCGCAGCTAGTCGCAGCTCACTTAAGTTGTTGAGCGGGCTCGAAACAAAGTAAGGGTGCAACTAGCTACGAGTTGATTCCTCCGCGCACAGGTTTTCCATACAAAGCACGGTCGTTCGAGGAAGATAACTTAAAAAATTTTAAAACTGATTGCTCAAACTTTGGCAACTTAGCTTTTCTGTCGTTTCCGTCCCGGCAAGGCAAAACTTTCTTGAACGGCGCCTGGTCCACACCATTATCTCCTCCTTCCCCCCAGCAAACTTGTGGGCGAGGGAACCTTCCTTTCTTTGAGAAAGAGAAAGAAGAGAAAATAAAGATATGGAGCCTTAAAGCTCGTTATTGCTTACCGGGGTTAGGTGCTGCACAAAGTGTCAGATAACACATGCAAAAAATAGAAAGCATGAAATTGACAAGATATGCGAAGCACATGAGCTTTATTTATGCACAGGGTCTGTGCCCGGCTTTGTACAAAGGATTACATGCAACAACGGCAAGACTTGTACAAAAGGTGGTTGCCGGAACCTGTTTCGGCAACCGCGCCTTACGGGTAAAACTTACGAAGATGCTCAATGTTCCAGGAGTTGCTCACCGGTAAGCCATCTTCGGTCTCAAGGCGGACAGCGCCGGGCCTAGTGACTCGTTTCACCCGGTAAGGGCCTTCCCACTTCAGCGTCAACTTGTTGGAATTCTTAGCGGACTGAACGCGCCGAAGAACAAGGTCGCCTTCCTCGAGACTCCTGGCATTAACTTTGCGGCTATGGTAGCGGCGCAAAGCTTGCTGGTATCGAGCAGCTCATACAGCAGCTTGGAGACGGTCTTCCTCAAGGAGCAGCACGTCATCTTGTCGCAGCTGCTCTTGCTCTAGCTCATCATAAGCGAGCACTCGAGGTGACCTGTATACGAGTTCCGTGGGGAGAACTGCCTCTGCTCCATAAACTAGAACGAAAGGTGTCTGGCCAGTGGCTCGATTTGGCGTCGTCCTGATCGACCAAAGAACCACCGGCAGCTCCTCGATCCAGTTCTTTCCGCACTTGCGCAGCCTGTCGAAAGTCCTGGTCTTGAGCCCGCGCAGCACTTCAGCATTTGCCCTCTCCGCTTGACCGTTGCTTCTCGGATGAGCAACAGAAGCGAAGCAGACCTTGGCGCCAAGATCTTGGACGTACTGCATGAAGGTGCGGCTCGTGAATTGCGTGCCATTGTCGGTGATGATCCTGTTAGGGATCCCGAAACGGCAAACAATCGACCTGAAGAACTTGACTGCTGACTGTGCTGTCACCTTCCTCACTGCTTCCACTTCCGGCCACTTTGTGAACTTGTCGATTGCAACGTACAAGTACTCAAAGCCCCCGACAGCTCGGGGAAAGGGGCCGAGGATATCGAGCCCCCAGACCGAAAACGGCCAGGATAAAGGGATCGTATGGAGAGCTTGAGCTGGTTGGTGTATCTACTTGGAATGGAACTGGCACACTTCACACTTGGTTACTTGTGCAGTTGCATCCTGGAGGGCTGTAGGCCAAAAGAAACCTTGCCGGAACGCTTTGTCGGCAAGTGCTCTTGCGCCAATGTGGTGGCCACATATGCCTCCATGTATCTCTGCCAACAGCTTTTGTCCGTCTTCCCGGTGAATACACTTCAATTTCACACCGTTGAGTCTTCTTCTGTACAGTGTGTTGTCAACAAACTGGTACATACTTGACTACCGGGCTACTCTTTCCGCTTCTTCTTGCTCTTCGGGAAGTTCTCCTGTCTGAAGGAAAAGGACAATCTGCTATGCCCATGCTGGAGCTTGCGGCTCGACAACAAGGACTAAAGGCACATATGCTGCTGCGGGAACATCTGCTTCTACGGCGGGAGCCTGCGGCTCAGCCGGAGCTTGATGTTCCCCGGCAAGCTTGCCGGAGCAAAACTTGTCGGGAGCGTCTGCTTCAACGGAACAAACCCTAGGGCTTGCCGGAGCAGACTGCTCCTCGGCACTCTTGGTGTTGATCTTGGGGACCTTCTTGGCTGCCGGAAAATAGTCACCAGAAATCAACTTCCTTTTCTTGCTCTATCCAGTTGATGGTGTTACAGACGGTTGAGTCAGTTTGAGCACAAAGACCCCTGGTTCCACAGGTAACTTAAGTGCGCCGCACTTTGACAGGCCATCGGCAATGTCGTTCTGAGCTCTCGGAACATGTTCCATCTGTAGGCTGTCAAAGTGCTCTTCTAACTTTCTCACTTCGTCAATGTAGGCTTCCATCAACGGACTCTGATAATTCTTGTTCACTTGGCGGACGACAAGCTGCGAGTCACCCCTGACAATGAGCTTCTTAATCCCAAGGTCTGCCGCGATCCTGAGACCGGCAAGCAAACCTTCATACTCTGCAGTATTGTTTGTTACTTGCTCCTTGGGAAAGTGCATATGGACTACGTACTTGAGGTGCTCTCCGGTGGGCGCGACAAGTAGCACGCCCGCACCGGCGCCTCGCAGCGAGAAGGCACCATCAAAGTACATCAGCCACTCTTTGCTTGCTTCCTTGACGGGGATGCTCGTCTCTGGAATTTCTTCATCTGGTGTTGGCGTCCACTCTGCTATAAATTCTGCCAATGCCCGGCTCTAGATAGTTGAAGTGCTCTCAAACTTGAGGCCAAAGCTTGACAGTTCCAGTGCCCACTCGACAATCCTGCCTGTTGCTTCTGGATTCTGCAGTATCCTCTTCAGTGGAAAACGAGTGACAACTGTGATCTCATGTGCTTGGAAGTAATGGCGCAGCTTTCTCGAGGCCATGAGAAGGCCGAAAAGCAATTTCTACACACCAGAGTACCTTGACCTAGCCCCCTGCAGACGGGAACTAACAAAGTAAACTGGGCGCTGCACCATTTTCTTCTGCACCTCCTCATGTGCCTGCGCAGATCCATCCTTGTCGGGACCAGAGCTTGCCGGTGAAGCCCCCTGCTTGTCGCTGGATGCGCCTGCCGTGGTTGCTGGCTCATCATCCGCCTCCCTCTCTGCTACTAACACAGCACTAACCACTTGATTGGTTGCCGCTATATACAGCAGCAACTTCTCTTGTGGCTTAGGTGCGACAAGTGTTGGAGTGGAGGACAGGTATGTCTTCAAGTCCTGCAGCGCAGCCTCCGCTTCCGGAGTCCATTTCATTGGACCTGCCTTTTTCAATATTTTGAAAAATGGTAGGGCGCGCTCAGCAGACTTAGAGATAAACCTGCTGAGAGCAGCCATGCAACCGGCAAGTCTTCGTACATCCTTGACGCGCTTTGGTGCTTCAATCTGCTCAATGGCCTTGATCTTGTCGGGATTGGCTTCAATCCCCCGCTGAGACACGAAGAGCCCGAGAAGCTTGCCGGAGGGGACTCCAAACACACACTTCTCGGGGTTGAGCTTGAGGTTGATCTTGCGCAGATTTGCAAAGGTTTCATCTAAATCTTGAATCAGAGTTGCCTTGTCCTTGCTCTTGACCACTATGTCATCCATGTAGGCTTCTACATTTCTGTGTATTTGTGGCTCAAAAGCGTCATGGACTACTCTTGCAAATGTTGAACCAGCATTCTTTAAACCGAAAGGCATCCGTAGAAAACAGTAGGTGCCACATGGAGTGATGATAGAGGCAAAGGTGTCCCATCTTTCGATGAGATGATGGAAATCGCTTTGGTGGAAGTCGACTTTGACGATCCGACTACGAACGTGCGAGGACGTCGCGCCTTAGCAATCGCTAAACCAACTCCGAGAGGTTATTGACCACGCCGGAGCACGATCAACCTGACCACGAGGGTCGGTTTCCTGCGAGGAAACGAAGAACAAGCAAGAAACTGAGATTGCAATCTGGATATTGCGAATATAAGATGAAAGCTTTATTGATCAAGGTGGGGTTCTGTGACGCCTTTGTCTGGTCGTTGAACACAAACGAAGTACGCGAAGTTGCAGCTATGGCGAACTTTTAATCTAAACAAAACCCAAAGTCTAAACGGTGCCCTAAGGGCTGTATATATGGAGGAAGAGAGGGGGAATTTCGTGGCCCTTGGTGGAGGGGTCCAAAATCAACCCTATCTCTTGTTTCCCCACACATACGGACTCTAAAAATAGCCTATACTTATGTATTTCGAAATTACATGGGCCTGGCCCAATAAAAAGGTGACGCAGCACCTATAATAGCCTCTGGACGAAATTTATGAAGTGGCATCTTGTATATTTCGTCCAAGGCTTCATGCACTCTTATGGTGGCTTCAAAGTCCTGAAATCATCACTTGTAACTCCGTTCTGGTTCCCCTTGCGCATGGCATCATCTCCATGCTTGCTCTTGCTCCAATGTCCATCCTTCTCCAAGCTAGGCCCTTCATTTGTAAGTAAAACAAATGTATCCAATTTAGGCAGCATCATATTCTCATGAACATTAGAATCATTACCAAGAAACGAAAGTACCTGATAATTTAATTGGCGTGCGCGAGCTCTAGTAATTGGTCCAGTATATGTAGCAGTAGGGGCTGTGGGTGTAACAATGGTACTGATGTCCTCATCAGTTTAGGAATGTGGACATCATCTCGTACCTGAGGTGGTGGTGCAGGCCTACCATTACGAATATATACCTGAGGTCGACCTGGTGGTGGTGGTGCTGGTTGATAGAGGCAAAGGGTGTCCCGATCTTTCGATGAGGTGATAACTATCGATTTGGTGAAGATGACTTTGACGATCCGACTACAAACGTGCACGACGTTGCGCCTTAGCAATCGCTAAACCAACTCTGAGAGGTTATTGACCACGCCGGAGCACAATCAACCTGACCACGAAGGTCTATTCCTGCAAGCAATCGAAGAACAAGCAAGAATATGATAAAAGCAATCTGAATATTGCGAGTATATATGAAGTATTGATAAAGGTGGGGATCCGTAAGCGGTCTTGGTCTGGTCGTTGGACACAAACGAAGTACACGAAGTTGCAATGGCTAACTTTCAACTAAACAAATCCCAAGGAAAAGCTACTAGATGGATCTACTTATATAGGAGCAAGGGGTGGCGGCGAAGGAGGTGGGAGGACGTCCCAAGGCAGCCTAAAACTAAATCTAGGTCGTACAAGGCCAATGGGCCCAAGTGGAGGTGATGTAACACCTTTGGACTTGTAGTTTGACTCGGATTCTGCTGCAGCATCAGATTGTTTCGCCCACAACTCAACGCTCCGGACGAATTTGAAGGTGATTCCAATTGGGTTGGAAAGTGCACGAAATCTAGTTTCCAACAAAAAAAGAATCACCCAATTCGGAGTCCGTATGAAAAACTTGTGTGCGTTTTGAGTCAGGTACGTCTGTGCCGTCCGAATCTGAATCGAGAACGTGAGAGACTTGGACTCTATCTTCTCTTGGGCCAAAAGTGACGTGAGAGAACTTTTTGGACAGCAAATAAACATCTCTTTTTTCCTTATCTTCATATGTGGATTGTACAAATGTCCCATACACCTGCAATTAGACAAAACACAAAAGTGTGTGAAGTATTTTTGTTCTGGATAACATAAATAGATTATTGAATAGTTTGCACTGGAAATCACCTGACAAATATGCATATATGCAATATTTTTGGTCATATCCAAGGTAGTCATGTCCTCATCATCCTCCCCTTCTTGAAAATAAAGCCGTCCTCGGCGTTGCTTAATCTGAAATGTGGCTAGCAAAAGAGACAAGGTGTACATGTTGTATATGTATATGTCATCCATTTTTACTTCCCTTGATTTTTGCATATATGACACATGAATAGATGAGTAACTTGCATAGTTCCTAAAATCTAAAGCCAACAAATTAGCACAAGTAGTAGAAGGCATGAAAATATTGCAACTCAGTTTGCACATATAAGTGAAGCTCTTATTCATTTCAAAAGATTGACAATGTTCATCATTAAACCATCCCAACATTGGTGAATAAACCTTACTTGCATCAAATTTACATGCTACAACATGCTTAAATAAGCAAACATGTAATAAGTCATTCAACACAGAATCATCACCAAGATTAGAGGTCATATCAAAATGATTAAACATTGGTTCTTTTGCATCAATAGTTAATTCAATGGGTGCACTCAAAATTGTTGGTATTTCAGTTGTTTGATCACATGGCAAAGTCAAATTATCAACGTAGTCCTCTAAAATAGGTGGTGTGATCAAAGTAGTGGGTAGCTCATCAGATGGTGCATTTAAATTGACAAGGCATTCATCATTCTCATGTAGAGATGGAAGATCAGTACCTTTGTCATTACCTCTTATGATCAACTCAGATGATGTAGCCACTCTCGGGGGCGATGTGTCACATGGTGGAGGTGATGTAGTCCTGACAACAACGGATGTGGTTGTCATAGTATGCCTAGTAGTTGAAGGAACAATCATATCAACTCTTGGAATGTGCACCGTGCGCTTGTTCTCCTCGTGGCCAACACGTCGTTTTATTTCCTGTTCAGCTTTGCAAGCAAGATGAAACAAATGGTCCATAGGATAACACTCTTCATGAATTAGTATCTCTTGAATATCACGGTTTAATCCTCCCCAAAATCTATCCATAAAATCATCTTCACTTTCTTCTAAAGAGGAATGCAACAAGGTAGTTTGTAAATCATCATAATATTTTGTTACAGTTTCACTACCTTGTTTTAAGTGTTGCAACTTCTTAATCATGTCACGAGTATAATAAGCAGGGACGAAAGTATGTCGCATGGCAAGTTTCAAATCATCCCAAGTAGTAGGTATATAATCAGGGTGTAACCGACAATATTCACTCCACCAAACCAAAGCATAACCAGTGA
Source organism: Triticum timopheevii (assembly GCA_963921465.1). NCBI lineage: Eukaryota > Viridiplantae > Streptophyta > Magnoliopsida > Poales > Poaceae > Triticum > Triticum timopheevii. Next base: position 292,245,589 of record OY997272.1, on the reverse strand, counting down.
AAGAACCAACCGCAACCTTAACCTTTTTATGTTCATCGAAATTATGGGAAGCAAATATATTTTTTATGTCGAACTCCCATTCAATATATAAAGCAGGTTTAAAATGGCCATTAAATGGTGGTATAGATACATTAACCTGATCATGTGCATTTGGATGTTTGTGCACCTCTCGTGACGGTTGTGGTATTTGCAAAGGTGGTGGCACGTCTCCCGCGATCGACAAAGCCCATGAATTGACTCTGGATCCTATCATGATTAGTAGAACAAGAAACAAAACCCAAAAATAATGTTTCTATAACTACTAGGATGTGGTGGTAAAACGCTCACAGTAAAGCAAATATCAATGTCTTACAAGTTCTTACCATGCAGCAGGCGGTGATCGGCAACCAGCGGTGTCAAGTAACTCCGAATATTGAGTAAAGCGATTGCCAGGTGAGCGTACGTATACACGGTGTAGAAATATGTGGAGCTGGGTTGGCTATATATGGTAGCGAAAGATTAGCAATAATCAATTCAAAGATGCAATGTTGAATAAACGCTCAACGACGGTACTGTGCTGGTCCTAGGCTAGACCGGACTAGAGACGCGAGCCTAGAACACTAATGAGGTCACGGGGTAGCACAACTAGCATCAATGAAGGATACTAAGTAGCTCTTGACAGCAAGATATAAGTGAAGATCACAACGGCAGTGAAGATAATGATGAAAAACAACTGCCAAGCAGGATATACAACAACTTTGTCTCCAACTTTCCTCTGAAAAAGTTTGTGCCGATTTTTTTGATTTTTTTTTCTCCTTTTTTTTCTCTGACTTTTTTTTCTCTTTTTTTTCCTCTTTTTTTCTCCCTCTTTCCAAAACAAACTAGATAAGACGCAGATTGGATCAAGCGAAGATGTGAACGATCTCAACTATTATTATGACAATGAATGGTGGGTAGCACGTGGTGGAAATTGATGGATGGGTGGTGGACAGCGGAAGAGATAATGATGCAGCGGTGGCGTGACTAATGTGAACAGAACTCGAAACTCTAAATGAACTAGACACTAAGACCAGCAACTCGACACGACGATGCAACCGATAATTCAACTATGCAAGCAATGAAAAGAAAATTGCAAAGGCTCAGACTGGCTTGGACCAAGGATGAATAGATCTAACTCTTTTTTGTGGCTTTTTCTTGGTGATAGAGGCGGGGTGTCCCGATCTTTCGATGAGATGATAACTATCGATTTGGTGGAGACGACTTTGACGATCCGACTACAAACGTGCATCGACGTTGTGCCTTAGCAATCGCTAAACCAACTCCGAGAGGTTATTGACCACGCCGGAGCACGATCAACCTGACCACGAGATTGCACAACCTTGCCTTGAACGCTTGAAGTTCTAAATAAATCTGAAGAGGAAGGCCAATTGTATCATGTCAGCAATGGTACTCTCCTGGGCTATAGACTGTCACCTACTTCAAGGTTTACGTTCCTAACTGGAATTGGTTGGCCCCATCTGCCCCGTATTTCGAGGTTTTCATTCCCCAATCCTATTGGCTTTCACTATAAGCGTACTATTTCACTATATGATAAGTTGGTAGATCTACCAGATTCTCTTGGGTTGGTAGGTATGGCTTCCCTGACTAGAGAAGTGATCTTCCAACACTTCAGGGAGCTCGATGTTGGATTCAAATCTACGGTTAGTAAACCGAGCTATACTGCCCCACAAATGGAGATCACTACAATCTTTTACAACCCACTTCTGCGTTCATATGTATATATAGTTTTTATCACGTTAATACATACAGGCATGATGTGCACGGTTTGGTATAAGTTGGTGGTTGGGGGCAATGACCCCGCGGTGATACCTGTTGTCATCGATTCTATATCTGTCAACCAATTCAATCATCCTGACTTGAATTTCGATGGGTTTCATAAGAAGACATATCTTATTACTAAGGACGTGCAGGAAATCGTATTGGACGCGTTTCGTAACGATCCAACATTTCGCGATGTAGCTGATATTACTAATTACAATCCTGGAGGTGAGATACCTAAAGCGAGGTTAGCGGGTGCTTTGATGGGTATCATGGTTTGTATGAGTTTAACAGCACAAATTATGATTAGTACAGTCGGTACAGCATAAACACAGGTAAGGTAAAGTAAGGAAAGATGGCATATTAGGAATGGAAATAGGTAGATACATGAATGAGGATGAGGGAGATAGTGCACTGACTCGAGACTCCCGAAATCCCCGAATTGGTCGTTGGATGGAGTGGAGTCGTAAATGAGATGTTTTTACAGATAAGAATCCCCTTCTTATGAGTAGGAATGATACTGAGACGGATTGAGGAACAATAACAAAGGCATCAGGTTGAGCTTGCGGGTCTTCGGCCTACTGGTACAGTAGAGTGTTTTCCTCTCCCTAAATAGGAAGAGGCTAACTAATGTTCTAGACGTCAAGTGGATAGTAACATATCCAATGATTCCAAATCATGAACGCAAACCAAGAAACCGGCCAACTTGCCAAGAGTAAGTATAGATGAATACGATAAATTATGAACAGTTACCGACTTATTTTCTCTCTCTCTCGAATTGGATCTAGAAGTAATCACAACGCAACTTTTCTTAGGAGATTTCATAATGGTGGTTTTAGGAAACTTCAATTGGTTAACGAGGTCAGGAGACTCTATAATTCGAACGATATGTGGAGGGATCGGGGCGTCTTACCCGCATCAATCGATACCATGGTGTCGCATATACACGAAGGTTATTCTTCATTTCATCCCAAATTGGTATACAAAACCTATAAATATGGTAGGGGTGGTATGACTTTGCAGGAACATTTCAATCTGGAAAGGCAAGATGAGCTTGGGTATTGTTGTGCCAGGCGCCCACTCATCAATGCTGGTGATTGGCCTTGTATGGCTGCCCCATCCCTTTCAGCAGATGTGCTACTTTTTAAAGCATTAGCGAATATCTTAATGCGGGAGTTTCTAGTGATAAGAAACAATCTCCCCTCTAGACTCAATTATTATAATGAAATGTTGGATTACCACGAGAGGTTCTGGGATGGTCAAAGTGGAGTAGAGAAAATAGTCTGCGTGGATTTGAGTCATAGTATCCGGTATGTTTCTACGGAACGTCTATGGAATACCTTAAAGTGTCTACACAATCTGGGTGTGATTTCCCACATCTTAAAGGAATTTCTATCTCTCCCGATATATAATGCTGCCACTAACCTCCAAATTCCTCATTCGAATTGTATACCATTGATAGGTGAATTGAGCGACGTGCTCCTACATATCTTTTTTCAGCATCAATTCGATAGGGAGGTCCTGGGCCGGTATGAAGGCGTTCTTTATACAAGATAGGACACCAATGTCCTTCTAGCTTCAACACGGTATGACCCATATCATCTTGACCGTTCGCAAATTCTAGATATCTTAAGGCACGTAAATCTAAGTGGATTTATTTTCGTGATCGAACGTGGTGGTGGGGGCATGGTCGTGAAGCCTGAGAAATCTCAGATATTCCTCAGTGTAGATGGTGATGTTAGTATCCCTCAACTAAGCGAAGGCGAGACTGACTATGAGAGTGAATGACTCCGGGGATTGGATAGAACGTTTTTGATAGAGTAACCTATTCATAATAATGACGAGTTTCCCTCATCTAGGGAAACATACACGTCCTATTTGAGAAGCCAAAGGTTCAAAGAAAGGGAGAGGAGAGATAGGCGGATCTGAACAAGGAATCTGCGAAAAGGTCGAGTTCCATCAACGAAGGTCAAACCGGTAGAGGGTCGCATATATCTAAATACTAGTTCCGATCATCCTAAACAACATTACGCTATCCCGTATTATCACTGAACGTCGCCAATTATTCTTCAACTGCGCTGTCAGATTCACCTAGAAAGGGGTTGATCATAAATGAGATCTCATGCTTTCCAAGGGTTATTTATTTCGTAATCGTTCACTCTGTTTGTACTAGATACCCATCATCTCCCGCCAAATTCGGCGGCAAAGCCTTATTACCTCTAGCGCTCAAACACCTTACAGTTTTTGCCTTCACTGATCGGGAAGGTCGTTTAAAAACAGTAGATCAGACTATTTCAGTTGAAGAATCAAAACTTATACACATAATATATATGATCGACACAAAAAGATTGGATATCATTTATCGACACCAGGAGGGAGATATTCACGTGGCGACAGGAGCGGTATCTTTTGATAGAAGGCCCGCATACCCACTCTTCTATCTCACCGACCCGCAAGGGTGTCGGTGGCCTCATGACCTCCATGAACAGAGATCACTACACAGGAAACTGCTTATGTTTCCTCGACTGATTTCATCACTTTGAGCGAGTATTACCCTTTTAGTGGTGGAGACAATAGTCTTCACTGCCCTCAAGCTCGCGGAGACCTTCACAGTAATCCAACCACCTACTCACACCCTCCCCCTCAAATAAGGTTTGATTATACACGGTGTAAGCCTTATTCAGTCTCGCTATCGACTTTTGCCAACTGAGTTTCTCTGACGACGAAAGTTTGTTATAATTAGGTACACAAAATTCTATGCACTTGGTAATCACTGTACGAGGTATAGGACGCAACTCATCCTTATAAAGAGGTGTAACCCACACGCCATGCTTACTCTCCGCTAGCTGATCAATACCCTTCACAAACTTCTTGTCCTCTCGGTCTTTCTTAAACTGCAAGTATTCCTCTTTACTAACTGCTCTAAAACAGAGTGATTCCGCTCCTAGTCCTAGGCGTTCACCTTCTCCCTTGTATTCAGGAAACACCTGCAGAAGGCGGGGATCGAATTTGATAACATAGTCCACGATGTACTTCCAATCAGCTTCCTTTTTGAAATGTTTTTCATTGAGACCTCGTTGCAATGCATGTATAATTAGATTATCAATAAGAAATTGTTTCATTAAAAGCGATGGATGTCTCAACATAATGACACTATCTCTATAAAATTTAGGCATTAGATCTACATGATCTATAGTTGTTAGAAAGTTGTCATGAATTGTGTATATGGGCACACCATATCCCCATTGATCCGTACGCTGTTCTTCAGCGACCACTCTTAAAACAACGTTGAGTGCTATAAACGCATCCTTCTGGTGGATGAAGTTAGCAAAGATAGAGGTCAGACTCTTTCTTAAGTCTTTGGTGTCAGTGCTTTCTTTTAGTGTGACCGTAGACTTTTTCCTTTTCAAGCGGTCATAATAAACCGTTAGTGGAACCTCGGTATACTCACAATAGTTTTGTATACTTCTAAAAAACTCATTCCCATATACTACCTTATTATTCAATTTCACTGCAACCGTGCAAACAGCTTTAACCAATTCCATCACTTCACAAACATCTCCAAATTCCTCCTTCCAGTAGGCGAAACAAACCTCTACTACTTCACAAATAGTCTCAAAAGACCATCTATCGCCAACGATCGCCTTAAGTTGCTTAACTGCGGTTCTCTTAGTTTTACCATATATAATCGGCATAAAAAACATTTTGACTATCTTTCGGTTAAACGTTTTCACGATTTTATCAAGCACTAGCTGCGAACACTGCGCACGTGTCTCCGCATACACTTTGATTTGGTTGAGCATGAAATCGTAAATATCGTTTATTTTATTCTCATGTTTGATAATACAACCATCCTTTTCGACCTCTTTCTGATGAATGAGATTCGTTAAAATAGCCGTTTTAGGGCTAGTCATTAAGTGACTCACAAGCTGATATGCACTAGCAGAAGCGTCTTGAGTTATAGGGATACGACGCATAGAATATGCATCATTATGCAGGATTGCTAGAGTACTAGCTAAAAACTGAAAAGGGTTTTTGGCTTTATGTACCATTTTATATAGTTCAGCAGGAATATCTCCATATTCCAAACCATCACCCTCAACACAACCGTGATATAGATCATAAACCGACCTCTTATACCAACCATATCCCTCATCGTAATTTATGTGTTTCTTATAATGGAATGCTGTAGCTGTATAAAAACGTTCCATCTGCCGTGATGTTAGCACTTCCATTTCTATAGCTTCTTTACCAATGAATCCCCTTATATCATCCCCTCTTGCAAAGAGAAACAGCCCTCTCAATAGATCTCGTTCGTGTAAATGAAAGGGACCATGGCGGTAATTTCTACCCCGAAAGTCCAAAAATACAGGTAAATAGAAATTATAACCTGAATAAGCTTCGGCTAGCTTGAGTGTCGCTTGTTCGAAATTTGCCTGCTGGATGTTTTTCAGCAACAAGTTGCTCAAATCTTGAAACAGGAAATTTTTGCGAATATCTCGGTATTCCGCACTATGATACATAGATCTTAGCTTCTCCAAAGCTTCAGTTACATTGAGATAAGCCAGAGCCTCAGGCATGACAAGCCCATAACTCCTGAAAGTATCCCAGTTTCTCTTTAGAAAGTTCAAGAACTTGACATTGATTCGAAATCCTTGCGTTTGTAACCTATCCACAGCATCACACAGCTCTACAGGTACAACCCCCGAAGTATCGTCTACACAATGAATGTCAAAATTTGCCGCCTCCGGGGAAGTGAGGAGTGCAAAGTTCTTTTTCGCATGACCATTTCTTTTCTTAGAAGTTAAGTATCCACCACAAAGCTTTCGTATACTTCGCCAGTTATTACTATCCCATAATACAAATTTCATGTTATCTTCATTCAACACAGTATGGATATGTTCAAACAGACGATCCTCTTCCATTTTAGACTGTTCCTCCGTAATAGAATTAGTCCAGTCGTCCGGTGGATATATCATCGGTAGAGGAACCCTGATAGGCATCTCGTCAAGCTGGAATGTACATCTCACATAAGCGGGTGGACTCATGTGTTTATCCTTTTCCCCTTTTTCCCCTTCTTTTTCCCCTTCTTATTTTTTGTGACATTTATTGATTCACTACTACACTTTTCAATAACTTTCAGAATGGCTAAGTAATCGAACAAGTGAGACCCTATCTCATAAATCCTATGTTTTCTTCTTTTTCTCTTTTTAGTATCACCTTTCTTTTCATTTGTATCACCTTCCTTTTCAACCACTTCAACCTCCTCATTATCTGCTCGAGTAGGATCGTCAACTGTACCCTTAGTAACAGGACGGGCATCATCTTCTAATTCATCTTTATCGTCAGGAAAGATTTTACGATAATGAGCCAATACTGCAGCATCAAATTGTGTAACCAATGTCTGAATACATACAGTTCGATGCTCCAAACTAAACGGATTAAAGTGTTTACACAACACCCAAACTGCTATACCTTCTAATATATCAGGCTTCAGAGCATGAACTATTTCTAGATTTTTCTCATTCTTTAAATGTTTCTGAAGATAATACTTAGCACCACCCTCAATTATCCCCTCACCAAATTTTTTAGCCCTATCATGGATTTCCTTAATCAAATGGTTGAAATTGGCGTGCATTTCTATTTCATCAAAATCCATAGTCATTTTTTCAACGTGCACTTGAACAGTTCGCAACGCTTCATCACGTACTCCAGAACGTGGAGTTTCGTTCAAGCGTATACTAGCATCTTTCAAGAAAGTAAAAACGTTATATTTATATTGATTTCTTTTCACATCATTCTTTTTGAAGCCTACACTTGCAATTAGCGTATCCCAAAACAGATACGCTCATTCGAGATCATTATTCTCTAAACCATCTTGGTCTAAATTCCTTTTCGGTATCCAGTACTGTTTATTGTAACACGTTTCTTTAAACGTATCAAATACAACCGCCAACTTGCATTTTAGTGCTGCACTAACAACATATTCCGTTATTTTAGCTAAATAAAGCCTTTCAGAATCCGAAAAGTGGATGTGTAAGTCAAGAGTCAACTCAAGGTCATGCGTTGTCTTAACAAAATCTTTGACCGGATTTGTTGGAGGCCTACATAAAGCTAACCTCTCTCTAGCCCTTTTTTTAATATCCAGGATACGCTGATCCCTCTTCTTGGCGAGTTTTACAAGGCTTCTATACTCTTCACTATCTATAGATACCTCCCGAATATCTTCCCTTGGTACCAATGTAGCATCCCCGGGTTTGCGAGGGCGAAACAATCTTGCATCATTAGGGTTGATGGGCTTAAATTCTTGAAATAGGGACAACAGTATCGTTTGTTCTGCGGGGTGGCACATGATTTAGATTTTCTATTTTCTTATCTTCATTGTGGCCGGTTTTGTGGTTTGCGTGATAGATTGAATCAACAAGCAGTAGTGTGATCTGCTGCTTGCGGTCAGTACTACGTGTGATCTCCTTCATATTTCTAGAAGAAGAGTGGGAACGAGGGCTTCTTTCACTTGTTTGTTTTCCTACAACGGTATCTCCGAACTCAACGGCTCCCACGATTCGGAGCGATAGCGAATTCATACGAGGACTACGAAGCGAATAATTGCATTCCTTCCAGGAGGTCGAGCGCACGCTTTCCTCGGTTTCGAATCAAGGGACAAAGATAGATCCTCGGTAACGGCAAAGGGGATAGCCTTGCTTTTGAACATTCATGTGCATATATTTTCATTAGATGTGCAATCGAAATCAGTAGGAGAGAAACTTTCATCCCTATATTTCCACTGAAATGGAATTAGCGATACCTTTGCTTTTAGTTTGAATTCATGAATCCTATTTCTAGTGGCGAGTAACTACTACGAAAGGTACGGAAAACGGGAAAGGCAAAGCACAGGAAAGAAGAATATATTCAATAATGTCATCCTTGTTTCGGTACCGGATTCAACTTGTCGAGGCTTCTGCTCGTAACGTCACTCACTGGATCAAATCAAAGGGCTCGGTTTCTGCTCCTCGGCAAAGGCAAAGTCAATTCAATAGGAATCCGAATCCTAAAAGGCAAGACCCAAACCACCGGTCGATCAACAGTTCTTCTTTCACTTCCATCTCTTGATACCTGTTTTCTTGCTTTTCTTACCACTGCTGTAGTGAACCGCATCTCTAAGCACCGGGAGTCGTGAACCACGCACAAGGTCCTTCTTAAACTAGAAATAAGTGAAATAATTGTTCTGGGTCACCTTGGCTTTTGTGTTCAGTAGTTAGTAGGGGAAGTTGCCCGGCTTGGTATCTCTCTTCCCTGTAGAAAACCAATCACAAGTCCCTCCTTATTTTCACTCCAAAAAGCTGGAAAAAAGAGCAAATCTCGGATAGCCTAACTTGTTTTTTTGCCCTGGAAAAGGCAGCTACTATCCCTGCTGGATTTCCAGAAAACGGAATGTACCTAGGGAACCCTATTGATCAGATCAGAGACTGAACCTAGTGATCTTTCTCCTGCTGGCAAGCATCGATACCTGTCTCCTAATGAATTGATCTTCTCTTGGGCTCTGATTCACACAATCGGAAAGTCCTTGCGATGTGGGTCACCCTTTTCCTCTATACATCTGTTCAACAAAGGGGGCTTGCTATTCTCTGCAATTGAAGGTTGGGCCTACATATCTCTTATTTGTGTGGATCAACCATCCAACCTTTCTTCTTTCTTTCCATAAAAGCGTAGGTAGAATGCGTATAGTAATGGTAGAGCTGATGTATGGCTAAGCAGGGCTGATGGAGCTCTTGGAAAGAAGTCAGTATCCAGCTTATCCCTAGTCTAGCACTCTGCTGTGAAGTCAGAAACCCATTAACAAGCAAGGCTGTAGTGAACCTCTTCCTTAAGGGATTGTGGAATGCACACATCCCGGAATACAGTTGGGTGATCCATTAAGCTAAGCAAGAGCTATGAACAACCTAGTGACGCGGTGGCAAGCATCGATACGAGGAAGGTGATAGATCAGATACGATTTCCTTCATAGGATACTCTTTTTCCTTCGGATTGTGGAATGATAGGAAGGGCCTAATAGTAGTGATTTAGTGCGATGTGAGGTGCCCCGCGCGTGAGACTGGTTAATAAAATAATAACAGGGCGGCTTTCTTAGACTCGGCTCTATAGCACTCTTTGAGTAAGTTCGTTAACGAGGTAGCAGTTCTACACGAATGAAAACAGACCTATCTTCTCTTTCTTGGGCGGGGCACCAAATTCATGTATCTTTACCAATTAACCAATTTCTTGACGCTGGGGTGGATCCTAAAGAGATACCACTTCCTCATGAATTTATCTTGAATCGGGACCTTTTGGCTCAACTTTATCCTAGTTTTGCCGAAGGAGCAACCCCTTTTTTCACTTTAAATTGGTCCAAATACGCAGAATTTCTGACTTTTCGCGGAGGACTAGATCCAGTAACCGGTGGTCTCTGGCTGACCGATATTGCGCACCATCATTTAGCTATTGCTATTCTTTTCCTAATCGCAGGTCATATGTATAGGACCAATTGAGGTATTGGCCATGGACTTAAAGATATTTTGGAGGCTCACAAGGGCCCATATACAGGACAAGGCCATAAGGGTCTTTATGAAATCTTAACAACGTCATGGCATGCTCAATTATCTCTTAACCTAGCTATGCTAGGCTCTACAACCATTGTTGTAGCTCATCATATGTATTCTATGCCTCCCTATCCATACCTAGCTACTGACTATGGTACACAACTTTCCTTGTTCACACACCACATGTGGATTGGCGGGTTTCTAATAGTCGGTGCTGCTGCACATGCAGCAATTTTTATGGTAAGAGACTATGATCCAACTACTCGATACAACGATCTATTAGATCGCTTCCTTAGACACCGCGATGCAATCATATCCCACCTTAACTGGGTATGTATATTTCTAGGTTTTCACAGTTTTGGCTTGTACATTCATAATGATACCATGAGTGCTTTAGGTCGTCCACAAGATATGTTTTCGGATACTGCCATACAATTACAACATATCTTTGCTCAATGGGTACAAAATATCCATGCTACTGCGCCTGGCGTAACAGCTCCTGGTGCAACAACAAGTACTAGCTTAACGTGGGGAGGCGGCGAGTTAGTAGCAGTAGGTGGCAAAGTGGCTTTGTTACCTATTCCATTAGGAACCGCAGATTTTTTAGTCCATCACATTCATGCGTTTACCATACATGTGACTGTATTAATACTTTTGAAAGGTGTTTTATTTGCTCGGAGTTCCCGTTTGATACCCGATAAAGCAAATCTAGGTTTTTGCTTTCCTTGCGATGGGCCTGGCCGAGGGGGAATGATGAGGACATCAATACCACTGTTACACCCACAACCCCTACTGCTACATATACTGGACCAATTACTAGAGCTCGCGCATGCCAATTAAATTATCAGGTACTTTCGTTTCTTGGTAATGATTCTAATGTTCATGAGAATATGATGCTGCCTAAATTGGATACATTTGTTTTGCTTACAAATGAAGGGCCTAGCTTGGAGAAGGATGGACATTGGAGCAAGAGCAAGCATGGAGATGATGCCATGCACAAGGGGAACCAGAACGGAGTTACAAGTGATGATTTCAGGACTTTGAAGCCACCATAAGAGTGCATGAAGCCTTGGACGAAATATACAAGATGCCACTTCATAAATTTCGTCCAGAGGCTATTATAGGTGCTGCGTCACCTTTTTATTGGGCCATGCCCATGTAATTTCGAAATACATAAGTATAGGCTATTTTTAGAGTCCGTATGTGTGGGGAAACAAGAGATAGGGTTGATTTCGGACCCCTCCACCAAGGGCCACGAAATTCCCCTCTCTTCCTCCATATATACAGCCCTTAGGGCACCGTTTAGACTTTGGGTTTTGTTTAGATTAAAAGTTCGCCATAGCTGCAACTTCGCGTACTTCGTTTGTGTTCAACGACCAGACAAAGGCGTCACAGAACCCCACCTTGATCAATAAAGCTTTCATCTTATATTCGCAATATCCAGATTGCAATCTCAGTTTCTTGCTTCTTCGTTTGCTCGCAGGAAACAGACCCTCGTGGTCAGGTTGATCATGCTCCGGCGTGGTCAATAACCTCTCGGAGTTGGTTTAGCGATTGCTAAGGCGCGACGTCCTCGCACGTTCGTAGTCGGATCGTCAAAGTCGACTTCCACCAAAGTGATATCCATCATCTCATCGAAAGACGGGACACCTTTGCCTCTATCAGGGAACATGTCAAGTATCCGCCTGGGATCATGTTTTCTTAGGTTTATTCTGGATGTACAATGCAATTTCGGTAGTCATTTTCCATTTCAGTTGGAAAATGCAGTCGGATGTTTGGGGTACTATAAGTGATCAAGGGGTGGTAACTCATATTATAGGGGGAAACTTTGCACAGAGTTCCATTACGATTAATGGGTGGCTTCGAGATTTCTTGTGGGCACAGGCATCGCAAGTCATTCAGTCTTATGGTTCTTCATTATCTGCATATGGTCTTTTTTTCTTAGGTGCTCATTTTGTCTGGGCCTTCAGTTTAATGTTTTTATTCAGCGGCCGTGGTTATTGGCAAGAACTCATTGAGTCTATCGTTTGGGCTCATAACAAATTCAAAGTTGCTCCTGCTACTCAGCCTAGAGCCTTGAGCATTATACAAGGATGTGCTGTAGGAGTAACCCATTACCTTCTGGGTGGAATTGCCACGACATGGGCATTCTTCTTAGCGAGAATTATTGCAGTAGGATAATGGCTAGGAAGATTTGAAAGGCATTATGGAATTAAGATTTCCCAGGTTTAGCCAAGGCTTAGCTCAGGACCCCACTACTCGTCGTATTTGGTTTGGTATTGCTACCGCACATGATTTCGAAAGTCATGATGATATTACTGAGGAACGTCTTTATCAGAACATTTTTGCTTACTCTGAAGACTATAACCGGAGAAGTACTATACGGCACGGCACCTTCGGCGAGGACTCAACTCAACAGAGAATGATTTGACAAACATTGATCCATGCTTGGCCTTAGCCTGAGCTCAACTCTGAAAAAGAAAAGAGGAGAATCTCTCTAGCTTGTGGAATCACTTCCCTGGATGCTTAGATAGCTCGAGAAAGTGCGCCACTTCTCCCTTAGAGCCCATCTATCTAAACTAAACGGGTATAAAAATAGAGAAATAGGCTCATTAAGTGAAGTGAGAACAGAACTCGATCTTTGCTAGGCGTGAGAAGAAGATATCGGTCCTTTGGCCATCGGGTAAAGAAATCCTTTGAATGGATCAGTGAGTTCCGGCACGATTGCTGGAACGAACGGAATCTACGGGAACGAGATCTTTCTGTTGGCACGATATCTTTCAGGAACTGCGGTAATCCAATCCTTGAGCTAAGGACGAATGCTTGATTTGCAATCTTTCAAGACGATTTTCTTGTAGCAGATGTGGAATCCAGATTGGCATAACGGGTTCTATGTGAAGTCAGCCGTTCGTCATCATTTGAGGGTTCGGGTCGGGATCATGGCCATAAATCGCTACTTTTTCCACTAGAGCGAATAGCATTCTTCGAAACAGGCACAGGACACTAGAGCGAATAGCATTCTTCGAAACAGGCACGCACAGGACTTGAAGCAGAATCAGAGAGTGATCCCTTTCCAACAGACTGATCGAATTCCAGTGATACACTACGCCTGGCACTATTCGTCACATTAGTAGTTAAGTTACTCATTTGTTACGAACAAAGAGATGCTAGAGATTCTATGAACTTCAGATCGATGCCATTCACTAATCTCAATCGTCTTTCTATGGATTTCTGGGCCGATGGGCGATAAACCTTAAAAGTAGCTGCTACGGGCTCTGTGGTGCGTCTCAGAGCCCTTCCCCATGGGGGGTTCCCGTTCTGCTAATCTTGCTATCTTCCCCAGGTTTGCTCGTTTCGATTGGAACAAGAAGTCCGTATTGGTATTTCTTGGTATTGGTAGCAGATGTTCAGCGGTAACAAACAGTAGCTGCAAGTAGATCATCTCTCTTTCTTTCGTACAAGTAGATCGTTGGGATGAGATCTGTAGTCTAAGAATCGGTTCATAGGAAAGCACGCCTTGTAGTTGGCATCGGTAGAAGATTTCCGTCTTGTCCCTCGGAGTGGAGCTAGACTCACTTCCTTTGTTCTAGACATTATACGTTACTCACTGAGGAAGAAGGGAGTAAAGTATCTACACTCGTATCAGATCTGGAGATCTGCCCCGGGATGGAAAGGTATCGATCGACCAAGAACTTGTCGAATTTCTTTGACCTCGGAGCCTGTACAAGCTCTTCTTCCACAACCATATGTGACCTCCCCGAGTTTCGAACCCCTCGCCCTCTAAATGTGGATCTCCTCCTCCTCGTTGTTGCCGTGGAGAGACCTCACGTCTAGTTGAAATAGATGCAAGTAAAACTTTCTGACAGCTATGTGAGCACGGATCTTTCCATCATAAGAATAGGACTCTGGCAATAGATCAAAATCACTAGTCCATTCTGATTCGGAAGATAGGGCTGGGCTGGCAGGTTCTAGTTTGTTCGCACAAGAAAGAGAAAGAAGTGCCGGAGGCAGCACTGGACCAAGTAAAGGTGCCGGATACGTCTCAGCTCAGCTTGAAAGGGAATGTGTTTCTGGGGAATCGTACTTTTGATTCTCAGCTAAAGCCCACCCTTGTAAAATAGCATCTACTTATGATCCGCCTAATTTGCAATCTTATGATCCGCCTCACAATATGATAAGAAATAATCCACCCAGGACCAGAAACCAGACAATAGCTTTGTTTCACGACGAATCCAAATAAGTGTACTGTACTTCCTTTACGCTTGATTCCGGATTGACCTATGAATCGAATAAGGAAAATTTAAGTGCCCGGCCCAGGAGGTAGGTCCAGTCTGCGGTGAAATCTCGAATCCCTCTCTGGCATAGGAAATTCTTTGACAACGGATCGATCCCAGTGATACACGTATAATGTTATGAACAAAGAGTTAAGCGATTAGTAAGCGATCTGGTTATGGATTGGCAACGAGCACTATGATTTCTGAAACATAAACTGCTTTCTTTAGCTCCAATAAGAGTAGAAGGGACTGCTCACTAAGATGATCTGCGGGCAAATGGGGCAGATTTCTTCTTGAGTTGAGTTTTTTAGTCCATCACAGGAACTTCTAAAGCAACTATACTTATATTGCCTACCCGGCTACTCACTCGCTCATGAGCTACTCTCCTTAGCAAGGAAAGAGCCCACATGAAATCCTTGTTTTGTTATTCGCAGAAGATAGCATTGGGATAATAAAGCGAACAAAGACCATGAGAAGAGATTACAACATCCAGAACGAAGCCTGTCAAGCCAACCTTCCCTCACTGCGAAAACGCAACATCCGGCGTACTCGTTGGCTTTGACCTCAGATTCATTACTTGCTAGTAATAGAGGCAAAGGTGTCCCGTCTTTCGATGAGATGATGGATTTCGCTTTGGTGGAAGTCAACTTTGACGATCCGACTACGAACGTGCGAGGACGTCGCGCCTTAGCAATCGCTAAACCAACTCCGAGAGGTTATTGACCACGCCGGAGCACGATCAACCTGACCACGAGGGTCTGTTTCCTGCGAGCAAACGAAGAACAAGCAAGAAACTGAGATTGCAATCTGGATATTGCGAATATAAGATGAAAGCTTTATTGATCAAGGTGGGGTTCTGTGACGCCTTTGTCTGGTCGTTGAACACAAACGAAGTACGCGAAGTTGCAGCTATGGCGAACTTTTAATCTAAACAAAACCCCAAAGTCTAAACGGTGCCCTAAGGGCTGTATATATGGAGGAAGAGAGGGGGAATTTCGTGGCCCTTGGTGGAGGGGTCCGAAATCAACCCTATCTCTTGTTTCCCCACACATACGGACTCTAAAAATAGCCTATACTTATGTATTTCGAAATTACATGGGCCTGGCCCAATAAAAAGGTGACGCAGCACCTATAATAGCCTCTGGACGAAATTTATGAAGTGGCATCTTGTATATTTCGTCCAAGGCTTCATGCACTCTTATGGTGGCTTCAAAGTCCTGAAATCATCACTTGTAACTCCGTTCTGGTTCCCCTTGCGCATGGCATCATCTCCATGCTTGCTCTTGCTCCAATGTCCATCCTTCTCCAAGCTAGGCCCTTCATTTGTAAGCAAAACAAATGTATCCAATTTAGGCAGCATCATATTCTCATGAACATTAGAATCATTACCAAGAAACGAAAGTACCTGATAATTTAATTGGCGTGCGCGAGCTCTAGTAATTGGTCCAGTATATGTAGCAGTAGGGGCTGTGGGTGTAACAATGGTATTGATGTCCTCATCATCCTCCCCTTCTTGAAATGAAGTCGTCCTCGACGGAAGCTCATTTTCCTCACCCAAATAAGGCTTCAAATCTGCAATGTTAAAAGTGGGACTAACCCCAAAATCTGCAAGCAGCTCAAGTTTATATGCATTATCATTTATTTTCTCTAACACCTTAAAGGGACCATCAGCACGTGGCATTAGCTTTGATTTGCGCAAATTAGGAAATCTATCTTTACGCAAATGTAACCAAACAAGATCTCCAGGTGCAAACACAACATGTTTTCTACCCTTATCTCCAGCAAGTTTATATTTAGCATTCATACGCTCAATGTTTTCCTTAGTTAACTCATGCATTTTTAAAATCAATTCAGAACGTTCTTTAGCATCAAAATTAACCTTCTCCGAAGATGGAAGAGGCAACAAATCAATAGGTGCACGAGGTAGGAAACCATACACAATTTCAAAAGGGCACATCTTAGTAGTAGAATGCAATGAACGATTATAAGCAAATTCAATATGAGGCAAGCATTCTTCCCACATTTTCTTATTATTCTTCAAAACAGCCCTAAGCATAGTAGACAATGTTCTATTGACTACTTCAGTTTGTCCATCAGTTTGGGGGTGACAAGTAGTACTAAATAGCAGTTTAGTCCCCAACTTAGCCCAAAAACATCTCCAAAAGTGGCTAAGAAATTTAGTATCACGATCTAAAACAATAGTATTTGGCACACCATGCAAGCGAATAATTTCACGAAAGAACAAATCAGCAACATTAACAGCATCATCGCTTTTATGACATGGTATAAAGTGTGCCATTTTCGAGAATCTATCCACGACAACAAATATGCTATCCCTCACCTTCTTTGTTCGAGGTAAACCTAAAACAAAGTCCATAGATATATCCTCCCAAGGAATACTAGGTACAGGCAAAGGCATATATAAACCATGAGGATTGAGTCGTGACTTAGCTTTTTGACATGTAGTGCAGCGAGCAACAAAACGCTCAACATCCCGTCTCATCTTTGGCCAAAAGAAATGTGTAGCAAGTACGTCCTCCGTCTTCTTCACGCCAAAGTGTCCCATTAATCCTCCCCCATGCGCCTCCTGCAACAGCAAAAGACGAACGGAGCTAGCTGGAATGCATAGCTTGTTAGCACGAAACACAAATCCATCGTTAACGACAAACTTGTTCCACATTCTTCCTTCTTTACAATTCTGCATTACATCTTTAAAATCAGCATCATGCACATATTGATCTTTGATGGTCTCCAAACCAAATATTTTGAAGTCAAGTTGTGAAAGCATAGTATAGCGACGAGACAATGCATCAGCAATAACATTTTCTTTTCCCTTCTTGTGTTTAATGACATAAGGGAAAGTCTCAATGAATTCAACCCATTTAGCATGTCTACGATTCAGTTTAGCTTGACTTTTAATATGTTTCAAAGATTCATGATCAGAATGTATAACAAATTCTTTGGGCCATAAATAATGTTGCCATGTTTCTAAAGTCCGAACAAGAGCATATAATTCTTTATCATAAGTAGAATAATTCAGACTAGGCCCACTCAATTTTTCAGAAAAGTATGCAACAGGTTTGCCATCTTGTAATAACACACCTCCTAATCCAATTCCACTAGCATCACATTCAAGCTCAAAAGTCTTATTAAAATCAGGAAGTTGGAGTAAAGGAGCATGTGTCAACTTATCTTTCAATACCGAGAAGGCTTCTTCCTGTGCGGTACCCCACAGAAAAGGCACATCTTTCTTTGTAAGCTCATTGAGAGGTGCAGCAATGGTGCTGAAATCTCTCACAAAACGCCTATAGAATCCAGCGAGGCCAAGGAAACTCCTCACTTGTGTGACCGTTTTGGGCTGTGGCCAACTCTCAATAGCTTCAATCTTGGCTTTATCAACTTCAATTCCCTGTGGAGTAACAACATAGCCAAGAAAAGATACTCGGTCGGTGCAAAAGGTGCACTTTCCAAGGTTACCAAACAAACGTGCATCACGTAGAGCAATAAAAACAGCACGTAAATGTTCCAAATGTTCCTCCAAAGATTTGCTATAAATCAATATGTCATCAAAGTAAACTACCACAAATCGTCCAATGAAAGCACGTAAAACTTCGTTCATTAACCTCATGAAAGTACTAGGTGCATTAGTTAACCCAAAAGGCATGACTAACCACTCATATAATCCAAACTTAGTTTTAAATGTTGTTTTCCATTCATCTCCCAATTTCATACGAATTTGATGGTATCCACTACGCAAATCAACTTTAGAGAATATTGTAGAGCCACTCAATTCATCAAGCATATGATCTAGCCTAGGAATAGGATGACGATAACGAATAGTAATATTATTAATGCCTCTACAATCAACGCACATACGCGACGTACCATCCTTTTTCGGCACTAAAATGATAGGAACAGCACAAGGACTAAGGGATTCGCGTATATAACCTTTGTTGAGCAGTTCTTGTACTTGACGCATAATCTCCTTCGTCTCCTCTGGATTGGTACGGTATGGTGCACGGTTGGGTAATGATGCACCGGGAATTAAGTCAATTTGATGCTCAATCCCGCGAATAGGTGGTAATCCCGGTGGCACGTCTTGTGGAAAGACGTCAGCGAACTTCTGCAAAATGTTAGTGACAGCAGGAGGCAAAGAGGAAGGCACGTCCTCGAATGAAAATAATGCCTCTTTGCACACAAAAGCATAGCAAACAGATTTGCTAAAATCTAGATCATCAATATCAGATTTGGTGGCAAGTAAACATGCACTTTTCAATTTAATTTCAGAAGCAACACTAGATTGTTTATTATTAGTAGGCTGCATTTGTTGCTCAAATTCTTTTGCCACAATCTGATTTTCACTCTTAGTTTTCTCCTGATTTGCTTTATTAGCTCTATTAAGATCATCTTTCAAAATGGAATCAGGAGTCATAGGAAGCAAAGTAATATTTTTATCCTTATGAACAAGAGTATACTGATTGTTTCTACCATGGTGAATAGAATTTTTATCAAATTGCCATGGTCTACCAAGTAATAAGGAACATGCTTGCATAGGTACCACATCACAATCAACATAATCAGCATATGTAGAGATACTAAAATGCACACGAACAGTACGTGTTACCTTAACCTTGCCGCTGTTGTTGAACCATTGGATGTAGTAAGGATGTGGATGTGGTCTTGTGGTGAGAGATAGCTTCTCCACCATCTCCATGCTAGCCAAGTTGTTGCAACTCCCTCCATCTATGATCACGCGAACAGAACGTTCCTTCACAACTCCCTTTGTATGGAACAAATTATGCCTCTGATTTTGCTCAGCTTGTGTAACCTGCACACTCAAAACACGTTGAGCAACTAAACATTCATACCTATCAGCATCTTCAGGAGCCATGTATTGCGTCTCATGATCAGAATCGTCTCCACCGTGTTCGTCACGTGTAATAAGAGCCAAAGTATCCTCATCATAGTCACTAGCGGACTCATACCCACCATCCTCAGTAACAATCATCACACGCTTAGAGGGGCATTCTCTCGCATAATGACCTCCACCCTTGCAACGTCGACAAATAATATCATGTGTTTGCCCCGTTGATGCCATGGATGAAGAAGAGCTCTTTGCAGGCCCAGAAGGTGTGCTCTTGGCAGATAGTGGTGATTGTGCCTGCTTTATTGTATCACGGTTGGAGGTGGCAGCCGACGGAGGCGCCGGTGTAGCAGAACGTGTGGAAGTAGATGATGCACGTGGTGTCCATGATGAAGGTCGACCTGCAGAAAAGTTAGTCCGCGCCAATGCCTGTCGATCCTGCACTTCACGTTCAGCTTTACAAGCAAGATGGAATAAACGAGTGATATTAGTATACTCCTTATAATCTAGAATGGTCTGAATCTCTCTATTTAATCCACCCAGAAAACGTGCAAGCATAGCTTCATTCTCCTCAACAATACCACATCTAATCATGCCAGTTTGTAATTCCTGATAATATTCTTCTACAGAATTTTTTCCTTGTCTTAAGCACTGTAATTTTTGAAGCAATTCACGTTGATAATATGGTGGAACCCAACGAGTACGCATAGCAGTTTTCAAAGCAGCCCAAGTAGCGGGAATAGGATATAATCTACAATGTTCAGACCACCATACACATGCAAAACTAGTGAAAGCACAAACAGCAGCAGCAACCCGTCTCTCCTCGGGATATTGTAAACATGTAAAACGTTGTTCAGTTTCTAACTCCCAAGTAAGATATATATCAGGAACATATCTACCCTCAAATGGTGGAATATTCAATTTCAGTTTAGGAATATGGACATCATCTCGTACCTGAGGTGGTGGTGCAAGCCTACCATTACGAATATATACCTGAGGTCGACCTGGTGGTGGTGGTGCTGGTGGCTGCACGTAGTGCTGATTTTGATCAACCTCATCCTCATAATCGCCCACATACTCATCATCCTCCTGGGTACCAGCAGCAGCAGTAGCAGGGGCCAAAGAAGCATCAACAACATGAACAGCAGCACCAGAAGTTTGGCCATCCTCAATAGGAACACGCTTCGCTCGTCCATACTGATTCGAAAGGATGCGTTGTTGTTGTTGTTGTCGTTGGAGAGGTGCGTTAGGTGCAGCGGGTGGTGGTGGTGGAAGACGCGCGAGCAATTCATTAAACTTGTTATCGAGCTTTGTTTCGAACGTCTTCTCCATGCCATCTATCTTCTCCATGGCCTCTTCAAATCTGTTTAGCACATCTTGCACCTGTCCACTCATCATTTGCTGAAATTTATCATGCAAATCCTTATTCGTCATGTTCTCCCAGTCAGTCTCGTCGGCTTGTGATCCTGGCATGGTTAGCAGCAATAGAAACACACAAGAATATGATCCTACGGACTACTAACAAGAGGTGGTGGTGGGTGTCACAAATCCGTCAAGCAAATCTCAAATTCTTACCAGTTCTTACCCAGCAGCAGGCGGTGATCGGCAACCGTTGTAGTCAAAAACTCTCAAAGCTTGGATAGAGCGATTACCAGGGAGAGTCAAACGCACGACGTAGATGTATGTGGAGCTGGGAAGGCTTATAATATGGTAGCAAAAAGGGTCAGCAATAATCAATTCAGAGATGCAAAGTTGAATGAACGCTCAACGACGGTACTGTGCTGGTCCTAGGCTAGACTGTGCTAGAGACGCGAGCCTAGAACACCAACAAAATCACGGCGCGGCACGTAAACAAGGGAAAAGCACACTCTGGAACTCTCTTTTTTTTCGCTCTTTTTTTTTGCGGTCCTTTTTTTTGCGCTCCTCTTTTTTTTGTGAAAAATCACTATAATGGCGAGTGTCTCAAAACTCTGCCCTCGTCAAACTGATAGGATGGGCACGAAAAAAAAAATTTCACTTTTTTTTCGGAAATTAGGGCAGCGACGACGAAAAAGTGCGACAAAAAATCACTATGATGGCACGTGGCTCAAAAGACTCAGAAAAGCCTAAAAATAGGATAGGGAAAAAAAATTTGCCCGTGAAAATTTTGGCCTAAAAATTTTTGCCCGTGAATTTTTTTTTTTCCGAGACCTACGCAGGCAAGGAAACACGAATCGGAATTTAGATTGATCTCAAGAACAAACCTAATATGAGAAGAACTCGGATTGGTGGTGGATATATGGTTGTGGTATATGGCAGCGGTGGTGGTATATGGTAGCGGTGGTGGTATATGGATACAGATTGGTGGTAGTATATGGATACGGATTCAGAGCGGTGGCGGACAAGCAAAAGTGGTAGATGGGCGATGATGATGGTGCGGCGGCGGCGTGACAACTTATGACCAGAACTCGAAACTCTAAAAGACTAGACTCTAAGACCAGCAACTTGACACGACGATGCAACCGCAAATTCAACAAAGCAAAAACCCTAAAAAGATTATGCAAAGGCTCAGTGATAAAGGCAAAGGTGTCCCGTCTTTCGATGAGATGATGGATTTCGCTTTGGTGGAAGTCGACTTTGACGATCCGACTACGAACGTGCGAGGACGTCGCGCCTTAGCAATCGCTAAACCAACTCCGAGAGGTTATTGACCACGCCGGAGCACGATCAACCTGACCACGAGGGTCTGTTTCCTGCGAGCAAACGAAGAACAAGCAAGAAACTGAGATTGCAATCTGGATATTGCTAATATAAGATGAAAGCTTTATTGATCAAGGTGGGGTTCTGTGACGCCTTTGTCTGGTCGTTGAACACAAACGAAGTACGCGAAGTTGCAGCTATGGCGAACTTTTAATCTAAACAAAACCCAAAGTCTAAACGGCGCCCTAAGGGCTGTATATATGGAGGAAGAGAGGGGGAATTTCGTGGCCCTTGGTGGAGGGGTCCGAAATCAACCCTATCTCTTGTTTCCCCACACATACGGACTCTAAAAATAGCCTATACTTATGTATTTCGAAATTACATGGGCCTGGCCCAATAAAAAGGTGACGCAGCACCTATAATAGCCTCTGGACGAAATTTATGAAGTGGCATCTTGTATATTTCGTCCAAGGCTTCATGCACTCTTATGGTGGCTTCAAAGTCCTGAAATCATCACTTGTAACTTCGTTCTGGTTCCCCTTGTGCATGGCATCTTCTCCATGCTTGCTCTTGCTCCAATGTCCATCCTTCTCCAAGCTAGGCCCTTCATTTGTAAGCAAAACAAATGTATCCAATTTAGGCAGCATCATATTCTCATGAACATTAGAATCATTACCAAGAAACGAAAGTACCTGATAATTTAATTGGCGTGCGCGAGCTCTAGTAATTGGTCCAGTATATGTAGCAGTAGGGGCTGTGGGTGTAACAATGGTATTGATGTCCTCATCATCCTCCCCTTCTTGAAATGAAGTCGTCCTCGACGGAAGCTCATTTTCCTCACCCAAATAAGGCTTCAAATCTGCAATGTTAAAAGTGGGACTAACCCCAAAATCTGCAGGCAACTCAAGTTTATATGCATTATCATTTACTTTCTCCAACACCTTAAAGGGACCAGCAGCACGTGGCATTAGCTTTGATTTGCGCAAATCAGGAAATCTATCCTTACGCAAATGTAACCAAACAAGATCTCCAGGTGCAAACACAACATGTTTTCTACCCTTATCTCCAGCAAGTTTATATTTAGCATTCATACGCTCAATGTTTTCCTTAGTTAACTCATGCATTTTTAAAATCAATTCAGCACGTTCTTTAGCATCAAAATTAACCTTCTCCGAAGATGGAAGAGGCAACAAATCAATAGGTGCACGAGGTAGGAAACCATACACAATTTCAAAAGGGCACATCTTAGTAGTAGAATGCAATGAACGATTATAAGCAAATTCAATATGAGGCAAGCATTCTTCCCACATTTTCTTATTATTCTTCAAAACAGCCCTAAGCATAGTAGACAATGTTCTATTGACTACTTCAGTTTGTCCATCAGTTTGGGGGTGACAAGTAGTACTAAATAGCAGTTTAGTCCCCAACTTAGCCCATAAACATCTCCAAAAGTGGCTAAGAAATTTAGTATCACGATCTGAAACAATAGTATTTGGCACACCATGCAAGCGAATAATTTCACGAAAGAACAAATCAGCAACATTAACAGCATCATCGCTTTTATGACATGGTATAAAGTGTGCCATTTTCGAGAATCTATCCACGACAACAAATATGCTATCCGTCCCCTTCTTTGTTCGAGGTAAACCTAAAACAAAGTCCATAGATATATCCTCCCAAGGAACACTAGGTACAGGCAAAGGCATATATAAACCATGAGGATTGAGTCGTGACTTAGCTTTTTGACATGTAGTGCAGCGAGCAACAAAACGCTCAACATCCCGTCTCATCTTTGGCCAAAAGAAATGTGTAGCAAGTACGTCCTCCGTCTTCTTCACGCCAAAGTGTCCCATTAATCCTCCCCCATGCGCCTCCTGCAACAGCAAAAGACGAACGGAGCTAGCTGGAATGCATAGCTTGTTAGCACGAAACACAAATCCATCGTTAACGACAAACTTGTTCCACATTCTTCCTTCTTTACAATTCTGCATTACATCTTTAAAATCAGCATCATGCACATATTGATCTTTGATGGTCTCCAAACCAAATATTTTGAAGTCAAGTTGTGAAAGCATAGTATAGCGACGAGACAATGCATCAGCAATAACATTTTCTTTTCCCTTCTTGTGTTTAATGACATAAGGGAAAGTCTCAATGAATTCAACCCATTTAGCATGTCTACGATTCAGTTTAGCTTGACTTTTAATATGTTTCAAAGATTCATGATCAGAATGTATAACAAATTCTTTGGGCCATAAATAATGTTGCCATGTTTCTAAAGTCCGAACAAGAGCATATAATTCTTTATCATAAGTAGAATAATTCAGACTAGGCCCACTCAATTTTTCAGAAAAGTATGCAACAGGTTTGCCATCTTGTAATAACACACCTCCTAATCCAATTCCACTAGCATCACATTCAAGCTCAAAAGTCTTATTAAAATCAGGAAGTTGGAGTAAAGGAGCATGTGTCAACTTATCTTTCAATACCGTGAAGGCTTCTTCCTATGCGGTACCCCACAGAAAAGGCACATCTTTCTTTGTAAGCTCATTGAGAGGTGCAGCAATGGTGCTGAAATCTCTCACAAAACGCCTATAGAATCCAGCGAGGCCAAGGAAACTCCTCACTTGTGTGACCGTTTTGGGCTGTGGCCAACTCTCAATAGCTTCAATCTTGGCTTTATCAACTTCAATTCCCTGTGGAGTAACAACATAGCCAAGAAAAGATACTCGGTCGGTGCAAAAGGTGCACTTTCCAAGGTTACCAAACAAACGTGCATCACGTAGAGCAATAAAAACAGCACGTAAATGTTCCAATGTTCCTCCAAAGATTTGCTATAAATCAATATGTCATCAAAGTAAACTACCACAAATCGTCCAATGAAAGCACGTAAAACTTCGTTCATTAACCTCATGAAAGTACTAGGTGCATTAGTTAACCCAAAAGGCATGACTAACCACTCATATAATCCAAACTTAGTTTTAAATGCTGTTTTCCATTCATCTCCCAATTTCATACGAATTTGATGGTATCCACTACGCAAATCAACTTTGGAGAATATTGTAGAGCCACTCAATTCATCAAGCATATCATCTAGCCTAGGAATAGGATGACGATAACGAATAGTAATATTATTAATGCCTCTACAATCAACGCACATACGTGATGTACCATCCTTTTTCGGCACTAGAATAATAGGAACAGCACAAGGACTAAGGGATTCGCGTATATAACCTTTGTCGAGAAGCTCTGGTACTTGACGCATAATCTCCTTCGTCTCCTCTGGATTGGTACGGTATGGTGCACGGTTTGGCAGTGAAGCACCGGGAATTAAGTCAATCTGATGCTCAATCCCTCGAATAGGCGGTAATCCCGGTGGCACGTCTTGTGGAAAGACGTCAGCGAACTCCTGCAAAATGTTAGTGATAGCAGGAGGCAAAGAGGAAGGCACGTCCTCGAATGAAAATAATGCCTCTTTGCACACAAAAGCATAGCAAACAGATTTGCTAAAATCTAGATCATCAATATCAGATTTGGTGGCAAGTAAACAGCACTTTTCAATTTAATTTCAGAAGCAACACTATGATAGAGGCAAAGGGGTGTCCCGATCTTTCGGTGAGATGATAACTATCGATTTGGTGAAGATGACTTTGACGATCCGACTACAAACGTGCACGACGTTGCGCCTTAGCAATCGCTAAACCAACTCTGAGAGGTTATTGACCACGCCGGAGCACAATCAACCTGACCACGAAGGTCTATTTCTGCAAGCAATCGAAGAACAAGCAAGAATATGATAAAAGCAATCTGAATATTGCGAGTATATATGAAGTATTGATAAAGGTGGGGATCCGTAAGCGGTCTTGGTCTGGTCGTTGGACACAAACGAAGTACACGAAGTTGCAATGGTTAACTTTTAAATAAACAAATCCCAAGGAAAAGCTACTAGATGGATCTACTTATATAGGAGCAAGGGGTGGCGGCCAAGGAGGTGGGAGGACGTCCCAAGGCAGCCTAAAACTAAATCTAGGTCGTACAAGGCCAATGGGCCCAAGTGGAGGTGATGTAACACCTTTGGACTTGTAGTTTGACTCGGATTCTGCTGCAGCATCAGATTGTTTCGTCCACAACTCAACGCTCCGGACGAATTTGAAGGTGATTCCAATTGGGTTGGAAAGTGCACGAAATCTAGTTTCCAACAAAAAAAGAATCACCCAATTCGGAGTCCGTATGAAAAACTTTTGTGTGTTTTGAGTCAGGTACGTCTGTGCAGTCCGAATCTGAATCCAGAACGTGAGAGACTTAGACTCTATCTTCTCTTGGGCCAAAAGTGACGTGAGAGAACTTTTTGGACAGCAAATAAACATCTCTTTCTTCCTTATCTTCATATGTGGATTGTACAAATGTCCCATACACCTGCAATTAGACAAAACACAAAAGTGTGTGAAGTATTTTTGTTCTGGATAACATAAATAGATTATTGAATAGTTTGCACTAGAAATCACCTAACAAATACGCATGTATGCAATATTTTTGGTCATATCCAAGGTAGTCATGTCCTCATCATCCTCCCCTTCTTGAAAATAAAGCCGTCCTCGGCGTTGCTTAATCTGAAATGTGGCTAACAAAAGAGACAAGGTGTACATGTTGTATATGTATATGTCATCCATTTTTACTTCCCTTGATTTTTGCATATATGACACATGAATAGATGAGTAACTTGCATAGTTCATAAAATCTAAAGCCAAAAAATTAGCACAAGAAGTAGAAGACATGAAAATATTGCAACTCAGTTTGCACATATAAGTGAAGCTCTTATTCATTTCAAAAGATTGACAATGTTCATCATTATACCATCCCAACATTGGTGAATAAACCTTACTTGCATCAAATTTACATGCTACAACATGCTTAAATAAGCAAACATGCAATAAGTCATTCAACACAGAATCATCACCAAGATTAGAGGTCATATCAAAATGATTAAACATTGGTTCTTTTGCATCAATAGTTAATTCAATGGGTGCACTCAAAATTGTTGGTATTTTAGTTGTTTGATCACATGGCAAAGTCAAATTATCAACGTAGTCCTCTAAAATAGGTGGTGTGATCAAAGTAGTGGGTAGCTCATCAGATGGTGCATTCAAATTGACAAGGCATTCATCATTCTCATGTAGAGATGGAAGATCAGTACCTTTGTCATTACCTCTTATGATCAACTCAGATGATGTAGCCACTCTCGGGGGCGATGTGTCACATGGTGGAGGTGATGTAGTCCTGACAACAACGGATGTGGTTGTCATAGTATGCCTAGTAGTTGAAGGAACAATCATATCAACTCTTGGAATGTGCACCGTGCGCTTGTTCTCCTCGTGGCCAACACGTCGTTTTATTTCCTGTTCAGCTTTGCAAGCAAGATGAAACAAATGGTCCATAGTATAACACTCTTCATGAATTAGTATCTCTTGAATATCACGGTTTAATCCTCCCCAAAATCTATCCATAAAATCATCTTCACTTTCTTCTAAAGAGGAATGCAACAAGGTAGTTTGTAAATCATCATAATATTTTGTTACAGTTTCACTACCTTGTTTTAAGTGTTGCAACTTCTTAATCATGTCACGAGTATAATAAGCAGGGACGAAAGTATGTCGCATGGCAAGTTTCAAATCATCCCAAGTAGTAGGTATATAATCAGGGTGTAACCGACAATATTCACTCCACCAAACCAAAGCATAACCAGTGAAAGAACCAACCGCAACCTTAACCTTTTTATGTTCATCGAAATTATGGGAAGCAAATATATTTTTGATGTCGAACTCCCATTCAATATATAAAGCAGGTTTAAAACGGCCATTAAATGGTGGTATAGATACATTAACCTGATCATGTGCATTTGGATGTTTGTGCACCTCTCGTGATGGTTGTGGTATTTGCAAAGGTGGTGGCACATCTCCCGCGATCGACAAAGCCCATGAATTGACTCTGGATCCTGTCATGATTAGTAGAACAAGAAACAAAACCCAAAAATAATGTTCCTATAACTACTAGGATGTGGTGGTAAAACGCTCACAGTAAAGCAAATATCAATGTCTTACAAGTTCTAACCATGCAGCAGGCGGTGATCGGCAACCAGCGGTGTCAAGTAACTCCGAATATTGAGTAAAGCGATTGCCAGGGGAGCGTACGTGTACACGGTGTAGAAATATGTGGAGCTGGGTTGGCTATATATGGTAGCAAAAGATTAGCAATAATCAATTCAAAGATGCAATGTTGAATAAACGCTCAACGACGGTACTGTGCTGGTCCTAGGCTAGACCGGACTAGAGACGCGAGCCTAGAACACTAATGAGGTCATGGCGTAGCACAACTAGCATCAATGAAGGATACTAAGTAGCTCTTGACAGCAAGATATAAGTGAAGATCACAACGGCAGTGAAGATAAAGATGAAAAACAACTGCCAAGCAGGATATACAACAACTTTGTCTCCAACTTTCCTCTGAAAAAGTTTGTGCCAATTTTTTTGATTTTTTTCTCCTTTTTTTCTCTGACTTTTTTTTTCTCTTTTTTTTTCTCGTTTTTTTTCTCTCTTTTTTTTCTCCCTCTTTCCAAAACAAACTAGATAAGATGCAGATTGGATCAAGTGAAGATGTGAACGATCTCAACTATTATTATTATGACTCTGATACCACTTGATAGAGGCAAAGGGGTGTCCCGATCTTTCGATGAGATGATAACTATCGATTTGGTGAAGATGACTTTGACGATCTGACTACAAACGTGCACGACGTTGCGCCTTAGCAATCGCTAAACCAACTCTGAGAGGTTATTGACCACGCCGGAGCACAATCAACCTGACCACGAAGGTCTATTTCTGCAAGCAATCGAAGAACAAGCAAGAATATGATAAAAGCAATCTGAATATTGCGAGTATATATGAAGTATTGATAAAGGTGGGGATCCGTAAGCGGTCTTGGTCTGGTCGTTGGACACAAACGAAGTACACGAAGTTGCAATGGTTAACTTTTAAATAAACAAATCCCAAGGAAAAGCTACTAGATGGATCTACTTATATAGGAGCAAGGGGTGGCGGCCAAGGAGGTGGGAGGACGTCCCAAGGCAGCCTAAAACTAAATCTAGGTCGTACAAGGCCAATGGGCCCAAGTGGAGGTGATGTAACACCTTTGGACTTGTAGTTTGACTCGGATTCTGCTGCAGCATCAGATTGTTTCGTCCACAACTCAACGCTCCGGACGAATTTGAAGGTGATTCCAATTGGGTTGGAAAGTGCACGAAATCTAGTTTCCAACAAAAAAAGAATCACCCAATTCGGAGTCCGTATGAAAAACTTGTGTGTGTTTTGAGTCAGGTACGTCTGTGCAGTCCGAATCTGAATCCAGAACGTGAGAGACTTGGACTCTATCTTCTCTTGGGCCAAAAGTGACGTGAGAGAACTTTTTGGACAGCAAATAAACATCTCTTTCTTCCTTATCTTCATATGTGGATTGTACAAATGTCCCATACACCTGCAATTAGACAAAACACAAAAGTGTGTGAAGTATTTTTGTTCTGGATAACATAAATAGATTATTGAATAGTTTGCACTAGAAATCACCTAACAAATACGCATGTATGCAATATTTTTGGTCATATCCAAGGTAGTCATGTCCTCATCACACTAGATTGTTTATTATTATTAGGCTGCATTTGTTGCTCAAATTCTTTTGCCACAATCTGATTTTCACTCTTAGTTTTCTCCTGTTTTGCTTTATTAGCTCTATTAATATCATCTTTCAAAATGGAATCAGGAGTCATAGGAAGCAAAGTAATATTTTTATCCTTATGAACAAGAGTATACTGATTGTTTCTACCATGGTGAATAGAATTTTTATCAAATTGCCATGGTCTATCAAGTAATAAGGAACATGCTTGCATAGGTACCACATCACAATCAACATAATCAGCATATGTAGAGATACTAAAATGTACACGAACAGTACGTGTTACCTTAACCTTGCCGCTGTTGTTGAACCATTGGATGTAGTAAGGATGTGGATCTGGTCTTGTGGTGAGAGATAGCTTCTCCACCATCTCCATGCTAGCCAAGTTGTTGCAACTCCCTCCATCTATGATCACGCGAACAGAACGTTCCTTCACAACTCCCTTTGTATGGAACAAATTATGCCTCTGATTTTGCTCAGCTTGTGTAACCTGCACACTCAAAACACGTTGAGCAACTAAACATTCATACCTGTCAGCATCTTCAGGAGCCATGTATTGCGTCTCATGATCAGAATCGTCTCCACCGTGTTCGTCACGTGTAATAAGAGCCAAAGTCTCCTCATCAAAGTCACTAGCGGACTCATACCCACCATCCTCAGTAACAATCATCACACGCTTAGATGGGCATTCTCTCGCATAATGACCTCCACCCTTGCAACGTCGACAAATAATATCATGTGTTTGCCCTGTTGATGCCATGGATGAAGAAGAGCTCTTTGCAGGCCCAGAAGGTGTGCTCTTGGCAGATAGTGGTGATTGTGCCTGCTTTATTGTATCACGGTTGGAGGTGGCAGCCGACGGAGGCGCCGGTGTAGCAGAACGGGAGGAAGTAGATGATGCACGTGGTGTCCACCCAGAAAACGTTAGTCCGCGCCAATGCCTGTCGATCCTGTACTTCACGTTCAGCTTTACAAGCAAGATGGAATAAACGAGTGATATTAGTATACTCCTTATAGTCTAGAATGGTCTGAATCTCTCTATTTAATCCACCCAGAAAACGTGCAAGCATAGCTTCATTCTCCTCAACAATACCACATCTAATCATGCCAGTTTGTAATTCCTGATAATATTCTTCTACAGAATTTTTTCCTTGTCTTAAGCGCTGTAATTTTCGAAGCAATTCACGTTGATAATATGGTGGAACCCAACGAGTACGCATAGCAGTTTTCAAAGCAGCCCAAGTAGCGGGAATAGGATATAATCTACAATGTTCAGACCACCATACACATGCAAAACTAGTGAAAGCACAAACAGCAGCAGCAACCCGTCTCTCCTCGGGATATTGTAAACATGTAAAACGTTGTTCAGTTTCTAACTCCCAAGTAAGATATATATCAGGAACATATCTACCCTCAAATGGTGGAATATTCAATTTCAGTTTAGGAATATGGACATCATCTCGTACCTGAGGTGGTGGTGCAGGCCTACCATTACGAATATATACCTGAGGTCGACCTGGTGGTGGTGGTGCTGGTGGCTGCACGTAGTGCTGATTTTGATCAACCTCATCCTCATAATCGCCCGCATACTCAACATCCTCCTGGGTACCACCAGCAGCAGTAGCAGGGGCGAAAGAAGCATCAACAACATGAACAGCAGCACTAGAAGTTTGGCCATCCTCAATAGGAACACGCCTCGCTCGTCCATACTGATTCGAAAGGATGCGTTGTTGTTGTTGTTGTTGTTGTTGGAGAGGTGCGTTAGGTGCAGCGGGTGGTGGTGGTGGAAGACGCGCGAGCAATTCATTAAATTTGTTATCGAGCTTTGTTTCGAACGTCTTCTCCATGCCATCTATCTTCTCCATGGCCTCTTCAAATCTGTTTAGCACATCTTGCACCTGTCCACTCATCATTTGCTGAAACTTATCATGAAGCTCCTTGTTCGATAAATTCTCCCAGTCAGTCACGTCGGCTTGTGATCCTGGCATGGTTAGCAGCAATAGAAACACACAAGAATATGATCCTACAGACTACAAACAAGTGGTGGTGGTGGGTGTCACAAATCCGTCAAGCAAAACTCAAATTCTTACCAGTTCTTACCCAGCAGCAGGCGGTGATCGGCAACCGTTGTAGTCAAAAACTCTCAAAGCTTGGATAGAGCGAGTACCAGGGAGAGTCAAACGCACGACGTAGATGTATGTGGAGCTGGGAAGGCTTATAATATGGTAGCAAAAAGGATCAGCAATAATCAATTCAGAGATGCAAAGTTGAATAAACGCTCAACGACGGTACTGTGCTGGTCCTAGGCTAGACCGTGCTAGAGACGCGAGCCTAGAACACTAACAAAATCACGGCGCTGCACGTAAACAAGGGAAAAGCACACTCTGGATTTTTTTTTTCGCTCTTTTTTTTTGCGCTCTTTTTTTTTTGCGCTGCTCTTTTTTTTTTTTTTTTGTGAAAAAATCACTATAATGGCGAGTGTCTCAAAACTCTTCCTAGGTCAAACTGACAGGATGGGCACGAAATTTTTTCGACCAATTTTTTTTTTCGTTTTTTCGACTGCCCGGACCCAAAAACTGGAAACGGGTCAAAAAAAACTTCCTATAATGGCACCTGTCTCAAAACACTCAGAAACACCTAAAAATAGGATAGCCAGAAAAGTTTTCGAAAAATGCGTTTTCGAAAAATTTTGGGCCTAAACGGAGCGTGGTTCCAAACTCTTTTTTTTTTTCCGAAACCTACTCCGGCAAGGAAACACGAATCGGAAACTAGATGGATCCCGAAAACAAACCTAATAAGCAAGGAACTCGGATTGGTGGTGGATATATGGTGGTGGTATATGGTAGCGGTGGTAGTATATGGATATGGATCGGTGGTGGTATATGGACACGGATTGGTGGTGGTATATGGATACGGATTCGAAGTGGTGGTGGTAGATGGCAGGGGCGATGACGATGGTGCAGCGGCGGCGTGACAACTTATGACCAGAACTCGAAACTCTAAAAGACTAGACTCTAAGACCAGCAACTAGACCGACGATGCAACCGCAAATTCAACAAAGCAAAACCCTAAAAAGATTATGCAAAGGCTCAGATTGGTTCGGATATGATGAACTAACCCTAAATTTTTTTTGTGGCTTTTTCGTGGACTATAGGTATGAAGAACAGACTCGATCTAAACTACGAAAAACTGGAAAATCTCACCGAGCAACCTGGAAATCTGATACCACTTGATAAAGGCAAAGGTGTCCCGTCTTTCGATGAGATGATGGATTTCGCTTTGGTGGAAGTCGACTTTGACGATCCAACTACGAACGTGCGAGGACGTCGCGCCTTAGCAATCGCTAAACCAACTCCGAGAGGTTATTGACCACGCCGGAGCACGATCAACCTGACCACGAGGGTCTGTTTCCTGCGAGCAAACGAAGAACAAGCAAGAAACTGAGATTGCAATCTGGATATTGCGAATATAAGATGAAAGCTTTATTGATCAAGGTGGGGTTCTGTGACGCCTTTGTCTGGTCGTTGAACACAAACGAAGTACGCGAAGTTGCAGCTATGGCGAACTTTTAATCTAAACAAAACCCAAAGTCTAAACGGTGCCCTAAGGGCTGTATATATGGAGGAAGAGAGGGGGAATTTCGTGGCCCTTGGTGGAGGGGTCCGAAATCAACCCTATCTCTTGTTTCCCCACACATACGGACTCTAAAAATAGCCTATACTTATGTATTTCGAAATTACTTGGGCCTGGCCCAATAAAAAGGTGACGCAGCACCTATAATAGCCTCTGGACGAAATTTATGAAGTGGCATCTTGTATATTTCGTCCAAGGCTTCATGCACTCTTATGGTGGCTTCAAAGTCCTGAAATCATCACTTGTAACTTCGTTCTGGTTCCCCTTGTGCATGGCATCTTCTCCATGCTTGCTCTTGCTCCAATGTCCATCCTTCTCCAAGCTAGGCCCTTCATTTGTAAGCAAAACAAATGTATCCAATTTAGGATGCATCATATTCTCATGAACATTAGAATCATTACCAAGAAACGAAAGTACCTGATAATTTAATTGGCGTGCGCGAGCTCTAGTAATTGGTCCAGTATATGTAGCAGTAGGGGCTGTGGGTGTAACAATGGTATTGATGTCCTCATCACTCAGATTGGTTCGGATATGATGAACTAACCTAATTTTTTTTTTGTGGCTTTTTCGTGGACTGTAGGTATGAAGAACAGACTCGATCTAATCTACGAAAAACTGTAAAATCTCACCGAGCAACCTGGAAATCTGATACCACTTGATAGAGGCAAAGGTGTCCCGTCTTTCGATGAGATGATGGATTTCGCTTTGGTGGAAGTCAACTTTGACGATCCGACTACGAACGTGCGAGGACGTCGCGCCTTAGCAATCGCTAAACCAACTCCGAGAGGTTATTGACCACGCCGGAGCACGATCAACCTGACCACGAGGGTCTGTTTCCTGCGAGCAAACGAAGAACAAGCAAGAAACTAAGATTGCAATCTGGATATTGCGAATATAAGATGAAAGCTTTATTGATCAAGGTGGGGTTCTGTGACACCTTTGTCTGGTCGTTGAACACAAACGAAGTACGCGAAGTTGCAGCTATGGCGAACTTTTAATCTAAACAAAACCCCAAAGTCTAAACGGTGCCCTAAGGGCTGTATATATGGAGGAAGATAGGGGGAATTTCGTGGCCCTTGGTGGAGGGGTCCGAAATCAACCCTATCTCTTGTTTCCCCACACATACGGACTCTAAAAATAGCCTATACTTATGTATTTCGAAATTACATGGGCCTGGCCCAATAAAAAGGTGACGCAGCACCTATAATAGCCTCTGGACGAAATTTATGAAGTGGCATCTTGTATATTTCGTCCAAGGCTTCATGCACTC
The DNA here is from genome assembly GCA_963921465.1 of Triticum timopheevii. Classification (NCBI taxonomy): domain Eukaryota; kingdom Viridiplantae; phylum Streptophyta; class Magnoliopsida; order Poales; family Poaceae; genus Triticum; species Triticum timopheevii. The sequence goes on along the minus strand of OY997272.1, from coordinate 292,210,774 downwards.
TTATGGTGGCTTCAAAGTCCTGAAATCATCACTTGTAACTCCGTTCTGGTTCCCCTTGCGCATGGCATCATCTCCATGCTTGCTCTTGCTCCAATGTCCATCCTTCTCCAAGCTAGGCCCTTCATTTGTAAGCAAAACAAATGTATCCAATTTAGGCAGCATCATATTCTCATGAACATTAGAATCATTACCAAGAAACGAAAGTACCTGATAATTTAATTGGCGTGCGCGAGCTCTAGTAATTGGTCCAGTATATGTAGTAGTAGGGGCTGTGGGTGTAACAATGGTATTGATGTCCTCATCAGCTAGAGAAGTAGTTTACATAACTGTCACAGCTCCAATGCGATAATCTTGTTAATCAGCAAAGTCGCTAGCCTAAATAAGGAGTTTACAATCGCTTGACTATAAAGTAAAGAGCGGCTAATGGGAGATTGCTTGAGTAGGCTCAGTAAGGGATTACCCGCGGGCAGGGTGAAAGAGCTTTCATTAATAGTATGAACTGGTGGATCAGCAAGATAGCTAGAGCTCCTTAAAGGAAAGCAAAATCCAATTCTATATTATATCAAACTATAAAGCAAAGATGAGGAAGCTGCGCCTTTACTCGCTCGAATTAGAGGAAAAAGGGGATATGCAGCAGTAACAGCTTTTCTTTCAATAGTAAGCAGGAAATGCGAATAAGAGAAGGGTAGAAGAAGCGATCCGCGCATTTCCTTATTTCACAACGGATTTACTCGTTAGAGAAATCATTTCTTAGGTATGCTACATTCTTTGAAGAAAGAGTAGGTTCTGCTATTTAAGACTTAGAGGAAGTGATTTCCGGGAACTAGCAGACCAAGCCAATCAACAAGGAAAGCCTGTCAAGCAAGGAAGCCACCAAGCAAACCTTTAATAAGCATCTCTAGCGCAGTCACTTCTCTATAGAAAGAAAAAACCTGCAGTCAAGACTAGTCACATTAGTGAAACAAGTGATTCGCTGACATTCAATTCAAATAGAAAGAGTAGTCACAGCTGCGACAAGTTGCTCTAAGAGGAAGGAGTTGACTTACTTTCAATTCCTAATACAGCAAGAGCGGATTTTTTTCATGTAGCATTTCTACCCCTATAGGATTTCCCATCTTAACCGAGATGGGTGCCCACCTTGTACGTACCGAGAATGGGTGCAGCCCACCCCATCTAAAGTAGCCTGAAATTCGTTCCTCTACAATCCAGAGCAGTCCGAACATGTACCGCGATCTGGACGGACAAAGAATGCCGTACACTTGAGTGACCCCCTTTTCTGTGACCACCACCAAATTCAAAAGAAGAGGTGAGATAACCCTGCAAAAATCCTTTGTAGCTCTTAAAATATGGGCCAACCTCTCCATTAATATTGATACTCACTGCACCTCCTTCTACCACTTGTTTAATCCAACCTCTCCACTTCTCACTAAAGAAAACCCTTTTTAAGCAAAACCTCTTGTAGAAAATCCCAATTCACCCTGTCATATGCTTTTTCAAAGTCTAGCTTTAGTATGACCCCCTCTTGTTTAGTCCTCCTAAGCTCATGAAACACCTCATGGATAGTGACCACCCCATCTAAAATATTTCCGTTTTTCATAAATGCCGTCTGACTCTTACTCACCACCTTATCTGCAACTCTCTCAAGCCTATTTGTCAGTACTTTAGTCACAATTTTCTAACAAACATAATATAAACATATTGGCCGATATTGCTTGATAGTTGCAGCATCTTTCGTTTTAGGAATCAGAGTAACCACCCCATAATTAAGTCTTCTAAGTTGCAACTCCTCAGCATGCGGGCTATCAAGCATTCTTTTGACCATCTCTTTAACCATCTCCCAAAAATGTTTCTAAAAGATTACTGGTAAGCCATCTGGGCCAGGAGCTGTATTGGTTTTCATCTCTTTAACTACTAAGTCTATTTCCTCCATAGTGAAAGGCTTAGTCAACTCTTCATTGTCTAGTTCTGATAGCATGTGCTCTGTTGACCAAGGGGCTTCCACCAAGAGATATGTCCCCCCTGTCCTCTGAACCAAATAGTCTCTTATAGTAACTAGAAATGTGTTCTTGCAACTCTTTCTCATCTTGTATAACATTTCCTTCATGTTCCAAAGAAGCAATATTACATTTTATGTGTCTTCCATTGGCAGCACTATGGAAGAATGAAGTATTTGCATCTCCCTCAAGTAACCACTGACAAACTGACTGACAATGTGGACTGCATGAGCAATGTCAGGCCGGGTCATAGTGAGGTACACAAGGCTGCCTACAAGATGACGATAGCGACTGGTATCCCTCAAGAGGAGTACCATCACTAGGGCGCAATTGGAGATGGAGCTCCATGGGTGTAGCGGCAGTGTGTGTATCAGTAAGACCTGAGCGTGAGATCAAATCCTGAGTATAGCGATGCTGAGAGAGATAGTAACCATCATTAGTTTGATCAACCTCAATTCCCAGAAAATAACGGAGAGAAAATAAATCCGACATCTTGAATTGCTCACTCAACTTTTATTAACAAAAGCAATGTACTTCTGATCATCTCCAGTGATCAACATATCATCAACATAGAGAAGAAGCAAGGTACGACCGCGGTCAGATGTATGAGTGAAAAGTGCAGGGTCATGCTCACTAGAAGAGAAACCAGCAGCTTGAACCACAGAGCTGAACCGCTCAAACCAAGCACGAGGTGGTTGCTTTTTTCCCATAGAGGGCCTTTCGAAGGCGACAAACATGACCATCAGGAACTTCAATACCCAGAGGTGGCTGCATATAGAAAAAACTCATGTAGATCACCATGAAGGAAAGCATTTTTGACATCCATTTGAGAGATTTGCCAAGATCGAGCTGCAGCCACAGCAATCAGAGTACGAACAGAAATTGAAACAACGCAACCGTACTATCTATTTGCGATAATTTGATTGCTGACAACACGACAACATCAAGCTTCTCTTTCTTATTCTTATTTATATAACTGTCACTTTACCGGGCCGGAAAAGTGACACCGTCACGTCTCAGGGTCATATGCCTGGAACAAGAAGGGTCGTCGTACAATTTCGGCGATTACAAAAAAGAAGGAGGCGAGCTCCCTATCCCTCTTTGTCTTTCCACTTCCCTCGTTCAGGAACAAACACTTCGCCAAATTCTTTTGAGTCCGGGCCCGGTTTTTCCCCACTAACCAATTACGTTACGACCACTGAACAAACTTGGTTGACGAACATGGTTTATGCGCCGCTAATCTAGCGGCTTGTCGAGCATTTGACAAACTCACACCATCCATTTCAAATGGGATTTGTCCCGTGGACACACGAGCAATCCAACTCGTCGGATTTCCTTTTCCTCTTCCCATTCGAACTTCTGCGGGTTTCCCCGTAATAGGAAGATCTGCGAGAACTCTTACCCATATCTTACAATTTCTTCGGAATTGTCCGCTCATAGCACGATGGAATTGTCCGATTGTAGCCCGACGCGCTGCTTCAATGGCTCGATATGAAAGACGACCAGCTCTACAACTTTTGGTGCCATATCTTCCAAAACCAAGTTGTGTACCATCCGGTTCATGACCCCTACTACATCTGCATTTAAAATATTTACTATATTTCGTACGTTTCGGATATAGCACGTCCCTTCTTATTTTGACTATATGAGATCCGCACTTTGACACCTGAAATTCCGTTACGAGTAGATACTTCCGCAGGAGCATAATCGATTTTCTGGTTAAATACATTACAAGATGTTTTTCCATACTTTCCGCATTCAGTTCTAGCTATTTCCGCACCCCCTAATCGACCAGAACAACAAATATGTATCCCCTCCACCCCTTTTGGCATTATTAATGGAATATCCTTCACTATTTTACTAAAAATGGAACGAAATGAGATTGGATTGTTCCTCAGTTGAAAAGAGATGTCTTGAGCAATCAGAGAAGCACTTTGATAAACAGATTTGATCTTTACCGACTCAATTAAGGTATTAGTGTTTGTTCTATTAGACAAAAAAGATCGCATTTTTTGCACTTCGTTCAAATAAGAGTTGTACCCGTACGGAATTATCCTCTTTCTCAGTATGATCTCTATCATCATCTCTATTCCCTTTATCAATTTTCCTATCCTACCTAGGTCTATGAATTTCTCTATCAATTCCATTACCTTATCCTTACCCATGAGGTTCCTACATTTGATCCTAAATTGAGCTAGGAGTTGTTTCCGGGCATACTCAAAAAAAGGGTTATTATACACCCCAACCCCATCCCTTGGAAAAAAGAAGGTAGCACCGAAGAAAGGAAAGAGCGATATGGTGGTTTTTGTTGTTCCCGCGAAGCGAAGATCATTCGCTTGGCGAATGAAGTGGATCAACTGATGAGGACATCAATACCATTGTTACACACACAGCCCCTACTGTTACATATACGGGACCAATTACTAGAGCTCGCGCACGCCAATTAAATTACCAGGTACTTTCGTTTCTTGGTAATGATTCTAATGTTCATGAGAATATGATGCTGCCTAAATTGGATACATTTGTTTTGCTTACAAATGAAGGGCCTAGCTTGGAGAAGGATGAACATTGGAGCAAGAACACGCATGGAGTTGATGGCATGCGCAAGGGGATCAAGAATGGAGTTACAAGTGATGATTTCAGGACTTTGAAGCCACCATAAGGAGTGCATGAAGCCTTGGACGAAATATACAAGATGCCACTTCATAATATTCGTCCATAGGCTATTCTAGGTGCTGCGTCACCTTTTTATTGGGCCAGGCCCATGTAATTTCGAAATACATAAGTATAGGCTATTTTTAGAGTCCGTATGTGTGGGGAAACAAGAGATAGGGTTGATTTCGGACCCCTCCACCAAGGGCCACGAAATTCCCCCTCTCTTCCTCCATATATACAGCCCTTAGGGCACCGTTTAGACTTTGGGATTTGTTTAGTTAAAAGTTAGCCATTGCAACTTCGTGTACTTCGTTTGTGTCCAACGACCAGATCAAGACCGCTTACGGATCCCCACCTTTATCAATACTTCATATATACTCGCAATATTCAGATTGCTTTTATCATATTCTTGCTTGTTCTTCGATTGCTTGCAGGAATAGACCTTCGTGGTCAGGTTGATTGTGCTCCGGCGTGGTCAATAACCTCTCAGAGTTGGTTTAGCGATTGCTAAGGCGCAACGTCGTGCACGTTTGTAGTCGGATCGTCAAAGTCATCTTCACCAAATCGATAGTTATCATCTCATCGAAAGATCGGGACACCCCCGCCTCTATCAAGTGGTATCAGATTTCCAGGTTGCTCGGTGAGATTTTACAGTTTTTCGTAGATTAGATCGAGTCTGTTCTTCATACCTACAGTCCACGAAAAAGCCACAAAAAAAATTAGGGTTAGTTCATCATATCCGAACCAATCTGAGCCTTTGCAAAATCTTTTTAGGGTTTTTGCTTTGTTGAATTTGCGGTTGCATCGTCGTGTCAAGTTGCTGGTCTTAGAGTCTAGTCTTTTAGAGTTTCGAGTTCTGGTCATAAGTTGTCACGCCGCCGCCGCACCATCATCATCCCCCATCTACCACTTTTGCTTATCCGCCACCGCTCTGAATCCGTATCCATATACTACCACCAATCTGTATCCATATACCACCACCGCTACCATATACCACCACCGCTGCCATATACCACAACCATATATCCACCACCAATCCGAGTTCTTCTCGTATTAGGTTTGTTCTTGAGATCAATCTAAATTCCGATTCGTGTTTCCTTGCCTGCGTAGGTCTCGGGAAAAAAAAATTCACGGGCAAAAATTTTTAGGCCAAAATTTTCACGGGCAAATTTTTTTTTCCCTATCCTATTTTTAGGCTTTTCTGAGTCTTTTGAGCCACGTGCCATCATAGTGATTTTTTGTCGCACTTTTTCGTCGTCGCTGCCCTAATTTCCGAAAAAAAAAGTGAATTTTTTTTTCGTGCCCATCCTATCAGTTTGATGAGGGCAGAGTTTTGAGACACTCGCCATTATAGTGATTTTTCGCAAAAAAAAAAGAGGAGCGCAAAAAAAAGGACCGCAAAAAAAAGAGCGAAAAAAAAGAGAGTTCCAGAGTGTGCTTTTCCCTTGTTTACGTGCCGCGCCGTGATTTTGTTGGTGTTCTAGGCTCGCGTCTCTAGCACAGTCTAGCCTAGGACCAGCACAGTACCGTCGTTGAGCGTTTATTCAACTTTGCATCTCTGAATTGATTATTGCTGACCCTTTTTGCTACCATATTATAAGCCTTCCTAGCTCCACATACATCTACGTCGTGCGTTCGACTATCCCTGGTAATCGCTCTATCCAAGCTTTGAGAGTTTTTGACTACAACGGTTGCCGATCACCGCCTGCTGCTGGGTAAGAACTGGTAAGAATTTGAGATTTGCTTGACGGATTTGTGACACCCACCACCACCTCTTGTTAGTAGTCCGTAGGATCATATTCTTGTGTGTTTCTATTGCTGCTAACCATGCCAGGATCACAAGCCGACGAGACTGACTGGGAGAACATGACGAATAATGATTTGCATGATAAATTTCAGCAAATGATGAGTGGACAGGTGCAAGATGTGCTAAACAGATTTGAAGAGGCCATGGAGAAGATAGATGGCATGGAGAAGACGTTCGAAACAAAGCTCGATAACAAGTTTAATGAATTGCTCGCGCGTCTTCCACCACCACCACCCGCTGCACCTAACGCACCTCTCCAACGATAACAACAACAACAACGCATCCTTTCGAATCAGTATGGACGAGCGAAGCGTGTTCCTATTGAGGATGGCCAAACTTCTGGTGCTGCTGTTCATGTTGTTGATGCTTCTTTGGCCCCTGCTACTGCTGCTGCTGGTACCCAGGAGGATGATGAGTATGTGGGCGATTATGAGGATGAGGTTGATCAAAATCAGCACTACGTGCAGCCACCAGCACCACCACCACCAGGTCGACCTCAGGTATATATTCGTAATGGTAGGCCTGCACCACCACCTCAGGTACGAGATGATGTCCATATTTCTAAACTGAAATTGAATATTCCACCATTTGAGGGTAGATATGTTCCTGATATATATCTTACTTGGGAGTTAGAAACTGAACAACGTTTTACATGTTTACAATATCCCGAGGAGAGACGGGTTGCTGCTGCTGTTTGTGCTTTCACTAGTTTTGCATGTGTATGGTGGTCTGAACATTGTAGATTATATCCTATTCCCGCTACTTGGGCTGCTTTGAAAACTGCTATGCGTACTCGTTGGGTTCCACCATATTATCAACGTGAATTGCTTCAAAAATTATAGCGCTTAAGACAAGGAAAAAATTCTGTAGAAGAATATTATCAGGAATTACAAACTGGCATGATTAGATGTGGTATTGTTGAGGAGAATGAAGCTATGCTTGCACGTTTTCTGGGTGGATTAAATAGAGAGATTCAGACCATTCTAGATTATAAGGAGTATACTAATATCACTCGTTTATTCCATCTTGCTTGTAAAGCTGAACGTGAAGTGCAGGATCGACAGGCATTGGCGCGGACTAACTTTTCTGCAGGTCGACCTTCATCATGGACACCACGTGCATCATCTACTTCCACACGTTCTGCTACACCGGCGCCTCCGTCGGCTGCCACCTCCAACCGTGATACAATAAAGCAGGCACATTCACCACTATCTGCCAAGAGCACACCTTCTGGGCCTGCAAAGAGCTCTTCTTCATCCATGGCATCAACGGGGCAAACACATGATATTATTTGTCGACGTTGCAAGGGTGGAGGTCATTATGCGAGAGAATGCCCCTCTAAGCGTGTGATGATTGTTACTGAGGATGGTGGGTATGAGTCCGCTAGTGACTATGATGAGGAGACTTTGGCTCTTATTACACGTGACGAACACGGTGGAGACGATTCTGATCATGAGACGCAATACATGGCTCCTGAAGATGCTGACAGGTATGAATGTTTAGTTGCTCAACGTGTTTTGAGTGTGCAGGTTACACAAGCTGAGCAATATCAGAGGCATAATTTGTTCCATACAAAGGGAGTTGTGAAGGAACGTTCTGTTCACGTGATCATAGATGGAGGGAGTTGCAACAACTTGGCTAGCATGGAGATGGTGGAGAAGCTATCTCTCACCACAAGACCACATCCACATCCTTACTACATCCAATGGTTCAACAACAGCGGCAAGGTTAAGGTAACACGTACTGTTCGTGTGCATTTTAGTATCTCTACATATGCTGATTCTGTTGATTGTGATGTGGTACCTATGCAAGCATGTTCCTTATTACTTGGTAGACCATGGCAATTTGATAAAAATTCTATTCACCATGGTAGAAACAATCAGTGTACTCTTGTTCATAAGGATAAAAATATTACTTTGCTTCCTATGACTCCTGATTCCATTTTGAAAGATGATCTTAATAGAGCTAATAAAGCAAAACAGGAGAAAACTAAGAGTGAAAATCAGATTGTGGCAAAAGAATTTGAGCAACAAATGCAGCCTAATAATAATAAACAATCTAGTGTTGCTTCTGAAATTAAATTGAAAAGTGCATGTTTACTTGCCACCAAATCTGATATTGATGATCTAGATTTTAGCAAATCTGTTTGCTATGCTTTTGTGTGCAAAGAGGCATTATTTTCATTCGAGGACGTGCCTTCCTCTTTGCCTCCTGCTGTCACTAACATTTTGCAGGAGTTCGCTGACGTCTTTCCACAAGACGTGCCACCGGGATTACCACCTATTCGCGGGATTGAGCATCAAATTGACTTAATTCCCGGTGCATCATTACCCAACCGTGCACCATACCGTACCAATCCAGAGGAGACGAAGGAGATTATGCGTCAAGTACAAGAACTGCTCAACAAAGATTATATACGCGAATCCCTTAGTCCTTGTGCTGTTCCTATCATTTTAGTGCCGAAAAAGGATGGTACGTCGCGTATGTGCGTTGATTGTAGAGGCATTAATAATATTACTATTCGTTATCGTCATCCTATTCCTAGGCTAGATGATATGCTTGATGAATTGAGTGGCTCTACAATATTCTCTAAAGTTGATTTGCGTAGTGGATACCATCAAATTCGTATGAAATTGGGAGATGAATGGAAAACAGCATTTAAAACTAAGTTTGGATTATATGAGTGGTTAGTCATGCCTTTTGGGTTAACTAATGCACCTAGTACTTTCATGAGGTTAATGAACGAAGTTTTACGTGCTTTCATTGGACGATTTGTGGTAGTTTACTTTGATGACATATTGATTTATAGCAAATCTTTGGAGGAACATTTGGAACATTTACGTGCTGTTTTTATTGCTCTACGTGATGCACGTTTGTTTGGTAACCTTGGAAAGTGCACCTTTTGCACCGACCGAGTATCTTTTCTTGGCTATGTTGTTACTCCACAGGGAATTGAAGTTGATAAAGCCAAGATTGAAGCTATTGAGAGTTGGCCACAGCCCAAAACGGTCACACAAGTGAGGAGTTTCCTTGGCCTCGCTGGATTCTATAGGCGTTTTGTGAGAGATTTCAGCACCATTGCTGCACCTCTCAATGAGCTTACAAAGAAAGATGTGCCTTTTCTGTGGGGTACCGCACAGGAAGAAGCCTTCTCGGTATTGAAAGATAAGTTGACACATGCTCCTTTACTCCAACTTCCTGATTTTAATAAGACTTTTGAGCTTGAATGTGATGCTAGTGGAATTGGATTAGGAGGTGTGTTATTACAAGATGGCAAACCTATTGGATACTTTTCTAAAAAATTGAGTGGGCCTAGTCTGAATTATTCTACTTATGAATAAAGAATTATATGCTCTTGTTCGGACTTTAGAAACATGGCAACATTATTTATGGCCCAAAGAATTTGTTATACATTCTGATCATGAATCTTGGAAACATATTAAAAGTCAAGCTAAACTGAATCGTAGACATGCTAAATGGGTTGAATTCATTGAGACTTTCCCTTATGTCATTAAACACAAGAAGGGAAAAGAAAATGTTATTGCTGATGCATTGTCTCGTCGCTATACTATGCTTTCACAACTTGACTTCAAAATATTTGGTTTGGAGACCATCAAAGATCAATATGTGCATGATGCTGATTTTAAAGATGTAATGCAGAATTGTAAAGAAGGAAGAATGTGGAACAAGTTTGTCGTTAACGATGGATTTGTGTTTCGTGCTAACAAGCTATGCATTCCAGCTAGCTCCGTTCGTCTTTTGTTGTTGCAGGAGGCGCATGGAGGAGGATTAATGGGACACTTTGGCGTGAAGAAGATGGAGGACGTACTTGCTACACATTTCTTTTGGCCAAAGATGAGACGGGATGTTGAGCGTTTTATTGCTCGCTGCACTACATGTCAAAAAGCTAAGTCCCGACTCAATCCTCATGGTTTATATATGCCTTTGCCTGTACCTAGTATTCCTTGGGAGGATATATCTATGGACTTTGTTTTAGGTTTACCTCGAACAAAGAAGGGGAGGGATAGCATATTTGTTGTCGTGGATAGATTCTCGAAAATGGCACACTTTATACCATGTCATAAAAGCGATGATGCTGTTAATGTTGCTGATTTGTTCTTTCGTGAAATTATTCGCTTGCATGGTGTGCCAAATACTATTGTTTCAGATCATGATACTAAATTTCTTAGCCACTTTTGGAGATGTTTATGGGCTAAGTTGGGGACTAAACTGCTATTTAGTACTACTTGTCACCCTCAAACTGATGGACAAACTGAAGTAGTCAATAGAACATTGTCTACTATGCTTAGGGCTGTTTTGAAGAATAATAAGAAAATGTGGGAAGAATGCTTGCCTCATATTGAATTTGCTTATAATCGTTCATTGCATTCAGAGCTCGCGCACGCCAATTAAATTATCAGGTACTTTCGTTTCTTGGTAATGATTCTAATGTTCATGAGAATATGCTGCTGCCTAAATTGGATACATTTGTTTTGCTTACAAATGAAGGGCCTAGCTTGGAGAAGGATGAACATTGGAGCAAGAACACGCATGGAGTTGATGGCATGCGCAAGGGGATCAAGAACGGAGTTACAAGTGATGATTTCAGGACTTTGAAGCCACCATAAGGAGTGCATGAAGCCTTGGACGAAATATACAAGATGCCACTTCATAATATTCGTCCATAGGCTATTCTAGGTGCTGCGTCACCTTTTTATTGGGCCAGGCCCATGTAATTTCGAAATACATAAGTATAGGCTATTTTTAGAGTCCGTATGTGTGGGGAAACAAGAGATAGGGTTGATTTCGGACCCCTCCACCAAGGGCCACGAAATTCCCCCTCTCTTCCTCCATATATACAGCCCTTAGGGCACCGTTTAGACTTTGGGATTTGTTTAGTTAAAAGTTAGCCATTGCAACTTCGTGTACTTCGTTTGTGTCCAACGACCAGATCAAGACCGCTTACGGATCCCCACCTTTATCAATACTTCATATATACTCGCAATATTCAGATTGCTTTTATCATATTCTTGCTTGTTCTTCGATTGCTTGCAGGAATAGACCTTCGTGGTCAGGTTGATTGTGCTCCGGCGTGGTCAATAACCTCTCAGAGTTGGTTTAGCGATTGCTAAGGCGCAACGTCGTGCACGTTTGTAGTCGGATCGTCAAAGTCATCTTCACCAAATCGATAGTTATCATCTCATCAAAAGATCGGGACACCCCCGCCTCTATCATCAACCTCTTTTGGCTCGGGCCAAACACTTTTTCTCGCTGGTAGAGCTTTCTAAAAAAAAGCGATGCGAGAGCGTATTCTCTTATCTAAGCTTCCTCCCTTCGCTCCCCCCATCGTAGATGGTTCAGCCACACCCGGTGCCACGAAATGATTGAGAACTAGGACGGGGTCGAAATGCATTTTATTCTTAGTATTAAAAAAGTATTGCATGACCGAATAATTCAAGGAGGGGCGCACAGCGGGGAGGGTCCTTTTTAGTAGATGACTCGTCGGGCCGTCAGAGCGGGCCTTCTTTGGTAAAAATAACTTGATTCTATTCCTTTTTAGTAAGGAGGCGGCATTTCCCATAAGGAAAGGTATGTCATTTACAACCCCGGCGTATTGAGGCCGCTTGAAGGCCCCGCTCACCCGAAGTGATTTATCAAAATTCTTCTTTCTCGATGGTGATCGGTCATGGTATCCATAACGTTGCATCTTTTTCGGCCAAATCCGGATTTCGTTTTGCTTCTCCCGGTCGATCGACTCGACTCTTTTCCCTGCCCCCCGGCCTCTCACTTCGTTTCGTTCTTCCTCTGTACCCTCGCTTGAATGAAGACACCCGATCGGCCCGACTTTCCCAAATGTCGGCCACCAGCCCTTTTCCTGTAGTACGGGTCTTGATTTCTTGTCTTGTTTTCGTTTTAGTCGTGGTGATCGCCCGGGAAGAAAGAAATGAATGAATGTCCTTTTGGGAAAATGTAGAATAATACACCTACCGAGACAAAAGCCAAGGGCGAGTTTCGTAGGTGGACGTATCGAACTAAAATAAGATCTAAGATTGACATCTTGATACAATGATTTACCATAATAATAAATAGAGTCAATGGTGACAGAGCCGTGGGAAGAGCCGCTTATTTTTTGCGGCGGGGGCTTCCATTCACCAGCGCAGACTACATACACGTGCTCTCTGAATCGTGCTAGATAGTCACCCATCACACGGCTCTCAAACCCAACCTATGGTGGATCCCGGGGGACAAAGCAAAGTCAAAGCGCTTGATCCTTTGCCCCATACTTTGAGATCTTCCTCCCCGCCGATCAAGCAGCAACGTAGCTCGTGATAGGCTTAGCTTAAGCCGCTAACGTTCGGTTCGGATAAGTAAAGTCCCTTCGGTCGGTTCGCTCAGGTGGTCTTCCTTTATTTGCCCTAACGTTCAGAGTTGTTCTGGTTTGAGAAAGGAGCACCGCCAAGTCCACTAGGGGCGCCCTGAATGAATAAGAAATGGACAGCTGAGGTCAGGCTTGCATGAAAAAAGAAGATAATAAGTTAGATGTACACACCTGAGGTTGGTAAGAACTGAGGGACAATGCCCCCCCCCCTCACTGGGCCCATCAGCGAAAGCAACTGCTACTTAATCGTAGGTTTGCTTTCGTGCAAGGCCCCCGCTGCTGGAACAGGCGGTTGTCATTTTCAAGTAAACGCCCCGCCCCCTTTCTTTGCCCGCCGGCCGCCTAGCTCGTTATTCTTTGAGATCTGGATAGAGTCTCGCTTCGGGGCGGGGGAAGCATGGATTCGATAGATCTATCGAATCCATGCTGCAAGCAGCAAGCGTAGGCTAAAAAGGCAATAGTCTAACATTGGGGTAGGGCGCGCCAAAACAACCGGGGGCCCCGGAGGGGTCAGTACAAAAGTACTATATTCTTTCCACTTACTTTCATTGGCTAGCTGCCTTTTGTAGCGCGCGTACTCTGATCCTCTTCTACGAATCTACAACTCTCTTTACTAAGCGAGACTTCATCTATATCCCTAAAAGTGGATTTGGATTCCCATTTATTCTTTGAATGACAGCTTCAACTAGGCTCCACCTTAGAGAGGGTTTTCGGTTTGAATCAAGATAGGGTCAGGGGCGCGTCGGAACGGTAGCTGCTTACTCTCATCCGAGAGTCCAATCTCTTTTGTGCTTGCTTTTGTGTCTTTGAATAAAAAAGAAAGAAGGGGGTCGATTTAGGCTCCTTCCCTTCCACTGCATAGCTACGCTATCAGGTACTACGAGCCCTCTGCCCCACGCATCTAACCAGCTCGCGTGGTTCACCGGTTCCACCGAAAACTCTCATTTGTTGAAGCGGAGCATAGAGTGGCGTCGAGCGAGAAAGGTCTCTTTTTTGGTTTATTCACTGATCTGAAATGAAACTTAGCACTTGTTTTTTTATTGATTCCTGGGGCTAGGCGTTCGCAGAATCAGTCTATCCGAACCGCAGACGCACTTTTCAGATCAGTGACGGCCTCTCCAGCAGAGCTGGGCGCCGGGGCCCTGGATGCGCTAGCGATCGGCACATTAGGGGAGTACTTGCCCGGGTTTCTCGGCCTGGTATCCTTATCCTCGCGTTCATGATATCTACATTCAACTGTGCCCCGGAGACACGGTCGAAGCACGCCCGCCCCGTGTGCGTCTTTCACGACATGCTCTGGTCCCGGGTTTCTTCCTGTGGTCTTCTAGCGTTAGAAGAAGTCGTGTCCGTCCCGGACATCTGCAACGTCCTCTCACGCCTTTTTTGGGGGGACAAACAAAGATCAGGAAAAGACGGACCGAACCCATTCGGTGACTTTCGCGGTCGCCCTCACTGAACCGACTTGGATCTGAACTTGATGAGGACATGACTACCTTGGATACGACCAAAAATATTGCATATATGCATATTTGTCAGGTGATTTCTAGTGCAAACTATTCAATAATCTATTTATGTTATCCAGAACAAAAATACTTCACACACTTTTGTGTTTTGTCTAATTGCAGGTGTATGGGACATTTGTACAATCCACATATGAAGATAAGGAAGAAAGATATGTTTATTTGTTGTCCAAAAAGTTCTCTCACGTCACTTTTGGCCCAAGAGAAGATAGAGTCCAAGTCTCTCACGTTCTGGATTCAGATTCGGACTGCACAGACGTACCTGACTCAAAACGTACACAAGTTTTTCATACGAACTCCGAATTGGGTGATTCTTTTTTTGTTGGAAACTAGATTTCGTGCACTTTCCAACCCAATTGGAATCACCTTCAAATTCGTGCGGAGCATTGAGTTGTGGACGAAACAATCTGATGCTGCAGCAGAATCCGAGTCAAACTACAAGTCCAAAGGTGTTACATCACCTCCACTTGGGCCCATTGGCCTTGTACGACCTAGATTTAGTTTTAGGCTGCCTTGGGACGTCCTCCCACCTCCTTGGCCGCCACCCCTTGCTCCTATATAAGTAGATCCATCTAGTAGCTTTTCCTTGGGATTTGTTTAGTTAAAAGTTAGCCATTGCAACTTCGTGTACTTCGTTTGTGTCCAACGACCAGACCAAGACCGCTTACGGATCCCCACCATTATCAATACCTCATATATATTTGCAATATTCAGATTGCTTTATCATATTCTTGCTCGTTCTTCGATTGCTTGCAGGAATAGACCTTCGTGGTCAGGCTGACCGTGCTTCCGGCATCGTCAGTAACCTCAGGAGATTGGTTTAGCGATTGCTAAGGCGCAATGTCGTGCTCGTTTGTAGTCGGATCGTCAAAGTCGTCTCCACCAAATCGATAGTTATCATCTCATCGAAAGATCGGGACCCTCCGCCTCTATCAAGTGGTATCAGTTTTCAGGTTGCTCGGTGAGAATTTCCAGTTTTCCTAGATTAGATTTATTTTCTTACCTATTGTCCAAGAAAAAGCCACAAAAAAAGAGTTAGATCTATTCATCCTTGGTCCAAGCTAGTCTGAGCCTTTGCAATTTTCTTTTCATTGCTTGCATAGTTGAATTATCGGTTGCATCGTCGTGTCGAGTTGCTGGTCTTAGTGTCTAGTTCGTTTAGAGTTTCGAGTTCTGTTCACCTTAGTCACACCACCACTGCATCATTATCTCTTCCGCTGTCCACCACCCATCCATCAATTTCCACCACGTGCTACCCACCATTCATTGTCATAATAATAGTTGAGATCGTTCACATCTTCGCTTGATCCAATCTGCGTCTTATCTAGTTTGTTTTGGAAAGAGGGAGAAAAAAAGAGAGAAAAAAACGAGAAAAAAAAAGAGAAAAAAAGTCAGAGAAAAAAAGGAGACGTGCCACCACCTTTGCAAATACTTCGATTCAGATTCGGACATTTTGTGTCTCTATCAGAACTACGATTCAGATCAAGTCTTACCGAAATTGGATTTCCTTTTCGTGCCATATGTCGCTTAGACTTTACTTTTTCCCCTTTCCGCCCTTTCCTCTATTTGTTCGATAGGGTCTTCATTTTATTCGAATTCTAAACCCATTGTCGTCCACAGTTTCCTTGTCGACGCGAAGGGGCCAGCAGCCCCCAAACCAAAGTCTGAGATCAGAACTCATACCGCGGTTGTGGCTTGAAGGCCGCATGCAAGTTCTGAAATATTTAGAGAGTATGTGTTAGTACGAGATCACGCTATCAACTTATTTCATCTTTCTCGATGATTAGGACAAAATTGTATCCCTTAGGAACCGTACATGCACCTTTGTTTGGATGCCGATCTAATATTGTTACAATACGAAATACTTGAAGGCCACACGCAATTGACTCACCTACATTTTATGCTCCCACCCTTTTGTAGAAAAAGCCTCTGCCTCTGGGGAAGTGCTCACATCAACTCCAATTTGGATGGAGCTTCTCGATGGGTTAGAGCGTTTGCGAACCAAAAAGGGGAAAAACCCATCCTCCAAAGTAGTGAAGTGAGCCAGTACAATAAGACAATAGGTCTCATGGGCCAAGCTTGCTATCAGGCAGTGAGTGGGAATCAATCCTGAAAGAGAGAAGGTCTAGTGCTCTCAGAAAATATTTGATTCGCCGAAAAATTGGCTTTATCAGACCAATCCATGTTCAGAAGCCTTCCATCAAAAGTCAGTGGTCTAGGCCGCTTTCCTTGACTTTGAGTTGGATCTCATTCTTCTTCCCGGCACAAAAAGAGGGTAGACTTCATCCGAGACACATGGGTTCTTTTGCTTCCTTCAAAGAACTCGTCTTTGAGCCTCTAAAAAGAAGGGCATAGTATCCCAGCCACCTAGACCACCTAAAAGGAAGGAATTGGTCTTTCGCTTTGAGTGATCCAATCATTGGTGAATGGGTTCAGTAAGGTAGAAGGAAAGGGCCCCTCCCGACCTGGGAAATTCACAGCAGGAAAGACTGGCGCCGATCAGCGAAAGCGAACCCTTCAGTACATCGCGTTCAGCCCTCCCTCAAAATCCCATTTGTTTTATTGAGGAATCACTCTTGATCCTCTAAAGGCTCTTCTCCGTCTATAACTCAAAGTCCATCTGTCTCTCGTGGAAGCGCTTTAGAGTGCCTAGAAGATCCAGCAAACGGGGGTGCCAATGCTGTCTGATGAGGACATGACTACCTTGGATATGACCAAAAATATTGCATATATGCATATTTGTCAGGTGATTTCTAGTGTAAACTATTCAATAATCTATTTATGTTATCCAGAACAAAAATACTTCACACACTTTTGTGTTTTGTCTAATTGCAGGTGTATGGGACATTTGTACAATCCACATATGAAGATAAGGAAGAAAGAGATGTTTATTTGCTGTCCAAAATGTTCTCTCACGTCACTTTTGGCCCAAGAGAAGATAGAGTCCAAGTCTCTCACGTTCTGGATTCAGATTCGGACTGCACAGACGTACCTGACTCAAAACGCACACAAGTTTTTCATACGGACTCCGAATTGGGTGATTCTTTTTTTGTTGGAAACTAGATTTCGTGCACTTTCCAACCCAATTGGAATCACCTTCAAATTCGTCCGGAGCGTTGAGTTTTGGACGAAACAATCTGATGCTGCAGCAGAATCCGAGTCAAACTACAAGTCCAAAGGTGTTACATCACCTCCACTTGGGCCCATTGGCCTTGTACGACCTAGATTTAGTTTTAGGCTGCCTTGGGACGTCCTCCCACCTCCTTGGCCGCCACCCCTTGCTCCTATATAAGTAGATCCATCTAGTAGCTTTTCCTTGGGATTTGTTTAGTTAAAAGTTAGCCATTGCAACTTCGTGTACTTCGTTTGTGTCCAACGACCAGACCAAGACCGCTTACGGATCCCCACCTTTATCAATACTTCATATATACTCGCAATATTCAGATTGCTTTTATCATATTCTTGCTTGTTCTTCGATTGCTTGCAGGAATAGACCTTCGTGGTCAGGTTGATTGTGCTCCGGCGTGGTCAATAACCTCTCAGAGTTGGTTTAGCGATTGCTAAGGCGCAACGTCGTGCACGTTTGTAGTCGGATCGTCAAAGTCATCTTCACCAAATCGATAGTTATCATCTCATCGAAAGATCGGGACACCCCCGCCTCTATCAAGTGGTATCAGTTTTCAGGTTGCTCGGTGAGAATTTCCAGTTTTCCTAGATTAGATTTATTTTCTTACCTATTGTCCAAGAAAAGGCCACAAAAAAGAGTTAGATCTATTCATCCTTGGTCCAAGCCAGTCTGAGCCTTTGCAATTTTCTTTTCATTGCTTGCATAGTTGAATTATCGGTTGCATCGTCGTGTCGAGTTGCTGGTCTTAGTGTCTAGTTCGTTTAGAGTTTCGAGTTCTGTTCACATTAGTCACGCCACCGCTGCATCATTATCTCTTCCGCTGTCCACCACCCATCCATCAATTTCCACCACGTGCTACCACCATTCATTGTCATAATAATAGTTGAAATCGTTCACATCTTCACTTGATCCAATCTGCATCTTATCTAGTTTGTTTTGGAAAGAGGGAGAAAAAAAAGAGAGAGAAAAAACGAGAGAAAAAAAACGAGAGAAAAAAAAAGAGAAAAAAAAAGTCAGAGAAAAAAAAGGAGAAAAAAAAATCAAAAAAACCGGCACAAACTTTTTTGGAGGAAAGTTGGAGACAAAGTTGTTGTATATCCTGCTTGGCAGTTGTTTCTCATCATTATCTTCACTGCCGTTGTGATCTTCACTTATATCTTGCTGTCAAGAGCTACTTAGTATCCTTCATTGATGCTAGTTGTGCTACGCCGTGACCTCATTAGTGTTCTAGGCTCGCGTCTCTAGTCCGGTCTAGCCTAGGACCAGCACAGTACCGTCGTTGAGCGTTTATTCAACATTGCATCTTTGAATTGATCATTGCTAATCTTTTGCTACCATATATAGCCAACCCAGCTCCACATATTTCTACACCGTGTATACGTACGCTACCCTGGCAATCGCTTTACTCAATATTCGGAGTTACTTGACACCGCTGGTTGCCGATCACCGCCTGCTGCATGGTAAGAACTTGTAAGACATTGATATTTGCTTTACTGTGAGCGTTTTACCACCACATCCAAGTAGTTATAGGAACATTATTTTTGGGTTTTGTTTCTTGTTCTACTAATCATGACAGGATCCAGAGTCAATTCATGGGCTTTGTCGATCGCGGGAGACGTGCCACCACCTTTGCAAATACCACAACCGTCACGAGAGGTGCACAAACATCCAAATGCACATGATCAGGTTAATGTATCTATACCACCATTTAATGGCCGTTTTAAACCTGCTTTATATATTGAATGGGAGTTCGACATAAAAAATATATTTGCTTCCCATAATTTCGATGAACATAAAAAGGTTAAGGTTGCGGTTGGTTCTTTCACTGGTTATGCTTTGGTTTGGTGGAGTGAATATTGTCGGTTACACCCTGATTATATACCTACTACTTGGGATGATTTGAAACTTGCCATGCGACATACTTTCGTCCCTGCTTATTATACTCGTGACATGATTAAGAAGTTGCAACACTTAAAACAAGGTAGTGAAACTGTAACAAAATATTATGATGATTTACAAACTACCTTGTTGCATTCCTCTTTAGAAGAAAGTGAAGATGATTTTATGGATAGATTTTGGGGAGGATTAAACCGTGATATTCAAGAGATACTAATTCATGAAGAGTGTTATCCTATGGACCATTTGTTTCATCTTGCTTGCAAAGCTGAACAGGAAATAAAACGACGTGTTGGCCACGAGGAGAACAAGCGCATGGTGCACATTCCAAGAGTTGATATGATTGTTCCTTCAACTACTAGGCATACTATGACAACCACATCCGTTGTTGTCAGGACTACATCACCTCCACCATGTGACACATCGCCCCCGAGAGTGGCTACATCATCTGAGTTGATCATAAGAGGTAATGACAAAGGTACTGCTCTTCCATCTCTACATGAGAATGATGAATGCCTTGTCAATTTGAATGCACCATCTGATGAGCTACCCACTACTTTGATCACACCACCTATTTTAGAGGACTACGTTGATAATTTGACTTTGCCATGTGATCAAACAACTGAAATACCAACAATTTTGAGTGCACCCATTGAATTAACTATTGATGCAAAAGAACCAATGTTTAATCATTTTGATATGACCTCTAATCTTGGTGATGATTCTGTGTTGAATGACTTATTACATGTTTGCTTATTTAAGCATGTTGTAGCATGTAAATTTGATGCAAGTAAGGTTTATTCACCAATGTTGGGATGGTTTAATGATGAACATTGTCAATCTTTTGAAATGAATAAGAGCTTCACTTATATGTGCAAACTGAGTTGCAATATTTTCATGCCTTCTACTTCTTGTGCTAATTTTTTGGCTTTAGATTTTATGAACTATGCAAGTTACTCATCTATTCATGTGTCATATATGCAAAAATCAAGGGAAGTAAAAATGGATGACATATACATATACAACATGTACACCTTGTCTCTTTTGTGAGCCACATTTCAGATTAAGCAACGCCGAGGACGGCTTTATTTTCAAGAAGGGGAGGATGATGAGGACATGACTACCTTGGATATGACCAAAAATATTGCATATATGCATATTTGTCAGGTGATTTCTAGTGTAAACTATTCAATAATCTATTTATGTTATCCAGAACAAAAATACTTCACACACTTTTGTGTTTTGTCTAATTGCAGGTGTATGGGACATTTGTACAATCCACATATGAAGATAAGGAAGAAAGAGATGTTTATTTGCTGTCCAAAATGTTCTCTCACGTCACTTTTGGCCCAAGAGAAGATAGAGTCCAAGTCTCTCACGTTCTGGATTCAGATTCGGACTGCACAGACGTACCTGACTCAAAACGCACACAAGTTTTTCATACGGACTCCGAATTGGGTGATTCTTTTTTTGTTGGAAACTAGATTTCGTGCACTTTCCAACCCAATTGGAATCACCTTCAAATTCGTCCGGAGCGTTGAGTTGTGGACGAAACAATCTGATGCTGCAGCAGAATCCGAGTCAAACTACAAGTCCAAAGGTGTTACATCACCTCCACTTGGGCCCATTGGCCTTGTACGACCTAGATTTAGTTTTAGGCTGCCTTGGGACGTCCTCCCACCTCCTTGGCCGCCACCCCTTGCTCCTATATAAGTAGATCCATCTAGTAGCTTTTCCTTGGGATTTGTTTAGTTAAAAGTTAGCCATTGCAACTTCGTGTACTTCGTTTGTGTCCAACGACCAGACCAAGACCGCTTACGGATCCCCACCTTTATCAATACTTCATATATACTCGCAATATTCAGATTGCTTTTATCATATTCTTGCTTGTTCTTCGATTGCTTGCAGGAATAGACCTTCGTGGTCAGGTTGATTGTGCTCCGGCGTGGTCAATAACCTCTCAGAGTTGGTTTAGCGATTGCTAAGGCGCAACGTCGTGCACGTTTGTAGTCGGATCGTCAAAGTCATCTTCACCAAATCGATAGTTATCATCTCATCGAAAGATCGGGACACCCCCGCCTCTATCACTGTCCCAAGACCAGATCACGGTAGGTAGCTGCTTTAAAGAGGTTGGGAGACAGACTGGTGAACAATCTTCTTCTTGTTTTCTCCGACCTAGAGCACTCTTTTTTTCAATCGTACGAAGAAACTCCGTGAAAAACCCAGCTATCACTCCTATGAGACGGCTAACTCCCAACTCCCGATACATTCTTTAGAGTCGACCAAAGGACTCGTTGGTTTGGACATAGTTTCTTTGTTCCTGTGTTTCTGTTTTGCTCTCCCCCTTTTTTCACTTAGTTTAGTTGGAATTGAAAGAGAACTTCCTTCAGTTTTTCTTTTTTTTGGTTGAAAGAGGCAGACCCCTACTTCAATTGTCATCTGACGCCTCTACCCGCCCTTGGTGTTCGTAGATTCGTTTTGCCAGTTAGGGTTTGTGTGGTGGGTTTCGATGATCTCGGGTAGCTCCTCACTTGGATGAGGACTGGGGAAAGAAGATTGCGGGAGAGATCGGTGAAGAAGTGGAACTAAAGGATACTATAACCAAAGCTTAAAATGGGGGGATGAGGCTGATGTTGAGCCGGGTGATGAAGCAACTTCACCCCAGCAAGAAGCCTAGTGAGCGGTTGACATGGCGGAAGGTCGTTCTACCTTTCCCTGTGCCAACAAAGCAGGCATACTTGATTGACTCTTTGGGGCTCGTGAGAGACATTCATATTACTGCGTTCTGTGATCGTAGATCGTCAGGATTCATCATTGTATATCCGAGATCTGAAAGTGTGGCAAATGGATTTGAAGGCATGGAAAGAGGCCGCCCTCGTGCAAGACTTCTTTATTCTCCCGATTTCCCTCCTCCAGTTGGATTGACACGAAAGTCCAGTGATAACGTTGAAGTACTTTAAAGAGTCCCTTTTAGCCCCCGCTTTATCATAGGAAGAAGAAGAGTAATCTAGTTTAGGGGTAAGTGCCCTTTTGTTGCCAATATCTAGAGTCCTGTTGTGTCGATAGAGCTCGGAAAACTCCTCTTTTAGTGATGGATTCTAGTAGCCCTATGCCTAGATTGCACAAGAACTACTCCGCTTCTATATTGGAAAACACTGTGTTTGAGCTTCTGAAAAGAAATGAAGCTGTTACCTGATCCAAGCAGATAAGATGCTCACGGCCTGTCCTGAGCACTACGGAGATATTTCTTGATCCACATGAGAGTCAGCTCCCTACACCTACACCGGATTATGTCAATGAGAGCTTGCCAATAGAGATACTTCTGACTTAGAGGCACCGGAGTTGGCCAACTCAAATTGCATTGACAGCGAACCCTTGGTAGATGATTCAGAGCAAGATCAGATTCTTGATGATTTTTCCCTTTGTTTGATCGAGCGATGCCGAATCTTTATAGCGCATTTCCACCTATCCATGCTTTACGACTTGTCGCCATGAAGCACATGCCTGCGAAACCTTCTTATTCTACAGAATAAATAATAAAGTACTTAGAATGAATGGACTAAAGATCCACTTTTCAAAAGGGACGGCTCCGCCTACATGTGAAGATCTTTCAAGCAAAAATAATGGGTAGCCATGAGAAATCTCGATCGGCGACTCTGATACCATGATATCATTGGTCGAAGAATTCCTTGCCTCGCGGGACACGTAAAGAGACCTACCCACCACCCTTGTGCGTGCGAACCTAACAAGAGATGTTGATGCCAGCTACACCGCGCTTTCTTTCCGACCGACCTGACGTTCCGAGGAGAAGAAGGAATGGTTGTATGCATGCGCCGGACGCCTATCAAAAAGTAAAAGAAACCATGGATGGGGAGAAAGAAATCCCTACTTACTTGACAGGTTTCCGGGTCTCAGAAACATAGAAAGGATTTCACAAATAGGATAAATGTCCAGTGAGGACATCTCCTTGCTTGCTTTTTCATTGACTGATTCTAGTGGCTGGCCCAGTGAGAGAATTACCAGTGTCTGTCATTAGACTTTATCTTTCCACGGTGAACTCCTTTGTTGTTGAAAATCGGCTGGCTGGATTGACCTTTGGGATTGAGTCACTCGTACATTGAATCAGAGTATTTCGTATAACTCTTACTTAACAGACTTAGTGGACTGATTGATTGTTTCTTAGTTAGGATTTTCTATTCCTCCTAGCTTGCGAAATTCCCCTCTGCACTTGCAGCTTTAATAAGAAGTAGTAGATGGGAGTAAGGGCTCGGCTGGTGAGTAGTAGGAGTAAGGGCCCGGCTAGTGAGAACTAGCTTATACTATCTTTCTGGTGTAAGAGCATCTCGCTTATACTTTCGGAGATCTCTCTCGTAATTCGTAGATCTAAAAGCCTAATCTAGAAAAGGGTTTTTCTCAGAGCCATAAGTCAAAAAAATAAGTCCAAATTCCGCAAGAGCTTGACAAGCAATCCTTCCTACACAACTCATCGGCGGTGCCTGCTTGACTTTTATCTTCGATTCAACCTTGGTATTCTCCTTTCTGAAACTTACTAAGACTATTGAAAGCTTTTTCAATGATTCAAAAAAGCATCCCTAGTATAAGAAGCTGTACCTGACCTACTCCTACTATAGTATTAGAAAAAATAAGAAGCTTTCAAAACGCCACTACTATATCTAATATGCCCCGCCAGACCAAGAGTGAGGAGCTTGACTGAACCTCTGAGCGAGCTATTAGTACCTTCTTCCTGAAGAGTAGTAGCCTTCATTCATAGCCTGACCAACTCGTTCGTACGCTAGTCAGCTATGAATTTCTAGTCAGGTTGCTATTCCCTTCTATTGAAGGCTTTTTACCACTATCATACATGACTTTTTTTTCGCCCTTCTTTTTAGAACTCATATAATACTGCTGCCCTTTCACTTGCTTCTGCCTTTTCACAAGAATTAAGATAGTGTCCTCCCTGAATTGAGAAAGAAGAGAGAATACCTATGTGCTGCTATGCCTATGGTCCAGAATTGCTATCCGTACGACCTTGGTCTTTGATTGTATAAAAAATACATACTAAGCAAGTAAGCCTGCCTAAAAGCATTTCTTTTTGACACCTCTTCTCTCGATTTGAAGAGATTACACATCACTGCGAACGAACTTATTCACTCTTCGAAGCCCCCACCACCTTCTTTCTTTGAGCTGAGCACTTTACTTCAGCTGTGGTCATTGCCTACCGGTAAACTCCCATACTTCCTTCTTTTGTTCGAGGGAGGCCATACATCTTCCTTCTTTGGTTGGATCCAGGTCAGAAAGTTATAGGAAGGTTGTGTGCGCAAACAAGTCTGAATTAAGAAGAAGGGGAGCGAGCAGTACACTACCCATTTGGGTATTGGCAAATCACAGTCATACTTCTTAGAGCAGGGTGGAGCACCAGCACCTTAAGCTGCACCAGTATCTTAGTAAGATAGACACCGATTAAGAAACCGAGAAGTCTAGATTATGGAGACTCTCTAAGTTTTTCTCTGATTTCCTGTGTCTGTACTACTTCACTTTAGACCCGGCATATTGTATGTATCCTTCGCCCTTATTTTAAGTTCAGAGA
Source organism: Triticum timopheevii (assembly GCA_963921465.1). Lineage (NCBI taxonomy): Eukaryota > Viridiplantae > Streptophyta > Magnoliopsida > Poales > Poaceae > Triticum > Triticum timopheevii. The sequence continues at coordinate 292,185,809 of OY997272.1, read as the reverse complement.
ATCCGCCTTCACCCTTCGGAGAAAACATGGTGGCCGGAGACAAGGTATGTAGATTAATAGAGTAGCTCTTACTTTTTGAATATATCATTGATCAAAACTGGGTTCTCATGGATGAAGTGTTTGAGTAGACAAAAGAAGAAGAAGCTGCTACACAAAGTGAAAACCGGTGCTAAGAGCAGGATATTCTTATCTATGAGAGAGAACTGGTAGAGAAGTGCTAAAAGTAAGTGTAAGTTAACGAGCATGAACCTCCTCGTTGAGCAGCCGCCTGAGCTTTCTCTTTGTTTAGAATTGAAAGAGAAGTTTTTGGTAGTGGAGTGCGTGGTGTATTAAAAGTGGATATAGACCCCGGACAAGAAAGCCTTTTCTTAAGCACAAATGCGGTACTATTTTTAGCAAGCAATCTCTTCTACAATAGGCGGTCTGATCAATCCAAAATATTGAGGCTGGATTGAGATTTCTCTCTAAATCAAACCGGATTGGAATGCAGGTATAAACTAGCAGCAACCAATAGAGGAGTCAGCCGGTTATGATGCAGCAATAGGTAGACCACTCAGAGACTGAATACAGCTAACATTAGCTGCAAGTGCACCATCACTAACAGGAATTGTAATGGTCTCAAGCATGTGCTTCCTTTCTTCTTGAAGGACCTTGTTTTAAACTTTCTTAATGTCAGGAAGTAGAAGTACGGTGAAATAGATCGAGTATCAAGTATATTAGTGTGTAAGGGTTTCAATGCAGACTTTGATGGGGATCAAATGGCTCTTTCTGGAATTGACTTTTGAAAGCCATCAACCAGAGAACGAAGAATCACTGTGTCCGCCGCAAGAGCAAGAGAAGAGAAAGGACACGACCTCTAAGCGAGTGCGAGGCGAGATCTGCGAAACCAATTTGATGCATCCAACGGGCAGCAGTATTGAGGCGACGTGGCCTACCTGAGTGTAGTCACCACAATTTGAGAGTCCATCATAATTTTTTCCCTCACCTTATTCTGTTGAGCTCTATTCTCCTCCGCAATTCTCTTCTCGTTCGCATGAGCAAAATTCAGAGAACTAGTTATTTTCCTCTTGTGCCCATACAATTGGTTCCGCTTTGCTCCGCATCATCTGGAATCTCGCGCGATTCGTCTCGAGATAAAGATACCTTACCATTAAAATCATCTTCTTCCCATTGCTATTTCTTTTCGCACGCCTTGCTTCATACGGAGTACCTGATATCATCTACCACTCTTTCCAATCTTGCCCTCAGCGAACTGGTCGACTCAAAATCCGCCCCAGCTTTACCATCGGCCTTCGATTTCATTTGTTCGCTTTTATAGAGCTTTTCCTTTTACCTAATGCCGGCTACCGACAACTCTTGCTATCCAATCCTGACCCAATGTACTCCATACTGAGGGGTATGGCGCATACCCATACCCATGACCAACCTGTAAGGTGTTCCCTAGTGAACTGCATTTCTGGGAACATCAATAGAAAAATGACTGTGCACTCTAATTTGGTAGAGAAATATATTACAACATTGTTTAGCTGTCTATACTCTGACTCTGCATTCAAATAGGGGTCAAAATGCTTGGTGTCCAACCAGATATCCACAGAGAATAGTCAGTATTAGTTTACCATTTTCTAGTACATATTTCTAAACCAATTGCATCTCTGGTAACTCTGAAATTACTTGAATCAGTATTGCTATGAGATCCCCTCTCCAGTACTGCATGTTCCCTTGCCGCTCCAGTTGGTTTACTCCCAAAGACATGATTAGTACCACCAGAGCTTGAATCAATCATTCCATCCCCAACTCCTACATCAGAAACAACAGTGAGAAAAAACTCTTCCATTCTATCTATGGTAGATAAAGGAGCTTCAAAGCCGTAGCCATCCTCATGGCCTTTTCACCCTACAGCCGTTGCACTTTTTTTATTAAATGAAATAGTTCGTTTTCTCGCTCTTAACTTGAAAGTACTAACTAAATAGGGGCATGGAGAAATAAAGAAGTGTGGGGGAGAAGCAGCCGAGCTCATTCCCTTCCATTCCTGCTCTATAGTAGGGGTTATGTCCCCCTTTCCTAGTGAGAGCAATACGCAATGCTGCTACGAATAGAGATAGTGCCCTATCCACTGCAAAACGGTACTCTGCTTCAACCACACGGTATGGCTCCCTCATTTCAAACCAAGCTGTAGACCGAGTAGGAAACAACTAAAGGTTCCGGTCCAAAGGTAAGAAGATCCGTTGGTTGAAAATCCGTATCAATTGTTACTGGTTCTCCCGTTCTTGGTACTGTGTCATGTGACTCTAAAGCCCCAACTAGGCTAGATCGAGATCTTGGTCCTTGCTAGGCTTACTCGCGTAAATAACCCCCATGTCTTAGGTGTTCTCGGGGGTAAGCGAGTCAGTACAATCGGTTGCACAACCGTCCAGTCCATATCATAATTGTCATAATCAATCATATCAGTAGGTGGCATACTTGCCTGCTCAAGTCCATCTACTATGGATGTGGGCTTGGACCAAGCCATCCCCAAACACTGAACCGGATCTTGAAAACGGGACTGAACTGAATCCGACTTCTTGTGATAGAGGCGGGGGTGTCCTGATCTTTCGATGAGATGATAACTATCGATTTGGTGAAGATGACTTTGACGATCCGACTACAAACATGCACGACGTTGCGCCTTAGCAATCGCTAAACCAACTCTGAGAGGTTATTGACCACGCCGGAGCACAATCAACCTGACCACGAAGGTCTATTCCTGCAAGCAATCGAAGAACAAGCAAGAATATGATAAAAGCAATCTGAATATTGCGAGTATATATGAAGTATTGATAAAGGTGGGGATCCGTAAGCGGTCTTGGTCTGGTCATTGGACACAAACGAAGTACACGAAGTTGCAATGGCTAACTTTTAACTAAACAAATCACAAGGAAAAGCTACTAGATGGATCTACTTATATAGGAGCAAGGGGTGGCGGCCAAGGAGGTGGGAGGACGTCCCAAGGCAGCCTAAAACTAAATCTAGGTCGTACAAGGCCAATGGGCCCAAGTGGAGGTGATGTAACACCTTTGGACTTGTAGTTTGACTCGGATTCTGCTGCAGCATCAGATTGTTTCGTCCACAACTCAACGCTCCGGACGAATTTGAAGGTGATTCCAATTGGGTTGGAAAGTGCACGAAATCTAGTTTCCAACAAAAAAAGAATCACCCAATTCGGAGTCCGTATGAAAAACTTGTGTGCGTTTTGAGTCAGGTACGTCTGTGCAGTCCGAATCTGAATCCAAAACGTGAGAGACTTGGACTCTATTTTCTCTTGGGCCAAAAGTGACGTGAGAGAACTTTTTGGACAGCAAATAAACATCTCTTTCTTCCTTATCTTCATATGTGGATTGTACAAATGTCCCATACACCTGCAATTAGACAAAACACAGAAGTGTGTGAAGTATTTTTGTTCTGGATAACATAAATAGATTATTGAATAGTTTGCACTAGAAATCACCTGACAAATATGCATATATGCAATATTTTTGGTCATATCCAAGGTAGTCAAGTCCTCATCAGTTGGAAAGTGCACGAAATCTAGTTTCCAACAAAAAAAGAATCACCCAATTCGGAGTCCGTATGAAAAACGTGTGTGCGTTTTGAGTCAGGTATGTCTGTGCAGTCCGAATCTGAATCCAGAACGTGAGAGACTTGGACTCTATCTTCTCTTGGGCCAAAAGTGACGTGAGAGAACTTTTTGGACAGCAAATAAACATCTCTTTCTTCCTTATCTTCATATGTGGATTGTACAAATGTCCCATACACCTGCAATTAGACAAAACACAAAAGTGTGTGAAGTATTTTTGTTCTGGATAACATAAATAGATTATTGAATAGTTTGCACTAGAAATCACCTGACAAATATGCATATATGCAATATTTTTGGTCATATCCAAAGTAGTCATGTCCTCATCATCCTCCCCTTCTTGAAAATAAAGCCGTCCTCGGCGTTGCTTAATCTGAAATGTGGCTAACAAAAGAGACAAGGTGTACATGTTGTATATGTATATGTCATCCATTTTTACTTCCCTTGATTTTTGCATATATGACACATGAATAGATGAGTAACTTGCATAGTTCATAAAATCTAAAGCCAAAAAATTAGCACAAGAAGTAGAAGGCATGAAAATATTGCAACTCAGTTTGCACATATAAGTGAAGCTCTTATTCATTTCAAAAGATTGACAATGTTCATCATTAAACCATCCCAACATTGGTGAATAAACCTTACTTGCATCAAATTTACATGCTACAACATGCTTAAATAAGCAAACATGCAATAAGTCATTCAACACAGAATCATCACCAAGATTAGAGGTCATATCAAAATGATTAAACATTGGTTCTTTTGCATCAATAGTTAGTTCAATGGGTGCACTCAAAATTGTTGGTATTTCAGTTGTTTGATCACATGGCAAAGTCAAATTATCAACGTAGTCCTCTAAAATAGGTGGTGTGATCAAAGTAGTGGGTAGCTCATCAGATGGTGCATTCAAATTGACAAGGCATTCATCATTCTCATGTAGAGATGGAAGATCAGTACCTTTGTCATTACCTCTTATGATCAACTCAGATGATGTAGCCACTCTCGGGGGCGATGTGTCACATGGTGGAGGTGATGTAGTCCTGACAACAACGGATGTGGTTGTCATAGTATGCCTAGTAGTTGAAGGAAGAATCATATCAACTCTTGGAATGTGCACCATGCGCTTGTTCTCCTCGTGGCCAACACGTCGTTTTATTTCCTGTTCAGCTTTGCAAGCAAGATGAAACAAATGGTCCATAGGATAACACTCTTCATGAATTAGTATCTCTTGAATATCACGGTTTAATCCTCCCCAAAATCTATCCATAAAATCATCTTCACTTTCTTCTAAAGAGGAATGCAACAAGGTAATTTGTAAATCATCATAATATTTTGTTACAGTTTCACTACCTTGTTTTAAGTGTTGCAACTTCTTAATCATGTCACGAGTATAATAAGCAGGGACGAAAGTATGTCGCATGGCAAGTTTCAAATCATCCCAAGTAGTAGGTATATAATCAGGGTGTAACCGACAATATTCACTCCACCAAACCAAAGCATAACCAGTGAAAGAACCAACCGCAACCTTAACCTTTTTATGTTCATCGAAATTATGGGAAGCAAATATATTTTTTATGTCGAACTCCCATTCAATATATAAAGCAGGTTTAAAATGGCCATTAAATGGTGGTATAGATACATTAACCTGATCATGTGCATTTGGATGTTTGTGCACCTCTCGTGACGGTTGTGGTATTTGCAAAGGTGGTGGCACGTCTCCCGCGATCGACAAAGCCCATGAATTGACTCTGGATCCTGTCATGATTAGTAGAACAAGAAACAAAACCCAAAAATAATGTTCCTATAACTACTAGGATGTGGTGGTAAAACGCTCACAGTAAAGCAAATATCAATGTCTTACAAGTTCTTACCATGCAGCAGGCGGTGATCGGCAACCAGCAATGGTGCTGAAATCTCTCACAAAACGCCTATAGAATCCAGCGAGGCCGAGGAAACTCCTCACTTGTGTGACCGTTTTGGGCTGTGGCCAACTCTCAATAGCTTCAATTTTGGCTTTATCAACTTCAATTCCCTGTGGAGTAACAACATAGCCAAGAAAAGATACTCGGTCGGTGCAAAAGGTGCACTTTCCAAGGTTACCAAACAAACGTGCATCACGTAGAGCAATAAAAACAGCACGTAAATGTTCCAAATGTTCCTCCAAAGATTTGCTATAAATCAATATGTCATCAAAGTAAACTACCACAAATCGTCCAATGAAAGCACGTAAAACTTCATTCATTAACCTCATGAAAGTACTAGGTGCATTAGTTAACCCAAAAGGCATGACTAACCACTCATATAATCCAAACTTAGTTTTAAATGCTGTTTTCCATTCATCTCCCAATTTCATACGAATTTGATGGTATCCACTACGCAAATCAACTTTGGAGAATATTGTAGAGCCACTCAATTCATCAAGCATATCATCTAGCCTAGGAATAGGATGACGATAACGAATAGTAATATTATTAATGCCTCTACAATCAACGCACATACGCGACGTACCATCCTTTTTCGGCACTAAAATGATAGGAACAGCACAAGGACTAAGGGATTCGCGTATATAACCTTTGTCGAGCAGTTCTTGTACTTGATGCATAATCTCCGTCGTCTCCTCTGGATTGGTACGGTATGGTGCACGGTTGGGTAATGATGCACCGTCAATCTGATGCTCAATCCCTCGAATGGGAGGTAATTCCGGTGGCATGTCTTGTGGAAAGACGTCAGTGAACTCCTGCAAAATGTTAGTGACAGCAGGAGGCAAAGAGGAAGGCACGTCCTCGAATGAAAATAATGCCTCTTTGCACACAAAAGCATAGCAAACAGATTTGCTAAAATCTAGATCATCAATATCAGATTTGGTGGCAAATAAACATGCACTTTTCAATTTAATTTCAGAAGCAACACTAGATTGTTTATTATTATTAGGCTGCATTTGTTGCTCAAATTCTTTTGCCACAATCTGATTTTCACTCTTAGTTTTCTCCTGTTTTGCTTTATTAGCTCTATTAAGATCATCTTTCAAAATGGAATCAGGAGTCATAGGAAGCAAAGTAATATTTTTATCCTTATGAACAAGAGTATACTGATTGTTTCTACCATGGTGAATAGAATTTTTATCAAATTGCCATGGTCTACCAAGTAATAAGGAACATGCTTGCATAGGTACCACATCACAATCAACATAATCAGCATATGTAGAGATACTAAAATGCACACGAACAGTACGTGTTACCTTAACCTTGCCGCTGTTGTTGAACCATTGGATGTAGTAAGGATGTGGATGTGGTCTTGTGGTGAGAGATAGCTTCTCCACCATCTCCATGCTAGCCAAGTTGTTGCAACTCCCTCCATCTATGATCACGCGAACAGAACGTTCCTTCACAACTCCCTTTGTATGGAACAAATTATGCCTCTGATTTTGCTCAGCTTGTGTAACCTGCACACTCAAAACACGTTGAGCAACTAAACATTCATACCTGTCAGCATCTTCAGGAGCCATGTATTGCGTCTCATGATCAGAATCTTCTCCACCGTGTTCGTCACGTGTAATAAGAGCCAAAGTCTCCTCATCATAGTCACTAGCGGACTCATACCCACCATCCTCAGTAACAATCATCACACGCTTAGAGGGGCATTCTCTCGCATAATGACCTCCACCCTTGCAACGTCGACAAATAATATCATGTGTTTGCCCTGTTGATGCCATGGATGAAGAAGAGCTCTTTGCAGGCCCAGAAGATGTGCTCTTGGCAGATAGTGGTGATTGTGCCTGCTTTATTGTATCACGGTTGGAGGTGGCAGCCGACGGAGGCGCCGGTGTAGCAGAACGTGTGGAAGTAGATGATGCACGTGGTGTCCATGATGAAGGTCGACCTGCAGAAAAGTTAGTCCGCGCCAATGCCTGTCGATCCTGCACTTCACGTTCAGCTTTACAAGCAAGATGGAATAAACGAGTGATATTAGTATACTCCTTATAATCTAGAATGGTCTGAATCTCTCTATTTAATCCACCCAGAAAACGTGCAAGCATAGCTTCATTCTCCTCAACAATACCACATCTAATCATGCCAGTTTGTAATTCCTGATAATATTCTTCTACAGAATTTTTTCCTTGTCTTAAGCGCTGTAATTTTTGAAGCAATTCACGTTGATAATATGGTGGAACCCAACGAGTACGCATAGCAGTTTTCAAAGCAGCCCAAGTAGCGGGAATAGGATATAATCTACAATGTTCAGACCACCATACACATGCAAAACTAGTGAAAGCACAAACAGCAGCAGCAACCCGTCTCTCCTCGGGATATTGTAAACATGTAAAACGTTGTTCAGTTTCTAACTCCCAAGTAAGATATATATCAGGAACATATCTACCCTCAAATGGTGGAATATTCAATTTCAGTTTAGGAATATGGACATCATCTCGTACCTGAGGTGGTGGTGCAGGCCTACCATTACGAATATATACCTGAGGTCGACCTGGTGGTGGTGGTGCTGGTGGCTGCACGTAGTGCTGATTTTGATCAACCTCATCCTCATAATCGCCCACATACTCATCATCCTCCTGGGTACCAGCAGCAGCAGTAGCAGGGGCCAAAGAAGCATCAACAACATGAACAGCAGCACCAGAAGTTTGGCCATCCTCAATAGGAACACGCTTCGCTCGTCCATACTGATTCGAAAGGATGCGTTGTTGTTGTTGTTGTCGTTGGAGAGGTGCGTTAGGTGCAGCGGGTGGTGGTGGTGGAAGACGCGCGAGCAATTCATTAAACTTGTTATCGAGCTTTGTTTCGAACATCTTCTCCATGCCATCTATCTTCTCCATGGCCTCTTCAAATCTGTTTAGCACATCTTGCACCTGTCCACTCATCATTTGCTGAAATTTATCATGCAAATCCTTATTCGTCATGTGCTCCCAGTCAGTCTCGTCGGCTTGTGATCCTGGCATGGTTAGCAGCAATAGAAACACACAAGAATATGATCCTACAGACTACTAACAAGAGGTGGTGGTGGGTGTCACAAATCCGTCAAGCAAATCTCAAATTCTTACCAGTTCTTACCCAGCAGCAGGCGGTGATCGGCAACCGTTGTAGTCAAAAACTCTCAAAGCTTGGATAGTGATGAGGACATGACTACCTTGGATATGACCAAAAATATTGCATATATGCATATTTGTCAGGTGATTTCTAGTGCAAACTATTCAATAATCTATTTATGTTATCCAGAACAAAAATACTTCACACACTTTTGTGTTTTGTCTAATTGCAGGTGTATGGGACATTTGTACAATCCACATATGAAGATAAGAAAGAAAGAGATGTTTATTTGCTGTCCAAAAAGTTCTCTCACGTCACTTTTGGCCCAAGAGAAGATAGAGTCCAAGTCTCTCACGTTCTGGATTCAGATTCGGACTGCACAGACATACCTGATTCAAAATGCACACAAGTTTTTCATACGGACTCCGAATTGGGTGATTCTTTTTTTGTTGGAAACTAGATTTCGTGCACTTTCCAACCCAATTGGAATCACCTTCAAATTCGTCCGGAGCGTTGAGTTGTGGACGAAACAATCTGATGCTGCAGCAGAATCCGAGTCAAACTACAAGTCCAAAGGTGTTACATCACCTCCACTTGGGCCCATTGGCCTTGTACGACCTAGATTTAGTTTTAGGCTGCCTTGGGACGTCCTCCCACCTCCTTGGCCGCCACCCCTTGCTCCTATATAAGTAGATCCATCTAGTAGCTTTTCCTTGGGATTTGTTTAGTTAAAAGTTAGCCATTGCAACTTCGTGTACTTCGTTTGTGTCCAACGACCAGACCAAGACCGCTTACGGATCCCCACCTTTATCAATACTTCATATATACTCACAATATTCAGATTGCTTTTATCATATTCTTGCTTGTTCTTCGATTGCTTGCAGGAATAGACCTTCATGGTCAGGTTGATTGTGCTCCGGCGTGGTCAATAACCTCTCAGAGTTGGTTTAGCGATTGCTAAGGCGCAACGTCGTGCACGTTTGTAGTCGGATCGTCAAAGTCATCTTCACCAAATCGATAGTTATCATCTCATCGAAAGATCGGGACACCCCCGTCTCTATCAAGTGGTATCAGTTTTCAGGTTGCTCGGTGAGAATTTCCAGTTTTCCTAGATTAGATTTATTTTCTTTCCTATTGTCCAAGAAAAAGCCACAAAAAAGAGTTAGATCTATTCATCCTTGGTCCAAGCCAGTCTGAGCCTTTGCAATTTTCTTTTCATTGCTTGCATAGTTGAATTATCGGTTGCATCATCGTGTCGAGTTGCTGGTCTTAGTGTCTAGTTCGTTTAGAGTTTCGAGTTCTGTTCACATTAGTCACGCCACCGCTGCATCATTATCTCTTCCGCTGTCCACCACCCATCCATCAATTTCCACCACGTGCTACCCACCATTCATTGTCATAATAATAGTTGAGATCGTTCACATCTTCACTTGATCCAATTTGCATCTTATCTAGTTTGTTTTGGAAAGAGGGAGAAAAAAAAGAGAGAAAAAAACGAGAGAAAAAAAGAGAGAAAAAAAAAGAGAGAAAAAAAGTCAGAGAAAAAAAAAGGAGAAAAAAAATCAAAAAAATCGGCACAAACTTTTTCAGAGGAAAGTTGGAGACAAAGTTGTTGTATATCCTGCTTGGCAGTTGTTTTTCATCATTATCTTCACTGCCGTTGTGATCTTCACTTATATCTTGCTGTCAAGAGCTACTTAGTATCCTTCATTGATGCTAGTTGTGCTACGCCGTGACCTCATTAGTGTTCTAGGCTCGCGTCTCTAGTCCGGTCTAGCCTAGGACCAGCACAGTACCGTCGTTGAGCGTTTATTCAACATTGCATCTTTGAATTGATTATTGCTAATCTTTTGCTACCATATATAGCCAACCCAGCTCCACATATTTCTACACTGTGTATACGTACGCTCCCCTGGCAATCGCTTTACTCAATATTCGGAGTTACTTGACACCGCTGGTTGCCAATCACCGCCTGCTGCATGGTAAGAACTTGTAAGACATTGATATTTGCTTTACTGTGAGCGTTTTACCACCACATCCTAGAAGTTATAGGAACATTATTTTTGGGTTTTGTTTCTTGTTCTACTAATCATGACAGGATCCAGAGTCAATTCATGGGCTTTGTCGATCGCGGGAGACGTGCCACCACCTTTGCAAATACCACAACCGTCACGAGAGGTGCACAAACATCCAAATGCACATGATCAGGTTAATGTATCTATACCACCATTTAATGGCCGTTTTAAACCTGCTTTATATATTGAATGGGAGTTCGACATAAAAAATATATTTGCTTCCCATAATTTCGATGAACATAAAAAGGTTAAGGTTGCGGTTGGTTCTTTCACTGGTTATGCTTTGGTTTGGTGGAGTGAATATTGTCGGTTACACCCTGATTATATACCTACTACTTGGGATGATTTGAAACTTGCCATGCGACATACTTTCGTCCCTGGTTATTATACTCGTGACATGATTAAGAAGTTGCAACACTTAAAACAAGGTAGTGAAACTGTAACAAAATATTATGATGATTTACAAACTACCTTGTTGCATTCCTCTTTAGAAGAAAGTGAAGATGATTTTATGGATAGATTTTGGGGAGGATTAAACCGTGATATTCAAGAGATACTAATTCATGAAGAGTGTTATCCTATGGACCATTTGTTTCATCTTGCTTGCAAAGCTGAACAGGAAATAAAACGACATGTTGGCCACGAGGAGAACAAGCGCATGGTGCACATTCCAAGAGTTGATATGATTGTTCCTTCAACTACTAGGCATACTATGACAACCACATCCGTTGTTGTCAGGACTACATCACCTCCACCATGTGACACATCGCCCCCGAGAGTGGCTACATCATCTGAGTTGATCATAAGAGGTAATGACAAAGGTACTGATCTTCCATCTCTACATGAGAATGATGAATGCCTTGTCAATTTGAATGCACCATCTGATGAGCTACCCACTACTTTGATCACACCACCTATTTTAGAGGACTACGTTGATAATTTGACTTTGCCATGTGATCAAACAACTGAAATACCAACAATTTTGAGTGCACCCATTGAATTAACTATTGATGCAAAAGAACCAATGTTTAATCATTTTGATATGACCTCTAATCTTGGTGATGATTCTGTGTTGAATGACTTGTTGCATGTTTGCTTATTTAAGCATGTTGTAGCATGTAAATTTGATGCAAGTAAGGTTTATTCACCAATGTTGGGATGGTTTAATGATGAACATTGTCAATCTTTTGAAATGACTAAGAGCTTCACTTATATGTGCAAACTGAGTTGCAATATTTTCATGCCTTCTACTTCTTGTGCTAATTTTTTGGCTTTAGATTTTATGAACTATGCAAGTATCTCATCTATTCATGTGTCATATATGCAAAAATCAAGGGAAGTAAAAATGGATGACATATACATATACAACATGTACACCTTGTCTCTTTTGTTAGCCACATTTCAGATTAAGCAACGCCGAGGACGGCTTTATTTTCAAGAAGGGGAGGATGATGAGGACATGACTACCTTGGATATGACCAAAAATATTGCATATATGCATATTTGTCAGGTGATTTCTAGTGCAAACTATTCAATAATCTATTTATGTTATCCAGAACAAAAATACTTCACACACTTTTGTGTTTTGTCTAATTGCAGGTGTATGGGACATTTGTACAATCCACATATGAAGATAAGAAAGAAAGAGATGTTTATTTGCTGTCCAAAAAGTTCTCTCACGTCACTTTTGGCCCAAGAGAAGATAGAGTCCAAGTCTCTCACGTTCTGGATTCAGATTCGGACTGCACAGACATACCTGATTCAAAATGCACACAAGTTTTTCATACGGACTCCGAATTGGGTGATTCTTTTTTTGTTGGAAACTAGATTTCGTGCACTTTCCAACCCAATTGGAATCACCTTCAAATTCGTCCGGAGCGTTGAGTTGTGGACGAAACAATCTGATGCTGCAGCAGAATCCGAGTCAAACTACAAGTCCAAAGGTGTTACATCACCTCCACTTGGGCCCATTGGCCTTGTACGACCTAGATTTAGTTTTAGGCTGCCTTGGGACGTCCTCCCACCTCCTTGGCCGCCACCCCTTGCTCCTATATAAGTAGATCCATCTAGTAGCTTTTCCTTGGGATTTGTTTAGTTAAAAGTTAGCCATTGCAACTTCGTGTACTTCGTTTGTGTCCAACGACCAGACCAAGACCGCTTACGGATCCCCACCTTTATCAATACTTCATATATACTCACAATATTCAGATTGCTTTTATCATATTCTTGCTTGTTCTTCGATTGCTTGCAGGAATAGACCTTCATGGTCAGGTTGATTGTGCTCCGGCGTGGTCAATAACCTCTCAGAGTTGGTTTAGCGATTGCTAAGGCGCAACGTCGTGCACGTTTGTAGTCGGATCGTCAAAGTCATCTTCACCAAATCGATAGTTATCATCTCATCGAAAGATCGGGACACCCCCGTCTCTATCAGATAGAGCGATTACCAGGGAGTGTCAAACGCACGACGTAGATGTATGTGGAGCTGGGAAGGCTTATAATATTGTAGCAAAAAGGGTCAGCAATAATCAATTCAGAGATGCAAAGTTGAATAAACGCTCAACGACGGTACTGTGCTGGTCCTAGGCTAGACTGTGCTAGAGACGCGAGCCTAGAACACTAACAAAATCACGGCGCTGCACGTAAACAAGGGAAAAGCACACTCTGGTTTTTTTTTCGCTCTTTTTTTTTTTGCGAAAAATCACTATAATGGCGAGTGTCTCAAAACTCTTCCTAGGTCAAACTGACAGGATGGGCACGAAATTTTTTCGACCAATTTTTTTTTTCGTTTTTTCGACTGCCCGGACCCAAAAACTGGAAACGGGTCAAAAAAAACTTCCTATAATGGCACCTGTCTCAAAACACTCAGAAACACCTAAAAATAAGATAGCCAGAAAATTTTTCGAAAAATGCGTTTTCGAAAAAAAAATTCGAAAAATTTTGGGCCTAAACGGAGCGTGGTTTCCAGACTCTTTTTTTTTCTTTTTTCTTTTTTCTTTTTTTTTTCCGAAACCTACTCCGGCAAGGAAACACGAATCGGAAACTAGATGGATCCCGAAAACAAACCTAATAAGCAAGGAACTCGGATTGGTGGTGGATATATGGTTGTGGTATATGGCAGCGGTGGTGGTAGCGGTGGTAGTATATGGATATGGATCGGTGGTGGTATATGGACACGGATTGGTGGTGGTATATGGATACGGATTCGGAGTGGTGGTGGTAGATGGCAGGGGCGATGATGATGGTGCGGCGGCGGCGTGACAACTTATGACCAGAACTCGAAACTCTAAAAGACTAGACTCTAAGACCAGCAACTAGACCGACAATGCAACCGCAAATTCAACAAAGCAAAACCCTAAAAAGATTATGCAAAGGCTCAGATTGGTTCGGATATGATGAACTAACCCTAATTTTTTTTGTGGCTTTTTCGTGGACTATAGGTATGAAGAACAGACTCGATCTAAACTACGAAAAACTGGAAAATCTCACCGAGCAACCTGGAAATCTGATACCACTTGATAGAGGCAAAGGTGTCCCGTCTTTCGATGAGATGATGGAAATCGCTTTGGTGGAAGTCGACTTTGACGATCCGACTACGAACGTGCGAGGACGTCGCGCCTTAGCAATCGCTAAACCAACTCCGAGAGGTTATTGACCACGCCGGAGCACGATCAACCTGACCACGAGGGTCTGTTTCCTGCGAGCAAACGAAGAACAAGCAAGAAACTAAGATTGCAATCTGGATATTGCGAATATAAGATGAAAGCTTTATTGATCAAGGTGGGGTTCTGTGACGCCTTTGTCTGGTCGTTGAACACAAACGAAGTACGCGAAGTTGCAGCTATGGCGAACTTTTAATCTAAACAAAACCCAAAGTCTAAACGGTGCCCTAAGGGCTGTATATATGGAGGAAGAGAGGGGGAATTTCGTGGCCCTTGGTGGAGGGGTCCGAAATCAACCCTATCTCTTGTTTCCCCACACATACGGACTCTAAAAATAGCCTATACTTATGTATTTCGAAATTACATGGGCCTGGCCCAATAAAAAGGTGACGCAGCACCTATAATAGCCTCTGGACGAAATTTATGAAGTGGCATCTTGTATATTTTGTCCAAGGCTTCATGCACTCTTATGGTGGCTTCAAAGTCCTGAAATCATCACTTGTAACTCCGTTCTGGTTCCCCTTGCGAATGGCATCATCTCCATGCTTGCTCTTGCTCCAATGTCCATCCTTCTCCAAGCTAGGCCCTTCATTTGTAAGTAAAACAAATGTATCCAATTTAGGCAGCATCATATTCTCATGAACATTAGAATCATTACCAAGAAACGAAAGTACCTGATAATTTAATTGGCGTGCGCGAGCTCTAGTAATTGGTCCAGTATATGTAGCAGTAGGGGCTGTGGGTGTAACAATGGTATTGATGTCCTCATCACCCGAGAGTGGTTACATCATCTGAGTTGATCATAAGAGGTAATGACAAAGGTACTGATCTTCCATCTCTACATGAGAATGATGAATGCCTTGTCAATTTGAATGCACCATCTGATGAGCTACCCACTACTTTGATCACACCACCTATTTTAGATGACTACGTTGATAATTTGACTTTGCCATGTGATCAAACAACTGAAATACCAACAATTTTGAGTGCACCCATTGAATTAACTATTGATGCAAAAGAACCAATGTTTAATCATTTTGATATGACCTCTAATCTTGGTGATGATTCTGTGTTGAATGACTTATTGCATGTTTGCTTATTTAAGCATGTTGTAGCATGTAAATTTGATGCAAGTATGGTTTATTCACCAATGTTGGGATGGTTTAATGATGAACATTGTCAGTCTTTTGAAATGAATAAGAGCTTCACTTATATGTGCAAACTGAGTTGCAATATTTTCATGCCTTCTACTTCTTGTGCTAATTTTTTGGCTTTAGATTTTATGAACTATGAAAGTTACTCATCTATTCATGTGTCATATATGCAAAAATCAAGGGAAGTAAAAATGGATGACATATACATATACAACATGTACACCTTGTCTCTTTTGTTAGCCACATTTCAGATTAAGCAACGCCGAGGACGGCTTTATTTTCAAGAAGGGGAGGATGATGAGGACATGACTACCTTGGATATGACCAAAAATATTGCATATATGCATATTTGTCAGGTGATTTCTAGTGCAAACTATTCAATAATCTATTTATGTTATCCAGAACAAAAATACTTCACACACTTTTGTGTTTTGTCTAATTGCAGGTGTATGGGACATTTGTACAATCCATATATGAAGATAAGGAAGAAAGAGATGTTTATTTGCTGTCCAAAAAGTTCTCTCACGTCACTTTTGGCCCAAGAGAAGATAGAGTCCAAGTCTCTCACGTTCTGGATTCAGATTCGGACTGCACAGACGTACCTGACTCAAAACGCACACAAGTTTTTCATACGGACTCCGAATTGGGTGATTCTTTTTTTGTTAGAAACTAGATTTCGTGCGCTTTCCAACCCAATTGGAATCACCTTCAAATTCGTCCGGAGCGTTGAGTTGTGGACGAAACAATCTGATGCTGCAGCAGAATCCGAGTCAAACTACAAGTCCAAAGGTGTTACATCACCTCCACTTGGGCCCATTGGCCTTGTACGACCTAGATTTCGTTTTAGGCTGCCTTGGGACGTCCTCCCACCTCCTTGGCCGCCACCCCTTGCTCCTATATAAGTAGATCCATCTAGTAGCTTTTCCTTGGGATTTGTTTAGTTAAAAGTTAGCCATTGCAACTTCGTGTGCTTTGTTTGTGTCCAACGACCAGACCAAGACCACTTTTCGGATCCCCACCATTATCAATACTTCATACATATTCGCGATATTCAGATTGCTTTTATCATATTCTTGCTTGTTCTTCGATTGCTTGCAGGAATAGACCTTCGTGGTCAGGTTGATCGTGCTCCAGCGTGGTCAATAACCTCTCGGAGTTGGTTTAGCGATTGCTAAGGCACAACGTCGTTGCACGTTTGTAGTCGGATCGTCAAAGTCGTCTCCACCAAATCGATAGTTATCATCTCATCGAAAGATCGGGACACCCCTTTGCCTCTATCAACTTGTGTGACCGTTTTGGGTTGCGGTCAACTCTCAATAGCTTCAATCTTGGCTTTATCAACTTCAATTCCCTGTGGAGTAACCACATAGCCAAGAAAAGATACTCGATCGGTGCAAAAGGTGCACTTCCCAAGGTTAACAAACAAACGTGCATCACGTAAAGCAATAAAAACAGCACATAAATGTTCCAAATGTTTCTCCAAAGATCTGCTATAAATCAGTATATCATCAAAATAGACTACCACAAATCTTCCAATAAAAGCACATAAAACTTTGTTCATTAATCTCATGAAAGTACTAGGTGCATTAGTTAACCCAAAAGTCATGACTAACCACTCATATAATCCAAACTTAGTTTTAAATGCCGTTTTCCATTCATCTCCCAATTTCATACGAATTTGATGGTATCCACTACGCAAATCAACATTGGAGAATATTGTAGAGCCACTCAATTCATCAAGCATATCATCAAGCCTAGGAATAGGATGACGATAACGAATAGTAATATTATTAATGCCTCAACAATCAACACACATACGTGATGTACCATCCTTTTTCGGCACTAGAATAATAGGAACAACACAAGGACTAAGGGATTCACGTATATAACCTTTGTCGAGCAGCTCCTGTACTTGATGCATAATCTCCGTCGTCTCCTCTGGATTGGTACGGTATGGTGCACGGTTGGGTAATGATGCACCGTCAATCTGATGCTCAATCCCTCGAATGGGAGGTAATTCCGGTGGCTTGTCTTGTGGAAAGACGTCAGCGAACTCCTGCAAAATGTTAGTGACAGCAGGAGGCAAAGAGGAAGGCACGTCCTCGATTGAAAATAATGCCTCTTTGCACACAAAAGCATAGCAAACAGATTTGCTAAAATCTAGCTCATCAATATCAGATTTAGTGGCAAGTAAACATGGAATTTTCAGTTTAATTTCAGAAGCAATACTAGATGGTTTACTATTAGGCTTCATTTGTTGCTCAAAATCTTTTGCGACAGTCTAATTTTCACTCTTATTTGTCTCCTGTTTTGCTTTATTAGCTCGATTAATATCATCTTTCAAAATGGACTCAGGAGTCATCGGAAGCAAAATAATATATTTATCCTTATGAACAAGAGTATACTGATTGTTTCTACCATGGTGTACAGAATTTTTATCAAATTGCCATGGTCGACCAAGTAATAAGGAACATGCTTGCATAGGTACCATATCACAATCAACATAATCAGCATATGTAGATATACTAAAATGCACACGAATAGTACGTGTTACCTTAACCTTGCTGCTGTTGTTGAACCACTGCATGTAGTAAGGATGTGGATGTGGTCTTGATGAGGACATCAATACCATTGTTACACCCACAGCCCCTACTGCTACATATACTGGACCAATTACTAGAGCTCGCGTACGCCAATTAAATTATCAGGTACTTTCGTTTCTTGGTAATGATTCTAATGTTCATGAGAATATGATGCTGCCTAAATTGGATACATTTGTTTTGCTTACAAATGAAGGGCCTAGCTTGGAGAAGGATGGACATTGGAGCAAGAGCAAACATGGAGATGATGCCATGCGCAAGGGGAACCAGAACGGAGTTACAAGTGATGATTTCAGGACTTTGAAGCCACCATAAGAGTGCATGAAGCCTTGGACAAAATATACAAGATGCCACTTCATAAATTTCGTCCAGAGGCTATTCTAGGTGCTGCGTCACCTTATTATTGGGCCAGGCCCATGTAATTTCGAAATACATAAGTATAGGCTATTTTTAGAGTCCGTATGTGTGGGGAAACAAGAGATAGGGTTGATTTCGGACCCCTCCACCAAGGGTCACGAAATTCCCCCCCCCTCTTCCTCCATATATACAGCCCTTAGGGCATCGTTTAGACTTTGGGTTTTGTTTAGATTAAAAGTTCGCCATAGTTGCAACTTCGCGTACTTCGTTTGTGTTCAACGACCAGACAAAGGCGTCACAGAACCCCACCTTGATCAATAAAGCTTTCATCTTATGTTCGCAATATCCAGATTGCAATCTCAGTTTCTTGCTTGTTCTTCGTTTGCTCGCAGGAAACAGACCCTCGTGGTCAGGTTGATCGTGCTCCGGCGTGGTCAATAACCTCTCGGAGTTGGTTTAGCGATTGCTAAGGCGCGACGTCCTCGCACGTTCGTAGTCGGATCGTCAAAGTCGACTTCCACCAAAGCGAAATCCATCATCTCATCGAAAGACGGGACACCTTTGCCTTTACCAGGTCTTGTGGTCAGAGATAGCTTCTCCATCATCTCCATGCTAGCCAAGTTGTTGCAGCTCCCTCCATCTATGATAATGCGCACAGAACGTTCCTTCACAACGCCCTTTGTATGGAACAAAATGTGCCTCTGATTTTGCTCAGCTTGTGTGACCTGGATACTTAAAACATGTTGAGCAACTAAACATTCATACATGTCAGCGTCTTCAGGAGCCATGTATTGCGTCTCATGATCAGAATCATCTCCACCATGTTCTTCACGTGTAATAAGAGCCAAAGTCTCCTCATCATAGTCACTAGCGGACTCATACCCACCATCCTCAGTAGCAATCATCACACGCTGAGATTTGCATTCTCTCGTATAATGACCTATTCCCTTACAATGACGACAAATAATATCACTTGTGTGCCCAGTTGATGCCATGGAAGAAGAAGAGCTTTGTGCAGGCCCGGCAGGTGCGCTCTTGGCAGATAGTGGTGGTTGTGCCTGCTTTCTTATATCACGGCTGGAGGTGGCACCTAATGGAGGTGCTGGTGCAGTGGAAGTAGAAGATGCACGCAGTGTCCATGATGAAGGTCGGCCTACAGAAAAGTTAGTTCGTGCCAATGCTTGTCGATCCTGCACTTCACGTTCAGCTTTACAAGCAAGATGAAATAAATGAGTGATATTAGTATACTCCTTATACTCTAGAATGGTCTGAATCTCTCTATTTAATCCACCCATAAAACGTGCAAGCATAGCTTCATTCTCCTCAACAATACAACATCTAATCATGCCAGTTTGTAATTCCTGATAATATTCTTCTACAGAATTTTTCCCTTGTCTTAAGCGCTGCAATTTTTGAAGCAATTCACGTTGATAATATGGTGGAACCCAACGACTACGCATAGCTGTTTTCAAAGAAGCCCAAGTAGTTGGAACAGGATATAATCTACAATGTTCATTGATGAGGACATCAATACCATTGTTACACCCACAGCCCCTGCTGCTATACATACTGGACCAATTACTAGAGCTCACGCACGCCAACTAAATTACCAGGTACTTTCTTTTCTTGGTAATGATTCTAATGTTCATGAGAATATGATGCGGCCTAAATTGGATACATTTGTTTTGCTTACAAATGAAGGGCCTAGCTTGGAGAAGGATGGACATTGGAGCAAGAACAAGCATGGAGATGGTGGCATGCGCAAGGGGAACAAGAACGGAGTTACAAGTGATGATTTCAGGACTTTGAAGCCACCATAATGGGTGCATGAAGCCTTGGACGAAATATACAAGATACCACTTTCATAAATTTCCTCCCGAGGCTACTAGGTGCTGCGTCACCTTATTATTGGGCCAGTCCCATGTAATTTCGAAATACATAGGTATAGGCTATTTTTAGAGTTCGTATGTGTGGGGAAACAAGGGATAGGGTTGATTTCGGACCCCTCAACCAAGGGCACCGAAATTCCCCCCCTCTTCCTCCATATATACAGCCCTTAGGGCATCGTTTAGACTTTGGGTTTTGTTTAGAGTAAAGTTTGCCATAGCTGCAACTTCGCGTACTTCGTTTGTGTTCAATGACCAGACAAAGGCGTCACAGAACCCCACCTTGATCAATAAAGCTTTCCTCTTATATTCGCAATATCCAGATTGCAATCTTAGTTTCTTGCTTGTTCTTCGTTTGCCTGTAGGAAACAGACCTTCGTGGTGAGGTTGATCATGCTCCGGCATGGTCAATAACCTCTCGGAATTGGTTTAGCGATTGCTAAGGCGCGACGTCCTCGCACGTTCGTAGTCGGATCGTCAAAGTCGACTTCCTCCAAAACGATAGCCACCATCTCATCGAAAGACGGGACACCTTTGCCTCTATCATTCAGACCACCATACACATGCAAAACTAGTGAAAGCACAAACAGCAGCAGCAACCCGTCTCTCCTCAGGATATTGTAAACATGTAAATCGTTGTTCAGTTTCTAACTCCCAAGTAAGATATACATCAGGAACATATCTACCCTCAAATGGTGGAATATTGAATTTCAGTTTAGGAAGATGGTCATGATCTCGTACCTGAGGGAGAGCCCTACCATTGTGATTATTTGCATGTGGACGACCTGGTGGTTGTGGTGCTGGTGGTTGCACGTAGTTCTGATTTTGATCAACCACATCCTCGTAATCTCCCGCATAATCATCCTCCGCATCAGCAGCAGGAGCCACAAAAGTATCAACAGCAGCACCAACAGTTTGGCCAGGCTGAAGAAGGGCACGGCTCGCTCGGCGGAGGGCTGTTTCGAGACGTGGAGGTAGTAGTTGTTGTTGTTATTGCAGAGGTGCGGCAGGTGCAGCCGATGGTGGAAGACGCGCAAGCAGTTCATTAAATCTGTTATCGAGCTTTGTTTCGAATGTCTTCTCAAGGCCAGTGATCTTCTCCATGGCCTCTTCAAAATTGTTCAGCACATCTTGCACCAATTCATTCATCATTTGCTGAAACTTATCATGAAGCTCCTTGTTCGTTAAGTTCTCCCAGTCAATCTCGTTGGCTTGTGATCCCGGCATGGTTAGCAGCAATAGAAACACACAAGAATATGATCCTACAGACTGCTAACAAGTGGTGGTGGTGGGTGTCACAAATCCGTCAAGCAAAACTCAAATTCTTACCAGTTCTTACCTAGCAGCAGGCGGTGATCGGCAACCGTTTTAGTCAAAACTCTCAAAGCTTGGATAAAGCGATTACCAGGGAGAGTCAAAAGCACGACGTAGATGTATGTGGAGCTGGGAAGGCTTATAATATGGTAGCAAAAGGTCAGCAATAATCAAATCAGAGATGCAAAGTTGAATAAATGCACAACGACGGTACTGTGCTGGTCCTAGGCTAGACCGTGCTAGAGACGCGAGCCTAGAACACTAACAAAATCATGGCGCGACACATAATCAAGGGAGGAGCACACTATGATTTTTTTCTCTTTTTTTGCACTTTTTTTTGCACTTTTTTTCCTCTTTTTTTTTGCTCCGCAACAATTTTTTTTCGAAAAAGTCTACAAATGGTCTAAAAACTGCCTAGCCAGAATTTTCTAGACTTGTTTTTTTTTTAAACTTGAACTATTTTTCTTGTATGGGTGGCATTGATGTTGGGAAGTCTGACTTGGTCACGACTCGGAGTATGGCGTGATCTGGAAATCAAAATCAAACTAACAAATACTGGACTCGGACTAGGACTGGTGGCGGAGATGAATCTGGTGGAAACTCGGACTTGTGGCGGCTATATGTAGGGCGGAGGAACACGGACTGGAGAATCACTGATGGAGGTGGACTCGGATTATCGTGATGGCGGTGAATATGTGGTATATGGCAGTGGTGATGATGGTGGTGGTATATGGCAGCCGTGATGATGATGGTGGTATATGGCAGCGGTGATGAGGATGGTGGTATATGGCAGCGGTGACGATGATGGTGGTATATGGTAGCGGTGATGATGATGATGCGGCGGCGGCGTGACAACTTGTGAACAGAACTCGAAACTCTAAAGGACTAGACACTAACACCAGCAACTCGTCACGACGATGCAACCGCAAATTCAACAAAGCAAAAGACTGAAAACACTATGCAAAGGCTCAGACTGGTTCGGATATGATGACCTGATGAGGACATGACTACCTTGGATATGACCAAAAATATTGCATATATGCATATTTGTCAGGTGATTTCTAGTGCAAACTATTCAATAATCTATTTATGTTATCCAGAACAAAAATACTTCACACACTTTTTTGTTTTGTCTAATTGCAGGTGTATGGGACATTTGTACAATCCACATATGAAGATAAGGAAGAAAGAGATGTTTATTTGCTGTCCAAAAAGTTCTCTCACGTCACTTTTGGCCCAAGAGAAGATAGAGTCCAAGTCTCTCACGTTCTGGATTCAGATTCGGACTGCACAGACGTACCTGACTCAAAACGCACAGAAGTTTTTCATACGGACTCCGAATTGGGTGATTCTTTTTTTGTTGGAAACTAGATTTCGTGCACTTTCCAACCCAATTGGAATCACCTTCAAATTCGTCCGGAGCATTGAGTTGTTGACGAAACAATCTGATGCTGCAGCAGAATCCGAGTCAAACTACAAGTCCAAAGGTGTTACATCACCTCCACTTGGGCCCATTGGCCTTGTACGACCTAGATTTAGTTTTAGGCTGCCTTGGGACGTCCTCCCACCTCCTTGGCCGCCACCCCTTGCTCCTATATAAGTAGATCCATCTAGTAGCTTTTCCTGGGGATTTGTTTAGTTAAAAGTTAGCCATTGCAACTTCGTGTACTTCGCTTGTGTCCAACGACCAGACCAAGACCGCTTACGGATCCCCACCTTTATCAATACTTCATATATACTCGCAATATTCAGATTGCTTTTATCATATTCTTGCTTGTTCTTCGATTGCTTGCAGGAATAGACCTTCGTGGTCAGGTTGATTGTGCTCCGGCGTGGTCAATAACCTCTCAGAGTTGGTTTAGCGATTGCTAAGGCGCAACGTCGTGCACGTTTGTAGTCGGATCGTCAAAGTCATCTTCACCAAATCGATAGTTATCATCTCATCGAAAGATCGGGACACCCCCGCCTCTATCAAGTGGTATCAGTTTTCAGGTTGCTCGGTGAGAATTTCCAGTTTTCCTAGATTAGATTTGTTTTCTTACCTATTCTCCAAGAAAAAGCCACAAAAAAGAGTTAGATCTATTCATCCTTGGTCCAAGCCAGTCTGAGCCTTTGCAATTTTTTTTCATTGCTTGCATAGTTGAATTATCGGTTGCATCGTCGTGTCGAGTTGCTGGTCTTAGCGTCTAGTTCGTTTAGAGTTTCGAGTTCTGTTCACATTAGTCACGCCACCGCTGCATCATTATCTCTTCCGCTGTCCACCACCCATCCATCAATTTCCACCACGTGCTACCCACCATTCATTGTCATAATAATAGTTGAGATTGTTCACATCTTCACTTGATCCAATCTGCATCTTATCTAGTTTGTTTTGGAAAGAGGGAGAAAAAAAGAGAGAAAAAAACGAGAGAGAAAAAACGAGAGAAAAAAAAGAGAAAAAAAAAGTCAGAGAAAAAAAAGGAGAAAAAAAAATCAAAAAAATCGGCACAAACTTTTTCAGAGGAAAGTTGGAGACAAAGTTATTGTATATCCTGCTTGGCAGTTGTTTTTCATTATTATCTTCACTGCCGTTGTGATCTTCACTTATATCTTGCTGTCAAGAGCTACTTAGTATCCTTCATTGATGCTAGTTGTGCTACGCCGTGACCTCATTAGTGTTCTAGGCTCGCGTCTCTAGTCCGGTCTAGCCTAGGACCAGCACAGTACCGTCGTTGAGCGTTTATTCAACATTGCATCTTTGAATTGATTATTGCTAATCTTTTGCTACCATATATAGCCAACCCAGCTCCACATATTTCTACACCGTGTATACGTACGCTCCCCTGGCAATCGCTTTACTCAATATTCGGAGTTACTTGACACCGCTGGTTGCCGATCACTGCCTGCTGCATGGTAAGAACTTGTAAGACATTGATATTTGCTTTACTATGAGCGTTTTACCACCACATCCTAGAAGTTATAGGAACATTATTTTTGGGTTTTGTTTCTTGTTCTACTAATCATGACAGGATCCAGAGTCAATTCATGGGCTATGTCGATCGCGGGAGACGTGCCACCACCTTTGCAAATACCACAACCGTCACAAGAGGTGCACAAACATCCAAATGCACATGATCAGGTTAATGTATCTATACCACCATTTAATGGCCGTTTTAAACCTGCTTTATATATTGAATGGGAGTTCAACATAAAAAATATATTTGCTTCCCATAATTTCGATGAACATAAAAAGGTTAAGGTTGCGGTTGGTTCTTTCACTGGTTATGCTTTGGTTTGGTGGAGTGAATATTGTCGGTTACACCCTGATTATTTACCTACTACTTGGGATGATTTGAAACTTGCCATGCGACATACTTTCGTCCCTGCTTATTATACTCGTGACATGATTAAGAAGTTGCAACACTTAAAACAAGGTAGTGAAACTATAACAAAATATTATGATGATTTACAAACTACCTTGTTGCATTCCTCTTCAGAAGAAAGTGAAGATGATTTTATGGATAGATTTTGGGGAGGATTAAACCGTGATATTCAAGAGATACTAATTCATGAAGAGTGTTATCCTATGGACCATTTGTTTCATCTTGCTTGCAAAGCTGAACAGTGATAGAGGCTAAGGGTTGTCCCGATCTTTCGATGAGATGATAACTATCGATTTGGTGAAGATGACTTTGACGATCCGACTACAAACGTGCACGACGTTGCGCCTTAGCAATCGCTAAACCAACTCTGAGAGGTTATTGACCACGCCGGAGCACAATCAACCTGACCACGAAGGTCTATTCCTGCAAGCAATCGAAGAACAAGCAAGAATATGATAAAAGCAATCTGAATATTGCGAGTATATATGAAGTATTGATAAAGGTGGGGATCCGTAAGCGGTCTTGGTCTGGTCGTTGGACACAAACGAAGTACACGAAGTTGCAATGGCTAACTTTTAACTAAACAAATCCCAAGGAAAAGCTACTAGATGGATCTACTTATATAGGAGCAAGGGGTGGCGGCCAAGGAGGTGGGAGGACGTCCCAAGGCATCCTAAAACTAAATCTAGGTCGTACAAGGCCAATGGGCCCAAGTGGAGGTGATGTAACACCTTTGGACTTGTAGTTTGACTCGGATTCTGCTGCAGCATCAGATTGTTTCGTCCACAACTCAACGCTCCGGACGAATTTGAAGGTGATTCCAATTGGGTTGGAAAGTGCACGAAATCTAGTTTCCAACAAAAAAAGAATCACCCAATTCGGAGTCCGTATGAAAAACTTGTGTCCGTTTTGAGTCAGGTACGTCTATGCAGTCCGAATCTGAATCCAGAACGTGAGAGACTTGGACTCTATCTTCTCTTGGGCCAAAAGTGACGTGAGAGAACTTTTTGGACAGCAAATAAACATCTCTTTCTTCCTTATCTTCATATGTGGATTGTACAAATGTCCCATACACCTGCAATTAGACAAAACACAAAAGTGTGTGAAGTATTTTTGTTCTGGATAACATAAATAGATTATTGAATAGTTTGCACTAGAAATCACCTGACAAATATGCATATATGCAATATTTTTCGTCATATCCAAGGTAGTCATGTCCTCATCATCCTCCCCTTCTTGAAAATAAAGCCGTCCTCGGCGTTGCTTAATCTGAAATGTGGCTAACAAAAGAGACAAGGTGTACATGTTGTATATGTATATGTCATCCATTTTTACTTCCCTTGATTTTTGCATATATGACACATGAATAGATGAGTAACTTGCATAGTTCATAAAATCTAAAGCCAAAAAATTAGCACAAGAAGTAGAAGGCATGAAAATATTGCAACTCAGTTTGCACATATAAGTGAAGCTCTTATTCATTTCAAAAGATTGACAATGTTCATCATTAAACCATCCCAACATTGGTGAATAAACCTTACTTGCATCAAATTTATATGCTACAACATGCTTAAATAAGCAAACATGCAATAAGTCATTCAACACAGAATCATCACCAAGATTAGAGGTCATATCAAAATGATTAAACATTGGTTCTTTTGCATCAAGAGTTAATTCAATGGGTGCACTCAAAATTGTTGGTATTTCAGTTGTTTGATCACATGGCAAAGTCAAATTATCAACGTAGTCCTCTAAAATAGGTGGTGTGATCAAAGTAGTGGGTAGCTCATCAGATGGTGCATTCAAATTGACAAGGCATTCATCATTCTCATGTAGAGATGGAAGATCAGTACCTTTGTCATTACCTCTTATGATCAACTCAGATGATGTAGCCACTCTCGGGGGCGATGTGTCACATGGTGGAGGTGATGTAGTCCTGACAACAACGGATGTGGTTGTCATAGTATGCCTAGTAGTTGAAGGAACAATCATATCAACTCTTGGAATGTGCACCGTGCGCTTGTTCTCCTCGTGGCCAACACGTCGTTCTATTTCCTGTTCAGCTTTGCAAGCAAGATGAAACAAATGGTCCATAGGATAACACTCTTCATGAATTAGTATCTCTTGAATATCACGGTTTAATCCTCCCCAAAATCTATCCATAAAATCATCTTCACTTTCTTCTAAAGAGGAATGCAACAAGGTAGTTTGTAAATCATCATAATATTTTGTTACAGTTTCACTACCTTGTTTTAAGTGTTGCAACTTCTTAATCATGTCACGAGTATAATAAGCAGGGACGAAAGTATGTCGCATGGCAAGTTTCAAATCATCCCAAGTAGTAGGTATATAATCAGGGTGTAACCGACAATATTCACTCCACCAAACCAACGCATAACCAGTGAAAGAACCAACCGCAACCTTAACCTTTTTATGTTCATCGAAATTATGGGAAGCAAATATATTTTTCATGTCGAACTCCCATTCAATATATAAAGCAGGTTTAAAACGGCCATTAAATGGTGGTATAGATACATTAACCTGATCATGTGCATTTGGATGTTTGTGCACCTCTCGTGACGGTTGTGGTATTTGCAAAGGTGGTGGCACGTCTCCCGCGATCGACAAAGCCCATGAATTGACTCTGGATCCTGTCATGATTAGTAGAACAAGAAACAAAACCCAAAAATAATGTTCCTATAACTACTAGGATGTGGTGGTAAAACGCTCACAGTAAAGCAAATATCAATGCCTTACAAGTTCTTACCATGCAGCAGGCGGTGATCGGCAACTAGCGGTGTCAAGTAACTCCGAATATTGAGTAAAGCGATTGCCAGGGGAGCGTACGTATACACGGTGTAGAAATATGTGGAGCTGGGTTGGCTATATATGGTAGCAAAAGATTAGCAATGATCAATTCAAAGATGCAATGTTGAATAAACGCTCAACGACGGTACTGTGCTGGTCCTAGGCTAGACCGGACTAGAGACGCGAGCCTAGAACACTAATGAGGTCACGGCGTAGCACAACTAGCATCAATGAAGGATACTAAGTAGCTCTTGACAGCAAGATATAAGTGAAGATCACAACGGCAGTGAAGATAATGATGAAAAACAACTGCCAAGCAGGATATACAACAACTTTGTCTCCAACTTTCCTCTGAAAAAGTTTGTGCCGATTTTTTTGATTTTTTTTCTCCTTTTTTTCTCTGACTTTTTTTCTCTTTTTTTCTCGTTTTTTTTCTCTCTTTTTTTTCTCTCTTTTTTTTCTCCCTCTTTCCAAAACAAACTAGATAAAATGCAGATTGGATCAAGTGAAGATGTGAACGATCTCAACTATTATTATGACAATGAATGGTGGGTAGCACGTGGTGGAAATTGATGGATGGGTGGTGGACAGCGGAAGAGATAATGATGCAGCGGTGGCGTGACTAATGTGAACAGAACTCGAAACTCTAAACGAACTAGACACTAAGACCAGCAACTCGACACGACGATGCAACCGATAATTCCAACTATGCAAGCAATGAAAAGAAAATTGCAAAGGCTCAGACTGGCTTGGACCAAGGATGAAAAGATCTAACTCTTTTTTGTGGCTTTTTCTTGGACAATAGGTAAGAAAATAAATCTAATCTAGGAAAACTAGAAATTCTCACCGAGCAACCTGAAAACTGATACCACTTGATAGAGGCTAAGGGTTGTCCCGATCTTTCGATGAGATGATAACTATCGATTTGGTGAAGATGACTTTGACGATCCGACTACAAACGTGCACGACGTTGCGCCTTAGCAATCGCTAAACCAACTCTGAGAGGTTATTGACCACGCCGGAGCACAATCAACCTGACCACGAAGGTCTATTCCTGCAAGCAATCGAAGAACAAGCAAGAATATGATAAAAGCAATCTGAATATTGCGAGTATATATGAAGTATTGATAAAGGTGGGGATCCGTAAGCGGTCTTGGTCTGGTCGTTGGACACAAACGAAGTACACGAAGTTGCAATGGCTAACTTTTAACTAAACAAATCCCAAGGAAAAGCTACTAGATGGATCTACTTATATAGGAGCAAGGGGTGGCGGCCAAGGAGGTGGGAGGACGTCCCAAGGCATCCTAAAACTAAATCTAGGTCGTACAAGGCCAATGGGCCCAAGTGGAGGTGATGTAACACCTTTGGACTTGTAGTTTGACTCGGATTCTGCTGCAGCATCAGATTGTTTCGTCCACAACTCAACGCTCCGGACGAATTTGAAGGTGATTCCAATTGGGTTGGAAAGTGCACGAAATCTAGTTTCCAACAAAAAAAGAATCACCCAATTCGGAGTCCGTATGAAAAACTTGTGTCCGTTTTGAGTCAGGTACGTCTATGCAGTCCGAATCTGAATCCAGAACGTGAGAGACTTGGACTCTATCTTCTCTTGGGCCAAAAGTGACGTGAGAGAACTTTTTGGACAGCAAATAAACATCTCTTTCTTCCTTATCTTCATATGTGGATTGTACAAATGTCCCATACACCTGCAATTAGACAAAACACAAAAGTGTGTGAAGTATTTTTGTTCTGGATAACATAAATAGATTATTGAATAGTTTGCACTAGAAATCACCTGACAAATATGCATATATGCAATATTTTTCGTCATATCCAAGGTAGTCATGTCCTCATCAAACAGGAAATAAAACAACGTGTTGGCCACGAGGAGAACAAGCGCACGGTGGACATTCCAAGAGTTGATATGGTTGTTCCTTCAACTACTAGGCATACTATGACAACCACATCCGTTGTTGTCAGGACTACATCACCTCCACCATGTGACACATCGCCCCCGAGAGTGGCTACATCATCTGAGTTGATCATAAGAGGTAATGACAAAGGTACTGATCTTCCATCTCTACATGAGAATGATGAATGCCTTGTCAATTTGAATGCACCATCTGATGAGCTACCCACTACTTTGATCACACCACCTATTTTAGAGGACTACGTTGATAATTTGACTTTGCCATGTGATCAAACAACTGAAATACCAACAATTTTGAGTGCACCCATTGAATTAACTATTGATGCAAAAGAACCAATGTTTAATCATTTTAATATGACCTCTAATCTTGGTGATGATTCTGTGTTGAATGACTTATTGCATATTTGCTTGTTTAAGCATGTTGTAGCATATAAATTTGATGCAAGTAATGTTTATTCACCAATGTTGGGATGGTTTAATGATGAACATTGTCAATCTTTTGAAATGAATAAGAGCTTCACTTATATGTGCAAACTGAGTTGCAATATTTTCATGCCTTCTACTTCTTGTCTCTTCATACGGACTCCGAATTGGGTGATTCTTTTTTTGTTGGAAACTAGATTTCGTGCACTTTCCAACCCAATTGGAATCACCTTCAAATTCGTCCGGAGCATTGAGTTGTTGACGAAACAATCTGATGCTGCAGCAGAATCCGAGTCAAACTACAAGTCCAAAGGTGTTACATCACCTCCACTTGGGCCCATTGGCCTTGTACGACCTAGATTTAGTTTTAGGCTGCCTTGGGACGTCCTCCCACCTCCTTGGCCGCCACCCCTTGCTCCTATATAAGTAGATCCATCTAGTAGCTTTTCCTGGGGATTTGTTTAGTTAAAAGTTAGCCATTGCAACTTCGTGTACTTCGTTTGTGTCCAACGACCAGACCAAGACCGCTTACGGATCCCCACCTTTATCAATACTTCATATATACTCGCAATATTCAGATTGCTTTTATCATATTCTTGCTTGTTCTTCGATTGCTTGCAGGAATAGACCTTCGTGGTCAGGTTGATTGTGCTCCGGCGTGGTCAATAACCTCTCAGAGTTGGTTTAGCGATTGCTAAGGCGCAACGTCGTGCACGTTTGTAGTCGGATCGTCAAAGTCATCTTCACCAAATCGATAGTTATCATCTCATCGAAAGATCGGGACACCCCCGCCTCTATCATGACCTAACCCAAAAAAAATTTTGCGTGGCTTTTTCGTGGACTGTGGGTATGAAGAACAGACTCGATCTAAACTACGAAAAACTGTAAAATCTCACCGACCAACCTGGAAATCTGATACCACTTGATAGAGGCAAAGGTGTCCCGTCTTTCGATGAGATGATGGATATCGCTTTGGTGGAACTCGACTTTGACGATCCGACTACGAATGTGCGAGGACGTCGCGCCTTAGCAATCGCTAAACCAATGCCGAGAGGTTATTGACCACGCCGGAGCACAATCAACCTGACCACGAGGGTCTGTTTCCTGTGAGCAAACAAAGAACAAGCAAGAAACTGAGATTGCAATCTGGATATTGCGAATATAAGATGAAAGCTTTATTCATCAAGGTGGGGTTCTGTGACGCCTTTGTTTGGTCGTTGAACACAAACGAAGTACGCGAAGTTGCAGCTATGGCGAACTTTAATCTAAACAAAACCCAAAGTCTAAACGGTGCCCTAAGGGCTGTATATATGGAGGAAGAGGAGGGGAATTTCGTGGCCCTTGGTGGAGGGGTCCGAAATCAACCCTATCTCTTGTTTACCCACACATACAAACTCTAAACATAGCCTATACTTATGTATTTCGAAATTACATGGGCCTGGCCCAATAATAAGGTGATGCAGCACCTAGAATAGCCTCGGGACGAAATTTATGAAGTGGCATCTTGTATATTTCGTCCAAGGCTTCATGCACCCATTATGGTGGCTTCAATGTCCTGAAATCATCACTTGTAACTCCGTTCTTGTTCCCCTTGTGCATGCCATCATCTCCATGCTTGTTCTTGCTCCAATGTTCATCCTTCTCCAAGCTAGACCCTTCAGTTGTAAGCAAAACAAATGTATACAATTGAGGCAGCATCATATTCTCATGAACATTAGAATCAGTAGCAAGAAACGAAAGTACCTGATAATTTAATTGGCGTGCGCGAGCTCTAGTAATTGGTCCAATATATGTAGCAGTAGGGGCTGTGGGTGTAACAGTGGTATTGATGTCCTCATCACACAAGGGCTTAAGCTTTCACGTACATGACCGTTGTCGATGAGTTGTTGTACTTGTCGTTGAATCTCCTTAGTTTCTTCCGGGTTGACGCGGTATGGGGATTTGTTTGGTAGGGTCGCTCCGAGGATGAGGTCGATTCGATGCTCAATGCCTCGTAGAGGAGGTAGACCCGGAGGTAGCTCATCGGGAAAAACATCTTGGAATTCCTGCAAAAGAGATTGAAACACTAAAGGTAGCTTGTGAGAGGTGTTAGTTTTTGGTTCTCCATCCTTGCACACGAGAACAAAGTGCATCACACTCGATGGGTTCTCACACACTTCTCTCATCTCACATTTTGTGGCAAATAGTATGAGGTTTTTCTCTCTAGGTGAAGAGGCGCTCAAGTTTGGCTTGTGGCTCTCACTAACTTTCGGGTGGATCACTTTCTCACTCTTCTCTCCATGATGGGTGGCTTGCTTGTCGGCTATCAGTTGACTAGGAGACATAGGTCGTAGCACATATTCATTCCCTTTCATCTTGAAGCTATAGTGATTGGTGCGCCCGTTGTGGATGACACCACGGTCGAATTGCCATGGCCTACCAAGAAGGAGGTGGCAAACGGTCATGGGGCATCACACTCCAAAGTGTCTTCATAGGCACCAATTTTGAAGGAGACTTGGACCGTATGCTCAATTCGTATAGTGCCGGAGTCACATAGCCATTGAACCTTGTAGGGGTGCGGGTGCTTCCTCTTGACCAATTGAAGCTTGGAGCATAGTTCTTCACTTGCCAAGTTGTGGCAACTACCTCCATCGATGATGACCTTGACAGACCTTCCATTGATGCCGGCCGTAGTGTGGAAGATGTGGCATCGTTGGTCTTCTTCTTGTTGATGTTGAAGAGTCAAGATCTTGGAGACAACGAGGGCGGGGCTCGAATCCTCATCACAAAAGACTTGATCATCTTCATCCTCGTTCACTCGCTGGTGCATGGCCACTTGCTCAAGAGCTTCCATCTCCTCATCACTCATGGAGTCGTAGGTGCCATCGTCGTTGAGGATCATGGTGCACTTGTTTGTGCATTCATAGGACTTGTGGCCTCGGCCGCCACAAGTGAAACACTTGAAGGAGCTTGTCTTGACGGTCTCATCGGTCGAAGTAGATGAAGAAGCAAGCGGCTTGAAGTTGCTTGTAGTAGGAGGAAGACGACTTGAACTTGCCGAAGTTTTCTTGTAACTTGACTTGTCGTCGTTGCTTGGAGAAGGCTTGGTTGATGTAGATGTTGGAGGAATTTTTGAAGCTTGGATGTTGGAGAAGCGGTAGGTCTTGGATGAGTACTTGGCGTACTTGAAGTCATCTTGCACTTGACGTTCCTCCTTTGTAGCCAGATGTACGAGCTCAATGAGGTTGGAGTAGGGTTGGAAGTCGGCGATCTTCTTGATAGGATGATTGAGTCCGTTCAATAATCGTGCCATTGTTTGCTCATCATCTTCCTTGACATTGGCTCGAATCATGGCTATCTCCATTTCCTTGTAGTATTCTTCAACACTCTTTGTTCCTTGCTTGAGGAGTTGGAGTTTCTTGAAGAGGTCGCGGTTGTAGTAGGTTGGCACAAAACGTGCTCACATGACTTCCTTCATTTGAGCCCAAGTGGTAATTGGAGGTTCACCTCTTGCTTGTCGGCGCTCAAGGACTTGTTCCCACCATATGAGCACATAGCCTTGGAACTCAAGTGATGCCATAGTGATCTTCTCTTCCTCATAGTTGTGCAAACCAAAGATTTTGTCAACCTTCAATGCCCATGAGAGGTATTCTTCGGGATCATTACTTCCATTGAACTTTGGCATA
Source organism: Triticum timopheevii (assembly GCA_963921465.1). Taxonomy (NCBI): domain Eukaryota; kingdom Viridiplantae; phylum Streptophyta; class Magnoliopsida; order Poales; family Poaceae; genus Triticum; species Triticum timopheevii. The sequence goes on along the minus strand of OY997272.1, from coordinate 292,151,924 downwards.
GTGAATTTGAGCTTGCCATAGCGTTGCTCATCATTGTGTTGTTGAAGATGGTGATGATGACGCCCTTTGATAGAGGCAAAGGTGTCCCGTCTTTCGATGAGATGGTGGATTTCGCTTTGGTGGAAGTCGACTTTGACGATCCGACTACGAACGTGCGAGGACGTCGCGCCTTAGCAATCGCTAAACCAACTCCGAGAGGTTATTGACCACGCCGGAGCACGATCAACCTGACCACGAGGGTCTGTTTCCTGCGAGCAATCGAAGAACAAGCAAGAAACTAAGATTGCAATCTGGATATTGCGAATATAAGATGAAAGCTTTATTGATCAAGGTGGGGTTCTGTGACGCCTTTGTCTGGTCGTTGAACACAAACGAAGTACGCGAAGTTGCAGCTATGGCGAACTTTTAATCTAAACAAAACCCAAAGTCTAAACGGTGCCCTAAGGGCTGTATATATGGAGGAAGAGAGGGGAATTTCGTGGCCCTTGGTGGAGGGGTCCGAAATCAACCCTATCTCTTGTTTCCCCACACATACGGACTCTAAAAATAGCCTATACTTATGTATTTCGAAATTACATGGGCCTGGCCCAATAAAAAGGTGACGCAGCACCTATAATAGCCTCTGGACGAAATTTATGAAGTGGCATCTTGTATATTTCGTCCAAGGCTTCATGCACTCTTATGGTGGCTTCAAAGTCCTGAAATCATCACTTGTAACTCCGTTCTGGTTCCCCTTGCGCATGGCATCATCTCCATGCTTGCTCTTGCTCCAATGTCCATCCTTCTCCAAGCTAGGCCCTTCATTTGTAAGCAAAACAAATGTATCCAATTTAGGCAGCATCATATTCTCATGAACATTAGAATCATTACCAAGAAACGAAAGTACCTGATAATTTAATTGGCGTGCGCGAGCTCTAGTAATTGGTCCAGTATATGTAGCAGTAGGGGCTGTGGGTGTAACAATGGTATTGATGTCCTCATCATCCTCCCCTTCTTGAAATGAAGTCGTCCTCGACGAAAGCTCATTTTCCTCACCCAAATAAGGCTTCAAATCTGCAATGTTAAAAGTGGGACTAACCCCAAAATCTGCAGGCAGCTCAAGTTTATATGCATTATCATTTACTTTCTCCAACACCTTAAAGGGACCAGCAGCACGTGGCATTAGCTTTGATTTGCGCAAATCAGGAAATCTATCCTTACGCAAATGTAACCAAACAAGATCTCCAGGTGCAAACACAACATGTTTTCTACCCTTATCTCCAGCAAGTTTATATTTAGCATTCATACGCTCAATGTTTTCCTTAGTTAACTCATGCATTTTTAAAATCAATTCAGCACGTTCTTTAGCATCAAAATTAACCTTCTCCGAAGATGGAAGAGGCAACAAATCAATAGGTGCACGAGGTAGGAAACCATACACAACTTCAAAAGGGCACATCTTAGTAGTAGAATGCAATGAACGATTATAAGCAAATTCAATATGAGGCAAGCATTCCTCCCACATTTTCTTATTATTCTTCAAAACAGCCCTAAGCATAGTAGACAATGTTCTATTGACTACTTCAGTTTGTCCATCAGTTTGGGGGTGACAAGTAGTACTAAAAAGCAGTTTAGTCCCCAACTTAGCCCATAAACATCTCCAAAAGTGGCTAAGAAATTTAGTATCACGATCTGACACAATAGTATTTGGCACACCATGCAAGCGAATAATTTCACGAAAGAACAAATCAGCAACATTAACAGCATCATCGCTTTTATGACATGGTATAAAGTGTGCCATTTTCGAGAATCTATCCACGACAACAAATATGCTATCCCTCCCCTTCTTTGTTCGAGGTAAACCTAAAACAAAGTCCATAGATATATCCTCCCAAGGAACACTAGGTACAGGCAAAGGCATATATAAACCATGAGGATTGAGTCGTGACTTAGCTTTTTGACATGTAGTGCAGCGAGCAACAAAACGCTCAACATCCCGTCTCATCTTTGGCCAAAAGAAATGTGTAGCAAGTACGTCCTCTGTCTTCTTCACGCCAAAGTGTCCCATTAATCCTCCCCCATGCGCCTCCTGCAACAGCAAAAGACGAACGGAGCTAGCTGGAATGCATAGCTTGTTAGCACGAAACACAAATCCATCGTTAACGACAAACTTGTTCCACATTCTTCCTTCTTTACAATTCTGCATTACATCTTTAAAATCAGCATCATGCACATATTGATCTTTGATGGTCTCCAAACCAAATATTTTGAAGTCAAGTTGTGAAAGCATAGTATAGCGACGAGACAATGCATCAGCAATAACATTTTCTTTTCCCTTCTTGTGTTTAATGACATAAGGGAAAGTCTCAATAAATTCAACCCATTTAGCATGTCTACGATTCAGTTTAGCTTGACTTTTAATATGTTTCAAAGATTCATGATCAGAATGTATAACAAATTCTTTGGGCCATAAATAATGTTGCCATGTTTCTAAAGTCCGAACAAGAGCATATAATTCTTTATCATAAGTAGAATAATTCAGACTAGGCCCACTCAATTTTTCAGAAAAGTATGCAACGGGTTTGCCATCTTGTAATAACACACCTCCTAATCCAATTCCACTAGCATCACATTCAAGCTCAAAAGTCTTATTAAAATCAGGAAGTTGGAGTAAAGGAGCATGTGTCAACTTATCTTTCAATACCGTGAAGGCTTCTTCCTGTGCGGTACCCCAAATAAAAGGCACATCTTTCTTTGTAAGCTCATTGAGAGGTGCAGCAATGGTGCTGAAATCTCTCACAAAACGCCTATAGAATCCAGCGAGGCCAAGAAAACTCCTCACTTGTGTGACCGTTTTGGGCTGCGGCCAACTCTCAATAGCTTCAATCTTGGCTTTATCAACTTCAATTCCCTGTGGAGTAACAACATAGCCAAGAAAAGATACTCGGTCGGTGCAAAAGGTGCACTTCCCAAGGTTACCAAACAAACGTGCATCACGTAGAGCAATAAAAACAGCACGTAAATGTTCCAAATGTTCTTCCAAAGATTTGCTATAAATCAGTATATCATCAAAATAGACTACCACAAATCGTCCAATGAAAGCACGTAAAACTTCGTTCATTAATCTCATGAAAGTACTAGGTGCATTAGTTAACCCAAAAGGCATGACTAACCACTCATATAAACCAAACTTAGTTTTAAATGCTGTTTTCCATTCATCACCCAATTTCATACGAATTTGATGGTATCCACTACGCAAATCAACTTTGGAGAATATTGTAGAGCCACTCAATTCATCAAGCATATCATCTAGCCTAGGAATAGGATGACGATAACGAATAGTAATATTATTAATGCCTCTACAATCAACACACATACGTGACGTACCATCCTTTTTAGGCACGAGTATAATAGGAACAGCACAAGGACTAAGAGATTCGCGTATATAACCTTTGTCGAGTAGCTCCTGTACTTGACGCATAATCTCCTTCGTCTCCTCTGGATTGGTACGGTATGGTGCACGGTTGGGTAGCGATGCACCGGGAATTAAGTCAATTTGATGCTCAATCCCTCGAATGGGTGGTAATCCCGGTGGCACGTCTTGTGGAAAGACGTCAGCGAACTCCTGCATAATGTTAGTGACAGCAGGGGGCAAAGAGGAAGGCACGTCCTCGAATGAAAATAATGCCTCTTTGCACACAAAAGCATAGCAAACAGATTTGCTGAAATCTAGCTCATCAATATCAGATTTGGTGGCAAATAAACATGCACTTTTCAATTTAATTTCAGAAGCAACACTAGATGGTTTATTATTAGGCTTCAATTGTTGCTCAAATTCTTTTGCCACAATCTGATTTTCACTCTTATTCTTCTCCTGTTTTGCTTTATTAGCTCTATTAATATCATCTTTCAAAATAGAATCAGGAGTCATAGGAAGCAAAGTAATATTTTTATCCTTATGAACAAGAGTATAATGATTGTTTCTACCATGGTGTACAGCATTTTTATCAAATTGCCATGGTCTACCAAGTAATAAGGAACATGCTTGCATAGGTACCACATCACAATCAACATAATCAGCATATGTAGAGATACTAAAATGCACACGAACAGTACGTGTTACCTTAACCTTGCCGCTATTGTTGAACCATTGGATGTAGTAAGGATGTGGATGTGGTCTTGTGGTGAGAGAAAGCTTCTCCACCATCTCCATGCTAGCCAAGTTGTTGCAACTCCCTCCATCTATGATCACGCGAACAGAACGTTCCTTCACAACTCCCTTTGTATGGAACAAATTATGCCTCTGATTTTGCTCAGCTTGTGTAACCTGCACACTCAAAACACGTTGAGCAACTAAACATTCATACCTGTCAGCATCTTCAGGAGCCATGTATTGCGTCTCATGATCAGAATCGTCTCCACCGTGTTCGTCACGTGTAATAAGAGCCAAAGTCTCCTCATCATAGTCACTAGCGGACTCATACCCACCATCCTCAGTAACAATCATCACACGCTTAGATGGGCATTCTCTCGCATAATGACCTCCACCCTTGCAACGTCGACAAATAATATCATGTGTTTGCCCTGTTGATGCCATGGATGAAGAAGAGCTCTTTGCAGGCCCAGAAGGTGTGCTCTTGGCAGATAATGGTGATTGTGCCTGCTTTATTATATCACGGTTGGAGGTGGCAGCCGACGGAGGCACCGGTGTAGCAGAACGTGTGGAAGTAGATGATGCACGTGGTGTCCATGATGAAGGTCGACCTGCAGAAAAGTTAGTCCGCGCCAATGCCTGTCGATCCTGCACTTCACGTTCAGCTTTACAAGCAAGATGGAATAAACGAGTGATATTAGTATACTCCTTATAGTCTAGAATGGTCTGAATCTCTCTATTTAATCCACCCAGAAAACGTGCAAGCATAGCTTCATTCTCCTCAACAATACCACATCTAATCATGCCAGTTTGTAATTCCTGATAATATTCTTCTACAGAATTTTTTCCTTGTCTTAAACGCTGTAATTTTTGAAGCAATTCACGTTGATAATATGGTGGAACCCAACGAGTACGCATAGCAGTTTTCAAAGCAGCCCAAGTAGCGGGAATAGGATATAATCTACAATGTTCAGACCACCATACACATGCAAAACTAGTGAAAGCACAAACAGCAGCAGCAACCCGTCTCTCCTCGGGATATTGTAAACATGTAAAACGTTGTTCAGTTTCTAACTCCCAAGTAAGATATATATCAGGAACATATCTACCCTCAAATGGTGGAATATTCAATTTCAGTTTAGGAATATGGACATCATCTCGTACCTGAGGTGGTGGTGCAGGCCTACCATTACGAATATATACCTGAGGTCGACCTGGTGGTGGTGGTGCTGGTGGCTGCACGTAGTGCTGATTTTGATCAACCTCATCCTCATAATCGCCCACATCCTCATCATCCTCCTGGGTACCAGCAGCAGCAGTAGCAGGGGCCAAAGAAGCATCAACAACATGAACAGCAGCACCAGAAGTTTGGCCATCCTCAATAGGAACACGCCTCGCTCGTCCATACTGATTCGAAAGGATGCGTTGTTGTTGTTGTTGTTGTTGTTGGAGAGGTGCGTTAGGTGCAGCGGGTGGTGGTGGTGGAAGACGCGCGAGCAATTCATTAAATTTGTTATCAAGCTTTGTTTCGAACGTCTTCTCCATGCCATCTATCTTCTCCATGGCCTCTTCAAATCTGTTTAGCACATCTTGCACCTGTCCACTCATCATTTGCTGAAACTTATCATGAAGCTCCTTGTTCGATAAATTCTCCCAGTCAGTCACGTCTTGTGATCCTGGCATGGTTAGCAGCAATAGAAACACACAAGAATATGATCCTACAGACTACGAACAAGTGGTGGTGGTGGGTGTCACAAATCCGTCAAGCAAAACTCAAATTCTTACCAGTTCTTACCCAGCAGCAGGCGGTGATCGGCAACCGTTGTAGTCAAAAACTCTCAAAGCTTGGATAGAGCGAGTACCAGGGAGAGTCAAACGCACGACGTAGATGTATGTGGAGCTGGGAAGGCTTATAATATGGTAGCAAAAAGGATCAGCAATAATCAATTCAGAGATGCAAAGTTGAATAAACGCTCAACGACGGTACTGTGCTGGTCCTAGGCTAGACCGTGCTAGAGACGCGAGCCTAGAACACTAACAAAATCACGGCGCTGCACGTAAACAAGGGAAAAGCACACTCTGGACTTTTTTTTTTCGCTCTTTGTTTTTTTTTTTTTTTTTTTTTTTTGCGCTCTTTTTTTTTTTGCGCTGCTCTTTTTTTTTTTTTTTTTTTTTTTTTTTTGCGAAAAATCACTATAATGGCGAGTGTCTCAAAACTCTTCCTAGGTCAAACTGACAGGATGGGCACAAAATTTTTTCGACCAATTTTTTTTTTTCGTTTTTTCGACTGCCCGGACCCAAAAACTGGAAACGGGTCAAAAAAAACTTACTATAATGGCACCTGTCTCAAAACACTCAGAAACACCTAAAAATAGGATAGCCAGAAAATTTTTCGAAAAATGCGTTTTCGAAAAATTTTGGGCCTAAACGGAGCGTGGTTTCCAGACTCTTTTTTTTTTTTTTCCGAAACCTACTCCGGCAAGGAAACACGAATCGGAAACTAGATGGATCCCGAAAACAAACCTAATAAGCAAGGAACTCGGATTGGTGGTGGATATATGGTGGTGGTATATGGCAGCGGTGGTAGTATATGGATACGGATCGGTGGTGGTATATGGACACAGATTGGTGGTGGTATATGGATACGGATACGGAGTGGTGGTGGTAGATGGCAGGGGCGATGATGATGGTGCAGCGGCGGCGTGACAACTTATGACCAGAACTCGAAACTCTAAAAGACTAGACTCTAAGACCAGCAACTAGACCGACGATGCAACCGCAAATTCAACAAAGCAAAACCCTAAAAAGATTATGCAAAGGCTCAGATTGGTTCGGATATGATGAATGATGAGGACATGACTACCTTGGATATGACCAAAAATATTGCATATATGCATATTTGTCAGGTGATTTCTAGTGCAAACTATTCAATAATCTATTTATGTTATCCAGAACAAAAATACTTCACACACTTTTGTGTTTTGTCTAATTGCAGGTGTATGGGACATTTGTACAATCCACATATGAAGATAAGGAAGAAAGAGATGTTTATTTGCTGTCCAAAAAGTTCTCTCACGTCACTTTTGGCCCAAGAGAAGATAGAGTCCAAGTCTCTCACGTTCTGGATTCAGATTCGGACTGCACAGACATACCTGACTCAAAACGCACACAAGTTTTTCCTACGGACTCCGAATTGGGTGATTCTTTTTTTGTTGGAAACTAGATTTCGTGCACTTTCCAACCCAATTGGAATCACCTTCAAATTCGTCCGGAGCGTTGAGTTGTGGACGAAACAATCTGATGCTGCAGCAGAATCCGAGTCAAACTACAAGTCCAAAGGTGTTACATCACCTCCACTTGGGCCCATTGGCCTTGTACGACCTAGATTTAGTTTTAGGCTGCCTTGGGACGTCCTCCCACCTCCTTGGCCGCCACCCCTTGCTCCTATATAAGTAGATCCATCTAGTAGCTTTTCCTTGGGATTTGTTTAGTTAAAAGTTAGCCATTGCAACTTCGTGTACTTCGTTTGTGTCCAACGACCAGACCAAGACCGCTTACGGATCCCCACCTTTATCAGTACTTCATATATACTCGCAATATTCAGATTGCTTTTATCATATTCTTGCTTGTTCTTCGATTGCTTGCAGGAATAGACCTTCGTGGTCAGGTTGATTGTGCTCCAGCGTGGTCAATAACCTCTCAGAGTTGGTTTAGCGATTGCTAAGGCGCAACGTCGTGCATGTTTGTAGTCGGATCGTCAAAGTCATCTTCACCAAATCGATAGTTATCATCTCATCGAAAGATCGGGACACCCTTTGCCTCTATCAAGTGGTATCAGTTTTCAGGTTGCTCGGTGAGAATTTCCAGTTTTCCTAGATTAGATTTATTTTCTTACCTATTGTCCAAGAAAAAGCCACAAAAAAGAGTTAGATCTATTCATCCTTGGTCCAAGCCAGTCTGAGCCTTTGCAATTTTCTTTTTATTGCTTGCATAGTTGAATTATCGGTTGCATCGTCGTGTCGAGTTGCTGGTCTTAGTGTCTAGTTCGTTTAGAGTTTCGAGTTCTGTTCACATTAGTCACGCCACCGCTGCATCATTATCTCTTCCGCTGTCCACCACCCATCCATCAATTTCCACCACGTGCTACCCACCATTCATTGTCATAATAATAGTTGAGATCGTTCACATCTTCGCTTGATCCAATCTGCGTCTTATCTAGTTTGTTTTGGAAAGAGGGAGAAAAAAAAGAGAGAAAAAAAACGAGAAAAAAAGAGAAAAAAAAAGTCAGAGAAAAAAAAGGAGAAAAAAAATTAAAAAAATCGGCACAAACTTTTTCAGAGGAAAGTTGGAGACAAAGTTGTTGTATATCCTGCTTGGCAGTTGTTTTTCATCATTATCTTCACTGCCGTTGAGATCTTCACTTATATCTTGCTGTCAAGAGCTACTTAGTATCCTTCATTGATGCTAGTTGTGCTACGCCGTGACCTCATTAGTGTTCTAGGCTCGCGTCTCTAGTCCGGTCTAGCCTAGGACCAGCACAGTACCGTCGTTGAGCGTTTATTCAACATTGCATCTTTGAATTGATTATTGCTAATCTTTTGCTACCATATATAGCCAACCCAGCTCCACATATTTCTACACCGTGTATACGTACGCTCCCCTGGCAATCGCTTTACTCAATATTCGGAGTTACTTGACACCGCTAGTTGCCGATCACCGCCTGCTGCATGGTAAGAACTTGTAAGACATTGATATTTGCTTTACTGTGAGCGTTTTACCACCACATCCTAGTAGTTATAGGAACATTATTTTTGGGTTTTGTTTCTTGTTCTACTAATCATGACAGGATCCAGAGTCAATTCATGGGCTTTGTCGATCGCGGGAGACGTGCCACCACCTTTGCAAATACCACAACCGTCACGAGAGGTGCACAAACATCCAAATGCACATGATCAGGTTAATGTATCTATACCACCATTTAATGGCCGTTTTAAACCTGCTTTATATATTGAATGGGAGTTCGACATAAAAAATATATTTGCTTCCCATAATTTCGATGAACATAAAAAGGTTAAGGTTGCGGTTGGTTCTTTCACTGGTTATGCTTTGGTTTGGTGGAGTGAATATTGTCGGTTACACCCTGATTATATTCCTACTACTTGGGATGATTTGAAACTTGCCATGCGACATACTTTCGTCCCTGCTTATTATACTCGTGACATGATTAAGAAGTTGCAACACTTAAAACAAGGTAGTGAAACTGTAACAAAATATTATGATGATTTACAAACTACCTTGTTGCATTCCTCTTTAGAAGAAAGTGAAGATGATTTTATGGATAGATTTTGGGGAGGATTAAACCGTGATATTCAAGAGATACTAATTCATGAAGAGTGTTATCCTATGGACCATTTGTTTCATCTTGCTTGCAAAGCTGAACAGGAAATAAAACAACGTGTTGGCCACGAGGAGAACAAGCGCACGGTGCACATTCCAAGAGTTGATATGATTGTTCCTTCAACTACTAGGCATACTATGACAACCACATCCGTTGTTGTCAGGACTACATCACCTCCACCATGTGACACATCGCCCCCGAGAGTGGCTACATCATCTGAGTTGATCATAAGAGGTAATGGCAAAGGTACTGATCTTCCATCTCTACATGAGAATGATGAATGCCTTGTCAATTTGAATGCACCATCTGATGAGCTACCCACTACTTTGATCACACCACCTATTTTAGAGGACTACGTTGATAATTTGACTTTGCCATGTGATCAAACAACTGAAATACCAACAATTTTGAGTGCACCCATTGAATTAACTATTGATGCAAAAGAACCAATGTTTAATCATTTTGATATGACCTCTAATCTTGGTGATGATTCTGTGTTGAATGACTTATTGCATGTTTGCTTATTTAAGCATGTTGTAGCATGTAAATTTGATGCAAGTAAGGTTTATTCACCAATGTTGGGATGGTTTAATGATGAACATTGTCAATCTTTTGAAATGAATAAGAGCTTCACTTATATGTGCAAACTGAGTTGCAATATTTTCATGCCTTCTACTTCTTGTGCTAATTTTTTGGCTTTAGATTTTATGAACTATGCAAGTTACTCATCTATTCATGTGTCATATATGCAAAAATCAAGGGAAGTAAAAATGGATGACATATACATATACAACATGTACACCTTGTCTCTTTTGTTAGCCACATTTCAGATTAAGCAACGCCGAGGACGGCTTTATTTTCAAGAAGGGGAGGATGATGAGGACATGACTACCTTGGATATGACCAAAAATATTGCATATATGCATATTTGTCAGGTGATTTCTAGTGCAAACTATTCAATAATCTATTTATGTTATCCAGAACAAAAATACTTCACACACTTTTGTGTTTTGTCTAATTGCAGGTGTATGGGACATTTGTACAATCCACATATGAAGATAAGGAAGAAAGAGATGTTTATTTGCTGTCCAAAAAGTTCTCTCACGTCACTTTTGGCCCAAGAGAAGATAGAGTCCAAGTCTCTCACGTTCTGGATTCAGATTCGGACTGCACAGACATACCTGACTCAAAACGCACACAAGTTTTTCCTACGGACTCCGAATTGGGTGATTCTTTTTTTGTTGGAAACTAGATTTCGTGCACTTTCCAACCCAATTGGAATCACCTTCAAATTCGTCCGGAGCGTTGAGTTGTGGACGAAACAATCTGATGCTGCAGCAGAATCCGAGTCAAACTACAAGTCCAAAGGTGTTACATCACCTCCACTTGGGCCCATTGGCCTTGTACGACCTAGATTTAGTTTTAGGCTGCCTTGGGACGTCCTCCCACCTCCTTGGCCGCCACCCCTTGCTCCTATATAAGTAGATCCATCTAGTAGCTTTTCCTTGGGATTTGTTTAGTTAAAAGTTAGCCATTGCAACTTCGTGTACTTCGTTTGTGTCCAACGACCAGACCAAGACCGCTTACGGATCCCCACCTTTATCAGTACTTCATATATACTCGCAATATTCAGATTGCTTTTATCATATTCTTGCTTGTTCTTCGATTGCTTGCAGGAATAGACCTTCGTGGTCAGGTTGATTGTGCTCCAGCGTGGTCAATAACCTCTCAGAGTTGGTTTAGCGATTGCTAAGGCGCAACGTCGTGCATGTTTGTAGTCGGATCGTCAAAGTCATCTTCACCAAATCGATAGTTATCATCTCATCGAAAGATCGGGACACCCTTTGCCTCTATCAATGAACTAACCCTAATTTTTTTTTGTGGCTTTTTCGTGGACTATAGGTATGAAGAACAGACTCGATCTAAACTACGAAAAACTGGAAAATCTCACCGAGCAACCTGGAAATCTGATACCACTTGATAGAGGCAAAGGTGTCCCGTCTTTCGATGAGATGGTGGATTTCGCTTTGGTGGAAGTCGACTTTGACGATCCGACTACGAACGTGCGAGGACGTCGCGCCTTAGCAATCGCTAAACCAACTCCGAGAGGTTATTGACCACGCCGGAGCACGATCAACCTGACCACGAGGGTCTGTTTCCTGCGAGCAATCGAAGAACAAGCAAGAAACTAAGATTGCAATCTGGATATTGCGAATATAAGATGAAAGCTTTATTGATCAAGGTGGGGTTCTGTGACGCCTTTGTCTGGTCGTTGAACACAAACGAAGTACGCGAAGTTGCAGCTATGGCGAACTTTTAATCTAAACAAAACCCAAAGTCTAAACGGTGCCCTAAGGGCTGTATATATGGAGGAAGAGAGGGGAATTTCGTGGCCCTTGGTGGAGGGGTCCGAAATCAACCCTATCTCTTGTTTCCCCACACATACGGACTCTAAAAATAGCCTATACTTATGTATTTCGAAATTACATGGGCCTGGCCCAATAAAAAGGTGACGCAGCACCTATAATAGCCTCTGGACGAAATTTATGAAGTGGCATCTTGTATATTTCGTCCAAGGCTTCATGCACTCTTATGGTGGCTTCAAAGTCCTGAAATCATCACTTGTAACTCCGTTCTGGTTCCCCTTGCGCATGGCATCATCTCCATGCTTGCTCTTGCTCCAATGTCCATCCTTCTCCAAGCTAGGCCCTTCATTTGTAAGCAAAACAAATGTATCCAATTTAGGCAGCATCATATTCTCATGAACATTAGAATCATTACCAAGAAACGAAAGTACCTGATAATTTAATTGGCGTGCGCGAGCTCTAGTAATTGGTCCAGTATATGTAGCAGTAGGGGCTGTGGGTGTAACAATGGTATTGATGTCCTCATCACCCTTCATGGTGAGGGTAATCATCCTCATGTTGCTCTAGGCGTGGAGGAAGTCCATGATCAACTTGCTCTTGTTGAACTTGAGGTTGAGGTGGAGCTTGACGAGCTTGTGGAGCTTGACGTTGCACACGTGGTTGGTAGTTCCTCTCTTGGATTTCTTCTCGAAGGGCTTCCTCTTGATTGCGCCATTCGCGATTGCGGTTGGCGATAGCTCGACTTGATTCTTGAAGGGCACGTTGCGCCTCAAGAGCTTGCACTTCATGTAGTTGTTGTTGAAGACGTTGAGCCTCGGCGTCTTGTTGTTCTTGGTGTTGACGAGCTCATTCTTCTTCTTGGCGACGAAGACATTGTCGTTCTTGAGCTAGAGCAAAAGCATCTTGGTTTGAGTGAGGACGAGGGACTTTCTCATCGACTTGCTCTTGTGAATGATTGACGTGTAGCGGGTTGCGAGATGCATGAAGGTCTTGACGCGCGGCTCGTCGAAGAGTGTTTGATGACGGTGTACTTGAGCCGGAGAAGGAGTCGTCGGAGTGTCGACTTGAGTGGCTCCGTCTTGAGTATGACGATGTTGAAGGAGGCCGGTTCACAAACAGGGTGCGGATCTCATCCATCCTTGCATCGTTCTCTTGCTTGTGCGCGTCGAGCTTGTTGTTGAAGTAGTCCTTGGTACGTTGCTCGGAGAGTCGCAAGTCGCTGGCGAGGTTGTCGATGCGTTCGTTCATAGCTTGTTGCTCTTGATGCAACGCTCGTTGTGCACCGAAGATGTGGCTCTTGGTGACGTATGATGACATGACGTTGTCTTGCTCGATGAAGAGTGGGTTGGTAGAAGTACTCAGCCTATCCATCATTCCAAGCAAAATGTGAGAGGTAGAAGGAGAAGAACTTATACCAATGTACCTTGACCGATGTTGATGATGAATCAAGTTCACTCAAATGCGGACAATGAAATAGCACTATTGGTACCAATTCTTGTCGGTTCTCACACCTACACAAGTAAAAGCTTATGGTGGAGCTTGGTTAGGATGGTGGCACAAAATTTGATGCAATTGTAAGTGAGCTTCAATAATGTTGGAAAAGATACACAAATTTGCAAATGCAACAAGTAGACCAAGCAAGTAGTGGTACACGGAAACACACACGCAAATAGATAAGTGGGATTGTGCAAACCAAAAATGAGCCAAAATGTGGAATCCACATAAATGCTCTTGTTGCCCAATACTAGAGAGACGCTAGCACGATTGCACAATAGGCGGATACAGAGCTTGTGCACAACCTACTAGGCAAAAATGCAACGATCTCTATCCCAAGTATGCTATATGTATGGTATTTCGGTGCTATGATCCAAGATGATCTTATATGACAATCTTAATGTAGTATGATGCTATGGTTCTTGCTTATAAGCTCTTTGCTTATCTTTCCTCTTTGCTTAAAAGCTTGGGTGGCTCTTTCACTTTTGAGCTCTTTTCTCATGCAAAACTTCACGAACCAAGATAGCAATTGTGTATGCTATGACAACTTTGTGACACACAAGTTGATGCCAAGATATGCACCATGGTGGTATGGTATGTATGCTATGGAGTATGATCACTAATGTGCACAATTCACGTTGCCGGCAATACTCAATGGCTAGTCTCGATGGGTAAGCAACGCAAAAGTAAGGCCATGTGGGGTATCAATGCAATTGCAAGGTATGACAAAGATGTCGTCGAAGTTACCATCCTTGGTGATGATGAGTAGTCAATGGAGATGAGCGGTGGTGATGTTGACGTCGAACCATACCTATATAGACGAAACACAATAGGACACGGGAACCACAACTCAAAATCTCAAAGACCAAAACGTGTAAAAATCGACATAGGAGGTAGCGGTGAGCGGTGGTGGTGCTTGTGGAAAGCGGTGTGGGTATGCGGAAGTAAGCGTGGGCACCGGGGCAAAATTGGGCAAAAGTATGCGAAAATGGGCACGGGGGATGGAGTTGCTGCTGCCAAGGGCCGGATGTCCGGGCCAGCTGCCAGATGTCCGGTGGACATGGGACGGATGTCCGGGCTCCTGGATCGGGGACGAACACGATGAACTCCACGGGAAAAATTGCAACTCCGGGGCAAAATTCGGACGAATTGGTGGATGGAAATCGCGGGAGAGATGGGGAAAAGCTAGATCAACTCGATGCAAAGCAGATCCATGGATCAAATCCGATCTTTCACGTTTGGAGGGGATCCTACGGGGAAAAACACGAAGAACGCGCGGAAGAACACAAGGGAAAACACGGGGAGAAACGAGAGAAACACTCAACCGACAAGGAATCGATCACACAAGGGCTAGATCACCGAAAGCACAAGGTAACACATGATCCAAAATCAACAAACGAAGATACAAGAGTAACCGTTCTTCTCCGTGAGGAGGTCTTGATTGTCTTCTCCGGATGGAGGCCTTGAATCTGAATGGATCTTCTCCCAAGAGGCACGGTCCCTCACGTGGAGTAGATCCGGTACGGATGAGCAGAGCTCTATCTCTAAATGAGCTATCACAATGCTAACTCTATAACATAGGTGGGGATGGAGTATATATAGTCTAGGGGCAAAGAGGGATACATGGGCCTCGGCCCTACATTGTGCGCGGACAGGGAATACCGGATGTCCGGGCGTCGGGTCGGATGTCCGGTGTCTCGGGAGGGGCCAGATGTCCGGTCGGCAGGGCCGGATGTCCAGGCTGGTGAAGATGGCCGTTCTGTCCTCTAGATGGGTGGCGCCGGATGTCCGCTTGGAGGGGCCAGATGTCCGCTGCTTCGGGAGGCGCCGGATGTCCGGGGCGATCGCCGGATGTCCGTGCTGACGGGGCAAGCTTCTGTGCTCCCTGGACGCCGGTGCCGGATGTCCGGGATTTTGGCCGGATTTCCGGTGAGGGGGGCCGGATGTCCGGGCTAGACGCCGGATGTCCGGTCCCTATAGCTTCTTCTGCAGATGCCTGGCCGTGTAGATCTCCAGGGGCCGTATGTCCGGGGTCCTGGCCGGATGTCCGGTGCCTGGAGGTTGTTCTTGCCTTCTTCCCTTGGTTCTCTTCTTCCGTGGACTTGGGGTCTTGACCATCTTCATGTGCATCTTCAGGAGGGTCCTCTTGGTACCTAATCACGCACAACATTCTAGATTGAGGTAGTAGCCATGTCTCGAGAGGATCATGTGATATATCACTAAGGAGAGAAGTCACCTTGATAGAGGCAAAGGTGTCCCGTCTTTCGATGAGATGATGGATTTCGCTTTGGTGGAAGTTGACTTTGA
Source organism: Triticum timopheevii (assembly GCA_963921465.1). NCBI lineage: Eukaryota > Viridiplantae > Streptophyta > Magnoliopsida > Poales > Poaceae > Triticum > Triticum timopheevii. Next base: position 292,136,227 of record OY997272.1, on the reverse strand, counting down.
CGATCCGACTACGAACGTGCGAGGACGTCGCGCCTTAGCAATCGCTAAACCAACTCTGAGAGGTTATTGACCACGCTGGAGCACGATCAACCTGACCACGAGGGTCTGTTTCCTGCGAGCAAACGAAGAACAAGCAAGAAACTGAGATTGCAATCTGGATATTGCGAATATAAGATGAAAGCTTTATTGATCAAGGTGGGGTTCTGTGACGCCTTTGTCTGGTCGTTGAACACAAACGAAGTACGCGAAGTTGCAACTATGGCGAACTTTTAATCTAAACAAAACCCAAAGTCTAAACGATGCCCTAAGGGCTGTATATATGGAGGAAGAGCGGGGGGGGGGGGGGGGGGATTTCGTGACCCTTGGTGGAGGGGTCCGAAATCAACCCTATCTCTTGTTTCCCCACACATACGGACTCTAAAAATAGCCTATACTTATGTATTTCTAAATTACATGGGCCTGGCCCAATAAAAAGGTGACGCAGCACCTATAATAGCCTCGGGACGAAATTTATGAAGTGGCATCTTGTATATTTCGTCCAAGGCTTCATGCACCCATTATGGTGGCTTCAAAGTCCTGAAATCATCACTTGTAACTCCGTTCTGGTTCCCCTTGCGCATGGCATCATCTCCAAGCTTGTTCTTGCTCCAATGTCCATCCTTCTCCAGGCTAGGCCCTTCGTTTGTAAGCAAAACAAATGTATCCAATTTAGGTAGCATCATATTCTCATGAACATTAGAATCATTACCAAGAAACGAAAGTACCTGATAATTTAATTGGCGTGCGCGAGCTCTAGTAATTGGTCCAGTATATGTAGCAGTAGGGGCTGTGGGTGTAACAATGGTATTGATGTCCTCATCATCCTCCCCTTCTTGAAATGAAGTCGTCCTCGACGGAAGCTCATCTTCCTCACCCAAATAAGGCTTCAAATCTGCAATGTTAAAAGTGGGACTAACCCCAAAATCTGCAGGCAGCTCAAGTTTATATGCATTATCATTTACTTTTTCCAACACCTTAAAGGGACCAGCAGCACGTGGCATTAGCTTTGATTTGCGCAAATCAGGAAATCTATCCTTACGCAAATGTAACCAAACAAGATCTCCAGGTGCAAATACAACATGTTTTCTACCCTTATCTCCAGCAAGTTTATATTTAGCATTCATACGCTCAATGTTTTCCTTAGTTAACTCATGCATTTTTAAAATCAATTCAGCACGTTGTTTAGCATCAAAATTAACCTTCTCCGAAGATGGAAGAGGCAACAAATCAATAGGTGCACGAGGTAGGAAACCATACACAACTTCAAAAGGGCACATCTTAGTAGTAGAATGCAATGAACGATTATATGCAAATTCAATATGAGGCAAGCATTCCTCCCACATTTTCTTATTATTCTTCAAAACAGCCCTAAGCATAGTAGACAATGTTCTATTGACTACTTCAGCTTGTCCATCAGTTTGATGGTGACAAGTAGTACTAAAAAGCAGTTTAGTCCCCAACTTATGATAGAGGCGGGGGTGTCCCGATCTTTCGATGAGATGATAACTATCGATTTGGTGAAGATGACTTTGACGATCCGACTACAAACGTGCACGACGTTGCGCCTTAGCAATCGCTAAGCCAACTCTGAGAGGTTATTGACCACGCCGGAGCACAATCAACCTGACCACGAAGGTCTATTCCTGCAAGCAATCGAAGAACAAGCAAGAATATGATAAAAGCAATCTGAATATTGCGAGTATATATGAAGTATTGATAAAGGTGGGGATCCGTAAGCGGTCTTGGTCTGGTCGTTGGACACAAACGAAGTACACGAAGTTGCAATGGCTAACTTTTAACTAAACAAATCCCAAGGAAAAGCTACTAGATGGATCTACTTATATAGGAGCAAGGGGTGGCGGCCAAGGAGGTGGGAGGACGTCCCAAGGAAGCCTAAAACTAAATCTAGGTCGTACAAGGCCAATGGGCCCAAGTGGAGGTGATGTATCACCTTTGGACTTGTAGTTTGACTCGGATTCTGCTGCAGCATCAGATTGTTTCGTCCACAACTCAACGCTCCGGATGAATTTGAAGGTGATTCCAATTGGGTTGGAAAGTGCACGAAATCTAGTTTCCAACAAAAAAAGAATCACCCAATTCGGAGTCCGTATGAAAAACTTGTGTGCGTTTTGAGTCAGGTACATCTGTGCAGTCCGAATCTGAATCCAGAACGTGAGAGACTTGGACTCTATCTTCTCTTGGGCCAAAAGTGACGTGAGAGAACTTTTTGGACAGCAAATAAACATCTCTTTCTTCCTTATCTTCATATGTGGATTGTACAAATGTCCCATACACCTGCAATTAGACAAAACACAAAAGTGTGTGAAGTATTTTTGTTCTGGATAACATAAATAGATTATTGAATAGTTTGCACTAGAAATCACCTGACAAATATGCATATATGCAATATTTTTGGTCATATCCAAGGTAGTCATGTCCTCATCATCCTCCCCTTCTTGAAAATAAAGCCGTCCTCGGCGTTGCTTAATCTGAAATGTGGCTAACAAAAGAGACAAGGTGTACATGTTGTATATGTATATGTCATCCATTTTTACTTCCCTTGATTTTTGCATATATGACACATGAATAGATGAGTAACTTGCATAGTTCATAAAATCTAAAGCCAAAAAATTAGCACAAGAAGTAGAAGGCATGAAAATATTGCAACTCAGTTTGCACATATAAGTGAAGCTCTTATTCATTTCAAAAGATTGACAATGTTCATCATTAAACCATCCCAACATTGGTGAATAAACCTTACTTGCATCAAATTTACATGCTACAACATGCTTAAATAAGCAAACATGCAATAAGTCATTCAACACAGAATCATCACCAAGATTAGAGGTCATATCAAAATGATTAAACATTGGTTCTTTTGCATCAATAGTTAATTCAATGGGTGCACTCAAAATTGTTGGTATTTCAGTTGTTTGATCACATGGCAAAGTCAAATTATCAACGTAGTCCTCTAAAATAGGTGGTGTGATCAAAGTAGTGGGTAGCTCATCAGATGGTGCATTCAAATTGACAAGGCATTCATCATTCTCATGTAGAGATGGAAGATCAGTACCTTTGTCATTACCTCTTATGATCAACCCAGATGATGTAGCCACTCTCGGGGGCGATGTGTCACATGGTGGAGGTGATGTAGTCCTGACAACAACGGATGTGGTTGTCATAGTATGCCTAGTAGTTGAAGGAACAATCATATCAACTCTTGGAATGTGCACCATGCGCTTGTTCTCCTCGTGGCCAACACGTCGTTTTATTTCCTGTTCAGCTTTGCAAGCAAGATGAAACAAATGGTCCATAGGATAACACTCTTCATGAATTAGTATCTCTTGAATATCACGGTTTAATCCTCCCCAAAATCTATCCATAAAATCATCTTCACTTTCTTCTAAAGAGGAATGCAACAAGGTGGTTTGTAAATCATCATAATATTTTGTTACACTTTCACTACCTTGTTTTAAGTGTTGCAACTTCTTAATCATGTCACGAGTATAATAAGCAGGGACGAAAGTATGTCGCATGGCAAGTTTCAAATCATCCCAAGTAGTAGGTATATAATCAGGGTGTAACCGACAATATTCACTCCACCAAACCAAAGCATAACCAGTGAAAGAACCAACCGCAACCTTAACCTTTTTATGTTCATCGAAATTATGGGAAGCAAATATATTTTTTATGTCGAACTCCCATTCAATATATAAAGCAGGTTTAAAATGGCCATTAAATGGTGGTATAGATACATTAACCTGATCATGTGCATTTGGATGTTTGTGCACCTCTCGTGACGGTTGTGGTATTTGCAAAGGTGGTGGCACGTCTCCCGCGATCGATAAAGCCCATGAATTGACTCTGGATCCTGTCATGATTAGTAGAACAAGAAACAAAACCCAAAAATAATGTTCCTATAACTACTAGGATGTGGTGGTAAAACGCTCACAGTAAAGCAAATATCAATGTCTTACAAGTTCTTACCATGCAGCAGGCGGTGATCGGCAACCAGCGGTGTCAAGTAACTCCGAATATTGAGTAAAGCGATTGCCAGGGGAGCGTACGTATACACGGTGTAGAAATATGTGGAGCTGGGTTGGCTATATATGGTAGCAAAAGATTAGCAATAATCAATTCAAAGATGCAATGTTGAATAAACGCTCAACGACGGTACTGTGCTGGTCCTAGGCTAGACCGGACTAGAGACGCGAGCCTAGAACACTAATGAGGTCACGGCGTAGCACAACTAGCATCAATGAAGGATACTAAGTAGCTCTTGACAGCAAGATATAAGTGAAGATCACAACGGCAGCGAAGATAATGATGAAAAACAACTGCCAAGCAGGATATACAACAACTTTGTCTCCAACTTTCCTCTGAAAAAGTTTGTGCCGATTTTTTTGATTTTTTTTTCTCCTTTTTTTTCTCTGACTTTTTTTTTCTCTTTTTTTTCTCTCGTTTTTTTTCTCTCTCTTTTTTTTCTCCCTCTTTCCAAAACAAACTAGATAAGATGCAGATTGGATCAAGTGAAGATGTGAACGATCTCAACTATTATTATGACAATGAATGGTGGGTAGCACGTGGTGGAAATTGATGGATGGGTGGTGGACAGCGGAAGAGATAATGATGCAGCGGTGGCGTGACTAATGTGAACAGAACTCGAAACTCTAAACGAACTAGACACTAAGACCAGCAACTCGACACGACGATGCAACCGATAATTCAACTATGCAAGCAATGAAAAGAAAATTCAAAGGCTCAGACTGGCTTGGACCAAGGATGAATAGATCTAACTTTTTTTTGTGGCTTTTTCTTGGACAATAGGTAAGAAAATAAATCTAATCTAGGAAAACTGGAAATTCTCACCGAGCAACCTAAAAACTGATACCACTTGATAGAGGCGGGGGTGTCCCGATCTTTCGATGAGATGATAACTATCGATTTGGTGAAGATGACTTTGACGATCCGACTACAAACGTGCACGACGTTGCGCCTTAGCAATCGCTAAGCCAACTCTGAGAGGTTATTGACCACGCCGGAGCACAATCAACCTGACCACGAAGGTCTATTCCTGCAAGCAATCGAAGAACAAGCAAGAATATGATAAAAGCAATCTGAATATTGCGAGTATATATGAAGTATTGATAAAGGTGGGGATCCGTAAGCGGTCTTGGTCTGGTCGTTGGACACAAACGAAGTACACGAAGTTGCAATGGCTAACTTTTAACTAAACAAATCCCAAGGAAAAGCTACTAGATGGATCTACTTATATAGGAGCAAGGGGTGGCGGCCAAGGAGGTGGGAGGACGTCCCAAGGCAGCCTAAAACTAAATCTAGGTCGTACAAGGCCAATGGGCCCAAGTGGAGGTGATGTATCACCTTTGGACTTGTAGTTTGACTCGGATTCTGCTGCAGCATCAGATTGTTTCGTCCACAACTCAACCCTCCGGATGAATTTGAAGGTGATTCCAATTGGGTTGGAAAGTGCACGAAATCTAGTTTCCAACAAAAAAAGAATCACCCAATTCGGAGTCCGTATGAAAAACTTGTGTGCGTTTTGAGTCAGGTACGTCTGTGCCGTCCGAATCTGAATCCAGAACGTGAGAGACTTGGACTCTATCTTCTCTTGGGCCAAAAGTGACGTGAGAGAACTTTTTGGACAGCAAATAAACATCTCTTTCTTCCTTATCTTCATATGTGGATTGTACAAATGTCCCATACACCTGCAATTAGACAAAACACAAAAGTGTGTGAAGTATTTTTGTTCTGGATAACATAAATAGATTATTGAATAGTTTGCACTAGAAATCACCTGACAAATATGCATATATGCAATATTTTTGGTCATATCCAAGGTAGTCATGTCCTCATCAACTTAGCCCATAAACATCTCCAAAAGTGGCTAAGAAATTTAGTATCACGATCTGAAACAATAGTATTTGGCACACCATGCAAGCGAATAATTTCACGGAAGAACAAATCAGCAACATTAAGAGCATCATCGCTTTTATGACATGGTATAAAGTGTGCCATTTTCGAGAATCTATCCACGACAACAAATATGCTATCCCTCCCCTTCTTTGTTCGAGGTAAACCTAAAACAAAGTCCATAGATATATCCTCCCAAGGAACACTAGGTACAGGCAAAGGCATATATAAACCATGAGGATTGAGTCGTGACTTAGCTTTTTGACATGTAGTGCAGCGAGCAATAAAACGCTCAACATCCCGTCTCATCTTTGGCCAAAAGAAATGTGTAGCAAGTACGTCCTCCGTCTTCTTCACGCCAAAGTGTCCCATTAATCCTCCTCCATGCGCCTCCTGCAACAACAAAAGACGAACGGAGCTAGCTGGAATGCATAGCTTGTTAGCACGAAACACAAATCCATCGTTAACGACGAACTTGTTCCATGTTCTTCCTTCTTTACAATTCTGCAATACATCTTTAAAATCAGCATCATGCACATATTGATCTTTGATGGTCTCCAAACCAAATATTTTGAAGTCAAGTTGTGAAAGCATAGTATAGCGACGAGACAATGCATCAGCAATAACATTTTCTTTTCCCTTCTTGTGTTTAATGACATAAGGGAAAGTCTCAATGAATTCAACCCATTTAGCATGTCTATGATTCAGTTTAGCTTGACTTGTAATATGTTTCAAAGATTCATGATCAGAATGTATAACAAATTCTTTGGGCCATAAATAATGTTGCCATGTTTCTAAAGTCCGAACAAGAGCATATAATTCTTTATCATAAGTAGAATAATTCAGACTAGGCCCACTCAATTTTTCAGAAAATTATGCAACAGGTTTGCCATCTTGTAATAACACACCTCCTAATCCAATTCCACTGGCATCACATTCAAGCTCAAAAGTCTTATTAAAATCAGGAAGTTGGAGTAAAGGAGCATGTGTCAACTTATCTTTCAATACCGTGAAGGCTTCTTCCTATGAAGTACCCCACAGAAAAGGCACATCTTTCTTTGTAAGCTCATTGAGAGGTGCAGCAATGGTGCTGAAATCTCTCACAAAACGCCTATAGACTCCAGCGAGGCCAAGGAAACTCCTCACTTGTGTGACCGTTTTGGGCTGCGGCCAACTCTCAATAGCTTCAATCTTGGCTTTATCAACTTCAATTCACTGTGGAGTAACAACATAGCCAAGAAAAGATACTCGGTCGGTGCAAAAGGTGCACTTTCCAAGGTTACCAAACAAACGTGCATCACGTAGAGCAATAAAAACAGCACGTAAATGTTCCAAATGTTCCTCCAAAGATTTGCTATAAATCAATATGTCATCAAAGTAAACTACCACAAATCGTGCAATGAAAGCACGTAAAACTTCGTTCATTAACCTCATGAAAGTACTAGGTGCATTAGTTAACCCAAAAGGCATGACTAACCACTCATATAATCCAAACTTAGTTTTAAATGCTGTTTTCCATTCATCTCCCAATTTCATACGAATTTGATGGTATCCACTACGCAAATCAACTGTGGAGAATATTGTAGAGCCACTCAATTCATCAAGCATATCATCTAGCTTAGGAATAGGATGACGATAACGAATAGTAATATTATTAATGCCTCTACAATCAACGCACATACGCGACGTACCATCCTTTTTCGGCACTAAAATGATAGGAACAGCACAAGGACTAAGGGATTCGCGTATATAACCTTTGTCGAGCAGTTCTTGTACTTGACGCATAATCTCCTTCGTCTCCTCTGGATTGGTACGGTATGGCGCACGATTTGGCAGTGAAGCACCGGGAATTAAGTCGATCTGATGCTCAATCCCTCGAATAGGTGGTAATCCCGGTGGCACGTCTTGTGGAAAGACGTCAGCGAACTCCTGCAAAATGTTAGTGACAGCAGGAGGCAAAGAGGAAGGCACGTCCTCGAATGAAAATAATGCCTCTTTGCACACAAAAGCATAGCAAATAGATTTGCTGAAATCTAGCTCATCAATATCAGATTTGGTGGCAAATAAACATGCACTTTTCAATTTAATTTCAGAAGCAACACTAGATGGTTTATTATTAGGCTGCATTTGTTGCTCAAATTCTTTTGCCACAATCTGATTTTCACTCTTATTCTTCTCCCGTTTTGCTTTATTAGCTCTATTAATATCATCTTTCAAAATGGAATCAGGAGTCATAGGAAGCAAAGTAATATTTTTATCCTTATGAACAAGAGTATACTGATTGTTTCTACCATGGTGAATAGAATTTTTATCAAATTGCCATGGTCTACCAAGTAATAAGGAACATGCTTGCATAGGTACCACATCACAATCAACATAATCAGCATATGTAGAGATACTAAAATGTACACGAACAGTACGTGTTACCTTAACCTTGCCGCTGTTGTTGAACCATTGGATGTAGTAAGGATGTGGATGTGGTCTTGTGGTGAGAGATAGCTTCTCCACCATCTCCATGCTAGCCAAGTTGTTGCAACTCCCTCCATCTATGATCACGCGAACAGAACATTCCTTCACAACTCCCTTTGTATGGAACTATGCCTCTGATTTTGCTCAGCTTGTGTAACCTGCACACTCAAAACACGTTGAGCAACTAAACATTCATACCTGTCAGCATCTTCAGGAGCCATGTATTGCGTCTCATGATCAGAATCGTCTCCACCGTGTTCGTCACGTGTAATAAGAGCCAAAGTCTCCTCATCATAGTCACTAGCGGGCTCATACCCACCATCCTCAGTAACAACACACGCTTAGATGGGCATTCTCTCGCATAATGACCTCCACCCTTGCAACGTCGACAAATAATATCATGTGTTTGCCCTGTTGATGCCATGGATGAAGAAGAGCTCTTTGTAGGCCTAGAAGGTGTGCTCTTGGCAGATAGTGGTGATTGTGCCTGCTTTATTGTATCACGGTTGGAGGTGGCAGCCGACGGAGGCGCCGGTGTAGCAGAACGTGTGGAAGTAGATGATGCACGTGGTGTCCATGATGAAGGTCGACCTGCAGAAAAGTTAGTTCGCGCCAATGCCTGTCGATCCTGCACTTCACGTTCAGCTTTACAAGCAAGATGGAATAAACGAGTGATATTAGTATACTCCTTATAGTCTAGAATGGTCTGAATCTCTCTATTTAATCCACCCAGAAAACGTGCAAGCATAGCTTCATTCTCCTCAACAATACCACATCTAATCATGCCAGTTTGTAATTCCTAATAATATTCTTCTACAGAATTTTTTCCTTGTCTTAAGCGCTGTAATTTTTGAAGCAATTCACGTTGATAATATGGTGGAACCCAACGAGTACGCATAGCAGTTTTCAAAGCAGCCCAAGTAGCGGGAATAGGATATAATCTACAATGTTCAGACCACCATGATAGAGGCTAAGGTGTCCCGTCTTTCGATGAGATGATGGAAATCGCTTTGGTGGAAGTCGACTTTGACGATCCGACTACGAACGTGCGAGGACGTCGCGCCTTAGCAATCGCTAAACCAACTCCGAGAGGTTATTGACCACGCCAGAGCACGATCAACCTGACCACGAGGGTCTGTTTCCTGCGAGCAAACGAAGAACAAGCAAGAAACTAAGATTGCAATCTGGATATTGCGAATATAAGATGAAAGCTTTATTGATCAAGGTGGGGTTCTGTGACGCCTTTGTCTGGTCGTTGAACACAAACGAAGTACGCGAAGTTGCAGCTATGGCGAACTTTTAATCTAAACAAAACCCAAAGTCTAAACGGTGCCCTAAGGGCTGTATATATGGAGGAAGAGAGGGGGAATTTCGTGGCCCTTGGTGGAGGGGTCCGAAATCAACCCTATCTCTTGTTTCCCCACACATACGGACTCTAAAAATAGCCTATACTTATGTATTTCTAAATTACATGGGCCTAGCCCAATAAAAAGGTGACGCAGCACCTATAATAGCCTCGGGACGAAATTTATGAAGTGGCATCTTGTATATTTCGTCCAAGGCTTCATGCACTCTTATGGTGGCTTCAAAGTCCTGAAATCATCACTTGTAACTCCGTTCTGGTTCCCCTTGCGCATGGCATCATCTCCATGCTTGCTCTTGCTCCAATGTCCATCCTTCTCCAAGCTAGGCCCTTCATTTGTAAGCAAAACAAATGTATCCAATTTAGGCAGCATCATATTCTCATGAACATTAGAATCATTACCAAGAAACGAAAGTACCTGATAATTTAATTGGCGTGCGCGAGCTCTAGTAATTGGTCCAGTATATGTAGCAGTAGGGGCTGTGGGTGTAACAATGGTATTGATGTCCTCATCATCCTCCCCTTCTTGAAATGAAGTCGTCCTCGACGGAAGCTCATTTTCCTCACCCAAATAAGGCTTCAAATCTGCAATGTTAAAAGTGGGACTAACCCCAAAATCTGCAGGCAGCTCAAGTTTATATGCATTATCATTTATTTTCTCTAACACCTTAAAGGGACCATCAGCACGTGGCATTAGCTTTGATTTGCGCAAATTAGGAAATCTATCTTTACGCAAATGTAACCAAACAAGATCTCCAGGTGCAAACACAACATGTTTTCTACCCTTATCTCCAGCAAGTTTATATTTAGCATTCATACGCTCAATGTTTTCCTTAGTTAACTCATGCATTTTTAAAATCAATTCAGAACGTTCTTTAGCATCAAAATTAACCTTCTCCGAAGATGGAGGAGGCAACAAATCAATAGGTGCACGAGGTAGGAAACCATACACAATTTCAAAAGGGCACATCTTAGTAGTAGAATGCAATGAACGATTATAAGCAAATTCAATATGAGGCAAGCATTCTTCCCACATTTTCTTATCATTCTTGAAAACAGCCCTAAGCATAGTAGACAATGTTCTATTGACTACTTCAGTTTGTCCATCAGTTTGGGGGTGACAAATAGTACTAAATAGCAGTTTAGTCCCCAACTTAGCCCATAAACATCTCCAAAAGTGGCTAAGAAATTTAGTATCACGATCTGAAACAATAGTATTTGGCACACCATGCAAGCGAATAATTTCACGAAAGAACAAATCAGCAACATTAACAGCATCATCGCTTTTATGACATGGTATAAAGTGTGCCATTTTGGAGAATCTATCCACGACAACAAATATGCTATCCCTCCCCTTCTTTGTTCGAGGTAAACCTAAAACAAAGTCCATAGATATATCCTCCCAAGGAACACTAGGTACAGGCAAAGGCATATATAAACCATGAGGATTGAGTCGTGACTTAGCTTATTGACATGTAGTGCAGCGAGCAACAAAACGCTCAACATCCCGTCTCATCTTTGGCCAAAAGAAATGTGTAGCAAGTACGTCCTCCGTCTTCTTCACGCCAAAGTGTCCCATTAATCCTCCCCCATGCGCCTCCTGCAACAGCAAAAGACGAACGGAGCTAGCTGGAATGCATAGCTTGTTAGCACGAAACACAAATCCATTGTTAACGACAAACTTGTTCCACATTCTTCCTTCTTTACAATTCTGCATTACATCTTTAAAATCAGCATCATGCACATATTGATCTATGATGGTCTCCAAACCAAATATTTTGAAGTCAAGTTGTGAAAGCATAGTATAGCGACGAGACAATGCATCAGCAATAACATTTTCTTTTCCCTTCTTGTGTTTAATGACATAAGGGAAAGTCTCAATGAATTCAACCCATTTAGCATGTCTACGATTCAGTTTAGCTTGACTTTTAATATGTTTCAAAGATTCATGATCAGAATGTATAACAAATTCTTTGGGCCATAAATAATGTTGCCATGTTTCTAAAGTCCGAACAAGAGCATATAATTCTTTATCATAAGTAGAATAATTCAGACTAGGCCCACTCAATTTTTCAGAAAAGTATGCAACAGGTTTGCCATCTTGTAATAACACACCTCCTAATCCAATTCCACTAGCATCACATTCAAGCTCAAAAGTCTTATTAAAATCAGGAAGTTGGAGTAAAGGAGCATGTGTCAACTTATCTTTCAATACCGAGAAGGCTTCTTCCTGTGCGGTACCCCACAGAAAAGGCACATCTTTCTTTGTAAGCTCATTGAGAGGTGCAGCAATGGTGCTGAAATCTCTCACAAAACGCCTATAGAATCCAGCGAGGCCAAGGAAACTCCTCACTTGTGTGACCGTTTTGGGCTGTGGCCAACTCTCAATAGCTTCAATTTTGGCTTTATCAACTTCAATTCCCTGTGGAGTAACAACATAGCCAAGAAAAGATACTCGGTCGGTGCAAAAGGTGCACTTTCCAAGGTTACCAAACAAACGTGCATCACGTAGAGCAATAAAAACAGCACGTAAATGTTCCAAATGTTCCTCCAAAGATTTGCTATAAATCAATATGTCATCAAAGTAAACTACCACAAATCGTCCAATGAAAGCACGTAAAACTTCGTTCATTAACCTCATGAAAGTACTAGGTGCATTAGTTAACCCAAAAGGCATGACTAACCACTCATATAATCCAAACTTAGTTTTAAATGCTGTTTCCCATTCATCTCCCAATTTCATACGAATTTGATGGTATCCACTACGCAAATCAACTTTGGAGAATATTGTAGAGCCACTCAATTCATCAAGCATATCATCTAGCCTAGGAATAGGATGACGATAACGAATAGTAATATTATTAATGCCTCTACAATCAACGCACATACGCGACGTACCATCCTTTTTCGGCACTAAAATGATAGGAACAGCACAAGGACTAAGGGATTCGCGTATATAACCTTTGTCGAGCAGTTCTTGTACTTGACGCATAATCTCCTTCGTCTCCTCTGGATTGGTACGGTATGGTGCACGGTTGGGTAATGATGCACCGGAAATTAAGTCAATTTGATGCTCAATCCCGCGAATAGGTGGTAATCCCGGTGGCACGTCTTGTGGAAAGACGTCAGCGAACTCCTGCAAAATGTTAGTGACAGCAGGAGGCAAAGAGGAAGACACGTCCTCGAATGAAAATAATGCCTCTTTGCACACAAAAGCATAGCAAACAGATTTGCTAAAATCTAGATCATCAATATCAGATTTGGTGGCAAGTAAACATGCACTTGTCAATTTAATTTCAGAAGCAACACTAGATTGTTTATTATTATTAGGCTGCATTTGTTGCTCAAATTCTTTTGCCACAATCTGATTTTCACTCTTAGTTTTCTCCTGTTTTGCTTTATTAGCTCTATTAAGATCATCTTTCAAAATGGAATCAGGAGTCATAGGAAGCAAAGTAATATTTTTATCCTTATGAACAAGAGTATACTGATTGTTTCTACCATGGTGAATAGAATTTTTATCAAATTGCCATGGTCTACCAAGTAATAAGGAACATGCTTGCATAGGTACCACATCACAATCAACATAATCAGCATATGTAGAGATACTAAAATGCACACGAACAGTACGTGTTACCTTAACCTTGCCGCTGTTGTTGAACCATTGGATGTAGTAAGGATGTGGATGTGGTCTTGTGGTGAGAGATAGCTTCTCCACCATCTCCATGCTAGCCAAGTTGTTGCAACTCCCTCCATCTATGATCACGCGAACAGAACGTTCCTTCACAACTCCCTTTGTATGGAACAAATTATGCCTCTGATTTTGCTCAGCTTGTGTAACCTGCACACTCAAAACACGTTGAGCAACTAAACATTCATACCTGTCAGCATCTTCAGGAGCCATGTATTGCGTCTCATGATCAGAATCTTCTCCACCGTGTTCGTCACGTGTAATAAGAGCCAAAGTCTCCTCATCATAGTCACTAGCGGACTCATACCCACCATCCTCAGTAACAATCATCACACGCTTAGAGGGGCATTCTCTCGCATAATGACCTCCACCCTTGCAACGTCGACAAATAATATCATGTGTTTGCCCTGTTGATGCCATGGATGAAGAAGAGCTCTTTGCAGGCCCAGAAGATGTGCTCTTGGCAGATAGTGGTGATTGTGCCTGCTTTATTGTATCACGGTTGGAGGTGGCAGCCGACGGAGGCGCCGGTGTAGCAGAACGTGTGGAAGTAGATGATGCACGTGGTGTCCATGATGAAGGTCGACCTGCAGAAAAGTTAGTCCGCGCCAATGCCTGTCGATCCTGCACTTCACGTTCAGCTTTACAAGCAAGATGGAATAAACGAGTGATATTAGTATACTCCTTATAATCTAGAATGGTCTGAATCTCTCTATTTAATCCACCCAGAAAACGTGCAAGCATAGCTTCATTCTCCTCAACAATACCACATCTAATCATGCCAGTTTGTAATTCCTGATAATATTCTTCTACAGAATTTTTTCCTTGTCTTAAGCGCTGTAATTTTTGAAGCAATTCACGTTGATAATATGGTGGAACCCAACGAGTACGCATAGCAGTTTTCAAAGCAGCCCAAGTAGCGGGAATAGGATATAATCTACAATGTTCAGACCACCATACACATGCAAAACTAGTGAAAGCACAAACAGCAGCAGCAACCCGTCTCTCCTCGGGATATTGTAAACATGTAAAACGTTGTTCAGTTTCTAACTCCCAAGTAAGATATATATCAGGAACATATCTACCCTCAAATGGTGGAATATTCAATTTCAGTTTAGGAATATGGACATCATCTCGTACCTGAGGTGGTGGTGCAGGCCTACCATTACGAATATATGCCTGAGGTCGACCTGGTGGTGGTGGTGCTGGTGGCTGCACGTAGTGCTGATTTTGATCAACCTCATCCTCATAATCGCCCACATCCTCATCATCCTCCTGGGTACCAGCAGCAGCAGTAGCAGGGGCCAAAGAAGCATCAACAACATGAACAGCAGCACCAGAAGTTTGGCCATCCTCAATAGGAACACGTTTCGCTCGTCCATACTGATTCGAAAGGATGCGTTGTTGTTGTTGTTGTCGTTGGAGAGGTGCGTTAGGTGCAGCGGGTGGTGGTGGTGGAAGACGCGCGAGCAATTCATTAAACTTGTTATCGAGCTTTGTTACGAACGTCTTCTCCATGCCATCTATCTTCTCCATGGCCTCTTCAAATCTGTTTAGCACATCTTGCACCTGTCCACTCATCATTTGCTGAAATTTATCATGCAAATCCTTATTCGTCATGTTCTCCCAGTCAGTCTCGTCGGCTTGTGATCCTAGCATGGTTAGCAGCAATAGAAACACACAAGAATATGATCCTACAGACTACTAACAAGAGGTGGTGGTGGGTGTCACAAATCCGTCAAGCAAATCTCAAATTCTTACCAGTTCTTACCCAGCAGCAGGCGGTGATCGGCAACCGTTGTAGTCAAAAACTCTCAAAGCTTGGATAGAGCGATTACCAGGGAGAGTCCAACGCACGACGTAGATGTATGTGGAGCTGGGAAGGCTTATAATATGGTAGCAAAAAGGGTCAGCAATAATCAATTCAGAGATGCAAAGTTGAATAAACGCTCAACGACGGTACTGTGCTGGTCCTAGGCTAGACTGTGCTAGAGACGCGAGCCTAGAACACCAACAAAATCACGGCGCGGCACGTAAACAAGGGAGGAGCACACTCTGGTTTTTTTTTTCTCTTTTTTTTTCCTTTTTTTGCACTTTTTTTTCCTCTTTTTTTTTTGCTCCGCAACAAATTTTTTTTCGAAAAAGTCTACAAATGGTCTAAAAACTGCCTAGCCAGAATTTCCCAGACTTAGTTTTTTTTTTGAAACTGGAACTATTTTTCTTCTGCGGGTGGCTCGGAAGTTCGGGAGTCCTCCGCTGTCACGACTCGGAGTATCGCGTGATCTGGAAATCGAAAACAATGCAACAATTACTGGACTCGGACTTGGACTGGTGGCGGAGATGAATCTGGTGGAACTCGGACTGGTGGCGGAGATGAATCTGGTGGAACTCGGACTGGTGGCGGAGATGAATCTGGTGGAACTCGGACTGGTGGCGGATATATGTTGCAGGTGGACTCGGATGGGCGTGATGGCGGCGGATATGTGGTGGCGTATATGGATTCGGATTGGCGATGAATATGTGGTGGTGGTATATGGCAGCGGCGACGTGACAACCTGTGAATAGAACTCGAAACTCTAAAAGACTAGACGCTAAGACCAACAACTTGACACGACGATGCAACCGTAAATTCAACAAAGCAAATACAGAAAAGATTATGCAAAGGCTCAGATTGGTTCGGATGGGATGAACTAACCCTAATTTTTTTTTTTGGCTTTTTCGTGGACTATAGGTATGAAGAACAGACTCGATCTAAACTACGAAAAACTGTAAAATCTCACCGAGCAACCTGGAAATCTGATACCACTTGATAGAGGCAAAGGTGTCCCGTCTTTCGATGAGGTGATGGATTTCGCTTTGGTGGAAGTCGACTTTGACGATCCGACTACGAACGTGCGAGGACGTCGCGCCTTAGCAATCGCTAAACCAACTCCGAGAGGTTATTGACCACGCCGGAGCACGATCAACCTGACCACGAGGGTCTGTTTCCTGCGAGCAAACGAAGAACAAGCAAGAAACTGAGATTGCAATCTGGATATTGCGAATATAAGATGAAAGCTTTATTGATCAAGGTGGGGTTCTGTGACGCCTTTGTCTGGTCGTTGAACACAAACGAAGTACGCGAAGTTGCAACTATGGCAAACTTTTAATCTAAACAAAACCCAAAGTCTAAACGATGCCCTAAGGGCTGTATATATGGAGGAAGAGGGGGGGGGGGGAATTTCGTGACCCTTGGTGGAGGGGTCCGAAATCAACCCTATCTCTTGTTTCCCCACACATACGGACTCTAAAAATAGCCTATACTTATGTATTTCGAAATTACATGGGCCTGGCCCAATAAAAAGGTGACGCAGCACCTATAATAGCCTCGGGACGAAATTTATGAAGTGGCATCTTGTATATTTCGTCCAAGGCTTCATGCACCCATTATGGTGGCTTCAAAGTCCTGAAATCATCACTTGTAACTCCGTTCTAGTTCCCCTTGCGCATGGCATCATCTCCATGCTTGTTCTTGCTCCAATGTCCATCCTTCTCCAAGCTAGGCCCTTCGTTTGTAAGCAAAACAAATGTATCCAATTTAGGTAGCATCATATTCTCATGAACATTAGAATCATTACCAAGAAACGAAAGTACCTGATAATTTAATTGGCGTGCGCGAGCTCTAGTAATTGGTCCAGTATATGTAGCAGTAGGGGCTGTGGGTGTAACAATGGTATTGATGTCCTCATCACACCTCGGTCTCGAGAGCTCTAGCTCGTGCTCTAGTCATGGGTCCTCTTGGTGCTTGGTGACGCGATGGAAGGTCCATGGGGATGACCGAAGGATGCTCCGCATCACAAAGGTGTCCCGTCTTTCGATGAGATGGTGGCTATCGTTTTGGAGGAAGTCGACTTTGACGATCCGACTACGAACGTGCGAGGACGTCGTGCCTTAGCGCTAAACCAACTCCGAGAGGTTATTGACCACGCCGGAGCACGATCAACCTGACCACGAAGGTCTGTTTCCTGCAGGCAAACAAAGAACAAGCAAGAAACTGAGATTGCAATTTGGATATTGCGAATATAAGAGGAAAGCTTTATTGATCAAGGTGGGGTTCTGTGACGCCTTTGTCTGGTCGTTGAACACAAACAAAGTACGCAAAGTTGCAGCTATGGCGAACTTTAATCTAAACAAAACCCATAGTCTAAACGGTGCCCTAAGGGCTGTATATTTGGAGAAAGAGGGGGTGAATTTCGTGGCCCTTGCTGCAGGGGTCCGAATTTAACCCTATCTCTTGTTTTCCCACACATACGGACTCTAAAAATAGCCTATGCTTATGTATTTCGAGATTACATGGGCCTAGCCCAATAATAAGGTGACGCAGCACCTAGAATAACCTACGAAATTTATGAAGTGGCGTCTTATACATTTCGTCCAAGGCTTCATGCACTCATTATGGTGGCTTCAAAGTCCTGAAATCATCACTTGTTACTCCGTTCTTGTTCCCCTTGCGCATGCTATCAACTCCACGCTTGTTCTTGCTGCAATGTTCATCCTTCTCCAAGCTAGGCTCTTCATTTGTAGGCAAAACAAATGTATCCAATTCAGGCAGCATCATATTCTCATGAACATTAGAATCATTAACAAGAAACGGAAGTACCTGATAATTTAATTGGCGTGCGCGAGCTCTAGTAATTGGTCCAGTATATGTAGCAGCAGGGGCTGTGGGTGTATCAATGGTATTGATGTTCTCATCACGTTTCCTCCTAAGTCATACAAGAAAAAGGATGATGAGGATTTTGAGCGCTTTGCTGAAATGATTAGACCTATCTTTTTGCGTATGCGTTTGACTGATATGCTTAAAATGCCTCCTTATGCTAAGTATATGAAAGATATTGTCACTAATAAAAGAAAGATATCGGAAGCTGAAATTTCGACCATGCTTGCTAATTATACTTTTAAGGGTGGAATACCAAAGAAACTTGGAGATCAAGGAGTACCAACTATACCATGCTCCATTAAAAGAAACTATGTTAAAACAGCTTTATGTGATCTTGGAGCCGGTGTTAGTGTCATGCCTTTCTCTTTATATCATAGACTTGATTTGAATAAGTTGACACCTATTGAAATCTCTTTGCAAATGGCTGATAAATCAACTGCTATACCCATCGGTATTTGTGAGGATGTGCCTACCGTGGTTGCAAACGTTACTATTTTAACGGGTTTTGTTATTCTTGATATTCCCGAGGACAACGGTATGTCGATCATCCTGGGTAGACCCTTTCTGAATACTGCAGGGGTTGTTATTGGTTGAAACAAAGGTAATGTCACTTTTCATGTTAATGGTAGTCAGCACACGGTACACTTTCCGGAGAAACAACCTCAAGTTCATAGTATCAATTCTATTGGAAAAAATTCAACTATCACTATTGGAGGTTTTGAATTCCCTCTTCCTACTGTCAAAAAGAAATATGATATTCTTATTGTTGGAGACATGGATATTCTCGTTGATTTAACCTAGTGTTATTCGTAAATTCTCCGGTTTGAAGTCATTCGGAAGATGTTTGTCAACAAGACTTGATCAACCTTGTTAGTGGATTCCTTTTGATGAGCATGAGATGGATGAATTTAGAAGGCACAACTTTCTGTACCCTCCTTTTACTTTCTGTTATTTAGATTAAATAAAGCAAAAATTGTATTTTCTATCTACTTTCTGAATTATCCATGCAATAGAAAATACCTCGAAAATAAAACTTCTCCAAATGCCCTGAAAATTTAGTATGAGTTTTTGTAGATTATTTGAGAATTTTTGGAACATAGAACACACCAGGGGGCTACACCAACTAGCCACAAGGGTGGAGGGCGTGCCCCTGTCTTGTGGGCCCACATGGGCCCCCTGCACTTATTCCAGCACCCATCCACTTCGTCTTCCTCCAGAAAAAATTATCACGTAGCTCAAACTCGTGTTCTTGCTCATTTTGCTGCCATTTTGAATTTCCTTGCTCAAAGCTCCATTCACGAAACTGCTTTAGGGGATTGTTCTTTGTATGTGACTCCTCCAACGGTCCAATTAGTTTCTGTTCTAATGCTTTATTTATTGAAAAATTTTGCTGCTGAGGTGACCCTGTTCATGAGCTTGCATGTCAAATTTATATGGTCCAAAGTAGTTTTAATCCATGATATAGTCTCTAGGTACTTATGGGAGTAGTTGCTACCAATCTTGTTGAGTTTGGTTCATTTTTATTTTGGGTCATTAAAAAATTCAGAAATTTTCAGAGGGAGAAAATCTTGAGGAGATTGTTGAGAGGCTCCTCGAGCCGGGGTTCGAAGGAAAAGGAGAATAAAGAGAATGAAAAACCCAAGTACAACCTTCCTCGCACCGCGGAGGTTCGGCCGTGTGAATGGCCAAGTGATGCATTCTTGGAGGCAGACGGATGAAGATTTCTATTACTTGGCTGAGAATGCTGGCATCACTGACTTTCTCCACGATAAGTGTGAACAGTATCTCCTACTCACTAATACTTTCACGCAAAATTTTCACTTTCATGCTAGACTTTTATTTATACGATGAGTATAAGGAGATGCCGCTCTATGATTTTTGTGAGGTTTGCAAGTTACCTTTTAAGGGCAGCCTCGAGGAACCACGTCCTTGTGATGTGGAAGATTTTATTAAAGATATTACTGTAGGGGAAAGGAGAAAGGTGTCGGCAGCGAGAACATCTATTGTACATTTTCCTGTCTGCGCTACTACTCATTATTTGCTAGTAGATGTTTAATTTGTCGCGGGGACAGTGGGGGCCTTAGTGCTCCTGACCTTGCCATTTTGCGCCATGCTTTACTTCATGATAAAACTTTTAGCTTAGGCGCTATGGTTGCTAAACGGTTGAGTTTAAACCGTATGAAGGGTACTATCTTTGGAGGTATCTAAGCTTGTCGTCTTGCTAATTATTTTGAGATACCTATTAGACACTATGAGAAAGAAGAAAAGTTGTTGCCCACTATTTACTTAGATTATAAGAGTATGGTAGCACATGATTTTCTTTGCTATGATAAGGAAAAGAGACTCATTTATGACCTAATAATTGACGATGCTAATTTTTAGATTGTTACTTTGCCTACACCTATTTTGTTTGATCTTCATTCAGGAAGGTACTTTGTTTTGCCCGCAGATATTCACGCATATTGGAGGGGGCACGATCCCCAGATCTGGAGCCAGAGCCATCACATGATCCATATCAGCAGTCTATTTATTAGTGGGATCCGCAGGAGCTCGCTAACCAGTGGAACCCCTAGGATCCTCCTCATTACATTGGAGAGAGCTACTTTGATCCAAGGGCCTAGACCAACTTAGGACAAAAGCCTAAGCTTGGGGGAGTACGTATTTCTCACTGACATTACATTCATGTTCACATATTCACTCTAGTTGTCGGTGTTCATACTTTTTCATTGTATTATCCATGCTAGTTTATTTTATTTTCTTGCTTTCTTCTTGTGTGTTTGAAAACCTTTGAGAAAACAACCAAAAAAAATTAGTTGTAGCTTCTAGCTAGTTTACTTTCCATGTGTAGTAGTAGTATTGAAGAAAACCCAAAAAGATTTCTCGTTCTTCTTTTGCTTGTTGGGAGCTTTCCCGTGTAAATAGTTTTTCTCGTTCTTTGAAATTATTTTCTTTTCTTTGGGGGTCGAGAGGAGAAGTCCACGATGAAAATGTTTAGTGGCTCTCATATGCATTATTGTTGATCTAATAAAGAGCCCATATTACCTTGTCTTCTCCTTTGAATAAATCTTTGCAACCAGCTTAGTCCAATGCACGTGCACGCTTATTATTATCCACACCATTCAACCGTGCAAGTGAAAGGCAATAGTGATGATATATGATGAAATGATTGAGATGAGGAAAAGCTGGTATAAACTTGACCTATCTTGTTTTTTGTAAATATGAGTAGTTCATCGTTCCTGATTCAGCCTATTATGAATGAAATATGTTTGCAGTGACAATTAGAGATTATAGTTATTCATGTCATACTTAATTAGCTAGGAGTTTATAATGGTTTACCTTGTGTGCCAACATGCTATTAAAATGGTTGTGATGTAGTATGATAGGATGGTATCCTCCTTTGAATGATTCAATTGAGTTGACTTGGCACATGTTTAGGCATGTAGTTGAAACAAAATCAACATAGCCTCCACGATATTTATGTTCATGGTGATTTATATCCTGCTCATGCTTGCACTCATTGTTGGTTAATCTTAATGCATGTTTATGACTGTGTCGCTCTCTAGTTGGTCGCTTCCCAGTCTCTTTCTAGCCTTCACCTGTAGTAAGCGGGAATACTGCTTGTGCAGCCACTTCCAAACCCCAAATTCATTCTATATGAGTCCACCATACCTATCTATATGTTGTATTTACCTACCGTTCTAAGTAAATTTGCATGTGCCAAACTGATGTATGGTGTAACCCTATGAGGGATCTTTTCACACTTGGAGGGGGAAAGGAGAGCAACAACAAGAACACAAAGAGGAAATCACTCCAACAATTCCCGATTACACATCCACTAGGATAACAACACAAGATCCACAAGTCACGAACACAATCAAAGGAAAGATACAATGGCAAAGTTCATCTCAAATCCAAAGGAGATGGGGGCTTGAAGATAATCTTCTCCTTATGGAGGTCTTGCAATCCACAAGGATTCTTCCCTAGGGGGTCTTGATCCACCAAGAGGGAAGGTGAAGGAGCAAAGCTCACAAATATCTCATCTAATACTTTGCTAACCCTAAACATGGTCCTAGGTACGGAATATATAGCCTTGGGGTCGAAGGAGATGAAGAGGGGCCGAAAACGCAATCTCAGCCGGCCATCCTGGGAGGCCCGTGCGCACGGGGTAAGTTGGGCCCGTGCGCACGGGGGTCCCGTGGGCAAGGTACGGGCCCGTGTGCACGGGGTGCTCTAGCGCCAGCTTCCTGTGTAGTGCGTGGGCACAGGGTCTCGGGGGCCCGTGCGCATGGGGTCACCTCGGACTTCTTGTGTTGCTGCTGTTGCACTCCATCTTGGTTCGCAAGGCTTTGGGGTGGTCCTCCTTCTCCTTGGTGATGTTCCTCTTCATACCTAAGGAGGCATAGCGTATTTTGGTGAGGTAGTGACCATGTTCCATTCATGTCCATATGCAAGTCAAGTAAGAAGGAGTTCACCTTGGTTTCCAAAGCACGTGCTCTAGCTCTTGTCATCGGTCCTAGTGGAGTTGGATGTGTCGGTTTAGAGTCCATGGGGACGATGGAAGGATGCTCCGCATCATCTCCCCTCCCTTGAGAAAGATCCGACCTCGGATCAAACTCTTCATCACCATGGTAAGGTGAGAGGTCTTTGACGTTGAAGATGTCGTGATGTAGCACGGACTAGCGAGATGCTAACTCGCGCGTGTAGATGGCCCGATCTTTCACGGCGATGCTTGATCGACAGTTCGTCCCCTTGTTCCTCCTTGCAACTTTCAAGATAATTCACCTGTGTACGAAAATACACAAACGAAAATAATGACCCCCTCGGATCAGCACGTAGGCGTCGATGTGATGATCAACACTCCGTCGCTAGTAAATTTCCACGATGGGAAAATCACAGATAATACACAGGATATGGCCGCCCGTAACTCGGACGTTTTTCTGTATATCTCATACTCGAAAATAAAACTCAAAATTGTCTAGTACATGGCCGAAGCCTCTGCCTTTTTATATGGCGCACTATAACCTGGACTCCTAGTCTCTCACGTCATGTGCTAATGGTAACTAATAAAAGGATCCTAACTAGAAAAACAAAACGACTCACGTACCATGCTAGTTATTAGCTAACAAACCAAAGTAGGACTACTAACAAATATTCATTAGGATTCTGCCTATCATAAGTTGAAACAGAGGCGTATGAAAATTGGGCTCTACTGAAGCTAGCGCTGGCTCCTCCTTGATCTGCAGTATTTTCTTGTAATCCGGCCCATGCAATTTCCTTTTCCTTTTGTTTTGAAAACTACCTTGATTTCTTGCTATCTCATGTGCGCCTGACTTTCTTTGTATCACTTCTTTGCTTGAACTTGATTGCGCACCTCTATATGTTGTCATGTGTACAGGACCATGCACCCACATGCCAACCTTTCTTGAATTCAATAAACGTGTCATACAATTGTTCTTTGGTCCATTCATTACAGAACTGATTCTCGGTCCACATAATTGGCGCATACGACCATCATTTCCCTCATGAAATTGAGCCTCATGCATGGCATTATTTTTCACAACCTTTTCATGGTTTGACTCCTTAACTGGCTCAACATCAGTAACATCAACAATCAATAGTTTCATGGCCGTATCATCCTTCCTTCCTTTAAACGAAACCGTCCTCGGTTTCGAGTCTAATTTTTGTACAACCTTTCTCTCCGGAATTTGCATCCCTGTTGTGATTGCACTATCCGCCATTGGTTTCAGCACGTGCTTCCTTCCGTGATGCATAAACATATATGTGTTGGATCTTCCTACATGAACTGCATCATGATCAAACTGCCATGGTCTTCCCAATAGCAACTGACACGCATCCATCGGCACAACATCATAGTCCACCTTATCAGAATAATCTCCAACTGCAAACTTCACACGTACCTTATGTGTGATCTTTAATTTTCCGGAGTTGTATAGCCACTCCACGTGGTGAGGTTGCGAGTGTCGCCACATAGACAAACCCAATTCTGGCACAAGATCTTTGCTAATGGCATTGGTAAAACGGCCACCATCAATTATCATCTTGCATGCACGGTCCTTGCTCTTGCATTTTGTCTTAAAAACACTCCACCACTGCCCTTTTGCACCATCCCCTGTCACCTTTTCTACCAAAAGATTCAGCCCCTCTATCGGTGCGTCAACCTTTTCCTTTATTTCTTCTTCATCTTCTCTTCTTTTCTGCAAACGACTTTTCCAATCTGCCATGAACACATCCACTAGCATAGGAATAAAACAAACTTGTTGGCCCTTCCATGATAAAGAGTAACTGTTTTTCTTGGAATTTCGAACAGCCCCAACACGTTTGGACCATGGGTTCCCAAGTAGGAGATGGCACGACACCATGGGGATAGGGCAAACGTGAAAACATTCCGCACAACAATATGTTCCCAGATCAAAAATTAGTAAAATCGGATGCGTAATTTTGATTTCACCTTTGAACCACTTCAACGTGTCTGGTCTTTCAAGAGGTGCCATCTTCAATCCCAATTTTTCCACCACCTCGATGCTCACCATGTTGACTGCAGTACTCTCATCGATCGTTAGATTGACACGTCGTTCATTCACGACGCAACGAGTGTGAAAAAGAACAACCTCACCGATGCCTTCCTCCTCCATCACTATGTTCTTGCTCAACATGTTGGAAACTGAATATTGGAAACTGAATCGCCGTGACTAACCTTTGCTCTGAATACCACTTGATGTAGCACGGACTAGCGAGATGCTAACTCGCACGTGTAGATGGCCCGATCTTTCACGGCGATGCTTGATCGACAGTTCGTCCCCTTGTTCCTCCTTGCAACTTTCAAGACAATTTTCACCTGTGTACGAAAATACACAAACGAAAATAGTGACCCCCTCGGATCAGCACGTAGGCGTCGATGTGATGATCAACCCTCCGTCGCTAGTAAATTTCCACGATGGGGAAATCAGAGATAATACACAGGATATGGCCGCCCGTAACTCGGACGTTTTTCTATATATCTCATACTCGAAAATAAAACTCAAAACTGTCTCGTACATGGCCGAAGCCTCTGCCTTTTTATATGGCGCACTGTAACCTGGACTCCTAGTCTCTCACGTCATGTGCTAATCATAACTAATAAAAGGATCCTAACAAGAAAAACAAAACGACTCACGTACCATGCTAGTTATTAGCTAACAAACCAAAGTAGGACTACTAACAAATATTCATTAGGATTCTGCCTATCATAAGATGAAACGGAGGCATACGAAAATTGGGCTCTGCTGAAGCTATCACTGGCTCCTCCTTGATCTGCAGTATTTTCTTGTAATCCAGCCCATGCAATTTCCTTTTCCGTTTGTTTTGAAAACTACATTGATTTCTTGCTATCTCATGTGTGCCTGACTTTCTTTGTATCACTTCTTTGCTTGAACTTGATCGCACACCTCTATATGTTGTCTTGTGTACAGGACCATGCACCCACATGCCAATCTTGAATTCAATAAACGTGTCATACAATTGTTCTTTGGTCCGTTCATTATAGAACTGATTCTCGGTCCACATAATTGGCGCATACGACCATCATTTCCTTCATGAAATCGAGCCTCATGCATGGCATTATTTTTCACAACCTTTTCATGGTTTGACTCCTTAACTGGCTCAGCATCAGTAACATCAACAATCAATGGTTTCATGGCCGTATCATCCTTCCTTCCTTTAAACGAAACCGTCCTCGGTTTCGAGTCTAATTTTTGTACAACCTTTCTCTCTGGAATTTGCAACTCTGTTGTGATTGCACTATCTGCCATTGGTTTCAGCATGTGTGACGTAGGGTAGAACCCTAGGAAGGACCTTTTCACATTTGGAGGGGGAAAAAGGAGAGAAACCACAAGAATAACAAGAACATAAAGATGAACACAAAGAGGCAATCACTCCAACAATTCTCGGTTACACATCCACTAGGGTAATAACACAAGATCCACAAGTCACAAACACAATCAAAGGAAAGATACAATGGCAAAGTTCATCCCAAATCCAAAGGAAGAGGGCTCTTGAGGGTAGTCTTCTCCCAATGGAGGTCTTGAAATCCTCAAGGATTCTTCCCTATGGGGTCTTGATCCTCAAAGAGGGAAGGTAATGGAGCAAAGCTCACCAAGATCTCATCTAATACTTTGCTAACCCTAAACATGGTCCTAGGAACAGAATATATAGACTTGGGGTCGAAGCAGAAGAAGTGGAGCCGAAGATGCAATCTCAGCCGGCCATCCTGGGAGGCCTGTGCGCACGGGGTAGGTTGGGCCCGTGCGCACGGGGTCCCGTGGGCACGGTATAGGCCCGTGCGCACGGGGTGCTCCAGCGTCAGTTTCCTGTGTAGTCCGTGGGCACGGGGTCCTGGGGGCCCGTGCGCACAGGGTCGCCTGGAGCCTCCTGTTCAGCTATTGTTCTCCTTGTTCTTGGTCCACGTGGCCTTAGGGGGGGCTTCTCCTTCTTCTTGGTGATGCTCCTGAGCTCCTTGGTGATGTTCCTCTTCATACCTAAGGAGGCATAGCATATTTTGGTGAGGTAGTAGACATGTTCCATTTGTGTCCATATCCAAGTCTAGTAGGAAGGAGTTCACCTCGGTTTCCAAAGCACGTGCTCTAGCTCTTGTCATGGGTCCTTGTGGGGTTGGATGTGTCGATGTAGAGTCCATGGGGATGATGGAAGGATGCTCCGCATCATGTCCCCTCCCTTGGGAAAGATCCGACCTCGGATCAAAATCTTCATCACCACGGAAAGGCGAGAGGTCTTTGACGTTGAAGATGTCGCTCACGTTGTACTTGTCTCGTGGGAGCTCAATCTTGTAGGCGTTGTCGTTGTAGCGTGCTAGCACCTTGAATGGTTCATCGCCTCGAGGGAGAAGTTTGGACTTGCGTTCGTTGGGTAAGCGGTCCTTGCGAAGGTGTAGCCACACGAGATCACCTATGTTAAAGATCATGGGTTGCTTATTGACGTTGAGCTTGGTCGCTAGTCGATGTACTTGGCGCTCGATGATGTTCCTTGTATCTTCATGCATCTTCTTGATGCAGCTTGCTCGTGCACTCGCATCCATGTTGGTGCGCTCTTGTAGAGGCAGAGGTAGAATGTCCAATGGGGACAACGGGTTGAAGCCGTAGACGACCTCGAAGGGGGACTTGCCGGTAGTCGAATGTCTTGCACGGTTGTAGGCGTACTTGGCGATGGGTAGACATGCCTCCCACTCCTTGATGTTCTTCTTGATCAAGATGCGAAGTAGAGTGGATAGTGTCTGGTTCGCCACCTCCGTTTGGCCGTCGGTTTGAGGATGGTATGCGGATGAGAACAAGAGCTTGATTCCGAGCTTGGCGCATAGCGTCTTCCAAAAGTAACTCAAGAACTTGACGTCGCGGTCGGAGACGATTGTCTTTGGTACTCCATGGAGGCGCAAGATTTCCCTACAAAAGAGGTTGGCAACATGTGAAGCATCGTCGATCTTGTTGCAAGGAATGAAATGTGCCTTCTTAGAAAATCGGTCCACAACAACAAATACGGAATCCTTTCCACTTTGAGTTCTAGGCAAACCAAGTACAAAATCCATGCTAATGTATTCCCAAGGTTGATAAGGAATAGGAAGAGGCATGTAAAGACCATGGGATTGAGCTTTAGACTTAGCTTTGCGACATGTTGAGCATCGGGTGGTGAAGCGTGAGACGTTGCGGAACATCTTGGGCCAAAAGTAGTTCTTGGAGAGCGTGGCGAAAGTCTTGTCACATCCAAAGTGTCCCATGAGTCCGCCTCCATGAGCCTCTTGCAAAAGGAGCAAACAAAGAGAAGACTCGGGAATGCATAGTTTGTTAGCTCTCATAAGATAACCATCCTTGATGTAATATTGTTCCCAAGATGTATGCATCAAACATTTAGCATAATGAGTTGCAAAAGATGGATCATTAGCATACAAGTCTTTTATGTTCTCAAAGCCAATAACATTCAACTCAAGTTTAGTGACAAGCGTGCATATGCGTGAAAGTGCATCGGCAACTACATTTTCCTTACCCTTAATGTACTTGATCACATAGGGAAAAGATTCAATAAATTCACTCCATTTGGCATGACGCTTGTTCAACTTAGTTTGACCTTTTAAGTACTTAAGAGTTTCATGATCGGTATGGATGACAAACTCATGAGGTCTAAGATAATGTTCCCAAACATGTAGCACACGTACTAAAGCATACAATTCTTTGTTATAGATGGGATAGTTAAGTTGAGCACCGGAGAGTTTTTCACTAAAATATGCAATTGCTTGTTTTTCTTGCATCAAAACTCCGCCAATTCCAGTACCACTTGCATCACAATGAACCTCAAAAGTTTTGTCAAAGTTGGGCAAAGCAAGAATCGGAGCATGAGTAAGCAAAGACTTGATCTCATCAAAAGCGGTGGATTGTAAAGATCCCCAAACAAAAGGAGCATTCTTCTTACTCAAAGCATGCAAAGGGGCGGCAATAGTGCTAAAGTTTTTCACAAAGCGACGATAAAAACCCGCAAGACCAAGAAAACTTCACACTTGTTGCAAATTGGTGGGTTGGGGCCAAGTTTTAATTGCTTCAATTTTAGTTTCATCAACATGGACACCCTTGGAAGAGACAACGAAACCCAAGAAAACCACTTTGTCAACACCAAATGTGCACTTTTTCATGTTGGCATAAAGACTTTCCTTGCGAAGTGTTTGCAAAACAACCCTAACATGATCAAGATGCTCTTTCATGGTTTTGCTAAACACAAGAATATCATCGAAGTAAACCACAACAAAGACTCCAATATAAGGTCGAAGTACATGATGCATGAGACGCACGAAAGTACAGGGAGCCTCCAATAAACCCATAGGCATGACTAACCACTCATATAAGCCAAATTTTGTTTTGAAAGCAGTTTTCCATTCATCACCTTCTTGTATGCGGATTTGATAATAGCCGCTTTTAAGATCAATTTTTGAGAAAAAGTTGGCTCCACTAAGTTCATCAAGCATATCATCTAAGCGAGGAATGGGATGCCTATAGGGAACGGTGATAGCATTTATAGGTCTACAATCTGAACACAAGCGGAAACTTCCATCAGGCTTAGACACAGGTATAACGGGAACGGCACAAGGGCTTAAGCTTTCACGTACATGACCGTTGTCGATTAGTTGTTGTACTTGCCGTTGAATCTCCTTGGTTTCTTCGGGATTGACGCGGTATGGAGCTTTGTTTGGAAGTGGCGCTCCGGGGATGAGGTCGATTCGATGCTCAATGCCTCGTAGAGGAGGTAGACCCGGAGGTAGCTCATTGGGGAAAACATCTTGAAATTCCTGCAAAAGAGATTGAAACACCAAAGGTAGCTCGTGAGTGGTGTTAGTTTTTGGTTCTCCATCCTTGCACACAAGGACAAAGTGCATCACACTCGATGGGTTCTCACACACTTCTCTCATCTCACTTTTTGTGGCAAATAGTATGAGGTTTTTCTCTCTAGGCGAAGAGGCGCTCAAGTTTGGCTTGTTGCTCTCACTCATGTTTTGTTGGCTCACTTTCTCACTCTTCTCTCTATGGTGGGTGGCTTGCTTGTCGGCTATCACTTTACTAGGAGACATAGGTCGTCGCACATATTCCTTCCCTTTCATCTTGAAGCTATAGTGATTGGTACGCCCATTGTGGATGACACCACGGTCGAATTGCCATGGTCGACCAAGAAGGAGGTGGCAAACGGTCATTGGGACCACATCACACTCCAAAGTGTCCTCATATGCACCAATTTTGAAGGAGACTTGGACCGCATGCTCAACTCGTATAGTGCCAAAGTCACTTAGCCATTGAACCTTGTAGGGGTGCGGGTGCTTCCTCTTGACCAATTGAAGCTTGGAGCATAGTTCTTCACTTGCCAAGTTGTGGCAACTACCTCCATCGATGATGACTTTGACGAACCTTCCATTGATGCCGGCCTTGGTGTGGAAGATATGGCATCTTTGGTCTTCTTCTTGTTGATGTTGAAGTGTCAAGACCTTGGAGACAACGAGAGCGGGGCTCGTATCTTCATCACAAAAGACTTGATCATCTTCATCCTCGTTCATGCGCCGGTGCATGGCCACTTGCTCAATAGCTTCCAGTTCATCTTCACTCATTGAGTCGTAGGTTCCATCGTCGTTGAGGATCATGGTGCGCTTGTTGGTGCATTGGAAGGACTTTTGGCCTCGGCCGCCACATGTGAAGCACTTGATTGAACTTGTCTTGACGGTCTCATCGGTCGGAGTAGAGGAAGAAGCACGCGGCTTGTAGTTGCTTGTAGTAGGAGGAAGACGACTTGAACTTGACGAAGGTTTCTTGTAGCTTGTCTTGTCGTCGTTGCTTGGAGAAGGCTTGGTTGATGTAGATGTTGGAGGGGTTGTTGAAGCTTGGTTGTTGGAGAAGCTGTATGTCTTGGATGAGTACTTGGCGTACTTGAAGTCATCTTGCACTTGATGTTCCGCCTTGGTTGCTTGATGCACGAGCTCGACAAGGTTGGAATAGGGTTGGAAGTTGGCGATCTTCTTGATGGGATGATTGAGTCCATTCAGGAATCGTGCCATTGTTTGCTCATCATCTTCCTTGACATTGGCTCGAATCATGGCTATCTCCATTTCCTTGTAGTATTCTTCAACACTCTTTGTTCCTTGCTTGAGGAGTTGTAGCTTCTTGAAGAGATCACGGTTCTAGTAGGTGGTCACAAATCGTGCACGCATGACATCCTTCATTTGAGCCCAAGTGGTGATTGGAGGGTCACCTCTTGCTTCTCGGCGCTCAAGGACTTGTTCCCACCATATGAGCACATAGTCTTGGAACTCAAGTGATGCCATTGCGATCTTCTTCTCTTCCTCATAGTTGTGCAAACGAAAGATTTTGTCGACCTTCAATGCCCATGAGAGGTATTCTTCCGGATCATTGCTTCCATTGAACTTGGGCATTGTGAATTTGAGTTTTCCATAGCGTTGCTCTTCATCTTGATAGCGGTTGTGATATCGCTCTTGCCTTGGAAAGTCCTTGAATGCTCGTTCCTCATGATTTGGCTCTTGGCGTGGAGGAGGGTCTTGAAGCACTTGTTCCACTTGGTGTCGCTCTTGGCATTGAGGAAGTCCATGATCAACTTGCTCTTGTTGAACTTGAGGTTGAGATGGAGCTTGACGAGCTTGTGGAGGAGCTTGAGGATCTTGACGGTGCACACGTGGTTGGTAGTTCCTCTCTTGGATTTCTTCTCGAACTCTTTATTGCGCTGTTCGTGATTGCGGTTGGCGATGGCTCGACTTGATTCTTGAAGGGCACGTTCCGCCTCAAGAGCTTGTGCTTCTCGTTGTTGTTGTTGAAGACGTTGAGCATCGGCGTCTTGTTCCTCTTGGTGTAGACGCGCTCGTTCTTCCTCTTGGTGTCGTAGTCGTTGTCGTTCTTGAGCTTGAGCAAAAGAGACTTGGTTTGATTGAGGACGAGGAACTTGCTCATCGACTTGCTCTTGTGAATGCTTGACGTGTAGTGGGTTGCGAGATGCATGACGGTCTTGACGCGCGGCTCGTCGAAGAATGGTCGATGACGGTGTACTTGAGCCGAAGAAGGTGTCGTCGGAGTGTCGACTTGAGTGGCTCCGTCTTGAGTAGGAAGAAGTTGAAGGAGGCCGGTTGACCAACAAAGCGCGGATCTCGTCCATTCTTGCATCGTTCTCTTGCTTGTGCGCGTCGAGCTTGTTGTCGAAGTAGTCTCGTGTACGTTGCTCGGAGAGTCGCAAGTCGGTGGCGAGGTTGTCGATGTGGTCGTTCATTGCTTGTTGCTCTTGATGTAGTGCTCGTTGTGCACCAAAGAGGTGGCTCTTGGTGACGAATGATGACTGTCATCGTCTTGCTCGATTGATGAGGACATCAATACCATTGTTACACCCACAGCCCCTACTGCTACATATACTGGACCAATTACTAGAGCTCGCGCACGCCAATTAAATTATCAGGTACTTTCGTTTCTTGGTAATGATTCTAATGTTCATGAGAATATGATGCTGCCTAAATTGGATACATTTGTTTTGCTTACAAATGAAGGGCCTAGCTTGGAGAAGGATGGACATTGGAGCAAGAGCAAGCATGGAGATGATGCCATGCGCAAGGGGAACCAGAACGGAGTTACAAGTGATGATTTCAGGACTTTGAAGCCACCATAAGAGTGCATGAAGCCTTGGACGAAATATACAAGATGCCACTTCATAAATTTCGTCCAGAGGCTATTATAGGTGCTGCGTCACCTTTTTATTGGGCCAGGCCCATGTAATTTCGAAATACATAAGTATAGGCTATTTTTAGAGTCCGTATGTGTGGGGAAACAAGAGATAGGGTTGATTTCGGACCCCTCCACCAAGGGCCACGAAATTTCCCCTCTCTTCCTCCATATATACAGCCCTTAGGGCACCGTTTAGACTTTGGGATTTGTTTAGTTAAAAGTTAGCCATTGCAACTTCGTGTACTTCGTTTGTGTCCAACGACCAGACCAAGACCGCTTACGGATCCCCACCTTTATCAATACTTCATATATACTCGCAATATTCAGATTGCTTTTATCATATTCTTGCTTGTTCTTCGATTGCTTCCAGGAATAGACCTTCGTGGTCAGGTTGATTGTGCTCCGGCGTGGTCAATAACCTCTCAGAGTTGGTTTAGCGATTGCTAAGGCGCAACGTCGTGCACGTTTGTAGTCGGATCGTCAAAGTCATCTTCACCAAATCGATAGTTATCATCTCATCGAAAGATCGGGACACCCCCGCCTCTATCAAGTGGTATCAGATTTCCAGGTTGCTCGGTGAGATTTTCCAGTTTTTCGTAGTTTAGATCGAGTCTGTTCTTCATACCTATAGTCCACGAAAAAGCCACAAAAAAAATTAGGGTTAGTTCATCATATCCGAACCAATCTGAGCCTTTGCATAATCTTTTTAGGGTTTTGCTTTGTTGAATTTGCGGTTGCATCGTCGGTCTAGTTGCTGGTCTTAGAGTCTAGTCTTTTAGAGTTTCGAGTTCTGGTCATAAGTTGTCATGCCGCCGCCGCACCATCATCATCGCCCCTGCCATCTACCACCACCACTCCGAATCCGTATCCATATACCACCACCAATCCGTGTCCATATACCACCACCGATCCATATCCATATACTACCACCGCTACCACCACCGCTGCCATATACCACAACCATATATCCACCACCAATCCGAGTTCCTTGCTTATTAGGTTTGTTTTCGGGATCCATCTAGTTTCCGATTCGTGTTTCCTTGCCGGAGTAGGTTTCGGAAAAAAAAAAAGAGTCGGGAAACCACGCTCCGTTTAGGCCCAAAATTTTTCGAAAACGCATTTTTCGAAAAAAATTCTGGCTATCTTATTTTTAGGTGTTTCTGAGTGTTTTGAGACAGGTGCCATTATAGGAAGTTTTTTTGACCCGTTTCCAGTTTTTGGGTCCGGGCAGTCGAAAAAACGAAAAAAAAAATTGGTCGAAAAAATTTCGTGCCCATCCTATCAGTTTGACCTAGGAAGCGTTTTGAGACACTCGCCATTATAGTGATTTTTCGCAAAAAAAAAAAAAGTGCAGCGCAAAAAAAAAAAAAGAGCAGCGCAAAAAAAAAAGAGCGAAAAAAAAACCAGAGTGTGCTTTTCCCTTGTTTACGTGCAGCGCCGTGATTTTGTTAGTGTTCTAGGCTCGCGTCTCTAGCACAGTCTAGCCTAGGACCAGCACAGTACCGTCGTTGAGCGTTTATTCAACTTTGCATCTCTGAATTGATTATTGCTGACCCTTTTTGCTACCATATTATAAGCCTTCCCAGCTCCACATACATCTACGTCGTGCGTTTGACTCTCCCTGGTAATCGCTCTATCCAAGCTTTGAGAGTTTTTGACTACAACGGTTGCCGATCACCGCCTGCTGCTGGGTAAGAACTGGTAAGAATTTGAGATTTGCTTGACGGATTTGTGACACCCACCACCACCTCTTGTTAGTAGTCTGTAGGATCATATTCTTGTGTGTTTCTATTGCTGCTAACCATGCCAGGTTCACAAGCCGACGAGACTGACTGGGAGAACATGACGAATAAGGATTTGCATGATAAATTTCAGCAAATGATGAGTGGACAGGTGCAAGATGTGCTAAACAGATTTGAAGAGGCCATGGAGAAGATAGATGGCATGGAGAAGACGTTCGAAACAAAGCTCGATAACAAGTTTAATGAATTGCTCGCGCGTCTTCCACCACCACCACCCGCTGCACCTAACGCACCTCTCCAACGACAACAACAACAACAACGCATCCTTTCGAATCAGTATGGACGAGCGAAGCGTGTTCCTATTGAGGATGGCCAAACTTCTGATGCTGCTATTCATGTTGTTGATGCTTCTTTGGCCCCTGCTACTGCTGCTGCTGGTACCCAGGAGGATGATGAGTATGTGGGCGATTATAAGGATGAGGTTGATCAAAATCAGCACTACGTGCAGCCACCAGCACCACCACCACCAGGTCGACCTCAGGTATATATTCGTAATGGTAGGCCTGCACCACCACCTCAGGTACGAGATGATGTCCATATTCCTAAACTGAAATTGAATATTCCACCATTTGAGGGTAGATATGTTCCTGATATATATCTTACTTGGGAGTTAGAAACTGAACAACGTTTTACATGTTTACAATATCCCGAGGAGAGACGGGTTGCTGCTGCTGTTTGTGCTTTCACTAGTTTTGCATGTGTATGGTGGTCTGAACATTGTAGATTATATCCTATTCCCGCTACTTGGGCTGCTTTGAAAACTGCTATGCGTACTCGTTGGGTTCCACCATATTATCAACGTGAATTGCTTCAAAAATTACAGCGCTTAAGACAAGGAAAAAATTCTGTAGAAGAATATTATCAGGAATTACAAACTGGCATGATTAGATGTGGTATTGTTGAGGAGAATGAAGCTATGCTTGCACGTTTTCTGGGTGGATTAAATAGAGAGATTCAGACCATTCTAGATTCAGACCCAAAGAATTTGTTATACATTCTGATCATGAATCTTTGAAACATATTAAAAGTCAAGCTAAACTGAATCGTAGACATGCTAAATGGGTTGAATTCATTGAGACTTTCCCTTATGTCATTAAATACAAGAAGGGAAAAGAAAATGTTATTGCTGATGCATTGTCTCGTCGCTATACTATGCTTTCACAACTTGACTTCAAAATATTTGGTTTGGAGACCATCAAAGATCAATATGTGCATGATGCTGATTTTAAAGATGTAATGCAGAATTGTAAAGAAGGAAGAATGTGGAACAAGTTTGTCGTTAACGATGGATTTGTGTTTCGTGCTAACAAGCTATGCATTCCAGCTAGCTCCGTTCGTCTTTTGCTGTTGCAGGAGGCGCATGGGGGAGGATTAATGGGACACTTTGGCGTGAAGAAGACGGAGGACGTACTTGCTACACATTTCTTTTGGCCAAAGATGAGACGGGATGTTGAGCGTTTTGTTGCTCGCTGCACTACATGTCAAAAAGCTAAGTCACGACTCAATCCTCATGGTTTATATATGCCTTTGCCTGTACCTAGTGTTCCTTGGGAGGATATATCTATGGACTTTGTTTTAGGTTTACCTCGAACAAAGAAGGGGAGGGATAGCATATTTGTTGTCGTGGATAGATTCTCGAAAATGGCACACTTTATACCATGTCATAAAAGCAATGATGCTGTTAATGTTGCTGATTTGTTCTTTCGTGAAATTATTCGCTTGCATGGTGTGCCAAATACTATTGTTTCAGATCGTGATACTAAATTTCTTAGCCACTTTTGGAGATGTTTATGGGCTAAGTTGGGGACTAAACTGTTATTTAGTACTACTTGTCACCCCCAAACTGATGGACAAACTGAAGTAGTCAATAGAACATTGTCTACTATGCTTAGGGCTGTTTTGAAGAATAATAAGAAAATGTGGGAAGAATGCTTGCCTCATATTGAATTTGCTTATAATCGTTCATTGCATTCTACTACTAAGATGTGCCCTTTTGAAATTGTGTATGGTTTCCTACCTCGTGCACCTATTGATTTGTTGCCTCTTCCATCTTCGGAGAAGGTTAATTTTGATGCTAAAGAACGTTCTGAATTGATTTTAAAAATGCATGAGTTAACTAAGGAAAACATTGAGCGTATGAATGCTAAATATAAACTTGCTGGAGATAAGGGTAGAAAACATGTTGTGTTTGCACCTGGAGATCTTGTTTGGTTACATTTGCGTAAAGATAGATTTCCTAATTTGCGCAAATCAAAGCTAATGCCACGTGCTGATGGTCCCTTTAAGGTGTTAGAGAAAATAAATGATAATGCATATAAACTTGAGCTGCCTGCAGATTTTGGGGTTAGTCCCACTTTTAACATTGCAGATTTGAAGCCTTATTTGGGTGAGGAAAATGAGCTTCCGTCGAGGACGACTTCATTTCAAGAAGGGGAGGATGATGAGGACATCAATACCATTGTTACACCCACAGCCCCTACTGCTACATATACTGGACCAATTACTAGAGCTCGCGCACGCCAATTAAATTATCAGGTACTTTCGTTTCTTGGTAATGATTCTAATGTTCATGAGAATATGATGCTGCCTAAATTGGATACATTTGTTTTGCTTACAAATGAAGGGCCTAGCTTGGAGAAGGATGGACATTGGAGCAAGAGCAAGCATGGAGATGATGCCATGCGCAAGGGGAACCAGAACGGAGTTACAAGTGATGATTTCAGGACTTTGAAGCCACCATAAGAGTGCATGAAGCCTTGGACGAAATATACAAGATGCCACTTCATAAATTTCGTCCAGAGGCTATTATAGGTGCTGCGTCACCTTTTTATTGGGCCAGGCCCATGTAATTTCGAAATACATAAGTATAGGCTATTTTTAGAGTCCGTATGTGTGGGGAACCAAGAGATAGGGTTGATTTCGGACCCCTCCACCAAGGGCCACGAAATTTCCCCTCTCTTCCTCCATATATACAGCCCTTAGGGCACCGTTTAGACTTTGGGATTTGTTTAGTTAAAAGTTAGCCATTGCAACTTCGTGTACTTCGTTTGTGTCCAACGACCAGACCAAGACCGCTTACGGATCCCCACCTTTATCAATACTTCATATATACTCGCAATATTCAGATTGCTTTTATCATATTCTTGCTTGTTCTTCGATTGCTTCCAGGAATAGACCTTCGTGGTCAGGTTGATTGTGCTCCGGCGTGGTCAATAACCTCTCAGAGTTGGTTTAGCGATTGCTAAGGCGCAACGTCGTGCACGTTTGTAGTCGGATCGTCAAAGTCATCTTCACCAAATCGATAGTTATCATCTCATCGAAAGATCGGGACACCCCCGCCTCTATCATCGATGAAGAGTGGGTTGGTAGAGGAACTTGGCCTATCCATCATAAGAAAGTGGTGGTGAGTAGGAAAATGAGAGAACAAAACCAAAGTTACCTTTTCCGAAGATTGTGGATGTAACAAGTGCAATCCCATGTGATGTTACAATAGGGGAATTGGTACCGGGAATTGTTTCTCACACCTACAAGTAAATGGTCTATGGAGGAGCTTGGTTAGGAAAGGCACAAATAATTCAAGCAAATGTTAGTCAAGATGTTGATAAAGTTGAGAAGATTCACAAATGGTAAGTAAGACAAATAGATCAACCTCCAAAGATAACACGAGGAACACACAAACGGAAGATAAATGGGATCCGCACAACCAAGGGCTGAGCTCGAAGATGTCGAACCACGGGAAAAGCTCTTGTCGTAAAGATACTAGAGAAAGGCTACCTCGATTGCACTAAGGGGCTAGATACGCTAGTGCACCAACCTAATAGAGAATTCACTCGTATCACTATCCCAAGTATGCTTATGGATGATGACCAAGATGATGTATGTATGCTAGGAGGCTCGATGCTATTGCTTATAAGCTCTTTGCTTCTCTTGTCTTTTGCTTAAAAGCTTTTTCTTCTTCCTTTTTTTCACTATGCCACGATGCTTGATATACGAGCCACACAACGAGGTAACAAGTAGTAAATGCACGGGATGGACGGAACACTAAATGGTGCACTAAGGCATGGCCCGGTAATACTCAACAAGCTAGTCTCGATGGGTAAGCTACACAAAATGGATCGAAGCTACCAAGTTAATGGCAAGGGAGTACAAGGTGTCGTCGGGGTTACCGTCCTTGCTTACGGTCGAAGATGATCTTGTCGAAGCCGAAGTGTTGTCCGAGTCGATGATTGGTGGCGATGATGATACCAACTTACGCCTAAGTAGCCGAAACACCTTAGGACACAAGAGAAATCGCAACCGAACACTCAACAAACACGTGGAATGGTGCGGAAGAACACGTGAGGTGGTGGTGAAACAAAATGAGAAAAACCCGTGCGCATGGGGTAAGTGAGGCCCGTGTGCACGGGGTCCCGTGTGCACGGGGTCCCGTGTGCACGGGGTCCCGATGGCCCGTGTGCACGGGGTCTCCCGAGAGCGGACGAACTAATCTGATTTCGTTTTGATTGCAAGTTTTTGGCCAAATTCCAGTGGGGGAAGGGTGTGGAAGATAGTGGAGGGGTAGATCCACTTGCCAAACACCAAATTCGTGGATCAAATCAACCAAATCTCACAAGATCAACAAATTGCAAGAAAAAATTTGGGGGGCTATTTTTGCTGGGGATTTTCGGATTAGGACGAAAAACAACAAAATCAAGCTAGAATGTGGAAGGTAGGGACTCCAAGATGTGAATCAACGTGGCTCATGATACCAAGATGATGTAGGGTAGAACCCTAGGAAGGACCTTTTCACACTTGGAGGGGGAAAAAGGAGAGAAACCACAATAATAACAAGAACACAAAGAGGCAATCACTCCAACAATTCCCGATTACACATCCACTAGGGTAATAACACAAGATCCACAATTCACAAACAATATCAAAGGAAAGATACAATGGAAAAGTTCATCCAAAATCCAAAGGAAGAGGGGTCTCGAAGGTAGTCTTCTCCCAATGGAGGTCTTGAAATCCTCAAGGATTCTTCCTTATGGGGTCTTGATCCTCAAAGAGGGAAGGTAATGGAGCAAAGCTCACCAAGATCTCATCAAATACTTTGCTAACCCTAAACATGGTCCTAGGTACGGAATATATAGCCTTGGGGTCGAAGGAGAAGAAGTGGAGCCGAAGATGCAATCTCAGCCGGCCATCCTGGGAGGCCCGTGCGCACGGGGTAAGTTGGGCCCGTGCGCACGGGGGTCCCGTGGGCATGGTACATGCCCGTGCGCACGGGGTGCTCCAGCGTTAGTTTCCTATGTAGTCCGTGGGCACGGGGTCTTGGGGGCCCGTGTGCACGGGGTCGCCTGGAGCCTCTTGTGCAGCTGTTGTTCTCCACGTGGCCTTGGGGGGGGGGGGGGGGGGTTCTCCTTCTTCTTGGTGATGCTCCTGAGCTCCTTGGTGATGTTCCTCCTCATACCTAAGGAGGCATAGCATATTTTGGTGAGGTAGTAGACATGTTCCAGTTGTGTCCATATGCAAGTCTAGTAGGAAGGAGTTCACCTCGGTTTCCAAAGCACGTGCTCTAGGTCTTGTCATGGGTCCTTGTGGGGTTGGATGTGTCGATGTAGAGTCCATGGGGATGATGGAAGGATGCTCCGCATCAACGTGCTTCCTTCCGTGATGCATAAACATATATGTGTTGGATCTTCCTACATGAACTGCATCATGATCAAAATGCCATGGTCTTCCCAATAGCAACTAACACGCGTCCATCGGCACAACATCACAGTCCACCTTATCAAAATAATCTCCAACTGC
This sequence comes from Triticum timopheevii, assembly GCA_963921465.1. Classification (NCBI taxonomy): domain Eukaryota; kingdom Viridiplantae; phylum Streptophyta; class Magnoliopsida; order Poales; family Poaceae; genus Triticum; species Triticum timopheevii. The sequence continues at coordinate 292,096,188 of OY997272.1, read as the reverse complement.
AAACTTCACACGTACCTTATGTGTGATCTTCAATTTTCGGGAGTTGTATAGCCACTCCACGTGGTGAGGTTGCGGGTGTTGCCACATAGACAAACCCAATTCTTGCACAAGATCTTTGCAAATGGCATTGGGAAAACTGCCACCATCAATTATCATCTTGCATGCATTGTCCTTTGCTCTTGCATTTTGTCTTAAAAACACTCCACCGCTGCCCTTTTGCACCATCCCCTGTCACCTTTTCTACCAAAAGATTCAGCCCCTCTGTCGGTGCGTCAACCTTTTCCTTTATTTCTTCTCCATCTTCTCTTCTTTTATGCAAACGTCGTTTGCAATCTGCCATGAACACATCCACTGGCATAGGAATGAAACAAACTTGTTGGCCCTTCCATGATAAAGAGTAACTGTTTTTCTTGGAATTCCGAACAGCCCCAACACGTTTGGACCATGGGTTCCCAAGTAGGAGATGGCACGACACCATGGGGATAGGGCAAACGTGAAAAAGTTTCGCACAACAATATGTTCCCAGATCAAAAATTAGTAAAATTTGATGCGTAATTTTGATTTCACCTTTGAACCACTTCAACATGTACGGTCTTGCAAGAGGTGCCATCTTCAGTCCCAATTTTTCCACCACCTCGATGCTCACCATGTTGACTGCAGTACTCTCATCAATCGTTAGATTGACACGTCGTTCGTTCACGACGCAACGAGTGTGAAAAAGAACAACCTCACCGATGCCTTCCTCCTCCATCAATATGTTCTTGCTCAACATGTTGATGCTTGCCTCTGCACACAATATTGGAAACTGAATCGCCATGACTAACCTTTGCTCTAAATACCACTTGATGTAGCACGGACTAGCGAGATGCTAACTCGCGCGTGTAGATGGCCCGATCTTTCACGACGATGCTTGATCGACAGTTCGTCCCCTTGTTCCTCCTTGCAACTTTCAAGACAATTTTCACCTGTGTACAAAAATACACGAACGAAAATAATGACCCCCTCGGATCAGCACGTAGGCGTCGATGTGATGATCAACCCTCCGTCGCTAGTAAATTTCCATGATGGGGAAATCACAGATAATACACAGGATATGGCCGCCCGTAACTCGGATGTTGATAGAGGCAAAGGTGTCCTGTCTTTCGATGAGATGATGGATATCGCTTTGGTGGAAGTTGACTTTGACGATCCGACTACGAACGTGCGAGGACGTCGCGCCTTAGCAATCGCTAAACCAACTTCGAGAGGTTATTGACCATGCCGGAGCACGATCAACCTGACCACGAAGGTCTGTTTCCTGCAGGCAAACGAAGAACAAGCAAGAAACTAAGATTGCAATCTGGATATTGCGAATATAAGAGGAAAGCTTTATTGATTAAGGTGGGGTTCTGGGACGCCTTTTTCTGGTCGTTGAACACAAACGAAGTACGCAAAGTTGCAGCTATGGCAAACTTTTAATCTAAACAAAACCCAAAGTCTAAACGGTGCCCTAAGGGTTGTATATATGGAGGAAGAGGGGGTGAATTTCGTGGCCCTTGGTAGAGGGGTCCGAAACTAACCCTATCTCTTGTTTCCCACACATACGGACTCTAAAAATAGCCTATACTTATGTATTTCGAAATTACATGGGCCTGGCCCAATAATAAGGTGATGAGGACATCAATACCATTGTTACACCCACAGCCCCTACTGCTACATATACGGGACCAATTACTAGAGCTCGCGCACGCCAATTAAATTATCAGGTACTTTCGTTTCTTGGTAATGATTCTAATGTTCATGAGAATATGATGCTGCCTAAATTGGATACATTTGTTTTGCTTACAAATGAAGGGCCTAGCTTGGAGAAGGATGAACATTGGAGCAAGAACATGCATGGAGATGATGCCATGCGCAAGGGGAACAAGAACGGAGTTACAAGTGATGATTTCAGGACTTTGAAGCCACCATAATGGGTGCATGAAGCCTTGGACGAAATATACAAGATGTCACTTCATAAATTTCGTCCCGAGACTATTATAGGTGCTGCGTCACCTTTTTATTGGGCCAGGCCCATGTAATTTCGAAATACATAAGTATAGGCTATTTTTAGAGTCCGTATGTGTGGGGAAACAAGAGATAGGGTTGATTTCGGACCCCTCCACCAAGGGCCACGAAATTCCCCCTCTCTTCCTCCATATATACAGCCCTTAGGGCACCGTTTAGACTTTGGGTTTTGTTTAGATTAAAAGTTCGCCATAGCTGCAACTTCGCGTACTTCGTTTGTGTTCAACGACCAGACAAAGGCGTCACAGAACCCCACCTTGATCAATAAAGCTTTCATCTTATATTCGCAATATCCAGATTGCAATCTTAGTTTCTTGCTTGTTCTTCGTTTGCTCGCAGGAAACAGACCCTCGTGGTCAGGTTGATCGTGCTCCGGCGTGGTCAATAACCTCTCAGAGTTGGTTTAGCGATTGCTAAGGCGCGACGTCCTCGCACGTTCGTAGTCGGATCGTCAAAGTCGACTTCCACCAAAGCGATATCCATCATCTCATCGAAAGACGGGACACCTTAGCCTCTATCAAGTGGTATCAGATTTCCAGGTTGCTCGGTGAGATTTTATAGTTTTTCGTAGTTTAGATCGAGTCTGTTCTTCATACCTATAGTCCACGAAAAAGCCAAAAAAAAATTAGGGTTAGTTCATCCCATCTGAACCAATCTGAGCCTTTGCATAATCTTTTCTGTATTTGCTTTGTTGAATTTGCGGTTGCATCGTCGTGTCAAGTTGTTGGTCTTAGCGTCTAGTCTTTTAGAGTTTCGAGTTCTGTTCATAGGTTGTCACGTCGCCGCTGCCATATACCACCACCACATATTCATCGCCAATCCGAATCCATATACGCCACCACATATCCGCCGCCATCACGCCCATCCGAGTCCACCTGCAACATATATCCGCCACCAGTCCGAGTTCCACCAGATTCATCTCCGCCACCAGTCCGAGTTCCACCAGATTCATCTCCGCCACCAGTCCGAGTTCCACCAGATTCATCTCCGCCACCAGTCCTAGTCCGAGTCCAGTAATTGTTGCATTGTTTTCGATTTCCAGATCACGCGATACTCCAAGTCGTGACAGCGGAGGACTCCCCAACTTCCGAGCCACCCGCAGAAGAAAAATAGTTCCAGTTTCAAAAAAAAAACTAAGTCTGGAAAATTCTGGCTAGGCAGTTTTTAGACCATTTGTAGATTTTTTCGAAAAAAAATTTGTTGCGGAGCAAAAAAAAAAAGAGGAAAAAAAAGTGCAAAAAAAAGAGAAAAAAAAATTCAGAGTGTGCTCCTCCCTTGTTTAGGTGCCGCGCCGTGATTTTGTTGATGTTCTAGGCTCGCGTCTCTAGCACAGTCTAGCCTAGGACCAGCACAGTACCGTCGTTGAGCGTTTATTCAACTTTGCATCTCTGAATTGATTATTGCTGACCCTTTTTGCTACCATATTATAAGCCTTCCCAGCTCCACATACATCTACGTCGTGCGTTGGACTCTCCCTGGTAATCGCTCTATCCAAGCTTTGAGAGTTTTGACTACAACGGTTGCCGATCACCGCCTGCTGCTGGGTAAGAACTGGTAAGAATTTGAGATTTGCTTGACGGGTTTGTGATATACCACCACCACTTCTTAGTACTCTGTAGGATCATATTCTTCTGTGTTTCTATTTGCTGCTAACCATGGTAGGATCACAAGCGGATGAGACTGATTGGGAGAACCTGACGAACAAACAGCTACATGATAAATTTCAGCAAATGATGAGTGGACAGGTGCAAGATGTGCTAAACAGATTTGACGAGGCCATGGAGAAGATAGATGGCATTGAGAAGACGTTTGAAACAAAGCTTGATAGCAAGTTTGATGAATTGCTCGCGCGTTTTCCACAACCACCGCCGGCTGCACCTATCGCACCTCTGCAACGACAACAACTACACCCCCTTCCGAATCAGTATGGACGAGCTCAGCGTGTTCCTATTGAGCTAGGACAAAATTCTGGTGCCGCTGCTACTGCTGTTGGTGCTTCTTTGGCTCCTGCTACTACTGCTGCTGGTACCGAGGAGGATGATTATTGATAGAGGCGGGGGTGTCCTGATCTTTCGATGAGATGATAACTATCGATTTGGTGAAGATGACTTTGACGATCCGACTACAAACGTGCACGACGTTGCGCCTTAGCAATCGCTAAACCAACTCTGAGAGGTTATTGACCACGCCGGAGCACAATCAACCTGACCACGAAGGTCTATTCCTGCAAGCAATCGAAGAACAAGCAAGAATATGATAAAAGCAATCTGAATATTGCGAGTATATATGAAGTATTGATAAAGGTGGGGATCCGTAAGCTGTCTTGGTCTGGTCGTTGGACACAAACGAAGTACACGAAGTTGCAATGGCTAACTTTTAACAAAACAAATCCCAAGGAAAAGCTACTAGATGGATCTACTTATATAGGAGCAAGGGGTGGCGGCCAAGGAGGTGGGAGGACGTCCCAAGGCAGCCTAAAACTAAATCTAGGTCGTACAAGGCCAATGGGCCCAAGTGGAGGTGATGTAACACCTTTGGACTTGTAGTTTGACTCGGATTCTGCTGCAGCATCAGATTGTTTCGTCCACAACTCAACGCTCCGGACGAATTTGAAGGTGATTCCAATTGGGTTGGAAAGTGCACGAAATCTAGTTTCCAACAAAAAAAGAATCACCCAATTCGGAGTCCGTATGAAAAACTTGTGTGCGTTTTGAGTCAGGTACGTCTGTGCAGTCCGAATCTGAATCCAGAACGTGAGAGACTTGGACTCTATCTTCTCTTGGGCCAAAAGTGACGTGAGAGAACTTTTTGGACAGCAAATAAACATCTCTTTCTTCCTTATCTTCATATGTGGATTGTACAAATGTCCCATACACCTGCAATTAGACAAAACACAAAAGTGTGTGAAGTATTTTTGTTCTGGATAACATAAATAGATTATTGAATAGTTTGCACTAGAAATCACCTGACAAATATGCATATATGCAATATTTTTGGCCATATCCAAGGTAGTCATGTCCTCATCAATTATGTGGGAGATTACGAGGATGAGGTTGATCAACATCAGAACTACGGGCAACCACCAGCACCACAACCACCAGGTCGTCCACATGCAAATAATGGCAATGTTAGGGCTCCCCCTCAGGTACGAGATCATGACCATCTCCCTAAACTGAAATTGAATATTCCACCATTTGAGGGTACATATGTTCCTGATATATATCTTACTTGGGAGTTAGAAACTGAACAACGATTTACATGTTTACAATATCCTGAGGAGAGACGTGTTCCTGCTGCTGTTTGTGCTTTCACTAGCTTCGCATGTGTTTGGTGGTCTGAACATTGTAGATTATATCCTGTTCCAGCTACTTGGGCTGCTTTGAAAACCGCTATGCGTACTCGTTGGGTTCCACCATATTATCAACGTGAATTACTTCAAAAATTGCAGCGCTTAAGACAAGGAAAAAATTCTGTAGAAGAATATTATCAGGAATTACAAACTTGATAGAGGCAAAGGTGTCCCGTCTTTCGATGAGATGATGGATTTCGCTTTGGTGGAAGTTGACTTTGACGATCCGACTACAACCGTGCACGACGTTGCGCCTTAGCAATCGCTAAACCAACTCTGAGAGGTTATTGACCACGCCGGAGCACAATCAACCTGACCACGAAGGTCTATTCCTGCAAGCAATCGAAGAACAAGCAAGAATATGATAAAAGCAATCTGAATATTGCGAGTATATATGAAGTATTGATAAAGGTGGGGATCCGTAAGCGGTCTTGGTCTGGTCGTTGGACACAAACGAAGTACACGAAGTTGCAATGGCTAACTTTTAACTAAACAAATCCCAAGGAAAAGCTACTAGATGGATCTACTTATATAGGAGCAAGGGGTGGCGGCCAAGGAGGTGGGAGGACGTCCCAAGGCAGCCTAAAACTAAATCTAGGTCGTACAAGGCCAATGGGCCCAAGTGGAGGTGATGTAACACCTTTGGACTTGTAGTTTGACTCGGATTCTGCTGCAGCATCAGATTGTTTCGTCCACAACTCAACGCTCCGGACGAATTTGAAGGTGATTCCAATTGGGTTGAAAAGTGCACGAAATCTAGTTTCCAACAAAAAAAGAATCACCCAATTCGGAGTCCGTATGAAAAACTTGTGTGCGTTTTGAGTCAGGTATGTCTGTGCAGTCCGAATCTGAATCCAGAACGTGAGAGACTTGGACTCTATCTTCTCTTGGGCCAAAAGTGACGTGAGAGAACTTTTTGGACAGCAAATAAACATCTCTTTCTTCCTTATCTTCATATGTGGATTGTACAAATGTCCCATACACCTGCAATTAGACAAAACACAAAAGTGTGTGAAGTATTTTTGTTCTGGATAACATAAATAGATTATTGAATAGTTTGCACTAGAAATCACCTGACAAATATGCATATATGCAATATTTTTGGTCATATCCAAGGTAGTCATGTCCTCATCATCCTCCCCTTCTTGAAAATAAAGCCGTCCTCGGCGTTGCTTAATCTGAAATGTGGCTAACAAAAGAGACAAGGTGTACATGTTGTATATGTATATGTCATCCATTTTTACTTCCCTTGATTTTTGCATATATGACACATGAATAGATGAGTAACTTGCATAGTTCATAAAATCTAAAGCCAAAAAATTAGCACAAGAAGTAGAAGGCATGAAAATATTGCAACTCAGTTTGCACATATAAGTGAAGCTCTTATTCATTTCAAAAGATTGACAATGTTCATCATTAAACCATCCCAACATTGGTGAATAAACATTACTTGCATCAAATTTACATGCTACAACATGCTTAAATAAGCAAATATGCAATAAGTCATTCAACACAGAATCATCACCAAGATTAGAGGTCATATCAAAATGATTAAACATTGGTTCTTTTGCATCAATAGTTAATTCAATGGGTGCACTCAAAATTGTTGGTATTTCAGTTGTTTGATCACATGGCAAAGTCAAATTATCAACGTAGTCCTCTAAAATAGGTGGTGTGATCAAAGTAGTGGGTAGCTCATCAGATGGTGCATTCAAATTGACAAGGCATTCATCATTCTCATGTAGAGATGGAAGATCAGTACCTTTGTCATTACCTCTTATGATCAACTCAGATGATGTAGCCACTCTCGGGGGCGATGTGTCACATGGTGGAGGTGATGTAGTCCTTATAACAACGGATGTGGTTGTCATAGTATGCCTAGTAGTTGAAGGAACAATCATATCAACTCTTGGAATGTGCACCGTGCGCTTGTTCTCCTCGTGGCCAACACGTCGTTTTATTTCCTGTTCAGCTTTGCAAGCAAGATGAAACAAATGGTCCATAGGATAACACTCTTCATGAATTAGTATCTCTTGAATATCACGGTTTAATCCTCCCCAAAATCTATCCATAAAATCATCTTCACTTTCTTCTAAAGAGGAATGCAACAAGGTAGTTTGTAAATCATCATAATATTTTGTTACAGTTTCACTACCTTGTTTTAAGTGTTGCAACTTCTTAATCATGTCACGAGTATAATAAGCAGGGACGAAAGTATGTCGCATGGCAAGTTTCAAATCATCCCAAGTAGTAGGTATATAATCAGGGTGTAACCGACAATATTCACTCCACCAAACCAAAGCATAACCAGTGAAAGAACCAACTGCAACCTTAACCTTTTTATGTTCATCGAAATTATGGGAAGAAAATATATTTTTTATGTCGAACTCCCATTCAATATATAAAGCAGGTTTAAAACGGCCATTAAATGGTGGTATAGATACATTAACCTGATCATGTGCATTTGGATGTTTGTGCACCTCTCGTGACGGTTGTGGTATTTGCAAAGGTGGTGGCACGTCTCCCGCGATCGACAAAGCCCATGAATTGACTCTGGATCCTGTCATGATTAGTAGAACAAGAAACAAAACCCAAAAATAATGTTCCTATAACTACTAGGATGTGGTGGTAAAACGCTCACAGTAAAGCAAATATCAATGTCTTACAAGTTCTTACCATGCAGCAGGCGGTGATCGGCAACCAGCGGTGTCAAGTAACTCCGAATATTGAGTAAAGCGATTGCCAGGGGAGCGTACGTATACACGGTGTAGAAATATGTGGAGCTGGGTTGGCTATATATGGTAGTAAAAGATTAGCAATAATCAATTCAAAGATGCAATGTTGAATAAACGCTCAACGACGGTACTGTGCTGGTCCTAGGCTAGACCGGACTAGAGACGCGAGCCTAGAACACTAATGAGGTCACGGCGTAGCACAACTAGCATCAATGAAGGATACTAAGTAGCTCTTGACAGCAAGATATAAGTGAAGATCACAACGGCAGTGAAGATAATGATGAAAAACAACTGCCAAGCAGGATATACAACAACTTTGTCTCCAACTTTCCTCTGAAAAAGTTTGTGCCGATTTTTTTGATTTTTTTTCTCCTTTTTTTTCTCTAACTTTTTTTTTCTCTTTTTTTTCTCTTTTTTTCTCCCTCTTTCCAAAACAAACTAGATAAGACGCAGATTGGATCAAGCGAAGATGTGAACGATCTCAACTATTATTATGACAATGAATGGTGGGTAGCACGTGGTGGAAATTGATGGATGGGTGGTGGACAGCGGAAGAGATAATGATGCAGCGGTGGCATGACTAATGTGAACAGAACTCGAAACTCTAAACGAACTAGACACTAAGACCAGCAACTCGACACGACGATGCAACCGATAATTCAACGATGCAAGCAATGAAAAGAAAATTGCAAAGGCTCAAACAGGCTTGGACCAAGGATGAATAGATCTAACTCTTTTTTGTGGCTTTTTCTTGGACAATAGGTAAGAAAATAAATCTAATCTAGGAAAACTGGAAATTCTCACCGAGCAACCTGAAAACTGATACCACTTGATAGAGGCGGGGGGGTGTCCCGATCTTTCAATGAGATGATAACTATCGATTTGGTGAAGATGACTTTGACGATCCGACTACAAACTTGCACGACGTTGCGCCTTAGCAATCGCTAAACCAACTCTAAGAGGTTATTGACCACGCCGGAGCACAATCAACCTGACCGCGAAGGTCTATTCCTGCAAGCAATCGAAGAACAAGCAAGAATATGATAAAAGCAATCTGAATATTGCGAGTATATATGAAGTATTGATAAAGGTGGGGATCCGTAAGCGGTCTTGGTCTGGTCGTTGGACACAAACGAAGTACACGAAGTTGCAATGGCTAACTTTTAACTAAACAAATCCCCAGGAAAAGCTACTAGATGGATCTACTTATATAGGAGCAAGGGGTGGCGGCCAAGGAGGTGGGAGGACATCCCAAGGCAGCCTAAAACTAAATCTAGGTCGTACAAGGCCAATGGGCCCAAGTGGAGGTGATGTAACACCTTTGGACTTGTAGTTTGACTCGGATTCTGCTGCAGCATCAGATTGTTTCGTCCACAACTCAACGCTCCGGACGAATTTGAAGGTGATTCCAATTGGGTTGAAAAGTGCACGAAATCTAGTTTCCAACAAAAAAAGAATCACCCAATTCGGAGTCCGTATGAAAAACTTGTGTGCGTTTTGAGTCAGGTAGGTCTGTGCAGTCCGAATCTGAATCCAGAACGTGAGAGACTTGGACTCTATCTTCTCTTGGGCCAAAAGTGACGTGAGAGAACTTTTTGGACAGCAAATAAACATCTCTTTCTTCCTTATCTTCATATGTGGATTGTACAAATGTCCCATACACCTGCAATTAGACAAAACACAAAAGTGTGTGAAGTATTTTTGTTCTGGATAACATAAATAGATTATTGAATAGTTTGCACTAGAAATCACCTGACAAATATGCATATATGCAATATTTTTGGTCGTATCCAAGGTAGTCATGTCCTCATCAAATTGAGTGGCTCTACAATATTCTCCAAAGTTGATTTGCGTAGTGGATACCATCAAATTCGTATGAAATTGGGTGATGAATGGAAAACAGCATTTAAAACTAAGTTTGGTTTATATGAGTGGTTAGTCATGCCTTTTGGGTTAACTAATGCACCTAGTACTTTCATGAGATTAATGAACGAAGTTTTACGTGCTTTCATTGGACGATTTGTGGTAGTCTATTTTGATGATATACTGATTTATAGCAAATCTTTGGAAGAACATTTGGAACATTTACGTGCTGTTTTTATTGCTCTACGTGATGCACGTTTGTTTGGTAACCTTGGGAAGTGCACCTTTTGCACCGACCGAGTATCTTTTCTTGGCTATGTTGTTACTCCACAGGGAATTGAAGTTGATAAAGCCAAGATTGAAGCTATTGAGAGTTGGCCGCAGCCCAAAACGGTCACACAAGTGAGGAGTTTTCTTGGCCTCGCTGGATTCTATAGGCGTTTTGTGAGAGATTTCAGCACCATTGCTGCACCTCTCAATGAGCTTACAAAGAAAGATGTGCCTTTTCTGTGGGGTACCGCACAAGAAGAAGCCTTCACGGTATTGAAAGATAAGTTGACACATGCTCCTTTACTCCAACTTCCTGATTTTAGTAAGACTTTTGAGCTTGAATGTGATGCTAGTGGAATTGGATTAGGAGGTGTGTTATTACAAGATGGCAAACCTGTTGCATACTTTTCTGAAAAATTAAGTGGGCCTAGTCTGAATTATTCTACTTACGATAAAGAATTATATGCTCTTGTTCGGACTTTAGAAACATGGCAACATTATTTATGGCCCAAAGAATTTGTTATACATTCTGATCATGAATCTTTGAAACATATTAAAAGTCAAGCTAAACTGAATCGTAGACATGCTAAATGGGTTCAATTTATTGAGACTTTCCCTTATGTCATTAAACACAAGAAGGGAAAAGAAAATGTTATTGCTGATGCATTGTCTCGTCGCTATACTATGCTTTCACAACTTGACTTCAAAATATTTGGTTTGGAGACCATCAAAGATCAATATGTGCATGATGCTGATTTTAAAGATGTAATGCAGAATTGTAAAGAAGGAAGAATGTGGAACAAGTTTGTCGTTAACGATGGATTTGTGTTTCGTGCTAACAAGCTATGCATTCCAGCTAGCTCCGTTCGTCTTTTGTTGTTGCAGGAGGCGCATGGAGGAGGATTAATGGGACACTTTGGCGTGAAGAAGACGGAGGACGTACTTGCTACACATTTCTTTTGGCCAAAGATGAGACGGGATGTTGAGCGTTTTATTGCTCGCTGCACTACATGTCAAAAAGCTAAGTCACGACTCAATCCTCATGGTTTATATATGCCTTTGCCTGTACCTAGTGTTCCTTGGGAGGATATATCTATGGACTTTGTTTTAGGTTTACCTCGAACAAAGAAGGGGAGGGATAGCATATTTGTTGTCGTGGATAGATTCTCGAAAATGGCACACTTTATACCATGTCATAAAAGCGATGATACTGTTAATGTTGCTGATTTGTTCTTTCGTGAAATTATTCGCTTGCATGATGTGCCAAATACTATTGTTTCAGATCGTGATACTAAATTTCTTAGCCACTTTTGGAGATGTTTATGGGCTAAGTTGGGGACTAAACTACTTTTTAGTACTACTTGTCACCCCCAAACTGATGGACAAACTGAAGTAGTCAATAGAACATTGTCTACTATGCTTAGGGCTGTTTTGAAGAATAATAAGAAAATGTGGGAGGAATGCTTGCCTCATATTGAATTTGCTTATAATCGTTCATTGCATTCTACTACTAAGATGTGCCCTTTTGAAGTTGTGTATGGTTTCCTACCTCGTGCACCTATTGATTTGTTGCCTCCTCCATCTTCGGAGAAGGTTAATTTTGATGCTAAACAACGTGCTGAATTGATTTTAAAAATGCATGAGTTAACTAAGGAAAACATTGAGCGTATGAATGCTAAATATAAACTTGCTGGAGATAAGGGTAGAAAACATGTTGTGTTTGCACCTGGAGATCTTGTTTGGTTACATTTGCGTAAGGATAGATTTCCTGATTTGCGCAAATCAAAGCTAATGCCACGTGCTGATGGTCCCTTTAAGGTGTTAGAGAAAATAAATGATAATGCATATAAACTTGAGCTGCCTGCAGATTTTGGGGTTAGTCCCACTTTTAACATTGCAGATTTGAAGCCTTATTTGGGTGAGGAAGATGGGCTTCCGTCGAGGACGACTTCATTTCAAGAAGGGGAGGATGATGAGGACATCAGTACCATTGTTACACCCACAGCCCCTACTGCTACATATACTGATGAGGACATCAATACCATTGTTACACCCACAGCCCCTACTGCTACATATACTGGACCAATTACTAGAGCTCGCGCACGCCAATTAAATTACCAGATACTTTCGTTTCTTGGTAATGATTCTAATGTTCATGAGAATATGATGCTGCCTAAATTGGATACATTTGTTTTACTTACAAATGAAGGGCCTAGCTTGGAGAAGGATGGACATTGGAGCAAGAGCAAGCATGGAGACGATGCCATGCGCAAGGGGAACCAGAACGGAGTTACGAGTGATGATTTCAGGACTTTGAAGCCACCATAAGAGTGCATGAAGCCTTGGACGAAATATACAAGATGCCACTTCATAAATTTCGTCCAGAGGCTATTATAGGTGCTGCGTCACCTTTTTATTGGGCCAGGCCCATGTAATTTCGAAATACATAAGTATAGGCTATTTTTAGAGTCCGTATGTGTGGGGAAACAAGAGATAGGGTTGATTTCGGACCCCTCCACCAAGGGCCACGAAATTCCCCCTATCTTCCTCCATATATACAGCCCTTAGGGCACCGTTTAGACTTTGGGTTTTGTTTAGATTAAAAGTTCGCCATAGCTGCAACTTCGCGTACTTCGTTTGTGTTCAACGACCAGACAAAGGCGTCACAGAACCCCACCTTGATCAATAAAGCTTTCATCTTATATTCGCAATATCCAGATTGCAATCTTAGTTTCTTGCTTGTTCTTCGTTTGCTCGCAGGAAACAGACCCTCGTGGTCAGGTTGATCGTGCTCCGGCGTGGTCAATAACCTCTCGGAGTTGGTTTAGCGATTGCTAAGGCGCGACGTCCTCGCACGTTCGTAGTCGGATCGTCAAAGTCGACTTCCACCAAAGCGATTTCCATCATCTCATCGAAAGACGGGACACCTTTGCCTCTATCAAGTGGTATCAGATTTCCAGGTTGCTCGGTGAGATTTTCCAGTTTTTCGTAGTTTAGATCGAGTCTGTTCTTCATACCTATAGTCCACGAAAAAGCCACAAAAAAAAATTTAGGGTTAGTTCATCATATCCGAACCAATCTGAGCCTTTGCATAATCTTTTTCGGGTTTTGCTTTGTTGAATTTGCGGTTGCATCGTCGGTCTAGTTGCTGGTCTTAGAGTCTAGTCTTTTAGAGTTTCGAGTTCTGGTCATAAGTTGTCACGCCGCCGCTGCACCATCATCATCGCCCCTGCCATCTACCACCACCACTCCGAATCCGTATCCATATACCACCACCAATCCGTGTCCATATACCACCACCGATCCATATCCATATACTACCACCGCTACCACCACCGCTGCCATATACCACCACCATATATCCACCACCAATCCGAGTTCCTTGTTTATTAGGTTTGTTTTCGGGATCCATCTAGTTTCCGATTCGTGTTTCCTTGCCGGAGTAGGTTTCGAAAAAAAAAAGAGTCTGGAAACCACGCTCCGTTTAGGCCCAAAATTTTTCGAAAACGCATTTCTTCATCTAATGATGAGGACATCAATGCCCAGCAGCAACCCGTCTCTCCTCGGGATATTGTAAACATGTAAAACATTGTTCAGTTTCCAACTCCCAAGTAAGATATATATCAGGAACATATCTACCCTCAAATGGTGGAATATTCAATTTCAGTTTAGGAATATGGACATCATCTCGTACCTGAGGTGGTGGTGCAGGCCTACCATTACGAATATATACCTGAGGTCGACCTGGTGGTGGTGGTGCTGGTGGCTGCGCGTAGTGCTGATTTTGATCAACCTCATCCTCATAATCGCCCACATACTCATCATCCTCCTGGGTACCAGCAGCAGCAGTAGCAGGGGCCAAAGAAGCATCAACAACATGAACAGCAGCACCAGAAGTTTGGCCATCCTCAATAGGAACACGTTTCGCTCGTCCATACTGATTCGAAAGGATGCGTTGTTGTTGTTGTTGTCGTTGGAGAGGTGCGTTAGGTGCAGCGGGTGGTGGTGGTGGAAGACGCGCGAGCAATTCATTAAACTTGTTATCGAGCTTTGTTTCGAACGTCTTCTCCATGCCATCTATCTTCTCCATGGCCTCTTCAAATCTGTTTAGCACATCTTGCACCTGTCCACTCATCATTTGCTGAAATTTATCATGCAAATCCTTATTCGTCATGTTCTCCCAGTCAGTCTCGTCGGCTTGTGATCCTGGCATGGTTAGCAGCAATAGAAACACACAAGAATATGATCCTACAGACTACTAACAAGAGGTGGTGGTGGGTGTCACAAATCCGTCAAGCAAATCTCAAATTCTTACCAGTTCTTACCCAGCAGCAGGCGGTGATCGGCAACCGTTGTAGTCAAAAACTCTCAAAGCTTGGATAGAGCGATTACCAGGGAGAGTTAAACGCACGACGTAGATGTATGTGGAGCTGGGAAGGCTTATAATATGGTAGCAAAAAGGGTCAGCAATAATCAATTCAGAGATGCAAAGTTGAATAAACGCTCAACGACGGTACTGTGCTGGTCCTAGGCTAGACTGTGCTAGAGACGCGAGCCTAGAACACTAACAAAATCACGGCGCTGCACGTAAACAAGGGAAAAGCACACTCTGGTTTTTTTTGTTTTTCGCTCTCTTTTTTTTTTTTGCGCTCTTTTTTTTTTTTGCGCTGCTCTTTTTTTTTTTTGCGAAAAATCACTATAATGGCGAGTGTCTCAAAACGCTTCCTAGGTCAAACTGACAGGATGGGCACGAAATTTTTTCGACCAATTTTTTTTTTTCGTTTTTTCGACTGCCCGGACCCAAAAACTGGAAACGGGTAAAAAAAAACTTCCTATAATGGCACCTGTCTCAAAACACTCAGAAACACCTAAAAATAAGATAGCCAGAAAATTTTTCGAAAAATGCGTTTTCGAAAAATTTTGGGCCTAAACGGAGCGTGGTTTCCAGACTCTTTTTTTTTTCCGAAACCTACTCCGGCAAGGAAACACGAATCGGAAACTAGATGGATCCCGAAAACAAACCTAATAAGCAAGGAACTCGGATTGGTGGTGGATATATGGTTGTGGTATATAGCAGCGGTGGTGGTAGCGGTGGTAGTATATGGATATGGATCGGTGGTGGTATATGGACACGGATTGGTGGTGGTATATGGATACGGATTCTGAGTGGTGGTGGTAGATGGCAGGGGTGATGATGATGGTGCGGCGGCGGCGTGACAACTTATGACCAGAACTCGAAACTCTAAAAGACTAGACTCTAAGACCAGCAACTAGACCGACGATGCAACCGCAAATTCAACAAAGCAAAACCCTAATAAGATTATGCAAAGGCTCAGATTGGTTCGGATATGATGAACTAACCCTAAATTCAACCAAGCAGGATATACAACAACTTTGTCTCCAACTTTCCTCTGAAAAAGTTTGTGCTGATTTTTTTGATTTTTTTTCTCCTTTTTTTCTCTGACTTTTTTTCTCTTTTTTTTCTCTTTTTTTTCTCTCTTTTTTTCTCCCCTTTCCAAAACAAACTAGATAAGACGCAGATTGGAGCAAGCGGAGATGTGAACGATCTCAACTATTATTATGACAATGAATGGTGGGTAGCACGTGGTGGAAATTGATGGATGGGTGGTGGACAGCGGAAGAGATAATGATGCAGCGGCGGCGTGACTAATGTGAACAGAACTCGAAACTCTAAAGGAACTAGACAATAAGACCAGCAACTGACACGACGATGCAACCGATAATTCAACTATGCAAGCAATGAATAGAAAATTGCAAAGGCTCAGACTGGCTTGGATAAAGGATGAACAGATCTAAGTTTTTTTGTGGCTTTATCATGGACTGTAGGTATGAATGACAGATGCGATCTAAACTATGAAAAACTGTAAAATCTCACCGAGCAACCTAAAAACTGATACCACTTGATAAAAACAAGGTAGTGAAACTGTAACAAAATATTATGATGATTTACAAACTACCTTGTTGCATTCCTCTTTAGAAGAAAGTGAAGATGATTTTATGGATAGATTTTGGGGAGGATTAAACCGTGATATTCAAGAGATAAACCTTACTTGCATCAAATTTACATGCTACAACATGCTTAAATAAGAAAACATGCAATAAGTCATTGAACACAGAATCATCACCAAGATTAGAGGTCATATCAAAATGATTAAACATTGGTTCTTTTGCATCAATAGTTAATTCAATGGGTGCACTCAAAATTGTTGGTATTTCAGTTGTTTGATCACATGGCAAAGTCAAATTATCAACGTAGTCCTCTAAAATAGGTGGTGTGATCAAAGTAGTGGGTAGCTCATCAGATGGTGCATTCAAATTGACAAGGCATTCATCATTCTCATGTAGAGATGGAAGATCAGTACCTTTGTCATTACCTCTTATGATCAACTCAGATGATGTAGCCACTCTCGGGGGCGATGTGTCACATGGTGGAGGTGATGTAGTCCTGACAACAATGGATGTGGTTGTCATAGTATGCCTAGTAGTTGAAGGAACAATCATATCAACTCTTGGAATGTGCACCGTGCGCTTGTTCTCCTCGTGGCCAACACGTTGTTTTATTTCCTGTTCAGCTTTGCAAGCAAGATGAAACAAATGGTCCATAGGATAACACTCTTCATGAATTAGTATCTCTTGAATATCACGGTTTAATCCTCCCCAAAATCTATCCATAAAATCATCTTCACTTTCTTCTAAAGAGGAATGCAACAAGGTAGTTTGTAAATCATCATAATATTTTGTTACAGTTTCACTACCTTGTTTTAAGTGTTGCAACTTCTTAATCATGTCACGAGTATAATAAGCAGGGACGAAAGTATGTCGCATGGCAAGTTTCAAATCATCCCAAGTAGTAGGTATATAATCAGGGTGTAACCGACAATATTCACTCCACCAAACCAAAGCATAACCAGTGAAAGAACCAACCGCAACCTTAACCTTTTTATGTTCATCGAAATTATGGGAAGCAAATATATTTTTTATGTCGAACTCCCATTCAATATATAAAGTAGGTTTAAAACGGCCATTAAATGGTGGTATAGATACATTAACCTGATCATGTGCATTTGGATGTTTGTGGACCTCTCGTGACGGTTGTGGTATTTGCAAAGGTGGTGGCACGTCTCCCGCGATCGACAAAGCCCATGAATTGACTCTGGATCCTGTCATGATTAGTAGAACAAGAAACAAAACCCAAAAATAATGTTCCTATAACTACTAGGATGTGGTGGTAAAACGCTCATAGTAAAGCAAATATCAATGTCTTACAAGTTCTTACCATGCAGCAGGCGGTGATCGGCAACCAGCGGTGTCAAGTAACTCCGAATATTGAGTAAAGCGATTGCCAGGGGAGCGTACATGTACACGGTGTAGAAATATGTGGAGCTGGATTGGCTATATATGGTAGCAAAAGATTAGCAATAATCAATTCAAAGATGCAATGTTGAATAAACGCTCAACGACGGTACTGTGCTGGTCCTAGGCTAGACCGGACTAGAGACGCGAGCCTTGAACACTAATGAGGTCACGGCGTAGCACAACTAGCATCAATGAAGGATACTAAGTAGCTCTTGACAGCAAGATATAAGTGAAGATCACAACGGCAGTGAAGATAATGATGAAAAACAACTGCCAAGCAGGATATACAATAACTTTGTCTCCAACTTTCCTCTGAAAAAGTTTGTGCCGATTTTTTTTATTTTTTTTCTCCTTTTTTTTCTATGACTTTTTTTTCTCTTTTTTTTCTCTCGTTTTTTTTTGATAAAAAATCACTATAATGGCGAGTGTCTCAAAACTCTTGCTAGGTCAAACTGACAGGATGGGCACGAAATTTTTTCGACCAATTTTTTTTTTCGTTTTTTCGACTGCCCGGACCCAAAAACTGGAAACGGGTCAAAAAAAACTTCCTATAATGGCACCTGTCTCAAAACACTCAGAAACACCTAAAAATAGGATAGCCAGAAAATTTTTCGAAAAATGCGTTTTCGAAAAATTTTGGGCCTAAACGGAGCGTGGTTTCCAGACTCTTTTTTTTTTTTGCGCTCTTTTTTTTTTTTGCGCTGCACTTTTTTTTTCCGAAACCTACTCCGGCAAGGAAACACGAATCGGAAACTAGATGGATCCCGAAAACAAACCTAATAAACAAGGAACTCGGATTGGTGGTGGATATATGGTGGTGGTATATGGCAGCGGTGGTGGTAGCGGTGGTAGTATATGGATATGGATCGGTGGTGGTATATGGACACGGATTGGTGGTGGTATATGGATATGGATTCGGAGTGGTGGTGCTGGTGGCTGCACGTAGTGCTGATTTTGATCAACCTCATCCTCATAATCGCCCGCATACTCATCATCCTCCTGGGTACCACCAGCAGCAGTAGCAGGGGCGAAAGAAGCATCAACAACATGAACAGCAGCACCAGAAGTTTGGCCATCCTCAATAGGAACACGCCTCGCTCGTCCATACTGATTCGAAAGGATGCGTTGTTGTTGTTGTTGTTGTTGTTGTTGTTGGAGAGGTGCGTTAGGTGCAGCGGGTGGTGGTGGTG
Source organism: Triticum timopheevii (assembly GCA_963921465.1). Classification (NCBI taxonomy): domain Eukaryota; kingdom Viridiplantae; phylum Streptophyta; class Magnoliopsida; order Poales; family Poaceae; genus Triticum; species Triticum timopheevii. The sequence continues at coordinate 292,077,358 of OY997272.1, read as the reverse complement.
GAAGACGCGCGAGCAATTCATTAAATTTGTTATCGAGCTTTGTCTCGAACGTCTTCTCCATGCCATCTATCTTCTCCATGGCCTCTTCAAATCTGTTTAGCACATCTTGCACCTGTCCACTCATCATTTGCTGAAACTTATCATGAAGCTCCTTGTTCGATAAATTCTCCCAGTCAGTCACGTCGGCTTGTGATCCTGGCATGGTTAGCAGCAATAGAAACACACAAGAATATGATCCTACAGACTACGAACAAGTGGTGGTGGTGGGTGTCACAAATCCGTGAAGCAAAACTCAAATTCTAAACGGTGCCCTAAGGGCTGTATATATGGAGGAAGAGAGGGGGAATTTCGTGGCCCTTGGTGGAGGGGTCCGAAATCAACCCTATCTCTTGTTTCCCCACACATACGGACTCTAAAAATAGCCTATACTTATGTATTTCGAAATTACATGGGCCTGGCCCAATAAAAAGGTGACGCAGCACCTATAATAGCCTCTGGACGAAATTTATGAAGTGGCATCTTGTATATTTCGTCCAAGGCTTCATGCACTCTTATGGTGGCTTCAAAGTCCTGAAATCATCACTCGTAACTCCGTTCTGGTTCCCCTTGCGCATGGCATCGTCTCCATGCTTGCTCTTGCTCCAATGTCCATCCTTCTCCAAGCTAGGCCCTTCATTTGTAAGTAAAACAAATGTATCCAATTTAGGCAGCATCATATTCTCATGAACATTAGAATCATTACCAAGAAACGAAAGTACCTGGTAATTTAATTGGCGTGCGCGAGCTCTAGTAATTGGTCCAGTATATGTAGCAGTAGGGGCTGTGGGTGTAACAATGGTATTGATGTCCTCATCATCCTCCCCTTCTTGAAATGAAGTCGTCCTCGACGGAAGCTCATTTTCCTCACCCAAATAAGGCTTCAAATCTGCAATGTTAAAAGTGGGACTAACCCCAAAATCGGCAGGCAGCTCAAGTTTATATGCATTATCATTTATTTTCTCTAACACCTTAAAGGGACCATCAGCACGTGGCATTAGCTTTGATTTGCGCAAATTAGGAAATCTATCTTTACGCAAATGTAACCAAACAAGATCTCCAGGTGCAAACACAACATGTTTTCTACCCTTATCTCCAGCAAGTTTATATTTAGCATTCATACGCTCAATGTTTTCCTTAGTTAACTCATGCATTTTTAAAATCAATTCAGAACGTTCTTTAGCATCAAAATTAACCTTCTCCGAAGATGGAAGAGGCAACAAATCAATAGGTGCACGAGGTAGGAAACCATACACAATTTCAAAAGGGCACATCTTAGTAGTAGAATGCAATGAACGATTATAAGCAAATTCAATATGAGGCAAGCATTCTTCCCACATTTTCTTATTATTCTTCAAAACAGCCCTAAGCATAGTAGACAATGTTCTATTGACTACTTCAGTTTGTCCATCAGTTTGGGGGTGACAAGTAGTACTAAATAGCAGTTTAGTCCCCAACTTAGCCCATAAACATCTCCAAAAGTGGCTAAGAAATTTAGTATCACGATCTGAAACAATAGTATTTGGCACACCATGCAAGCGAATAATTTCACGAAAGAACAAATCAGCAACATTAACAGCATCATCGCTTTTATGACATGGTATAAAGTGTGCCATTTTCGAGAATCTATCCACGACAACAAATATGCTATCCCTCCCCTTCTTTGTTCGAGGTAAACCTAAAACAAAGTCCATAGATATATCCTCCCAAGGAACACTAGGTACAGGCAAAGGCATATATAAACCATGAGGATTGAGTCGTGACTTAGCTTTTTGACATGTACTGCAGCGAGCAACAAAACGCTCAACATCCCGTCTCATCTTTGGCCAAAAGAAATGTGTAGCAAGTACGTCCTCCGTCTTCTTCACGCCAAAGTGTCCCATTAATCCTCCCCCATGCGCCTCCTGCAACAACAAAAGACGAACGGAGCTAGCTGGAATGCATAGCTTGTTAGCACGAAACACAAATCCATCGTTAACGACAAACTTGTTCCACATTCTTCCTTCTTTACAATTCTGCATTACATCTTTAAAATCAGCATCATGCACATATTGATCTTTGATGGTCTCCAAACCAAATATTTTGAAGTCAAGTTGTGAAAGCATAGTATAGCGACGAGACAATGCATCAGCAATAACATTTTCTTTTCCCTTCTTGTGTTTAATGACATAAGGGAAAGTCTCAATGAATTCAACCCATTTAGCATGTCTACGATTCAGTTTAGCTTGACTTTTAATATGTTTCAAAGATTCATGATCAGAATGTATAACAAATTCTTTGGGCCATAAATAATGTTGCCATGTTTCTAAAGTCCGAACAAGAGCATATAATTCTTTATCATAAGTAGAATAATTCAGACTAGGCCCACTCAATTTTTCAGAAAAGTATGCAACAGGTTTGCCATCTTGTAATAACACACCTCCTAATCCAATTCCACTAGCATCACATTCAAGCTCAAAAGTCTTATTAAAATCAGGAAGTTGGAGTAAAGGAGCATGTGTCAACTTATCTTTCAATACCGAGAAGGCTTCTTCCTGTGCGGTACCCCACAGAAAAGGCACATCTTTCTTTGTAAGCTCATTGAGAGGTGCAGCAATGGTGCTGAAATCTTTCACAAAACGCCTATAGAATCCAGCGAGGCCAAGGAAACTCCTCACTTGTGTGACCGTTTTGGGCTGTGGCCAACTCTCAATAGCTTCAATTTTGGCTTTATCAACTTCAATTCCCTGTGGAGTAACAACATAGCCAAGAAAAGATACTCGGTCGGTGCAAAAGGTGCACTTTCCAAGGTTACCAAACAAACGTGCATCACGTAGAGCAATAAAAACAGCACGTAAATGTTCCAAATGTTCCTCCAAAGATTTGCTATAAATCAATATGTCATCAAAGTAAACTACCACAAATCGTCCAATGAAAGCACGTAAAACTTCGTTCATTAACCTCATGAAAGTACTAGGTGCATTAGTTAACCCAAAAGGCATGACTAACCACTCATATAATCCAAACTTAGTTTTAAATGCTGTTTTCCATTCATCTCCCAATTTCATACGAATTTGATGGTATCCACTACGCAAATCAACTTTGGAGAATATTGTAGAGCCACTCAATTCATCAAGCATATCATCTAGCCTAGGAATAGGATGACGATAACGAATAGTAATATTATTAATGCCTCTACAATCAACGCACATACGCGACGTACCATCCTTTTTCAGCACTAAAATGATAGGAACAGCACAAGGACTAAGGGATTCGCGTATATAACCTTTGTCGAGCAGTTCTTGTACTTGACGCATAATCTCCTTCGTCTCCTCTGGATTGGTACGGTATGGTGCACGGTTGGGTAATGATGCACCGGGAATTAAGTCAATTTGATGCTCAATCCCGCGAATAGGTGGTAATCCCGGTGGCACGTCTTGTGGAAAGACGTCAGCGAACTCCTGCAAAATGTTAGTGACAGCAGGAGGCAAAGAGGAAGGCACGTCCTCGAATGAAAATAATGCCTCTTTGCACACAAAAGCATAGCAAACAGATTTGCTAAAATCTAGATCATCAATATCAGATTTGGTGGCAAGTAAACATGCACTTTTCAATTTAATTTCAGAAGCAACACTAGATTGTTTATTATTATTAGGCTGCATTTGTTGCTCAAATTCTTTTGCCACAATCTGATTTTCACTCTTAGTTTTCTCCTGTTTTGCTTTATTAGCTCTATTAAGATCATCTTTCAAAATGGAATCAGGAGTCATAGGAAGCAAAGTAATATTTGTATCCTTATGAACAAGAGTATACTGATTGTTTCTACCATGGTGAATAGAATTTTTATCAAATTGCCATGGTCTACCAAGTAATAAGGAACATGCTTGCATAGGTACCACATCACAATCAACATAATCAGCATATGTAGAGATACTAAAATGCACACGAACAGTACGTGTTACCTTAACCTTGCCGCTGTTGTTGAACCATTGGATGTAGTAAGGATGTGGATGTGGTCTTGTGGTGAGAGATAGCTTCTCCACCATCTCCATGCTAGCCAAGTTGTTGCAACTCCCTCCATCTATGATCACGCGAACAGAACGTTCCTTCACAACTCCCTTTGTATGGAACAAATTATGCCTCTGATTTTGCTCAGCTTGTGTAACCTGCACACTCAAAACACGTTGAGCAACTAAACATTCATACCTGTCAGCATCTTCAGGAGCCATGTATTGCGTCTCATGATCAGAATCTTCTCCACCGTGTTCGTCACGTGTAATAAGAGCCAAAGTCTCCTCATCATAGTCACTAGCGGACTCATACCCACCATCCTCAGTAACAATCATCACACGCTTAGAGGGGCATTCTCTCGCATAATGACCTCCACCCTTGCAACGTCGACAAATAATATCATGTGTTTGCCCTGTTGATGCCATGGATGAAGAAGAGCTCTTTGCAGGCCCAGAAGATGTGCTCTTGGCAGATAGTGGTGATTGTGCCTGCTTTATTGTATCACGGTTGGAGGTGGCAGCCGACGGAGGCGCCGGTGTAGCAGAACGTGTGGAAGTAGATGATGCACGTGGTGTCCATGATGAAGGTCGACCTATAGAAAAGTTAGTCCGCGCCAATGCCTGTCGATCCTGCACTTCACGTTCAGCTTTACAAGCAAGATGGAATAAACGAGTGATATTAGTATACTCCTTATAATCTAGAATGGTCTGAATCTCTCTATTTAATCCACCCAGAAAACGTGCAAGCATAGCTTCATTCTCCTCAACAATACCACATCTAATCATGCCAGTTTGTAATTCCTGATAATATTCTTCTACAGAATTTTTTCCTTGTCTTAAGCGCTGTAATTTTTGAAGCAATTCACGTTGATAATATGGTGGAACCCAACGAGTACGCATAGCAGTTTTCAAAGCAGCCCAAGTAGCGGGAATAGGATATAATCTACAATGTTCAGACCACCATACACATGCAAAACTAGTGAAAGCACAAACAGCAGCAGCAACCCGTCTCTCCTCGGGATATTGTAAACATGTAAAACGTTGTTCAGTTTCCAACTCCCAAGTAAGATATATGTCAGGAACATATCTACCCTCAAATGGTGGAATATTCAATTTCAGTTTAGGAATATGGACATCATCTCGTACCTGAGATGGTGGTGCAGGCCTACCATTACGAATATATACCTGAGGTCGACCTGGTGGTGGTGGTGCTGGTACCATTACGAATACATACATCTACGTCGTGCGTTTGACTCTCCCTGGTACTCGCTCTATCCAAGCTTTGAGAGTTTTTGACTACAACGGTTGCCGATCACCGCCTGCTGCTGGGTAAGAACTGGTAAGAATTTGAGTTTTTCTTGACGGATTTGTGACACCCACCACCACCACTTGTTCGTAGTCTGTAGGATCATATTCTTGTGTGTTTCTATTGCTGCTAACCATGCCAGGATCACAAGCCGACGTGACTGACTGGGAGAATTTATCGAACAAGGAGCTTCATGATAAGTTTCAGCAAATGATGAGTGGACAGGTGCAAGATGTGCTAAACAGATTTGAAGAGGCCATGGAGAAGATAGATGGCATGGAGAAGACGTTCGAGACAAAGCTCGATAACAAATTTAATGAATTGCTCGCGCGTCTTCCACCACCACCACCCGCTGCACCTAACGCACCTCTCCAACAACAACAACAACAACAACAACAACGCATCCTTTCGAATCAGTATGGACGAGCGAGGCGTGTTCCTATTGAGGATGGCCAAACTTCTGGTGCTGCTGTTCATGTTGTTGATGCTTCTTTCGCCCCTGCTACTGCTGCTGGTGGTACCCAGGAGGATGATGAGTATGCGGGCGATTATGAGGATGAGGTTGATCAAAATCAGCACTACGTGCAGCCACCAGCACCACCACCACTAGGTCGACCTCAGGAATATATTCGTAATGGTAGGCCTGCACCACCACCTCAGGTACGAGATGATGTCCATATTCCTAAACTGAAATTGAATATTCCACCATTTGAGGGTAGATATGTTCCTGACATATATCTTACTTGGGAGTTGGAAACTGAACAACGTTTTACATGTTTACAATATCCCGAGGAGAGACGGGTTGCTGCTGCTGTTTGTGCTTTCACTAGTTTTGCATGTGTATGGTGGTCTGAACATTGTAGATTATATCCTATTCCCGCTACTTGGGCTGCTTTGAAAACTGCTATGCGTACTCGTTGGGTTCCACCATATTATCAACGTGAATTGCTTCAAAAATTACAGCGCTTAAGACAAGGAAAAAATTCTGTAGAAGAATATTATCAGGAATTACAAACTGGCATGATTAGATGTGGTATTGTTGAGGAGAATGAAGCTATGCTTGCACGTTTTCTGGGTGGATTAAATAGAGAGATTCAGACCATTCTAGATTATAAGGAGTATACTAATATCACTCGTTTATTCCATCTTGCTTGTAAAGCTGAACGTGAAGTGCAGGATCGACAGGCATTGGCGCGGACTAACTTTTCTACAGGTCGACCTTCATCATGGACACCACGTGCATCATCTACTTCCACACGTTCTGCTACACCGGCGCCTCCGTCGGCTGCCACCTCCAACCGTGATACAATAAAGCAGGCACAATCACCACTATCTGCCAAGAGCACATCTTCTGGGCCTGCAAAGAGCTCTTCTTCATCCATGGCATCAACAGGGCAAACACATGATATTATTTGTCGACGTTGCAAGGGTGGAGGTCATTATGCGAGAGAATGCCCCTCTAAGCGTGTGATGATTGTTACTGAGGATGGTGGGTATGAGTCCGCTAGTGACTATGATGAGGAGACTTTGGCTCTTATTACACGTGACGAACACGGTGGAGAAGATTCTGATCATGAGACGCAATACATGGCTCCTGAAGATGCTGACAGGTATGAATGTTTAGTTGCTCAACGTGTTTTGAGTGTGCAGGTTACACAAGCTGAGCAAAATTAGAGGCATAATTTGTTCCATACAAAGGGAGTTGTGAAGGAACGTTCTGTTCGCGTGATCATAGATGGAGGGAGTTGCAACAACTTGGCTAGCATGGAGATGGTGGAGAAGCTATCTCTCACCACAAGACCACATCCACATCCTTACTACATCCAATGGTTCAACAACAGCGGCAAGGTTAAGGTAACACGTACTGTTCATGTGCATTTTAGTATCTCTACATATGCTGATTATGTTGATTGTGATGTGGTACCTATGCAAGCATGTTCCTTATTACTTGGTAGACCATGGCAATTTGATAAAAATTCTATTCACCATGGTAGAAACAATCAGTATACTCTTGTTCATAAGGATAAAAATATTACTTTGCTTCCTATGACTCCTGATTCCATTTTGAAAGATGATCTTAATAGAGCTAATAAAGCAAAACAGGAGAAAACTAAGAGTGAAAATCAGATTGTGGCAAAAGAATTTGAGCAACAAATGCAGCCTAATAATAATAAACAATCTAGTGTTGCTTCTGAAATTAAATTGAAAAGTGCATGTTTACTTGCCACCAAATCTGATATTGATGATCTAGATTTTAGCAAATCTGTTTGCTATGCTTTTGTGTGCAAAGAGGCATTATCTTCATTCGAGGACGTGCCTTCCTCTTTGCCTCCTGCTGTCACTAACATTTTGCAGGAGTTCGCTGACGTCTTTCCACAAGACGTGCCACCGGGATTACCACCTATTCGCGGGATTGAGCATCAAATTGACTTAATTCCCGGTGCATCATTACCCAACCGTGCACCATACCGTACCAATCCAGAGGAGACGAAGGAGATTATGCGTCAAGTACAAGAACTGCTCGACAAAGGTTATATACGCGAATCCCTTAGTCCTTGTGCTGTTCCTATCATTTTAGTGCCGAAAAAGGATGGTACGTCGCGTATGTGCGTTGATTGTAGAGGCATTAATAATATTACTATTCGTTATCGTCATCCTATTCCTAGGCTAGATGATATGCTTGATGAATTGAGTGGCTCTACAATATTCTCCAAAGTTGATTTGCGTAGTGGATACCATCAAATTCGTATGAAATTGGGAGATGAATGGAAAACAGCATTTAAAACTAAGTTTGGATTATATGAGTGGTTAGTCATGCCTTTTGGGTTAACTAATGCACCTAGTACTTTCATGAGGTTAATGAACGAAGTTTTACGTGCTTTCATTGGACGATTTGTGGTAGTTTACTTTGATGACATATTGATTTATAGCAAATCTTTGGAGGAACATTTGGAACATTTACGTGCTGTTTTTATTGCTCTACGTGATGCACGTTTGTTTGGTAACCTTGGAAAGTGCACCTTTTGCACCGACCGAGTATCTTTTCTTGGCTATGTTGTTACTCCACAGGGAATTGAAGTTGATAAAGCCAAAATTGAAGCTATTGAGAGTTGGCCACAGCCCAAAACGGTCACACAAGTGAGGAGTTTCCTTGGCCTCGCTGGATTCTATAGGCGTTTTGTGAAAGATTTCAGCACCATTGCTGCACCTCTCAATGAGCTTACAAAGAAAGATGCGCCTTTTCTGTGGGGTACCGCATAGGAAGAAGCCTTCTCGGTATTGAAAGATAAGTTGACACATGCTCCTTTACTCCAACTTCCTGATTTTAATAAGACTTTTGAGCTTGAATGTGATGCTAGTGGAATTGGATTAGGAGGTGTGTTATTACAAGATGGCAAACCTGTTGCATACTTTTCTGAAAAATTGAGTGGGCCTAGTCTGAATTATTCTACTTATGATAAAGAATTATATGCTCTTGTTCGGACTTTAGAAACATGGCAACATTATTTATGGCCCAAAGAATTTGTTATACATTCTGATCATGAATCTTTGAAACATATTAAAAGTCAAGCTAAACTGAATCGTAGACATGCTAAATGGGTTGAATTCATTGAGACTTTCCCTTATGTCATTAAACACAAGAAGGGAAAAGAAAATGTTATTGCTGATGCATTGTCTCGTCGCTATACTATGCTTTCACAACTTGACTTCAAAATATTTGGTTTGGAGACCATCAAAGATCAATATGTGCATGATGCTGATTTTAAAGATGTAATGCAGAATTGTAAAGAAGGAAGAATGTGGAACAAGTTTGTCGTTAACGATGGATTTGTGTTTCGTGCTAACAAGCTATGCATTCCAGCTAGCTCCGTTCGTCTTTTGCTGTTGCAGGAGGCGCATGGGGGAGGATTAATGGGACACTTTGGCGTGAAGAAGACGGAGGACGTACTTGCTACACATTTCTTTTGGCCAAAGATGAGACGGGATGTTGAGCGTTTTGTTGCTCGCTGCAGTACATGTCAAAAAGCTAAGTCACGACTCAATCCTCATGGTTTATATATGCCTTTGCCTGTACCTAGTGTTCCTTGGGAGGATATATCTATGGACTTTGTTTTAGGTTTACCTCGAACAAAGAAGGGGAGGGATAGCATATTTGTTGTCGTGGATAGATTCTCGAAAATGGCACACTTTATACCATGTCATAAAAGCGATGATGCTGTTAATGTTGCTGATTTGTTCTTTCGTGAAATTATTCGCTTGCATGGTGTGCCAAATACTATTGTTTCAGATCGTGATACTAAATTTCTTAGCCACTTTTGGAGATGTTTATGGGCTAAGTTGGGGACTAAACTGCTATTTAGTACTACTTGTCACCCCCAAACTGATGGACAAACTGAAGTAGTCAATAGAACATTGTCTACTATGCTTAGGGCTGTTTTGAAGAATAATAAGAAAATGTGGGAAGAATGCTTGCCTCATATTGAATTTGCTTATAATCGTTCATTGCATTCTACTACTAAAATGTGCCCTTTTGAAATTGTGTATGGTTTCCTACCTCGTGCACCTATTGATTTGTTGCCTCTTCCATCTTCGGAGAAGGTTAATTTTGATGCTAAAGAACGTTCTGAATTGATTTTAAAAATGCATGAGTTAACTAAGGAAAACATTGAGCGTATGAATGCTAAATATAAACTTGCTGGAGATAAGGGTAGAAAACATGTTGTGTTTGCACCTGGAGATCTTGTTTGGTTACATTTGCGTAAAGATAGATTTCCTAATTTGCGCAAATCAAAGCTAATGCCACGTGCTGATGGTCCCTTTAAGGTGTTAGAGAAAATAAATGATAATGCATATAAACTTGAGCTGCCTGCAGATTTTGGGGTTAGTCCCACTTTTAACATTGCAGATTTGAAGCCTTATTTGGGTGAGGAAAATGAGCTTCCGTCGAGGACGACTTCATTTCAAGAAGGGGAGGATGATGAGGACATCAATACCATTGTTACACCCACAGCCCCTACTGCTACATATACTGGACCAATTACTAGAGCTCGCGCACGCCAATTAAATTACCAGGTACTTTCGTTTCTTGGTAATGATTCTAATGTTCATGAGAATATGATGCTGCCTAAATTGGATACATTTGTTTTACTTACAAATGAAGGGCCTAGCTTGGAGAAGGATGGACATTGGAGCAAGAGCAAGCATGGAGACGATGCCATGCGCAAGGGGAACCAGAACGGAGTTACGAGTGATGATTTCAGGACTTTGAAGCCACCATAAGAGTGCATGAAGCCTTGGACGAAATATACAAGATGCCACTTCATAAATTTCGTCCAGAGGCTATTATAGGTGCTGCGTCACCTTTTTATTGGGCCAGGCCCATGTAATTTCGAAATACATAAGTATAGGCTATTTTTAGAGTCCGTATGTGTGGGGAAACAAGAGATAGGGTTGATTTCGGACCCCTCCACCAAGGGCCACGAAATTCCCCCTCTCTTCCTCCATATATACAGCCCTTAGGGCACCGTTTAGACTTTGGGTTTTGTTTAGATTAAAAGTTCGCCATAGCTGCAACTTCGCGTACTTCGTTTGTGTTCAACGACCAGACAAAGGCGTCACAGAACCCCACCTTGATCAATAAAGCTTTCATCTTATATTCGCAATATCCAGATTGCAATCTTAGTTTCTTGCTTGTTCTTCGTTTGCTCGCAGGAAACAGACCCTCGTGGTCAGGTTGATCGTGCTCCGGCGTGGTCAATAACCTCTCGGAGTTGGTTTAGCGATTGCTAAGGCGCGACGTCCTCGCACGTTCGTAGTCGGATCGTCAAAGTCGACTTCCACCAAAGCGATTTCCATCATCTCATCGAAAGACGGGACACCTTTGCCTCTATCATATACGGGACCAATTACTAGAGCTCGCGCACGCCAATTAAATTATCAGGTACTTTCGTTTCTTGGTAATGATTCTAATGTTCATGAGAATATGATGCTGCCTAAATTGGATACATTTGTTTTGCTTACAAATGAAGGGCCTAGCTTGGAGAAGGATGAACATTGGAGCAAGAACATGCATGGAGATGATGCCATGCGCAAGGGGAACAAGAACGGAGTTACAAGTGATGATTTCAGGACTTTGAAGCCACCATAATGGGTGCATGAAGCCTTGGCCGAAATATACAAGATGCCACTTCATAAATTTCGTCCCGAGACTATTATAGGTGCTGCGTCACCTTTTTATTGGGCCAGGCCCATGTAATTTCAAAATACATAAGTATAGGCTATTTTTAGAGTCCGTATGTGTGGGGAAACAAGAGATAGGGTTGATTTCGGACCCCTCCACCAAGGGCCACGAAATTCCCCCTCTCTTCCTCCATATATACAGCCCTTAGGGCACCGTTTAGACTTTGGGTTTTGTTTAGATTAAAAGTTCGCCATAGCTGCAACTTCGCGTACTTCGTTTGTGTTCAACGACCAGACAAAGTGATAAAGGCTAAGGTGTCCCGTCTTTCGATGAGATGATGGATTTCGCTTTGGTGGAAGTCGACTTTGACGATCCGACTACGAACGTGCGAGGACGTTGCGCCTTAGCAATCGCTAAACCAACTCCGAGAGGTTATTGACCACGCCGGAGCACGATCAACCTGACCACGAGGGTCTGTTTCCTGCGAGCAAACGAAGAACAAGCAAGAAACTGAGATTGCAATCTGGATATTGCGAATATAAGATGAAAGCTTTATTGATCAAGGTGGGGTTCTGTGACGCCTTTGTCTGGTCGTTGAACACAAACGAAGTACGCGAAGTTGCAGCTATGGCGAACTTTTAATCTAAACAAAACCCAAAGTCTAAACGGTGCCCTAAGGGCTGTATATATGGAGGAAGAGAGGGGGAATTTCGTGGCCCTTGGTGGAGGGGTCCGAAATCAACCCTATCTCTTGTTTCCCCACACATACGGACTCTAAAAATAGCCTATACTTATGTATTTCGAAATTACATGGGCCTGGCCCAATAAAAAGGTGACGCAGCACCTATAATAGCCTCTGGACGAAATTTATGAAGTGGCATCTTGTATATTTCGTCCAAGGCTTCATGCACTCATTATGGTGGCTTCAAAGTCCTGAAATCATCACTTGTAACTCCGTTCTGGTTCCCCTTGTGCATGGCATCTTCTCCATGCTTACTCTTGCTCCAATGTCCATCCTTCTCCAAGCTAGGCCCTTCATTTGTAAGCAAAACAAATGTATCCAATTTAGGCAGCATCATATTCTCATGAACATTAGAATCATTACCAAGAAATGAAAGTACCTGATAATTTAATTGGCGTGCGCGAGCTCTAGTAATTGGTCCAGTATATGTAGCAGTAGGGGCTGTTGGTGTAACAATGGTATTGATGTCCTCATCATCCTCCCCTTCTTGAAATGAAGTCGTCCTTGACGGAAGGTAATCTTCCTCACCCAAATAAGGCTTCAAATCTGCAATGTTAAAAGTGGGACTAAACCCAAAATCTGCAGGCAACTCAAGTTTATATGCATTATCATTTACTTTCTCCAACACCTTAAAGGGACCAGCAGCACGTGGCATTAGCTTTGATTTGCGCAAATCAGGAAACCTATCCTTACGCAAATGTAACCAAACAAGATCTCCAGGTGCAAACACAACATGTTTTCTACCCTTATCTCCAGCAAGTTTATATTTAGCATTCATACGCTCAATGTTTTCCTTAGTTAACTCATGCATTTTTAAAATCAATTCAGCACGTTCTTTAGCATCAAAATTAACCTTCTCCGAAGATGGAAGAGGCAACAAATCAATAGGTGCACGAGGTAGGAAACCATACACAATTTCAAAAGGGCACATCTTAGTAGTAGAATGCAATGAACGATTATAAGCAAATTCAATATGAGGCAAGCATTCTTCCCACATTTTCTTATTATTCTTCAAAACAGCCCTAAGCATAGTAGACAATGTTCTATTGACTACTTCAGTTTGTCCATCAGTTTGGGGGTGACAAGTAGTACTAAATAGCAGTTTAGTCCCCAACTTAGCCCATAAACATCTCCAAAAGTGGCTAAGAAATTTAGTATCACGATCTGAAACAATAGTATTGGGCACACCATGCAAGCGAATAATTTCACGAAAGAACAAAACAGCAACATTAACGGCATCATCGCTTTTATGACATGGTATAAAGTGTGCCATTTTTGAGAACCTATCCACGACAACAAATATGCTATCCCTCCCCTTCTTTGTTCGAGGTAAACCTAAAACAAAGTCCATAGATATATCCTCCCAAGGAACACTAGGTACAGGCAAAGGCATATATAAACCATGAGGATTGAGTCGTGACTTAGCTTTTTGACATGTAGTGCAGCGAGCAATAAAACGCTCAACATCCCGTCTCATCTTTGGCCAAAAGAAATGTGTAGCAAGTACGTCCTCCGTCTTCTTCATGCCAAAGTGTCCCATTAATCCCCCTCCATGCGCCTCCTGCAACAACAAAAGACGAATAGAGTTAGCTGGAATGCATAGCTTGTTAGCACGAAACACAAATCCATCATTTACGACGAACTTGTTCCATGTTCTTCCTTCTTTACAATTCTGCATTACATCTTTAAAATCAGCATCATGCACCTATTGTTCTTTGATGGTCTCCAAACCAAATATTTTGGAGTCAAGATGTGAAAGCATAGTGTAGCGACGAGACAAAGCATCAGCAATAACATTTTCTTTACCCATCTTGTGTTTAATGACATAAGGGAAAGTCTCAATGAATTCAACCCATTTAGCATGTCTACGATTCAGTTTAGCTTGACTTTTAATATGTTTCAAAGATTCATGATCAGAATGTATAACAAATTCTTTGGGCCATAAATAATGTTGCCATGTCTCTAAAGTCCGAACAAGAGCATATAATTCTTTATCATAAGTAGAATAATTCAGACTAGGCCCACTCAATTTTTTAGAAAAGTATGCAACAGGTTTGCCATCTTGTACTAACACACCTCCTAATCCAATTCCGCTAGCATCACATTCAAGCTCAAAAGTCTTATTAAAATCAGGAAGTTGGAGTAAAGGAGCATGTGTCAACTTATCTTTCAACACCGTGAAGGCTTCTTCCTGTGCGGTACCCCAAACAAAAGGAACATCCTTCTTTGTAAGCTCGTTGAGAGGTGCAGCAATGGTGCTGAAATCTCTCACAAACCGCCTATAGAATCTAGCAAGGCCAAGAAAACTCCTCACTTGTGTGACCGTTTTGGGCTGCGGCCAACTCTCAATAGCTTCAATCTTGGCTTTATCAACTTCAATTCCCTGTGGAGTAACAACATAGCCAAGAAAAGACACTCGGTCGGTGCAAAAGCTGCACTTCCCAAGGTTACCAAACAAACGTGCATCACGTAGAGCAATAAAAACAGCACGTAAATGTTCCAAATGTTCCTCCAAAGATCTGCTATAAATCAATATGTCATCAAAGTAAACTACCACAAATCGTCCAATGAAAGCACGTAAAACTTTGTTCATTAATCTCATGAAAGTACTAGGTGCATTAGTTATCCCAAAAGGCATGACTAACCACTCATATAATCCAAACTTAGTTTTAAATGTTGTTTTCCATTCATCCCCCAATTTCATACGAATTTGATGGTATCCACTACGCAAATCAACTTTGGAGAATATTGTAGAGCCACTCAATTCATCAAGCATATCATCTAGCCTAGGAATAGGATGACGATAAAGAATAGTAATATTATTAATGCCTCTACAATCAACACACATACGCGATGTACCATCCTTTTTCGGCAATAAAATAATAGGAACAACACAAGGACTAAGGGATTCGCGTATATAACCTTTGTCGAGAAGCTCTTGTACTTGACGCATAATCTCCTTCCTCTCCTCTGGATTGGTACGATATGGCGCACGGTTTGGCAGTGAAGCACCAGGAATTAAGTCAATCTGATGCTCAATCCCTCGAATAGGCGGTAATCCCGGTGGCACGTCTTGTGGAAAGACGTCAGCGAACTCCTGCAAAATGTTAGTGACAGCAGGAGGCAAAGAGGAAGGCACGTCCTCGAATGAAAATAATGCCTCTTTGCACACAAAAGCATAGCAAACAGATTTGCTGAAATCTAGCTCATCAATATCAGATTTGGTGGCAAATAAACATGCACCTTTCAATTTAATTTCAGAAGCAACACTAGATGGTTTATTATTAGGCATTTGTTTCTCAAATTCTTTTGCCACAATCTGATTTTCACTCTTATTCTTCTCATGTTTGCTGATAGAGGCAAAGGTGTCCCGTCTTTCGATGAGATGATGGATTTCGCTTTGGTGGAAGTCGACTTTGACGATCCGACTACGAACGTGCGAGGACGTCGCGCCTTAGCAATCGCTAAACCAACTCCGAGAGGTTATTGACCACGCCGGAGCACGATCAACCTGACCACGAGGGTCTGTTTCCTGCGAGCAAACGAAGAACAAGCAAGAAACTGAGAATGCAATCTGGATATTGCGAATATAAGATGAAAGCTTTATTGATCAAGGTGGGGTTCTGTGACGCCTTTGTCTGGTCGTTGAACACAAACGAAGTACGCGAAGTTGCAGCTATGGCGAACTTTTAATCTAAACAAAACCCCAAAGTCTAAACGGCGCCCTAAGGGCTGTATATATGGAGGAAGAGGGGGGAATTTCGTGGCCCTTGGTGGAGGGGTCCGAAATCAACCCTATCTCTTGTTTCCCCACACATACGGACTCTAAAAATAGCCTATACTTATGTATTTCGAAATTACATGGGCCTGGCCCAATAATAAGGTGACGCAGCACCTATAATAGCCTCTGGACGAAATTTATGAAGTGGCATCTTGTATATTTCGTCCAAGGCTTCATGCACTCTTATGGTGGCTTCAAAGTCCTGAAATCATCACTTGTAACTCCGTTCTGGTTCCCCTTGCGCACGGCATCATCTCCATGCTTGCTCTTGCTCCAATGTCCATCCTTCTCCAAGCTAGGCCCTTCATTTGTAAGCAAAACAAATGTATCCAATTTAGGCAGCATCATATTCTCATGAACATTAGAATCATTACCAAGAAACGAAAGTACCTGATAATTTAATTGGCGTGCGCGAGCTCTAGTAATTGGTCCAGTATATGTAGCAGTAGGGGCTGTGGGTGTAACAATGGTATTGATGTCCTCATCATCCTCCCCTTCTTGAAATGAAGTCGTCCTCGACGAAAGCTCATCTTCCTCACCCAAATAAGGCTTCAAATCTGCAATGTTAAAAGTGGGACTAACCCCAAAATCTGCAGGCAGCTCAAGTTTATATGCATTATCATTTACTTTCTCCAACACCTTAAAGGGACCAGCAGCACGTGGCATTAGCTTTGATTTGCGCAAATCAGGAAATCTATCCTTACGCAAATGTAACCAAACAAGATCTCCAGGTGCAAACACAACATGTTTTCTACCCTTATCTCCAGCAAGTTTATATTTAGCATTCATACGCTCAATGTTTTCCTTAGTTAACTCATGCATTTTTAAAATCAATTCAGCACGTTCTTTAGCATCAAAATTAACCTTCTCCGAAGATGGAAGAGGCAACAAATCAATAGGTGCACGAGGTAGGAAACCATACACAACTTCAAAAGGGCACATCTTAGTAGTAGAATGCAATGAACGATTATAAGCAAATTCAATATGAGGCAAGCATTCCTCCCACATTTTCTTATTAGTCTTCAAAACAGCCCTAAGCATAGTAGACAATGTTCTATTGACTACTTCAGTTTGTCCATCAGTTTGGGGGTGACAAGTAGTACTAAAAAGCAGTTTAGTCCCCAACTTAGCCCATAAACATCTCCAAAAGTGGCTAAGAAATTTAGTATCACGATCTGAAACTATAGTATTTGGCACACCATGCAAGCGAATAATTTCACGAAAGAACAAATCAGCAACATTAACAGCATCATCGCTTTTATGACATGGTATAAAGTGTGCCATTTTCGAGAATCTATCCACGACAACAAATATGCTATCCCTCCCCTTCTTTGTTCGAGGTAAACCTAAAACAAAGTCCATAGATATATCCTCCCAAGGAACACTAGGTACAGGCAAAGGCATATATAAACCATGAGGATTGATTCGTGACTTAGCTTTTTGACATGTAGTGCAGCGAGCAATAAAACGCTCAACATCCCGTCTCATCTTTGGCCAAAAGAAATGTGTAGCAAGTATGTCCTCCGTCTTCTTCACGCCAAAGTGTCCCATTAATCCTCCTCCATGCGCCTCCTGCAACAACAAAAGACGAACGGAGCTAGCTGGAATGCATAGCTTGTTAGCACGAAACACAAATCCATCGTTAACGACAAACTTGTTCCACATTCTTCCTTCTTTACAATTCTGCATTACATCTTTAAAATCAGCATCATGCACATATTGATCTTTGATGGTCTCCAAACCAAATATTTTGAAGTCAAGTTGTGAAAGCATAGTATAGCGACGAGACAAAGCATCAGCAATAACATTTTCTTTTCGCTTCTTGTGTTTAATGACATAAGGGAAAGTCTCAATAAATTCAACCCATTTAGCATGTCTACGATTCAGTTTAGCTTGACTTTTAATATGTTTCAAAGATTCATGATCAGAATGTATAACAAATTCTTTGGGCCATAAATAATGTTGCCATGTTTCTAAAGTCCGAACAAGAGCATATAGTTCTTTATCGTAAGTAGAATAATTCAGACTAGGCCCACTCAATTTTTCAGAAAAGTATGCAACAGGTTTGCCATCTTGTAATAACACACCTCCTAATCCAATTCCACTAGCATCACATTCAAGCTCAAAAGTCTTATTAAAATCAGGAAGTTGGAGTAAAGGAGCATGTGTCAACTTATCTTTCAATACCGTAAAGGCTTCTTCCTATGCGGTACCCCACAGAAAAGGCACATCTTTCTTTGTAAGCTCATTGAGAGGTGCAGCAATGGTGCTGAAATCTCTCACAAAACGCCTATAGAATCCAGCGAGGCCAAGGAAACTCCTCACTTGTGTGACCGTTTTGGGCTGCGGCCAACTCTCAATAGCTTCAATCTTGGCTTTATCAACTTCAATTCCCTGTGGAGTAACAACATAGCCAAGAAAAGATACTCGGTCGGTGCAAAAGGTGCACTTTCCAAGGTTACCAAACAAACGTGCATCACGTAGAGCAATAAAAACAGCACGTAAATGTTCCAAATGTTCCTCCAAAGATTTGCTATAAATCAATATGTCATCAAAGTAAACTACCACAAATCGTCCAATGAAAGCACGTAAAACTTCGTTCATTAACCTCATGAAAGTACTAGGTGCATTAGTTAACCCAAAAGGCATGACTAACCACTCATATAATCCAAACTTAGTTTTAAATGCTGTTTTCCATTCATCTCCCAATTTCATATGAATTTGATGGTATCCACTACGCAAATCAACTTTGGAGAATATTGTAGAGCCACTCAATTCATCAAGCATATCATCTAGCCTAGGAATAGGATGACGATAACGAATAGTAATATTATTAATGCCTCTACAATCAACGCACATACGCGACGTACCATCCTTTTTCGGCACTAAAATGATAGGAACAGCACAAGGACTAAGGGATTCGCGTATATAACCTTTGTCGAGCAGTTCTTGTACTTGACGCATAATCTCCTTCGTCTCCTCTGGATTGGTACGGTATGGTGCACGATTGGGTAATGATGCACCGGGAATTAAGTCAATTTGATGCTCAATCCCGCGAATAGGTGGTAATCCCGGTGGCACGTCTTGTGGAAAGACGTCAGCGAACTCCTGCAAAATGTTAGTGACAACAGGAGGCAAAGAGGAAGGCACGTCCTCGAATGAAAATAATGCCTCTTTGCACACAAAAGCATAGCAAACAGATTTGCTGAAATCTAGCTCATCAATATCAGATTTGGTGGCAAATAAACATGCACTTTTCAATTTAATTTCAGAAACAACACTAGATGTTTTATTGTTAGGCTTCATTTGTTGCTCTAATTCTTTTGCTACAATCTGATTTTCACTCTTATTCTTCTCCTGTTTTGCTTTATTAGCTCTATTAATATCATCTTTCAAAATAGAATCTGGAGTCATAGGAAGCAAAGTAATATTTTTATCCTTATGAACAAGAGTATAATGATTGTTTCTACCATGGTGTGCAACATTTTTATCAAATTGCCATGGTCTACCAAGTAATAAGGAACATGCTTGCATAGGTACCACATCACAATCAACATAATCAGCATATGTAGAGATACTAAAATGCACACGAACAGTACGTGTTACCTTAACCTTGCCGCTGTTGTTGAACCATTGGATGTAGTAAGGATGTGGATGTGGTCTTGTGGTGAGAGAAAGCTTCTCCACCATCTCCATGCTAGCCAAGTTGTTGCAGCTCCCTCCGTCTATGATGACGCGCACAGAACGTTCCTTCACAACTCCCTTGGTATGGAACAAATTGTGCCTCTGATTTTGCTCAGCTTGTGTGACCTGCACACTCAAAACACGTTGAGCAACTAAACATTCATACCTGTCAGCATCTTCAGGAGCCATGTATTGCGTCTCATGATCAGAATCATCTCCACCATGTTCTTCATGTGTAATAAGAGCCAAAGTCTCCTCATCATAGTCACTAGCGGACTCATATCCACCATCCTCAGTAGCAATCATCACACGCTGAGATTTGCATTCTCTCGCAAAATGTCCTCTTCCCTTACAACGACGACAAATAATATCACTTGTGTGCCCTGTTGACGCCATGGAAGAAGAAGAGCTCTGTGCAGGCCCGGCAGGTGTGCTCTTGGCAGATAGTGGTGGTTGTGCCTGCTTTCTTGTATCACGGTTGGAGGTGGCACCTGAAGGAGGTGATGGTGCAGTGGAAGTAGATGATGCACGTGGTGTCCATGATGAAGGTCGACCTGCAGAAAAGTTAGTGCGCACCAATGCCTGTCGATCCTGCACTTTACGTTCAGCTTTACAAGCAAGATGGAATAAACGAGTGATATTATTATAATCCTTATAGTCTAGAATGGTCTGAATATCTCTATTTAATCCACCCAGAAAACGTGCAAGCATAGCTTCATTCTCCTCAACAATACCACATCTAATCAAGCCAGTTTGTAATTCCTGATAATATTCTTCTACAGAATTTTTTCCTTGTCTTAAGCGCTGCAATTTTTGAAGTAATTCACGTTGATAATATGGTGGAACCCAACGAGTACGCATAGCAGTTTTCAAAGCAGCCCAAGTAGCTGGAACAGGATATAATCTACAATGTTCAGACCACCAAACACATGCAAAGCTAGTGAAAGCACAAACAGCAGCAGGAACACGTCTCTCCTCAGGATATTGTAAACATGTAAATCGTTGTTCAGTTTCTAACTCCCAAGTAAGATATATATCAGGAACATATCTACCCTCAAATGGTGGAATATTCAATTTCAGTTTAGGGAGATGGTCATGATCTCGTACCTGAGGGGGAGCCCTAACATTGCCATTATTTGCATGTGGACGACCTGGTGGTTGTGGTGCTGGTGGTTGCACGTAGTTCTGATGTTGATCAACCTCATCCTCGTAATCTCCCACATAATCATCCTCCTCGGTACCAGCAGCAGTAGTAGCAGGAGCCAAAGAAGCACCAACAGCAGTAGCAGCGGCACCAGAATTTTGTCCTAGCTCAATAGGAACACGCTGAGCTCGTCCATACTGATTCGGAAGGGGCCGTAGTTGTTGTCGTTGCAGAGGTGCGATAGGTGCAGCCGGCGGTGGTTGTGGAAAACGCGCGAGCAATTCATCAAACTTGCTATCAAGCTTTGTTTCAAATGTCTTCTCAATGCCATCTATCTTCTCCATGGCCTCGTCAAATCTGTTTAGCACATCTTGCACCTGTCCACTCATCAGTTGCTGAAATTTATCATGTAGCTGTTTGTTCGTCAGGTTCTCCCAATCAGTCTCATCGGCTTGTGATCCTACCACGGTTAGCAGCAAATAGAAACACAGAAGAATATGATCCTACAGAGTACTAAGAAGTGGTGGTGGTGTATCACAAACCCGTCAAGCAAATCTCAAATTCTTACCAGTTCTTACCCAGCAGCAGGCGGTGATCGGCAACCGTTGTAGTCAAAACTCTCAAAAGCTTGGATAGAGCGATTGCCAGGTAGAGTCAAACGCACGACGTAGATGTATGTGGAGCTGGGAAGGCTTATAGTATGGTAGCAAAAAGGGTCAGCAATAATCAATTCAGAGATGCAAAGTTGAATAAACGCTCAACGACGGTACTGTGCTGGTCCTAGGCTAGACCGTGCTAGAGACGCGAGCCTAGAACACTAACAAAATCACGGCGCTGCACGTAAACAAGGGAAAAGCACAATCTGGATTTTTTTTTTCGCTCTTTTTTTTTTGCGCTCTTTTTTTTTTTGCGCTGCTCTTTTTTTTTGCGAAAAATCACTATAATGGCGAGTGTCTCAAAACTCTTCCTAGGTCAAACTGACAGGATGGGCACGAAATTTTTTCGACCAATTTTTTTTTCGTTTTTTCGACTGCCCGGACCCAAAAACTGGAAACGGGTCAAAAAAAACTTCCTATAATGGCACCTGTCTCAAAACACTCAGAAACACCTAAAAATAGGATAGCCAGAAATTTTTTTGAAAAATGCGTTTTCGAAAAATTTTGGGCCTAAACGGAGCGTGGTTTTCGGACTCTTTTTTTTTTCCGAAACCTACTCCGGCAAGGAAACACGAATCGGAAACTAGATGGATCCCGAAAACAAACCTAATAAGCAAGGATCTCGAATTGGTGGTGGATATATGGTGGTGGTATATGGCAGCGGTGGTGGTAGCGGTGGTAGTATATGGATATGGATCGGTGGTGGTATATGGACACGGATTGGTGGTGGTATATGGATACGGATTCGGAGCGGCGGTGGTAGATGGCAGGGGCGATGATGATGGCGCGGCGGCGGCGTGACAACTTATGACCAGAACTCGAAACTCTAAAAGACTAGACTCTAAGACCAGCAACTAGACCGACGATGCAACCGCAAATTCAACAAAGCAAAACCTAAAAAGATTATGCAAAGGCTCAGATTGGTTCGGATATGATGAACTAACCCTAATTTTTTTTGTGGCTTTTTCGTGGACTATAGGTATGAAGAACAGACTCGATCTAAACTACGAAAAACTGGAAAATCTCACCGAGCAACCTGGAAATCTGATACCACTTGATAGAGGCAAAGGTGTCCCGTCTTTCGATGAGATGATGGATTTCGCTTTGGTGGAAGTCGACTTTGACGATCCGACTACGAACGTGCGAGGACGTCGCGCCTTAGCAATCGCTAAACCAACTCCGAGAGGTTATTGACCACGCCGGAGCACGATCAACCTGACCACGAGGGTCTGTTTCCTGCGAGCAAACGAAGAACAAGCAAGAAACTGAGATTGCAATCTGGATATTGCGAATATAAGATGAAAGCTTTATTGATCAAGGTGGGGTTCTGTGACGCCTTTGTCTGGTCGTTGAACACAAACGAAGTACGCGAAGTTGCAGCTATGGCGAACTTTTAATCTAAACAAAACCCCAAAGTCTAAACGGCGCCCTAAGGGCTGTATATATATGGAGGAAGAGGGGGGAATTTCGTGGCCCTTGGTGGAGGGGTCCGAAATCAACCCTATCTCTTGTTTCCCCACACATACGGACTCTAAAAATAGCCTATACTTATGTATTTCGAAATTACATGGGCCTGGCCCAATAATAAGGTGACGCAGCACCTATAATAGCCTCTGGACGAAATTTATGAAGTGGCATCTTGTATATTTCGTCCAAGGCTTCATGCACTCTTATGGTGGCTTCAAAGTCCTGAAATCATCACTTGTAACTCCGTTCTGGTTCCCCTTGCGCATGGCATCATCTCCATGCTTGCTCTTGCTCCAATGTCCATCCTTCTCCAAGCTAGGCCCTTCATTTGTAAGCAAAACAAATGTATCCAATTTAGGCAGCATCATATTCTCATGAACATTAGAATCATTACCAAGAAACGAAAGTACCTGATAATTTAATTGGCGTGCGCGAGCTCTAGTAATTGGTCCAGTATATGTAGCAGTAGGGGCTGTGGGTGTAACAATGGTATTGATGTCCTCATCATTTGCTTTATTAGCTCTATTAATATCATCTTTCAAAATAGAATCAGGAGTCATAGGAAGCAAAGTAATATTTTTATCCTTATGAATAAGAGTATACTGATTATTTCTACCATGGTGTACATAATTTTTATCAAATTGCCATGGTCTACCAAGTAATAAGGAACATGCTTGCATAGGTACCACATCACAATCAACATAATCAGCATATGTAGAGATACTAAAATGCACACGAACAGTACGTGTTACCTTAACCGTGCCGCTATTGTTGAACCATTGGATGTAGTAAGGATGTGGATGTGGTCTTGTGGTGAGAGAAAGCTTCTCCACCATCTCCATGCCAGCCAAGTTGTTGCAGCTCCCTCCGTCCATGATGACGCGCACAGAATGTTCCTTCACAACTCCCTTGTTATGGAACAAATTGTGCCTCTGATTGTGCTCAGCTTGTGTGACCTGCACACTCAAAACACGTTGAGCAACCAAACATTCATACCTGTCAGCGTCTTCAGGAGCCATGTATTGCATCTCATGATCAGAATCATCTCCACCATGTTCTTCACGTGTAATAAGAGCCAAAGTCTCCTCATCATATTCACTAGCGGACTCATACCCACCATCCTCGGTAGCAATCATCACACGCTGAGATTTGCATTCTCTCGCATAATGACCTCTTCCCTTACAACGACGACAAATAATATCACTTGTGTGCCATGTTGATGCCATGGAAGAAGAAGAACTCTGTGCAGGCCCGGCAGGTGCGATCTTGGAAGATAATGGTGGTTGTGCCTGTTTTCTTGTATCACGGCTGGAGGTGGCACCTGATTGAGGTGCTGGTGCAGTTGAAGTAGAAGATGCACGCGGTGTCCATGATGAAGGTCGGCCTGGAGAAAAGTTAGTTCGCGCCAATGCTTGTCGATCCTGCACTTCACGTTCAGCTTTACAAGCAAGATGGAATAAATGAGTGATATTAGTATACTCCTTATAGTCTAGAATGGTCTGAATCTCTCTATTTAATCCACCCAGAAAACGTGCAAGCATAGCTTCATTCTCCTCAACAATACCACATCTAATCATGCCAGTTTGTAATTCCTGATAATATTCTTCGACAGAATATTTCCCTTGTCTTAAGCGCTGCAATTTTTGAAGCAATTCACGTTGATAATATGGTGGAACCCAATGAGTATTTACAAAGCAGCCCAAGTAGTTGGAATAGGATATAATCTACAATGTTCAGACCACCATGCACATGCAAAACTAGTGAAAGCACAAACAGCAGCGGCAACCCGTCTCTCCTCGGGATATTTTAAACATGTAAATCGTTGTTCAGTTTCTAACTCCCAAGTAAGATATATATCAGGAACATATCTACCCTCAAATGGTGGAATATTCAATTTCAGTTTAGGAAGATGGTCATGATCTCGTACCTGAGGGAGAGCCCTACCATTGTGATTATTTGCATGTGGACGACCTGGTGGTTGTGGTGCCGGTGGTTGCATGTAGTTCTGATTTTGATCAACCTCATCCTCGTAATCTCCCACATAATCATCCTCCTCCGCATCAGTAGCAGGAGCTACAGAGGTATCAACAGCAACAACAACTGATAGAGGCAAAGGTGTCCCGTCTTTCGATGAGATGATGGATTTCGCTTTGGTGGAAGTCGACTTTGACGATCCGACTACGAACGTGTGAGGACGTCGCGCCTTAGCAATCGCTAAACCAACTCCGAGAGGTTATTGACCACGCCGGAGCATGATCAACCTGACCACGAGGGTCTGTTTCCTGCGAGCAAACGAAGAACAAGCAAGAAACTGAGATTGCAATCTGGATATTGCGAATATAAGATGAAAGCTTTATTGATCAAGGTGGGGTTCTGTGACGCCTTTGTCTGGTCGTTGAACACAAACGAAGTACGCGAAGTTGCAGCTATGGCGAACTTTTAGTCTAAACAAAACCCAAAGTCTAAACGGTGCCCTAAGGGCTGTATATATGGAGGAAGAGAGGGGGAATTTCGTGGCCCTTGGTGGAGGGGTCCGAAATCAACCCTATCTCTTGTTTCCCCACACATACGGACTCTAAAAATAGCCTATACTTATGTATTTCGAAATTACATGGGCCTGGCCCAATAAAAAGGTGACGCAGCACCTATAATAGCCTCGGGACGAAATTTATGAAGTGGCATCTTGTATATTTCGTCCAAGGCTTCATGCACCCATTATGGTGGCTTCAAAGTCCTGTAATCATCACTTGTAACTCCGTTCTTGTTCCCCTTGCGCATGGCATCATCTCCATGCTTGTTCTTGCTCCAATATTCATCCTTCTCCAAGCTAAGCCCTTCATTTGTAAGCAAAACAAATGTATCCAGTTTAGGCAGCATCATATTCTCATGAACATTAGAATCATTACCAAGAAACGAAAGTACCTGATAATTTAATTGGCGTGCGCGAGCTCTAGTAATTGGTCCAGTATATGTAGCAGTAGGGGCTGTGGGTGTAACAATGGTATTGATGTCCTCATCATCCTCCCCTTCTTGAAATGAACTCGTCCTCGACGGAAACTCATCTTCCTCACGCAAATAAGGCTTCAAATCTGCAATATTTAAAGTGGGACTAACCCCAAAATCTGCAGGCAACTCAAGTTTATATGCATTATCATTTATTTTCTCTAACACCTTAAAAGGTCCGTCAGCACGTGCCATTAGCTTTGATTTGCGCAAATCAGGAAATCTGTCCTTATGCAAATGTAACCAAACAAGATCTCTAGGTGCAAACACAACATGTTTTCTACCCTTAGCTCCAGCAAGCTTATATTTAGCATTCATACGCTCAATGTTTTCCTTAGTTAACTCATGCATTTTTAAAATCAATTCAGCACGTTGTTTAGCATCAAAATTAACCTTCTCCGAAGATGGAAGAGGCAACAAATCAATAGGTGCACGAGGTAGGAAACCATACACAATTTCAAAAGGGCACATCTTAGTAGTAGAATGCAATGAACGATTATAAGCAAATTCAATATGAGGCAAGCATTCTTCCCACATTTTCTTATTATTGTTCAAAACAGCCCTAAGCATAGTTGACAATGTTCTATTGACTACTTCAGTTTGTCCATCAGTTTGGGGGTGACAAGTAGTACTAAAAAGCAGTTTAGTCCCTGAGGGAGTCCTGGACTAGGGGGTGTCCGGATAGCCGGACTATCATCATCGGCCGGACTCCAAGACTATGAAGATACAAGATTGAAGACTTTGTCCCGTGTCCGGATGGGACTTTCCTTGGCGTGGAAGGCAAGCTTGGCAATATGGATATGTAGATCTGCTACCATTGTAACCAACTCTGTGTAACCCTAGCCCTCTCCGGTGTCTATATAAACCGGAGGGTTTTAGTCCATAGGACGAACAACCATTACAACAATCATACCATAGGCTAGCTTCTAGGGTTTAGCCTCCTTGATCTCGTGGTAGATCCACTCTTGTACTACCCATATCATCAATATCAATCAAGCAGGAGTAGGGTTTTACCTCCATCGAGAGGGCCCGAACCTAGGTAAAAACATCGTGTCCTTTGTCTCCTGTTACCATCCGCCTAGACGCACAGTTCGGGACCCCCTACCCGAGATCCGCCGGTTTTGACACCGACATTGGTGCTTTCATTGAGAGTTCCTCTATGTCGTCACCGATAGGCTTGATGGCTCCTTCAATCGTTAACAACCATGCAGTTCAGGGTGAGACTTTTCTCCCCGGACAGATCTTCGTGTTCGGCGGCTTTGCACTGTGGGCCAATTCGCTTGGCCATCTGGAGCAGATCGAAAGCTACGCTCCTGGCCGTCAGGTCAGATTTGGAAGCCTAAACTTCACGGCTGACATCCGCGGAGACCTGATCTTTGCTGGATTCGAGCCACAGCCGAGCGCGCCGCACTGTCACGATGGGCATGATTTAGCTCTGCCGCCGGACAGTGCCCTGGAGGCCGCACATGAGTCCGCTCCGACCCCTAGTTCGGAGCCGACCGCGCAGATCAACGACAGGTGGCTGGACACCGCCTCGGGAGCTGCGATCTCTATGGCAATGGAGCCGAATACTGACCTTGTCCCTCATAAAGATCGTGACTCTGAGGTGCCGGACTCCTCACCGGACTCCAAACCTCCTGCGCCGCTACCAATCGAATCCGATTGGGCGCCGATTATGGAGTTCACCGCCACGGACATCTTTCAACACTCACCCTTTGGCGACATCCTGAATTCGCAAAAACATCTCTCGTTATCAGGAGAGCCCTGGCCGGACTGCGGTCAGGATGGTTGGGATGCGGACGACGAAGAAATTCGAAACCCGCCCACCACCCACTTTGTAGCCACTGTCGACGATCTAACCGACATGCTAGACTACGACTCCGAAGACATCGACGGTATGGACGACGATGCCGGAGACAACCAAGAACCAGCGCCTATGGGGCGCTGGAAGACCACCTCGTCATACGACATATACATGGTGGACATCCCAAAGGATGGAAACGGCGAAGAAGCAGCGGAGGCAGATTCCCCTAAGAAACAGCCCAAGCGCCGTCGTCAGCAGCGCCGCTCTAAATCCCGCCACAGCAAGAATGGAGATTCCGGCACCGGAGATAATAACACTCCAGAAAGTGCCGAAGACAACCCCCTCTAGCAAGATTCAGCGCAGGAGGATGCAAAAGCCAGCCCTCACGAGAGAGCGGCAGACGAAGAGGTCGAGGATGATAATTACATGCCTCCCTCCGGAGACGAGGCAAGCCTCAACGACGACGAATTTGTCGTGCCCGAGGATCCCGTCGAACAAGAGCGTTTTAAACGCAGGCTTAAGGCCACGGCAAATAGCCTAAAGAAAAAGCAGCAACAGCTTCAAGCTGATCAAGATCTGCTAGCCGACAGATGGACTGAAGTCCTCGCGGCCGAAGAGTACGAACTCGAACGCCCCTCCAAAAGCTACCCAAAACACAAGTTGCTCCCCCGATTAGAGGAGGAGGCATATAAACCTTCATCACCAGCGCACAATACGGCAAACCGACCACCTCGTGGCCGCGACAGAGAGGCCTCTAGGCCCTCCATCAGAACCGTACCCCGACATCGCTCAAAAAGTACGAAGCCACAGGGGAATGCGCCGGACTTGCGAGACATATTGGAGGACAAGGCAAGACAATCAAGATCGATCAACGGATCACGTGGGCGCCCCACGATGCGAGACGACTACCGTCGCGCCGGATACAGCAACTCCGGCCGGGCCGAACACAGTAGACAAAGCTCGCTGGAGCTACGTCGTGATATTGCCCAATATAGAGGCGCCGCACACCCACTATGCTTCACAGATGAAGTAATGGATCATCAAATCCCTGAAGGGTTTAAACCCGTGAACATTGAATCCTACGATGGCACAACAGACCCCGCGGTTTGGATCGAAGACTATCTCCTTCATATCCACATGGCCCGCGGCGACGATCTTCACGCCATCAAATATCTCCCACTCAAGCTTAAAGGACCAGCTCAGCATTGGCTTAACAGCTTGCCAGCAGAGTCAATTGGGTGTTGGGAGGACCTGGAAGCCGCATTCCTTGACAACTTCCAGGGCACATATGTGCGACCACCAGACGCCGATGACCTAAGCCACATAATTTAGTAGCCAGACGAATCGGCCAGACAGTTCTGGACACGGTTCTTAACAAAGAAAAATCAAATCGTTGACTGTCGGGATGCAGAGGCCCTCGCAGCCTTCAAACATAACATCCGCGACGAGTGGCTGGCCCGGCACCTAGGACAGGAAAAGCCGAAATCCATGGCAGCCCTCACATCACTCATGACCCGCTTCTGTGCGGGGGAGGACAGCTGGCTAGCCCGCAGTAACAACCTCAACAAAAATGCTGGCAGTCCGGATACTAAGGACCGCAATGGCAGGTCGCGTCGAAACATGAACAAACGCCGCGTTAACGGCGATAACACTGAGGATACGACAGTCAACGCCGAATTCAGAGGCTCTAAACCCGGTCAGCGGAAAAAGCCATTTAAACAAACTACTCCGAGTCCATCCAATTTGGACCGAATACTCGACCGCTCTTGCTAGATACATGGCACCCCCGAAAAGCCAGCTAATCACACCAACAGGGATTGTTGGGTGTTCAAGCAGGCAGGCATGTTAACTGCCGAAAACAATGACAAGGGGCTGCATAGCGATGACGAGGAAGAGACCTGGCCGCCGAACAGTAGAGGACAGAAGGGTTTTCCCCCACAAGTGCGGACGGTAAACATGATATACGCAACCCACATACCTAAGAGGGAGCGGAAGCGTGCACTTAGGGACGTATATGCGATGGAGCTAGTCGCCCCGAAGTTCAATCCATGGTCCTCTTGCCCGATCACTTTCGATCGAAGGGACCACCCCACCAGTATCTGCCACGGCGGATTCGCCGCATTGGTTTTAGACCCAATTGTTGATGGATTTCACCTCACCAGAGTCCTGATGGACGGCGGCAGCAGCCTGAACCTGCTTTATCAGGATACAGTGCGCAAGATGGGCATAGACCCCCCAAGGATTAAACCTACAAAGACGACCTTCAAAGGCGTCATACCAGGTGTAGAGGCCAATTGTACAGGCTCAGTCACACTGGAAGTGGTCTTCGGATCCCCGGATAATTTCTGAAGCGAGGAGTTAATCTTCGACACAGTCCCGTTCCGCAGTGGCTATCATGCTCTGCTCGGACGAACCGCATTTGCAAAGTTCAACGCGGTGCCGCATTATGCATACCTTAAGCTCAAGATGCCAGGCCCCTCGTGGAGTCATCACGGTCAACGGAAACACTGAACGCTCCCTCCGAACGGAGGAACACACAACAGCTCTCGCGGCAGAAGTACAGAGCAGCCTCTTAAGGCAATTTTCGAGTCCGGCCGTTAAACGACCGGACATAGACAAACGCGCCCGGAGTAACATACATCAAGACCACCTGGCACGTTCCGAGCACGCGTAGCAATGCGGCCCCAACCCCAGCCCTTGCATGATTGCAATATTAGCCCTTCGCGTACATCATTACGCTCTGGAGATACCATGGGCATAGGGAAGAGGGGCACGACCACGACAGGCCCAAAGTGCGGCTCAACCACACCAGGGGCTCCCAAGTGTGTCGCTCTTTTTCTTTTCTTTTTTTTATTTTTTATTTTTCCATAGGACTCCGTTCACCAGAGGCCCTGTCCGGCAGTGGATCTGCCGAACTCACGATGCAACAGCCAGGGAAGGACAAAGGCTACGACGAATACTCAGATGGTCTCCATTATGAGCATTAAATCTGTTTAATACACCATTCCGCAGCCTACCCCTGGAGGGGGACATGTTTAAATAGTCCAATCCCTTGCTTACCGCACTATTTGTATCGCTCTGCATTCATGGCAGTATTTCTGAATAAACAATGCATCGCTTCTTGCTTATAGTCGCATTTCTTTCTTTATATACATATGTTCATTTACGACATACTGCATCCGTACACTTTGGTACGGCTGAATACACCAGGGGCTTAA
This sequence comes from Triticum timopheevii, assembly GCA_963921465.1. Taxonomy (NCBI): domain Eukaryota; kingdom Viridiplantae; phylum Streptophyta; class Magnoliopsida; order Poales; family Poaceae; genus Triticum; species Triticum timopheevii. Next base: position 292,046,347 of record OY997272.1, on the reverse strand, counting down.
GTTCCCCGCATTATGGTGTGATAAGTCTGAACACTTTCCCAAGTGCGGCACCCCGAACTTATAGCATTATATGCATCGGCTCCGTATCATGTCTTGGGTCAATAGTTGGGTTTGCCCGGCTCCCATGTTTTGGTACCTTACGTTCCGTTTTATCGGCTAAGGTAGCACTGGGAGAACCACTGCGATTGCGCCCCGGTTGAGCTGGGCGAGCGCCTCAGTGGAGAAAGCTAAAACTAACCGTCATGATAAGGCGAGAGCTAGTCACTGTTCGAGAGGTCTTTTCGAGTCCCTAAAGACTTATGCCGCTTAGAGCGAGGAACCGGCTTTGTCTAGCCCAGGCGTGGATAGCGCCCCGAACTCGATCTTCCGAATACTAGGGGCTTCGCCGAAATTTAAAATTATAGAATTCTATGGCTAAGTGAGAGTGTTCAAGCATTATAAGTCCGGTTGCCTTGTTCGTCGTGTTGAGCGCCTCCCTAGATGGACCCAAAAATGGGAACAAGAGCGCTCAAGTTTATCCCGAACACCTCAGCACTCGTGGCATGGGGGCTGAAGCCGATGACTTGCCATCTCTCAGATTTGATAAACGGCCGCACAGAAGGTAATATTTTAAATTAATAAGCGTTGCTTAGCGCATATGAACAAAGTTTTCAGCGCACAGGATAACACATTGCGAGTCTACTCAAATATTACAGCTTTGGAGCACTCATCCGCAATCTTGCGGGCACCCTTCAGGACACTCTTATAATACATTTCGGGCGTGCGATACTCCTTGCCCGCCGGCGGTGCGTCCGTCAGAAGCTTCTCAGCATCCAGCCTGCCCCAGTGCACCTTTGCGCGGGCAAGGGCCCGACGGGCACCTTCAATGCAGGCGGAGCGCTTGATGACTTCCACCCAGGGACACGCATCCACCAGCCACCGCACCAGGCCGAAGTAGCTCCCAGGCATGGCCCCTTCAGGCCGTAGCCGGACTATGAGGCCCTTCATGGCCTGCTCGGCTACCTTGTGGAGCTCGACCAGCTGCTTTAGCTGGTCGCTAAGGGGCACCGAATGTCCGGCCTCAGCATACTGAGACCAGAAGACCTTCTTCGTTGAGCTCCCCTCCTCGGCCCGGTAGAATGCGGCAGCATCGGACACGCTGCGCGGAAGATCTGCAAACGCTCCTGGAGAGCTCCGAATTCGGGTAAGTAACAGGTAATTCACTTTAACATGCTTGCTTTGCATGAAAAATGCCTTACCCGCCGCTATTTTCTTCACCGCCTCAATCTCCTGGAGGGCCTTATGGGCCTCGGCCTTAACGGCTTTGGCACTCTCAAGAGCCGAGGCAAGCTCGGACTCTCGAATCTTCGAGTTGCGCTCCAAACTCTCATGCTTTTTCATGAGAGCCCGGAGCTCTTGCCGCACCTCCGCCACCCGCGCCTCCTGCTTCTCTCGCTCCGCTCGTTCCGTGGCCGCATTACGCTCGGCCGCGGACATGGCCTCCTTCAGGGTCGCCACCTCGTTCGTGGCCCCTGCAGTGCCCACGTTATCCTTGTTATTTCTCTTGCAACCAAAATCCTTTTCTGTAAGGTACAAATTTAGTACGGTGTTACTCACCTTCTTTGTCCTCGAGCTGCCTCTTGGCAAGGCCGAGCTTGTTCTCGGACCGCTCGAGGTCCTGCTTCAAAGCATCGACCTCCGCAGTCAGTGCGGCAGAGGTCAGCAGCGCAGCCTGCAATCCCATATTGACATAATTTTTAGAACTCCTGCGTATATCTTTTTAGATCCTCAATCCGGCTTTTCTTTCCGAACACCGAACCGAGCATCAGGGGCTACTGTCTATGCGGTATTACATTACATATTTTAAAATTTCTTACCTCAAAGCCTGTTAGAAGGCTGCTACAGGCTTCGGTCAGCCCGCTCTTGGCAAGCTGAACCTTCTGAATCACCGCACTCATGACAGTGCGGTGTTCTTCCTCGATGGAAGCGCCATTGAGCGCCACCAACAAGTTGTCCGGCGCCTCCGGTTGGACGGAGGCCGCCGGCGTCACGGTCTTGCCCTTCTTACGAAGGGGCCTCCTGCCGGACTCCGGAACCACTGCGGGTTCCGGTGCGGAGTCCGGTGCGAAGTCCGGGAGGTTGCCCTGTGGCACCTCAGGAGCCTCCCCCTCCTGGCGGGTCCCCTCCTGGGATCCCACCTCGGCGTCCTCAGCGTCACGAGGGGTGGAGGCGGTCGGAATGGAATCCACATCCGACGGAGCCAAGGACCCGCTCGAAGAAGCGGGAAGATCGTCCTCGGCCAGACTGCAGGTTGTATGCGGCATTAGAAGGACACCATGTGGCAAGAAAAAGAGAAATTATAAATCATTCAGGAATCCAGATACTTACGATCTTGCCGGGGGCTTGTCCCTTGAGGGCCACCCCTTGTCGCCGTCGTCGGCGTTGGCGGAGCTGTCCGGAGGAAGGGTCCTTCCCCTCTTGGACCCTTCGGCCTCCCTCGTTGGGGAAGCCTTCCTCTTCTTCTCTCCCCCCTCCGAGGGAGAGTCCTCTTTCTCCTCCTCGTCTTCGGGGGAGGAGTCCGCCTCGGAGCCATCGGACGATGAGTGCGATACCACCTGGCACCGGGAACTTCTTCGGGTTCCCGTGGCCTTCTTCTCCGGCACCACATAGAGTGCCGGGACTAGCAGCCCCGTCAAACGTGTATTCGCTGGGTCTTCGGGGAGGGGAGCCGGACAGTTAACCTATCCGGACGTCCTCTGCCAGTCTTGTTAAAGGCAATGGGAGTTTTAGAGCCCACATAGAGTCAAACTATGAAAGAAATGTATGTCCCATAAAGGATAACATAGCTTACCGCGCCGGTCGGATGCTGCGTGCTGAATCCGCGATCTTCAGTTGCGGATGCGGGGGCTTCTCCGCCCTTGAACAGCACCCTCCAGGCAGCTTCGTACGTTGTGTCGAAGAGCCCGCTAAGGGTCCGGTGCTGTGCCGGATCAAACTCCCACAGATTAAAGGCCCGTTGTTGGCAGGGAAGAATCCGGCGTACGAGCATGACCTGGATCACGTTGACAAGCTTAAGCTTCTTGTTCACCAGAGTCTAGAGACAGGACTGGAGTCCAGTCAGCTCCTCCGAACTGCCCCATAGCAAGCCCTTCCCTTTCCAGGAGGTGAGCTGCATGGGGGTACCAGATCTGAACTCGGGGGCCGCTGCCCATTCAGGGTCACGCGGCTCGGTGATGTAGAACCACCCCGATTGCCACCCTTTGATGGTTTCCGCGAAGGCGCCCTCGAGCCAAGTGACGTTGGGCATTTTGCCCACCATGGTGCCTCCGCACTCCGCTTGGTTGCCCTTCACAACCTTCGGCTTGACATTGAAGGTCTTTAGCCACAAGCCGAAGTGGGGCTGGATGCAGAGGAAGGCCTCACACACGACGATAAACGCCGAGATGTTGAGGATGAAGTTTGGCGCCAGATCGTGGAAGTCCAGGCCGTAGTACTACATGAGCCCCCGGACGAAGGGATGAAGTGGGAAGGCCAGTCCGCGGAGGAAGTGGGGAAGGAATACGACCCTCTCATGGGGCCTGGGGGTGGGGATGAGCTGCCCCTTGTCGGGCAGCCGATGCACGATGTCGCTGGACAAGTATACGGCGCCGGCGCAGTTTTTTGATGTGCCCCTCCGTAACGGAGGAGGCCATCCACTTGCCTCCCTCTCCGGACATGGCTGGAGAAGGTTGAGGCGAGAGGTGCGGACTTGGGCGCTGGAGCTCGAGTGCGCGGAGATGGATAAGCAAAGGAGGAAGAAGGCGTAGGTGAAAAAGGCGGATCCTTATCCCCTTATATATGGGCGGACGAAGACTATGTGTCCCCACCGGCCTGGTAAAACTCGCTTATCTCCCAAGCACCACAATCAGTGGCGCGGTTGGGTTACCCACGTCCGTATTGATGGGAATCCCGGAATAAGGGGAACACGATCTCTTCTTCGACAAGACGTGCCAAGGAAACCGCTTCGCTAAACGCGCTGAGGTGGTATAATAAAAACGATTCAAGTAAAGGCTTGGTGGTGGTGTGACGTCATGCCCCAAAATACGTCAGCAGATTGAACTTGTGTACATATTATTCTCTCTACGGTGGTATGTGGAATTTATTTTGCAGAGCCAGACACTATCCTGGTGTTCACGATCTTCTATGAATTATTCGAAGGAGGAACCCGCCTTGCAATGCCGAACAATATGCGCGCCGGACTCATCATCATTCAAGCCTGGTTCAGGGGCTACTGAGGGAGTCCTGGACTAGGGGGTGTCCGGATAGCCGGACTATCATCATCGGCCGGACTCCAAGACTATGAAGATACAAGATTGAAGACTTTGTCCCATGTCCGGGTGGGACTTTCCTTGGCGTTGAAGGCAAGCTTGGTAATACGGATATGTAGATCTCCTACCATTGTAACCGACTCTGTGTAACCCTAGCCCTCTCCGGTGTCTATATAAACCGGAGGGTTTTAGTCCGTAGGATGAACAACCATTACAACAATCATACCATAGGCTAGCTTCTAGGGTTTAGCCTCCTTGATCTCGTGGTAGATCCACTCTTGTACTACCTATATCATCAATATCAATCAAGCAGGAGTAGGGTTTTACCTCCATCGAGAGGGCCCGAACCTGGGTAAAAACATCGTGTCCCTTGTATCCTGTTACCATCCGCCTAGACGCACAGTTCGGGATCCCCTACCCGAGATCCGCCGGTTTTGACACCGACAGTCCCCAACTTAGCCCATAAACATGTCCAAAAGTGGCTAAGAAATTTAGTATCACGATCTGAAACAATAGTACTTGGCACACCATGCAAGCGAATAATTTCACGAAAGAACAAATCAGCAACATTAACAACATCATCGCTTTTATGACATGGTATAAAGTGTGCCATTTTCGAGAATCTATCCACGACAACAAATATGCTATCCCTCCCATTCTTTGTTCGAGGTAAACCTAAAACAAAGTCCATAGATATATCCTCCCAAGGAACACTAGGTACAGGCAAAGGCATATATAAACCATGAGGATTGAGTGCCGCGAGCAACAAAGCGCTCAACATCCCGTCTCATCTTTGGCCAAAAGAAATGTGTAGCAAGTACGTCCTCCGTCTTCTTCACGCCAAAATGTCCCATTAGTCCTCCTCCATGCGCCTCCTGTAACAACAAAAGACGAACGGAGCTAGCTGGAATGCATAGCTTGTTAGCACCGAACACAAATCCATCATTAACGACGAACTTGTTCCAAGTTGTTCCTTCTTTACAATTCTGCAATACATCTTTAAAATCAGCATCATGCACATATTGATCTTTGATGGTTTCCAAACCAAATATTTTGAAGTCAAGTTGTGAAAGCATAGTATAGCGACGAGACAATGCATCAGCAATAACATTTTCTTTACCCTTCTTGTGTTTAATGAAATAAGGGAAAGTCTCAATGAATTCAACCCATTTAGCATGTCTACGATTCAGTTTAGCTTGACTTTTAATATGTTTCATAGATTCATGATCAGAATTTATAACAAATTCTTTGGGCCATAAATAATGTTGCCATGTTTCTAAAGTCCGAACAAGAGCATATAATTCTTTATCATAAGTAGAATAATTCAGACTAGGCCAACTCAATTTTTTAGAAAAGTATGCAATAGGTTTGCCATCTTATAATAACACACCTCCTAATACAATTCTGCTAGCATCACATTCAAGCTCAAAATTCTTATTAAAATCAGGAAGTTGGAGTAAAGGAGCATGTGTCAACTTATCTTTCAACACCGTGAAGGCTTCTTCCTGTGTGGTACCCCAAACAAAAGGCACATCCTTCTTTGTAAGCTCATTGAGAGGTGCAGCAATGGTGCTGAAATCTCTCACAAAACGCCTATAGAATCCAGCGAGGCCAAGAAAACTCCTCACTTGTGTGACCGTTTTAGGCTGCGGCCAACTCTCAATAGCTTCAATATTGGCTTTATCAACTTCAATTCCCTGTGGAGTAACAACATAGCCAAGAAAAGACACTCGGTCGGTGCAAAAGGTGCACTTCCCAAGGTTACCAAACAAACGTGCATCACGTAGAGCAATAAAAACAGCATGTAAATGTTCCAAATGTTCCTCCAAAGATCTGCTATAAATCAATATGTCATCAAAGTAAACTACCACAAATCGTCCAATGAAAGCACGTAAAACTTCATTCATTAATCTCATGAAAGTACTAGGTGCATTAGTTAACCCAAAAGGCATGACTAACCACTCATATAATCCAAACTTAGTTTTAAATGCTGTTTTCCATTCATCCCCCAATTTCATACGAATTTGATGGTATCCACTACGCAAATCAACTTTGGAGAATATTGTAGAACCACTCAATTCATCAAGCATATCATCTAGCTTAGGAATAGGATGACGATAACGAATAGTAATATTATTAATGCCTCTACAATCAACACACATACGCGATGTACCATCCTTTTTCGGCACTAGAATACTAGGAACAACAGAAGGACTAAGGGATTCGCGTATATAACCTTTGTTGAGAAGCCCTCTTACTTGACGCATAATCTCCTTCGTCTCCTCTGGATTGGTATGGTATGGCGCACAGTTTGGCAGTGAAGCACTAGGAATTAAGTCAATCTGATGCTCAATCCCTCGAATAGGTGGTAATCCTGGTGGCACGTCTTGTGGAAAGACGTCAGCGAAATCCTGCAAAATGTTAGTGACAACAGGAGGCAAAGAGGAAGGCACGTCCTCGAATGAAAATAATGCCTCTTTGCACACAAAAGCATAGCAAACAGATTTGCTAAAATCTAGCTCATCAATATCAGATTTAGTGGCAAGTAAAGATGCACTTTTCAATTTGATTTCAGAAGCAACAATAGATGGTTTACTATTAGGCTTCATATGTTGCTCAAATTCTTTTGCCACAATCTGATTTTCACTCGTATTTTTCTCCTGTTTTGCTTTATTAGCTCTATTAATATCATCTTTCAAAATGGACTCAGGAGTCATAGGAAGCAAAGTAATATTTTTATCCTTATGAACAAGAGTATACTGATTGTTTCTACCATGGTGTACAGAATATTTATCAAATTGCCATGGTCTACCAAGTAATAAGGAACATGCTTGCATAGGTACCACATCACAATCAACATAATCAACATATGTAGAGATACTAAAATGCACACGAATAGTACGTGTTACCTTAACAGGATATAATCTACAATGTTCAGACCACCAAACACATGCAAAGCTACTGAAAGCACAAACAGCAGCAGGAACACGTCTCTCCTCGGGATATTGTAAACATGTAAATCGTTGTTCAGTTTCTAACTCCCAAGTAAGATATATGTCAGGAACATATCTACCCTCAAACGGTGGAATATTCAATTTCAGTTTAGGGAGATGGTCATAATCTCGTACCTGAGGTGGTGGTGCAGGCCTACCGTTGCGAATATATACCTGAGGTCGACTTGCTGGTGGTGGTGCTGGTGGCTGCACGTAGTTCTAATTTTGATCAACCTCATCCTCGTAATAGTCCTCCATCTCTGCAGTAACAGCAGGAGCTACAGAAGCACCAACAGCAGTAGCAGCGGCACCAGAATTTTGTCCTAGTTCAATAGGAACACGCTGTGCTCGCCCTACTGTATCGCGGCGTAGAACTGGTTGTGGGAGACGTTTGAGTAATTCATCAAACTTGGCGTCCAGCTTGGTGTCAATTGTCTTCTCAATGTCATCCATCCTCTCCAATGCCTTTCCAAAACTGGCCATCACGTCTTCCACCTGTTGACCCAACATTTGATGAAACTTATCATGAAGATCCTTCTTCGTCATGTTCTCCCAGTCAATCTCATCAGCTTGTGATCCTGGCATGGTTAGCAGCAATAGAAACACACAAGAATATTATCCTACAGACTACTAACAAGAGGTGGTGGTGGGTGTCACAAATCCGTCAAGCAAATCTCAAATTCTTACCAGTTCTTACCCAGCAGCAGGTGGTGATCGGCAACCGTTGTAGTCAAAACTCTCAAAGCTTGGATAGAGCGATTACCAGGGAGAATCAAACGCACGATGTAGATGTATGTGGAGCTGGGAAGGCTTATAATATGGTAGCAAAAAGTGTCAGCAATAATCAATTCAGAGATGCAAAGTTGAATAAACGCTCAACGACGGTACTATGCTGGTCCTAGGCTAGACCGTGCTAGAGACGCGAGCCTAGAACACTAACAAAATCACAGCGCTGCACGTAAATAAGGGAGGAGCACACTCTGAAAAAAAATTCACTTCTTTTTCCTCTTGTCTTTTTTTGCTCCGCAACAATTTTTTTCGAAAAAGTCTACAAATGGTCTAGAAACTGCCTAGCCAGAATTTTCCAAACTTAGTTTTTTTTAAATGGAGCTATGTTTCTACTATGGGTAACCCGAAAGTTCGGGAGTCCTTCTCTATCACGACTCGGAGTATGGCGTGACCTGGAAATCAAAAACAAAGCAACAAATACTGGACTCGGACTAGGACTGGTGGCGGAGATGAATCTGGTCGAACTCGGACTGGTGGCGGAGATGAATCGGGTGGAACTCGGACTGGTGGCGGATATATGTTGCAGGTGGACTCGGATTGGCGTGATGGAGGTGGATATGTGGTATATGCCTACGGTGATGTCGATGGTGGTAGATGGCAGCGGTGATGACGATGGTGGTATATGGCAGCGCTGATGACAATGGTGGTATATGGCAGCCGTGATGATGATGATGCGGCGGCGGCGTGACAACTTGTGAACAGAACTCGAAACTCTAAAGGACTAGACACTAAGACCAGCAACTAGACACGACGATGCAACCGCAAATTCCACAATGCAAATACAGAAAAGATTATGCAATGGCTCAGACTGGTTCGGATATGATGAACTAACCCTAATTTTATTTGTGTGGCTTTTTCGTGGACTATTGGTATGAAGAATAGACTCGATCTAAACTACGAAAAACTGTAAATCTCACCGAGCAACCTGGAAATCTGATACCACTTGATAGAGGCAAAGGTGTCCCGTCTTTTGATGAGATGATGGATTTCGCTTTGGTGGAAGTCGACTTTGACGATCCGACTACGAGCGTGCGAGGATGTCGCGCCTTAGCAATCGCTAAACCAACTCCGAGAGGTTATTGACCACGCTGGAGCACGATCAACCAGACCACGAGGGTCTGTTTCCTGCGAGCAAACGAAGAACAAGCAAGAAACTGAGATTGCAATCTGGATATTGCGAATATAAGATGAAAGCTTTCTTGATCAAGGCAGGGTTCTGTGACGCCTTTGTCTGGTCGTTGAACACAAACGAACCGCGAAGTTGCAGCTATGGCGAACTTTAATCTAAACGAAACCCAAAGTCTAAATGGTGCCCTAAGGGCTGTATATATGGAGGAAGAGGGGGGAATTTCGTGGCCCTTGGTGGAGGGGTCCGAAATCAACCCTATCTCTTGTTTCCCCACATATACGGACTCTAAAAATAGCCTATACTTATGTATTTCGAAATTACATGGGCCTGGCCCAATAATAAGGTGACGCAGCACCTAGAATAGCCTCGGGAAGAAATTTATGAAGTGGCATCTTGTATATTTCGTCCAAGGCTTCATGCACCCATTATGGTGGCTTCAAAGTCCTGAAATCATCACTTGTAACTACGTTATTGTTCCCCTTGCGCATGCCATCATCTCCATGCTTGTTCGTGCTCCAATGTCCATCCTTCTCCAATCTAGGCCCTTCATTTGTAAGCAAGACAAATGTATCCAATTTAGGCAGCATCATATTCTCATGAACATTAGAATCATTACCAAGAAACGGAAGTACCTGATAATTTAATTGGCGGGCACGTGCTCTAGTAATTGGTCTAGTATATGTAGCAGTAGGGGCTGTGGGTGTAACAATGGTATTGATGTCCTCATCACTTCTTACTCAAAGCATGCAAAGGAGCGGCAATAGTGCTAAAGTCTTTCACAAAGTGAGGATAAAAACCCGCAAGACCAAGAAAACTACGCACTTGTTGCAAATTGGTGGGTTGGGGCCAAGTTTTAATTGCTTCAATTTTAGATTCATCAACGTGGACACCCTTTGAAGAGACAACAAAACCCAAGAAAACTAGCTTGTCAACACCAAACGTGCACTTTTTCATGTTGGCATAAAGACTTTCCTTGCGAAGGGTTTGCAAAACGGCCCTAACATGATTAATATGCTCTTTCATGGATTTGCTAAACACAAGAATGTCATCAAAGTAAACCACAACAAAGACTCCAATATAAGGTCGAAGCACAAAATGCATAAGACGCATGAAAGTACCGGGAGCCTCCGATAAACTCATAGGCATAACTAACCACTCATATAAGCTAAATTTGGTTTTGAAAGCAGTTTTCCATTCATCACCCTCTTGTATGAGGATTTGATAATAGCCACTTTTAAGATCAATTTTTGAGAAAAAGGCGGCTCCAATAAGTTCATCAAGCATATCATCTAAGCGAGGAATGGGATGCCTATAGCGAATGATAATAGCATTTATAGGTCTACAATCGGAACACATGCGGAAACTTCCATCTTGCTTAGGCACAAGTATAACGGGAACGGCACAAGGACTTAAGCTTTCACGTACATGACCGTTGTCGATGAGTTGTAGTACTTGTCGTTGGATCTCCTTAGTTTCTTCGGGGTTGTCATGGTATGGAGCTTTGTTTGGAAGTGGCTCTCCGGGGATGAGGTCGATTCGATGCTCAATGCCTCGAAGGGGAGGTAGACCCGGAGGTAGCTCATCGGGGAAAACATCTTGAAATTCCAGCAGAAGAGATTGAAACACTAAAGGTAGCTCGTAAGAGGTGTTAGTTTTTGGTTCCCCATCATTGCACACAAGGACAAAGTGCATCACACTCGATGGGTTCTCACACACTTCTCTCATCTCACTTTTTGTGGCAAATAGTATGAGGTTTTTCTCTCTAGGCGAAGAGGCGCCCCAGTTTGGCTTGTGGCTCTCACTCACGTTTGGGTGGATCACTTTCTCACTCTTCTCTCCATGATGGGTGGCTTGCTTGTCGGCTATCACTTGACTAGGAGACATAGGTCGTAGCACATATTCCATCCCTTTCATCTTGAAGCTATAGTGATTGGTACGCCCATTGTGAATGATGCCATGGTCGACCAAGAAGGAGGTGGCAAAAGGTCATTGGGACCACTTCACACTCCAAAGTGTCCTCATATGCACCAATTTTGAAGGAGACTTGGATCGTATGCTCAACTCGTATAGTGCCGGAGTCACTTAGCCATTGAACCTTGTAGGGGTGCGGGTGCTTCCTCTTGACCAATTGAATCTTGGAGCATAGTTCTTCACTTGCCAAGTTGTGGCAACTACCTCCATCGATGATGACCTTGACGGACCTTCCATTGATGCCGGCCTTAGTGTGGAAGATATGGCATCGTTGGTTTTCTTCGTGTTGATGTTGAAGAGTCAAGACCTTGGAGACAACGAGAGCGGGAATCGAATCCTCACCACAAAAGACTCGATCATCTTCTCCTTGTTCATGCGTCGGTGCATGGCCACTTGCTCAAGGGCTTCCATTTCATCTTCACTCATTGAGTCGTAGGTGCCATCGTCGTTGAGGATCATGGTGCGCTTGTTTGTGCATTCATAGGACGTGTGGCCTCGGCCGCCGCAAGTGAAACACTTGAAGGAACTTGTCTTGACGGTCTCATCGATCGGAGTAGATGAAGAAGCACGCGGCTTGAAGTTGCTTGTAGTAGGAGGAAGATGACTTGAACTTGAAGAAGTTTTCTTGTAACTTGGCTTGTCGTCGTTGCTTGGAGAAGACTTGGTTGAAGTAGATGTTGGAGGAGTTGTTGAAGCTTGGTTGTTGGAGAAGCCGTATGTCTTGGATGAGTACTTGGCGTACTTGAAGTCATCTTGCACTTGACGTTCCGCCTTGGTCGCTTGATGCACGAGCTCAATGAGGTTGGAGTAGGGTTGGAAGTCGGCGATCTTCTTGATGGGATGATTGATTCCATTCAAGAAACGTGCCATTGTTTGCTCATTATCTTCCTTGACATTTGCTCGAATCATGGCTATCTCCATTTCCTTGTAGTATTCTTCAACACTCTTTGTTCCTTGCTTGAGGAGTTGTAGCTTCTTGAAGAGATCGCGGTTGTAGTAGGTGGGCACAAAATGTGCTCGCATGACATCCTTCATTTGAGGCCAAGTGGTGATTGGAGGTTCACCTCTTGCTTCTCGGCGCTCAAGGACTTGTTCCCACCATATGAGCACATAGTATTGGAACTCAAGTGATGCCATAGCGATCTTCTTCTCTTCCTCATAGTTGTGCAAACGAAAGATTTTTTCGACCTTCAATGCCCATGATAGGTACTCTTCGGGATCATTGCTTCCATTGAACTTGGGCATAGTGAATTTAAGCTTGCCATAGCGTTGCTCTTCATTGTGTTGTTGGCGATGGTGATGATGACGCCCTTGACATGGAGGATAATCATCCTCATATTGCTCTTGGCGTGGAGGAAGTCCATGATCAACTTGCTCTTGTTGAACTTAAGGTTCAGGTGGAGCTTGACGAGCTTGTGGAGGAGCTTGAGGGACTTGACGGTGCACACGTGGTTGGTAGTTCCTCTCTTGGATTTCTTATCGAAGGGCTTCCTCTTGATTGTGCCGTTCGCGATTTTGGTTTGCAATGGCTCGACTTGATTCTTGAAGGGCACGTTGCGCCTCAAGAGCTTGCGCTTCTCGTTGTTGTTGTTGAAGACGTTGAGCCTCGGCGTCTTGTTCCTCTTGGTGTAGACGCGCTTGTTCTTCCTCTTGGCGCCGTAGTCGTTGTCATTCTTGAGCTTGAGCAACGACTTGGTTTGAGTGAGGACGAGGTACTTGCTCATCGACTTGCTCTTGTGAATGCTTGTCGTGTAGTGGGTTGCGAGATGCATGACGGTCTTGACGCATGGCTCATCGAAGAGTGTTCGATGACGGTGTACTTGAGCCGGAGAAGGTGTCGTCGGAGTGTCGACTTGAGTGGCTCCGTCTTGAGTATGAAGAAGTTGAAGGATGCCGGTTCACCAACAAAGCGCGGATCTCGTCCATTCTTGCATCATTCTCTTGCTTGTGCGCGTCGAGCTTGTTGTCGAAGTAGTCCCGTGTACGTTGCTCGGAGAGTCACAAGTCGGTGGCGAGGTTGTCGATGCGGTCGTTCATTGCTTGTTGCTCTTGATGCAACGCTCTTTGTGCACCAAAGAGGTGGCTCTTGGTGACGAATGATGACATGTCATCGTCTTGCTCGATGGAGAGTGGGTTGGTAGAAGAACTTGGCCTATCCATCATACGAAAGTGGTGGTGAGTAGGAAAATGAGATTACAAAACCAAAGTTACCTTGGCTGAAGATTGTGGATGTAACAAGTACGATCCCACGTGATGTTATAATAGGGGAATTGGTACCAGGAATTGTTTCTCACACCTACAAGTAAATGGTATATGGAGGAGCTTGGTTAGGAAAGGCATAAATAATTCAAGCAAATGTTAGTCAAGATGTTGATAAAGTTGAGAAGATTCACAAATGGCAAGTAAGACAAATAGATCAACCTACAAAGATAACATGAGGAACACACACACGAAAGATAAATGGGATCCGCACAACCAAGGGCTGAGCTCGAAGATGTCGAACCACGGGAAAAGCTCTTGTCGTAAAGATACTAGAGAGACGCTAGCTCGATTGCACTAAGGGGCTAGATATGCTAGTGCACCAACCTAATAGAGAATTCACTCGTATCACTATCCCAAGTATGCTTATGGATGATGACCAAGATGATGTATGTATGCTAGGTGGCTCGATGCTATTGCTTATAAGCTCTTTGCTTCTCTTCTCTTTTGCTTAAAAGCTTTTTCTCTTTTTTTTGAACTATGCCACGATGCTTGATATACGAGCCACACAACGAGGTAACAAGTAGTAAATGCACGGGAGGGACGGAACACTAAATGGTGTACTAAGGCGTGGCCCGGCAATACTCAGCAAGCTAGTCTCGTTGGGTAAGCTACGCAAAATGGCTCGAAGTTATCAAGTTAATGGCAAGGGAGCACAAAGGTGTCGTCGAGGTTACCGTCCTTGCTTACGGTAGATGAAGATGATGTTGTCGAAGCCGATGTGTTGTCCGAGTCGATGATTGGTGGCGATGATGATGATACCAACTCGCGCCTAAGTAGCCGAAACACCTTAGGTCACGAGAGAAACCGTGACCCAAAACTCAAACAAACGCGTGGAATGGTGCGGAAGAACACAAGAGGTGGTGGGGAGACAAAATGAAGAAAACAGAAAATGGCCGAAACTCCCAGGATAGTCCATGCGCATAGGGTAAGTGAGGCCCAAGTGCACGGGGTCTCGTGTGCACGGGGTCCCGTGTGCACGGGGTGATGTAGGGCAGAACCCTAGGGGACGATCTTTCACGTTTGGAGTGGATCCTACGGGGGAAACACGAAGAACACGCAGAAAACACAAGGGGAAACACGGGGAGAAACAAGAGAATCACTCAACCGACAAGTATCGATCACACAAGGGCTAGATCACCGAACACATAGGGTAGCACAAGATTCAAAATCAACAAAGGAAAGATACACGAGTAGCCGTTCTTCTCCGTGAGGAGGTCTTGATGGTCTTCCCTTGAAGGGGTCTTGAATCCGCTTGGGGGATCTTCTCCGAAGAGGTCATGAGCTCCGAGGAGAAGTATCCAAGTGGATGAGCAAGGCTCTCACACAAATAGGAGCTAAACCAATGCTAACCCTAGAGAGGAAGGGGAAGGAGTATATATAGTCTAGAGGGCAAAGAGGTACTGTGCGCAGACAGGCAGGGCCGGATGTCCGGGCCTTCCGGAGGGGCCGGATGTCCAGGCAAAGTCGCCGGATGTCCGGGCTGGAGGCGATAGCTTCTGTAGTTCCTGGCGCGCGGCGCCAGATTTTTAGGACTTTTGCCGGATTTCTAGGCTGTAGCCGGATGTCCGGGCCGGACGCCGGATGTCCGGGCCCTGTAGACTTGGCTATCTTGGCTGTTGTTGATGGAGAAGCTCCAGGGGCCGGATGTCCAGGGCCTGGAAGGTGAACTTGCCCGTTTTAGTTGGTTCTCTTCATCCGTGGAGTTGGCGGCTTGTCCGTCTTCACGTGCATCCTCGGGAGGTTCCTCTTGACACCTAATCATGCATAGTATATCGGATTTAGGTAGTAGCCATGATAGAGGCAAAGGTGTCCCGTCTTTCGATGAGATGATGGATTTCGCTTTGGTGGAAGTCGACTTTGACGATCCGACTACGAACGTGCGAGGACGTCGCGCCTTAGCAATCGCTAAACCAACTCCGAGAGGTTATTGACCACGCCGGAGCACGATCAACCTGACCACGAGGGTCTGTTTCCTGCGAGCAAACGAAGAACAAGCAAGAAACTGAGATTGCAATCTGGATATTGCGAATATAAGATGAAAGCTTTATTGATCAAGGTGGGGTTCTGTGACGTCTTTGTCTGGTCGTTGAACACAAACGAAGTACGCGAAGTTGCAGCTATGGCGAACTTTTAATCTAAACAAAACCCAAAGTCTAAACGGTGCCCTAAGGGCTGTATATATGGAGGAAGAGAGGGGGAATTTCGTGGCCCTTGGTGGAGGGGTCCGAAATCAACCCTATCTCTTGTTTCCCCACACATACGGACTCTAAAAATAGCCTATACTTATGTATTTCGAAATTACATGGGCCTGGCCCAATAAAAAGGTGACGCAGCACCTATAATAGCCTCTGGACGAAATTTATGAAGTGGCATCTTGTATATTTCGTCCAAGGCTTCATGCACTCTTATGGTGGCTTCAAAGTCCTGAAATCATCACTTGTAACTCCGTTCTGGTTCCCCTTGCGCATGGCATCATCTCCATGCTTGCTCTTGCTCCAATGTCCATCCTTCTCCAAGCTAGGCCCTTCATTTGTAAGCAAAACAAATGTATCCAATTTAGGCAGCATCATATTCTCACGAACATTAGAATCATTACCAAGAAACGAAAGTACCTGATAATTTAATTGGCGTGCGCGAGCTCTAGTAATTGGTCCAGTATATGTAGCAGTAGGGGCTGTGGGTGAAACAATGGTATTGATGTCCTCATCATCCTCCCCTTCTTGAAATGAAGTCGTCCTCGACGGAAGCTCATTTTCCTCACCCAAATAAGGCTTCAAATCTGCAATGTTAAAAGTGGGACTAACCCCAAAATCTGCAGGCAGCTCAAGTTTATATGCATTATCATTTATTTTCTCTAACACCTTAAAGGGACCATCAGCACGTGGCATTAGCTTTGATTTGCGCAAATTAGGAAATCTATCTTTACGCAAATGTAACCAAACAAGATCTCCAGGTGCAAACACAACATGTTTTCTACCCTTATCTCCAGCAAGTTTATATTTAGCATTCATACGCTCAATGTTTTCCTTAGTTAACTCATGCATTTTTAAAATCAATTCAGAACGTTCTTTAGCATCAAAATTAACCTTCTCCGAAGATGGAAGAGGCAACAAATCAATAGGTGCACGAGGTAGGAAACCATACACAATTTCAAAAGGGCACATCTTAGTAGTAGAATGCAATGAACGATTATAAGCAAATTCAATATGAGGCAAGCATTCTTCCCACATTTTCTTATTATTCTTCAAAACAGCCCTAAGCATAGTAGACAATGTTCTATTGACTACTTCAGTTTGTCCATCAGTTTGGGGGTGACAAGTAGTACTAAATAGCAGTTTAGTCCCCAACTTAGCCCATAAACATCTCCAAAAGTGGCTAAGAAATTTAGTATCACGATCTGAAACAATAGTATTTGGCACACCATGCAAGCGAATAATTTCACGAAAGAACAAATCAGCAACATTAACAGCATCATCGCTTTTATGACATCGTATAAAGTGTGCCATTTTCGAGAATCTATCCACGACAACAAATATGCTATCCCTCCCCTTCTTTGTTCGAGGTAAACCTAAAACAAAGTCCATAGATATATCCTCCCAAGGAACACTAGGTACAGGCAAAGGCATATATAAACCATGAGGATTGAGTCGTGACTTAGCTTTTTGACATGTAGTGCAGCGAGCAACAAAACGCTCAACATCCCGTCTCATCTTTGGCCAAAAGAAATGTGTAGCAAGTACGTCCTCCGTCTTCTTCACGCCAAAGTGTCCCATTAATCCTCCCCCATGCGCCTCCTGCAACAGCAAAAGACGAACGGAGCTAGCTGGAATGCATAGCTTGTTAGCACAAAACACAAATCCATCGTTAATGACAAACTTGTTCCACATTCTTCCTTCTTTACAATTCTGCATTACATCTTTAAAATCAGCATCATGCACATATTGATCTTTGATGGTCTCCAAACCAAATATTTTGAAGTCAAGTTGTGAAAGCATAGTATAGCGACGAGACAATGCATCAGCAATAACATTTTCTTTTCCCTTCTTGTGTTTAATGACATAAGGGAAAGTCTCAATGAATTCAACACATTTAGCATGTCTACGATTTAGTTTAGCTTGACTTTTAATATGTTTCAAAGATTCATGATCAGAATGTATAACAAATTCTTTGGGCCATAAATAATGTTGCCATGTTTCTAAAGTCCGAACAAGAGCATATAATTCTTTATCATAAGTAGAATAATTCAGACTAGGCCCACTCAATTTTTCAGAAAAGTATGCAACAGGTTTGCCATCTTGTAATAACACACCTCCTAATCCAATTCCACTAGCATCACATTCAAGCTCAAAAGTCTTATTAAAATCAGGAAGTTGGAGTAAAGGAGCATGTGTCAATTTAACTTTCAATACCGAGAAGGCTTCTTCCTGTGCGGTACCCCACAGAAAAGGCACATCTTTCTTTGTAAGCTCATTGAGAGGTGCAGCAATGGTGCTGAAATCTCTCACAAAACGCCTATAGAATCCAGCGAGGCCAAGGAAACTCCTCACTTGTGTGACCGTTTTGGGCTGTGGCCAACTCTCAATAGCTTCAATCTTGGCTTTATCAACTTCAATTCCCTGTGGAGTAACAACATAGCCAAGAAAAGATACTCGTCGGTGCAAAAGGTGCACTTTCCAAGGTTACCAAACAAACGTGCATCACGTAGAGCAATAAAAACAGCACGTAAATGTTCCAAATGTTCCTCAAAAGATTTGCTATAAATCAATATGTCATCAAAGTAAACTACCACAAATCGTCCAATGAAAGCACGTAAAACTTCGTTCATTAACCTCATGAAAGTACTAGGTGCATTAGTTAACCCAAAAGGCATGACTAACCACTCATATAATCCAAACTTAGTTTTAAATGCTGTTTTCCATTCATCTCCCAATTTCATACGAATTTGATGGTATCCACTACGCAAATCAACTTTGGAGAATATTGTAGAGCCACTCAATTCATCATGCATATCATCTAGCCTAGGAATAGGATGACGATAACGAATAGTAATATTATTAATGCCTCTACAATCAACGCACATACGCGACGTACCGTCCTTTTTTGGCACTAAAATGATAGGAACAGCACAAGGACTAAGGGATTCGCGTATATAACCTTTGTTGAGCAGTTCTTGTACTTGACGCATAATCTCCTTCGTCTCCTCTGGATTGGTACGGTATGGTGCACGGTTGGGTAATGATGCACCGGGAATTAAGTCAATTTGATGCTCAATCCCGCGAATAGGTGGTAATCCCGGTGGCACGTCTTGTGGAAAGACGTCAGCGAACTCCTGCAAAATGTTAGTGACAGCAGGAGGCAAAGAGGAAGGCACGTCCTCGAATGAAAATAATGCCTCTTTGCACACAAAAGCATAGCAAACAGATTTGCTAAAATCTAGATCATCAATATCAGATTTGGTGGCAAGTAAACATGCACTTTTCAATTTAATTTCAGAAGCAACACTAGATTGTTTATTATTATTAGGCTGCATTTGTTGCTCAAATTCTTTTGCCACAATCTGATTTTCACTCTTAGTTTTCTCCTGTTTTGCTTTATTAGCTCTATTAAGATCATCTTTCAAAATGGAATCAGGAGTCATAGGAAGCAAAGTAATATTTTTATCCTTATGAACAAGAGTATACTGATTGTTTCTACCATGGTGAATAGAATTTTTATCAAATTGCCATGGTCTACCAAGTAATAAGGAACATGCTTGCATAGGTACCACATCACAATCAACATAATCAGCATATGTAGAGATACTAAAATGCACACGAACAGTACGTGTTACCTTAACCTTGCCGCTGTTGTTGAACCATTGGATGTAGTAAGGATGTGGATGTGGTCTTGTGGTGAGAGATAGCTTCTCCACCATCTCCATGCTAGCCAAGTTGTTGCAACTCCCTCCATCTATGATCACGCGAACAGAACGTTCCTTCACAACTCCCTTTGTATGGAACAAATTATGCCTCTGATTTTGCTCAGCTTGTGTAACCTGCACACTCAAAACACGTTGAGCAACTAAACATTCATACCTGTCAGCATCTTCAGGAGCCATGTATTGCGTCTCATGATCAGAATCATCTCCACCGTGTTCGTCACGTGTAATAAGAGCCAAAGTCTCCTCATCATAGTCACTAGCGGACTCATACCCACCATCCTCAGTAACAATCATCACACGCTTAGAGGGGCATTCTCTCGCATAATGACCTCCACCCTTGCAACGTCGACAAATAATATCATGTGTTTGCCCCGTTGATGCCATGGATGAAGAAGAGCTCTTTGCAGGCCCAGAAGGTGTGCTCTTGGCAGATAGTGGTGATTGTGCCTGCTTTATTGTATCACGGTTGGAGGTGGCAGCCGACGGAGGTGCCGGTGTAGCAGAACGTGTGGAAGTAGATGATGCACGTGGTGTCCATGATGAAGGTCGACCTGCAGAAAAGTTAGTCCGCGCCAATGCCTGTCGATCCTGCACTTCACGTTCAGCTTTACAAGCAAGATGGAATAAACGAGTGATATTAGTATACTCCTTATAATCTAGAATGGTCTGAATCTCTCTATTTAATCCACCCAGAAAACGTGCAAGCATATCTTCATTCTCCTCAACAATACCACATCTAATCATGCCAGTTTGTAATTCCTGATAATATTCTTCTACAGAATTTTTTCCTTGTCTTAAGCGCTGTAATTTTTGAAGCAATTCACGTTGATAATATGGTGGAACCCAACGAGTACGCATAGCAGTTTTCAAAGCAGCCCAAGTAGCGGGAATAGGATATAATCTACAATGTTCAGACCACCATACACATGCAAAACTAGTGAAAGCACAAACAGCAGCAGCAACCCGTCTCTCCTCGGGATATTGTAAACATGTAAAACGTTGTTCAGTTTCTAACTCCCAAGTAAGATATATATCAGGAACATATCTACCCTCAAATGGTGGAATATTCAATTTCAGTTTAGGAATATGGACATCATCTCGTACCTGAGGTGGTGGTGCAGGCCTACCATTACGAATATATACCTGAGGTCGACCTGGTGGTGGTGGTGCTGGTGGCTGCACGTAGTGCTGATTTTGATCAACCTCATCCTCATAATCGCCCACATACTCATCATCCTCCTGGGTACCAGCAGCAGCAGTAGCAGGGGCCAAAGAAGCATCAACAACATGAACAGCAGCACCAGAAGTTTGGCCATCCTCAATAGGAACACGCTTCGCTCGTCCATACTGATTCGAAAGGATGCGTTGTTGTTGTTGTTGTCGTTGGAGAGGTGCGTTAGGTGCAGCGGGTGGTGGTGGTGGAAGACGCGCGAGCAATTCATTAAACTTGTTATCGAGCTTTGTTTCGAACGTCTTCTCCATGCCATCTATCTTCTCCATGGCCTCTTCAAATCTGTTTAGCACATCTTGCACCTGTCCACTCATCATTTGTTGAAATTTATCATGCAAATCCTTATTCGTCATGTTCTCCCAGTCAGTCTCGTCGGCTTGTGATCCTGGCATGGTGAGCAGCAATAGAAACACACAAGAATATGATCCTACGGATTACTAACAAGAGGTGGTGGTGGGTGTCACAAATCCGTCAAGCAAATCTCAAATTCTTACCAGTTCTTACCCAGCAGCAGGCGGTGATCGGCAACCGTTGTAGTCAAAAACTCTCAAAGCTTGGATAGAGCGATTACCAGGGAGAGTCAAACGCACGACGTAGATGTATGTGGAGCTGGGAAGGCTTATAATATGGTAGCAAAAAGGGTCAGCAATAATCAATTCAGAGATGCAAAGTTGAATAAATGCTCAACGACGGTACTGTGCTGGTCCTAGGCTAGACCGTGCTAGAGACACGAGCCTAGAACACTAACAAAATCACGGCGCTGCACGTAAACAAGGGAAAAGCACACTCTGGATTTTTTTTTCGCTCTTTTTTTTTGCGCTCTTTTTTTTGCGCTGCTCTTTTTTTTTGCGAAAAATCACTATAATGGCGAGTGTCTCAAAACTCTTCCTAGGTCAAACTGACAGGATGGGCACGAAATTTTTTCGACCAATTTTTTTTTTCGTTTTTTCGACTGTCCGGACCCAAAAACTGGAAACGGGTCAAAAAAAACTTCCTATAATGGCACCTGTCTCAAAACACTCAGAAACACCTAAAAATAGGATAGCCAGAAAATTTTTCGAAAAATGCGTTTTCGAAAAATTTTGGGCCTAAACGGAGCGTGGTTTCCGGATTCTTTTTTTTTCCGACCTACTCCGGCAAGGAAACACGAATCGGAAACTAGATGGATCCCGAAAACAAACCTAATAAGCAAGGAACTCGGATTGGTGGTGGATATATGGTGGTGGTATATGGCAGCGGTGGTGGTAGCGGTGGTAGTATATGGATATGGATCGGTGGTGGTATATGGACACGGATTGGTGGTGGTATATGGATACGGATTCGGAGCGGTGGTGGTAGATGGCAGGGGCGATGATGATGGTGCGGCGGCGGCGTGACAACTTATGACCAGAACTCGAAACTCTAAAAGACTAGACTCTAAGACCAGCAACTAGACCGACGATGCAACCGCAAATTCAACAAAGCAAAACCCTAAAAAGATTATGCAAAGGCTCAGATTGGTTCGGATATGATGAACTAACCCTAATTTTTTTGTGGACTATAGGTATGAAGAACAGACTCGATCTAAACTACGAAAAACTGGAAAATCTCACCGAGCAACCTGGAAATCTGATACCACTTGATAGAGGCAAAGGTGTCCCGTCTTTCGATGAGATGATGGATTTCGCTTTGGTGGAAGTCTACTTTGACGATCCGACTACGAACGTGCGAGGACGTCGCGCCTTAGCAATCGCTAAACCAACTCCGAGAGGTTATTGACCACGCCGGAGCACGATCAACCTGACCACGAGGGTCTGTTTCCTGCGAGCAAACGAAGAACAAGCAAGAAACTGAGATTGCAATCTGGATATTGCGAATATAAGATGAAAGCTTTATTGATCAAGGTGGGGTTCTGTGACGTCTTTGTCTGGTCGTTGAACACAAACGAAGTACGCGAAGTTGCAGCTATGGCGAACTTTTAATCTAAACAAAACCCAAAGTCTAAACGGTGCCCTAAGGGCTGTATATATGGAGGAAGAGAGGGGGAATTTCGTGGCCCTTGGTGGAGGGGTCCGAAATCAACCCTATTTCTTGTTTCCCCACACATACGGATAGCCTATACTTATGTATTTCGAAATTACATGGGCCTGGCCCAATAAAAAGGTGACGCAGCACCTATAATAGCCTCTGGACGAAATTTATGAAGTGGCATCTTGTATATTTCGTCCAAGGCTTCATGCACTCTTATGGTGGCTTCAAAGTCCTGAAATCATCACTTGTAACTCCGTTCTGGTTCCCCTTGCGCATGGCATCATCTCCATGCTTGCTCTTGCTCCAATGTCCATCCTTCTCCAAGCTAGGCCCTTCATTTGTAAGCAAAAAAAATGTATCCAATTTAGGCAGCATCATATTCTCATGAACATTAGAATCATTACCAAGAAACGAAAGTACCTGATAATTTAATTGGCGTGCGCGAGCTCTAGTAATTGGTCCAGTATATGTAGCAGTAGGGGCTGTGGGTGAAACAATGGTATTGATGTCCTCATCAAGCCATGTCTCGAGTGGATCATATGTGATATCACTAAGGAGAGAAGTCACCTCGGTCTCGAGAGTTGTACCTCGTGCTCTAGTCATGGGTCCTCTTGGTGCTTGGTGAGGCGACGGAAGGTCCATGGGGATGACCGAAGGATGCTCCGCATCATCTCCCCTCCCCCCTGTGAAAGATCCGACTTCGAATTGAAATCCTCGTCACCATGCTACGGGGAGAGATCGGAGACGTTGAAGATGTCGCTCACGTTGTACTTGTCGCGTGGGAGATCGATCTTGTAAGCATTGTTGTTGTAGCGTGCTAGCACCTTGAAGGGTCCGTCGGCTCGAGGGAGAATCTTGGACTTGCGTCGTTGGGGAAGCGGTCCTTGCGAAGGTGTAGCCACATGAGGTCTCCAATGTTGAATAGCATGGGATGCTTGTTGACGTTGAGCTTGGTCATGCGTCGTTGTACTTGGCGCTCGATGGTGTGTCTTGTATCTTCATGCATCTTCTTGATGTAGCTTGCACTGGCACTTGCGTCGAGGTTGGTGCGCTCTTGTAGAGGAAGAGGTAGAATGTCCAATGGGGACAACGGGTTGAAGCCGTAGATTACCTCGAAAGAAGACTTGCCGGTCGTCGAATGTCTTGCACGGTTGTAGGCGTACTCAGCGATGGGTAGACACTCCTCCCACTCCTTGATGTTCTTCTTGATCAACACACGAATTAGAGTGGATAGTGTACGGTTCATCACCTCCGTTTGGCCGTCGGTTTGAGGATGGTATGCGGATGAGAACAAGAGCTTGATTCTGAGCTTGGCGCATAGGGTCTTCCAAAAGTAACTCAAGAACTTGACGTCGCGGTCGGAGACGATTGTCTTTGGTACTCCATGGAGATTTCCCTACGAAAGAGATTTGCAACGTGTGAAGCATCGTCTATCTTGTTGAAACGGATGAAATTTTCCATCTTAGAAAATCGGTCCACAACAACAAACACGGAATCCTTGCCATTTTGAGTTCTAGGCAAACCAAGTACAAAATCCATGCTAATGTCTTCCCAAGGTTGATAAGGAATAGGAAGAGGCATGTAAAGACCATGTGATTGAGCTTTAGACTTAGCTTTGCGACATGTAGAGCATCGGGTGGTGAAGCGTGAGACGTCGCGGAACATCTTGGGCCAAAAGTAGTTCTTGGAGAGCGTGGTGAAAGTCTTGTCGCGTCCAAAGTGTCCCATGAGTCTGCCCCCATGAGCCTCTTACAAAAGGAGCAAACGAAGAGAAGACTCAGGAATGCATAGTTTGTTAGCTCTCATAAGATAACCATCCTTGATGTAATATTGTTCCCAAGAAGTATGCGTCAAACACTTAGCATAAGGAATAGCAAAAGATGGATCATTAGCATATAAGTCTTTTATGTGCTCAAAGCCTATAACATTCAACTCAAGTTTAGTGACAAGCGTGCATATGCGTGAAAGTGCATCGGCAACTACATTTTCCTTACCCTTAATGTACTTGATCACATAAGGAAAAGATTCAACAAATTCACTCCATTTGGCATGACGCTTGTTCAACTTAGTTTGACCTTTTAAGTACTTAAGCGTTTCATGATCGGTATGGATGACAAACTCATGAGGTCTAAGATAATGTTCCCAAACATGTAGTACACGCACTAGGGCATACAATTCTTTGTCATATATGGGATAGTTAAGTTGAGCACCGGAGAGTTTTTCACTAAAATATGCAATGGCTCGTTTTTCTTGCATCAAAACTCCGCCAATTCAGGTACCACTTTCATCACAATGAACCTAAAAAGTTTTGTCAAAATTGGGCAAAGCAAGAATAGGAGCATGAGTAAGCAAAGACTTGAGCTCATCAAAAATGGTGGATTGCAAAGATCCCCAAATAAAAGGAGCATTCTTCTTACTCAAGGCATGCAAAGGAGTTGCGATAGTGCTAAAATCTTTCACAAAGCGACGATAAAACCTGCGAGACCAAGAAAACTACGCACTTGTTGCAAATTGGTGGGTTGGGGCCAAGTTTTAATTGCTTCAATTTTAGTTTCATCAACATGGACACCCTTGGAAGATACAACAAAACCCAAGAAAACCACTTTGTCAACACCAAATGTGCACTTTTTCATGTTTGCGTAAAGACTTTCCTTGCGAAGGGTTTGCAGAACAGCCCTAACATGATTAAGATGTTCTTTCATGGTTTTGCTAAACACAAGAATATCATCGAAGTAAACCACAACAAAGACTCCAATATAAGGGCGAAGCACATAATGCATGAGACGCACGAAAGTACCGGGAGCCTCCGATAAACCCATAGGCATAGCTAACCACTCATATAAGCCAAATTTGGTTTTGACAGCAGTTTTCCATTCATCACCCTCTTGAATGCGGATTTGATAATAGCCACTTTTAAGATCAATTTTTGAGAAAAAGTTGGCTCCACTAAGTTCATCAAGCATATCATCTAAGCAAGGAATGGGATGCCAACAGCGAATGGTAATAGCATTTATAGGTCTACAATCGGAACACAAGCGGAAACTTCCATCGGGCTTAGGCACAAGTATAACCGGGACGGCACAAGGGCTTAAGCTTTCACGTACATGACTGTTGTCGATTAGTTGTTGTACTTGTCGTTGAATATCCTTGGTTTCTTCGGGATTGACACGGTATGGAGCTTTGTTTGGAAGTGGCGCTCCAGGGACGAGGTCGATTCGATGCTCAATGCCTCGTAGAGGAGGTAGACCCGGAGGTAGCTCATCGGGGAAAACATCTTGAAATTCCTGCAAAAGAGATTGAAACACTAAAGGTAGCTCGTTAGGGGTGTTAGTGTTAGGTTCCCCATCCTTGCACACTAGGACAAAGTGCATCACACTCGATGGGTTCTCACACACTTCCGTCATCTCACTTTTTGTGGCAAATAGAATGAGGTTTTTCTCTCTAGGCGAAGAGGCGCTCAAGTTTGGCTTGTGGCTCTCACTCACTTTTTGGTGGATGTCTTTTTGACTCTTCTCTCTATGGTGGTTGGCTTGCTTGTCGGCTATCACTTGACTAGGAGACATAGGTCGTAGCACATATTCTTTCCCTTTCATCTTGAAGCTATAGTGGTTGGTACGCCCGTTGTGGAAGACACCACGGTCGAATTGCCATGGTCGACCAAGAAGGAGGTGGCAAACGGTCATTGGGACCACATCACACTCCATAGTTTCCTCATATGTACCAATTTTGAAGGATACTTGGACCGTATGCTCAAATCGTATAGTGCCGGAGTCACTTAGCCATTGAACCTTGTAGGGCTGCGGGTGCTTCCTCTTTATCAATTGAAGCTTGGAGCATAGTTCTTCACTTGCCAAGTTGTGGCAACTACCTCCATCGATGATGACCTTGACGGATCATCCATTGATGCCGGCCTTAGTGTGGAAGATGTGGCATCTTTGGTCTTCTTCTTGTTGATGTTGAAGAGTGAAGACCTTGGAGACAACAAGAGCGGGGCTCGTATCTTCATCACAAAAGACTTGATCATCTTGATCCTCGTTCACGCGCCGGTGCATGGCCACTTGCTCAAGAGCTTCCATTTCATCTTCACTCATTGAGTCGTAGGTGCCATCGTCGTTGAGGATCATGGTGCGCTTGTTTGTGCATTCATAGGACTTGTGGCCTCGGACGCCGCAAGTGAAACACTTGAAGGAAATTGTCTTGACGGTCTCATCGGTGGGAGTAGATGAAGAAGCACGCGGCTTGAAGTTGCTTGTAGTAGGAGGAAGACGACTTGAACTTGCCAGAGTTTTCTTGTAACTTGACTTGTCGTCGTTGCTTGGAGAAGGCTTGGTTGATGTCGAAGTTGGAGTAGTTGTTGAAGCTTGGTTATTGGAGAAGCCATAGTTCTTGGATGAGTACTTGGCGTATTTGAAGTCATCTTGCACTTGACATTCCGCCTTTGTAGCTTGATGCACGAGCTCAATGAGGTTGGATTAGGGTTGGAAGTCGGCGATCTTCTTGATGGGATGATTGAGTCCATTCAATAATCTTGCCATTGTTTGCTCATCATCCTCCGTGACATTGGCTCGAATCATGGCAATCTCCATTTCCTTGTAGTATTCTTCAACACTCTTGTTCCTTGCTTGAGGAGTGGTAGCTTCTTGAAGAGATCGCGGTTGTAGTATGTGGGTACAAAACGTGCTCGCATGACATCCTTCATTTGAGCCCAAGTGGTGATTGGAGGTTCACCTCTTGCTTGTCGGCGCTCAAGGACTTGTTCCCACCATATGAGCACATAGTCTTGGAACTCAAGTGATGCCATAGCGATCTTCTTCTCTTCCTCATAGTTGTGCAAACGAAAGATTTTGTCGACCTTCAATGCCCATGAGAGGTACTCTTCGGGGTCATTGCTTCCATTGAACTTGGGCATTGTGAATTTGAGCTTGCCATAGCGTTTCTCTTCATTGTGTTGTTGGCGATGGTGATGATGACGCCCTTGACGTGGAGGGTACTCATCCTCATGTTGCTCTTGGCGTGGAGGAAGTCCATGATCAACTTGCTCTTGTTGAACTTGAGGTTGAGGTGGAGCTTGACGAGCTTGTGAAGGAGCTTGTGGAGCTTGACGTTGTACACGCGGATGCTAGTTCCTCTCTTGGATTTCTTCTCTAAGGGCTTCCTCTTGATTGCGCTGTTCGCGATTGCGGTTGGCGATGGCTCGACTTGATTCTTGAAGGGCACGTTCCGCCTCAAGAGCTTGTGCTTCTCGTTGTTGTTGTTGAAGACGTTGAGCCTCGGCGTCTTGTTGCTCTTGGTGTAGACGCGCTCGTTCTTCCTCTTGGCGCCGTAGTCGTTGTCGTTCTTGAGCTTGAGCAAAAGCGACTTGGTTTGATTGAGGACGAGGTACTTGCTCATCGGCTTTCTCTTGTGAATGCTTGACGTGTAGCGGGTTGCGAGATGCATGACGGTCTTGACGCGCGGCTCGTCGAAGAGTGTTCGAAGATGGTGTACTTGAGCGGGAGAAGGAATCGTCGGAGTGTCTACTTGAGTGGCTCCGTCTTGAGTATGACGATGTAGAAGGAGGCCGGTTCACCAACAAGGCACGGATCTCGTCCATTCTTGCATCGTTCTCTTGCTTATGCGCATCGAGCTTGTTGTCGAAGTAGTCGCGTGGGCGTTGCTCGGAGAGTCGCAAGTCGGTGCCGAGGTTGTCGATGCGGTCGTTCATAGCTTGTTGCTCTTGATGCAACGCTCATTGTGCACCAAAGAGGTGGCTCTTGGTGACGTATGATGACATGTCGTCGTCTTGCTCGATGAAGAGTGGATTGGTAGAAGTACTTGGCCTATCCATCATTTCAAGCAAAATGTGAGTGGTAGAAGGAGAAGAACTTATACCAATGTACCTTTGACCGATGTTGATGATGAATCAAGTTCACTCAAATGCGGACAATGAAATAGCACTATTGGTACCAATTCTTGTCGGTTCTCACACCTACACAAGTAAAAGCTTATGGTGGAGCTTGGTTAGGATGGTTTCACAAAATTTGATGCAATTGAAAGTGAGATTCAATAATGTTTGAAAAGATTCACAAATTTGCAAATGCAACAAGTAGACCAAGCAAGTAGGGGTACACGGAAACACACACGCAAATAGATAAATGGGATTGTGCAAACCAAAAGTGAGCCAAAATGTGGAATCCACGAAAATGCTCTTGTTGCACAATACTAGAGAGACGCTAGCACGATTGCACAATAGGCGGATATGGAGCTTGTGCACAACCTACTAGGCAAAAATTCAACGATCTCTATCCCAAGTAAGCTATATGTATGGTATTTCGGTGCTACGATCCAAGATGATCTTATGTCACAATCTTAATGTAGTATGATGCTATGGTTCTTGCTTATAAGCTCTTTGCTTATCTTTCCTCTTTGCTTAAAAGCTTGGGTGGCTCTTTCACTTTTGAGCTCTTTTCTCATGAAAAACTTCACAAACCAAGATAGCAATTGTGTATGCTATGACAACTTTGTGACAGACAAGTTGATTCCAAGATATGCACCATGGTGTTATGGTATGTATGCTATGGAGTATGATCACTAATGTGCACAAGTCACGTTGCCGGCAATACTCCATGGCTAGTCTCGATGGGTAAGCTACGCAAAAGTAAGGCCATGTGGGGTATCAATGCAATTGCAAGTTATGACCAAGATGTCGTCGAAGTTACCGTCCTTGGCGACGTTGAGTAGTCGATGGAGGTGAGCGGTGGTGATGGTGACGTCGAACCGTACCTATATAGCCGAAACACAATAGGACACGGGAACCACAACTCAAAATCTCAAAGATCAAAACGTGTCAAAATCAACATAGGAGGTAGCGGTGAGCGGTGGTGGTGTTTGTGGAAACGTTGGGAGTTTGCGGAAGTAAGCGTGGATACCGGGGTAAAATTGGGGGAAAGTATGCGGAAAAGGGCGTGGGGGATGGAGTTGCTGCTTCCAGGGGCCGTATGTCCGGGCCAGCTGCCGGATGTCCGGGGCGTCGGATGTCCGGTGGAGATGGGGCGGATGTCCGGGCTCTGGAACGGGGACGAACATGATGAACTCCACAGGGAAAATTGCAACTCCGGGGTAAAATTCGGACGAATTGGTGGATGGAAAAGGGTAGGAAGAGGGGGGAAAGCTAGATCCACACGCAGCAACACAAATCCATGGAAAAATCCAACAAAATTTCATCACACCAACAAATCACAAAAAAAAATTGGGGTTATTTTTGGTGGGGATTTTCGGATTTAGGACGAAAACAACAACATCAAGCTAGAAAACACGGGGTAGGGACTCCAAAAACGTGATCAACGTGGCTCATGATACCAAGATGATGTAGGGCGGAACCCTAGGGGCCGATCTTTCACGTTTGGAGTGGATCCTACGGGGGAAACACGAAGAACGCGCGGAAAACACAAGGGGAAACACGGGGAGAGACAAGAGAATCACTCAACCGACAAGTATCGATCACACAAGGGCTAGATCACCGAACACATAGGGTAGCACAAGATTCGAAATCAACAAAGGAAAGATACACGAGTAGCCGTTCTTCTCCGTGAGGAGGTCTTGATGGTCTTCCCTTGAAGGGGTCTTGAATCCGCTTGGGGGATCTTCTCCGAAGAGGTCGTGAGCTCCGAGGAGAAGTATCCAAGTGGATGAGCAAGGCTCTCACACAAATAGGAGCTAAACCAATGCTAACCCTAGAAAGAGGAAGGGGAAGGAGTATATATAGTAAAGGGGGGCAAAACGGTACATGGGCTTCGGCCCTTTACTGTGCGCAGACAGGCGGGGCCAGATGTCCGGGCGTCGGGCCGGATGTCCAGGCCTTTCGGAGAGGCCGGATGTCCGGGCCAAGCCGCCGGATGTCCGGGCTGGATGCGATAGCTTCTGTAGTTCCTGGCGCGTGGCGCCGGATTTCCGGGACTTTTGCCGGATTTCCGGGCTGTGGCCGGATGTCCGGGCCGGACGCCGGATGTCCGGGCCCTGTAGACTTGGCCAGCTTGGCTGTTGTTGATGGAGACGCTCCAGGGGCCGGATGTCCGGGGCCTTGGCCGGATGTCCGGGGCCTGGAAGGTGAACTTGCCCGTTTCAGTTGGTTCTCTTCATCCGTGGAGTTGGCGGCTTGTTCGTCTTCATGTGCATCCTCGGGAGGTTCCTCTTGACACCTAATCATGCATAGTATATCGGATTTAGGTAGTAGCCATGTCTCGAGTGGATCATATGTGATATCACTAAGGAGAGAAGTCACCTCGGTCTCGAGAGTTCGAGCTCGTGCTCTAGTCATGGGTCCTCTTGGTGCTTGGTGAGGCGACGGAAGGTCCATGAGGATGACCGAAGGATGCTCCGCATCACGGGGTCCCGATGGCCCGTGTGTACGAGGTCCTCTGTGAGCGGACAAACTGCTCCGATCCCATGTTAATTTCCAAGTTTTTGGCCAAATTTGAACGGTGGAAGGGTGGGGTCGAAGATGGAGGGGTTTGGGGCTATTTTTGGTGGGGATTTTCAGATTAGGACGAAAAACAACAAAATCAAGCTAGAAAGTGGAAGGTAAGGGCTCCAAGATGTGAATCAATGTGGCTCATGATACCAAGATGATGTAGGGTATAACCCTATGAGGGATCTTTTCGCACTTGGAGGGGGAAAAGGAGAGCAACAACAAGAACACAAAGAGGAAATCACTCCAACAATTCCCGATTACACATCCACTAGGATAACAACACAAGATCCACAAGTCAAAACACAATCAAAGGAAAGATACAATGGCAAAGTTCATCCCAAATCCAAAGGAGATGGGGGCTTGAAGATAGTCTTCTCCTGATGGAGGTCTTGAAATCCACAAGGATTCTTCCCTAGGGGGTCTTGATCCACCAAGAGGGAATGTGAAGGAGCAAAGCCTTGGGGTCGAAGGAGATGAAGAGGGGCCGAAAACGCAATCTCAGCCGGCCATCCTGGGAGGCCCGTGCGCACGGGGTATGTTGGGCCCGTGCGCACGGGGGTCCCGTGGGCACGGTACGGGCCCGTGTGCATAGAGTGCTCCAGCGCCATCTTCCTGTGTAGTCTGTGGGCATGGGGTCTCGGGGGCCCGTGCACACGGGGTCCCCTGGGACTTCTTGTGTTGCTGCTGTTGCACTCCGTATTGGTTCGCAAGGCCTTAGGGTGGTCCTCCTTCTCCTTGGTGATGTCCTCTTCATACCTAAGGAGGCATAGCGTATTTTGGTGAGGTAGTGACCATGTTCCATTCATGTCCATATGCAAGTCAAGTAGGAAGGAGTTCACCTCGGTTTCCAAAGCACGTGGTCTAGCTCTTGTCATGGGTCCTCGTGGGGTTGGATGTGTCGGTGTAGAGTCCATGGGATGATGGAAGGATGCTCCGCATCACAAACTCTAAACCTTCAAATGAAATTCGGTTTTGTATGCTCGAATCGCTCATGTATCAACTAGGGTTGTCTATATCTTCCATGCTAGGTGGGTTATTCTCGCGACGAGTGGACTCTGCTCATCATTCACGAGAAAATGGCCAGTAATCGGGATGCGCAGTCCCATGCTCAAATCAAATCAAAATGATTGCAAACAAAACTACCCCAAGATTTTTGTTAGTTGGACGGTACCCGTTGTTTTGGACGAGCCATGGAATGTGCTTGTTGGTGGTGGGGAGTATAAACTTTACCATTCTGTTTGGGAACCGCCTATAATTGATGTAGCATGGAAGATAGCGAGATCTCTTGATTGTTATGTTGACAATGAAAGTATACTGCTCGAAATATTATATCTCTGTTTCCAAAACTCGAGCTTTGGCACCTCTGCAAATCCATGCTTCCCTCTGCGAAGGGCCTATCTATTTACTTTTATTACTGAGTCATCATCCTCTTATAAAAAGCATCAGCTAGAGAGCACCACTTTCATTTGTATGCATTGTTATTAATTTATATTGAGTGTGGCTGTGAATGGATCTCTTTTGCCATGAATTACAATGTCTAGTCAGTCGTTGATCTTCAAGGGCGCTCTGCATTTATGTTTTGCGGTCTCAGAAAGGGCTAGCAAGATACCATCTTGTTATATCATATCATGATTGTTTTGAGAAAGTGTTGTCATCCGAGATTTATTATTATTAATTCTAGTTGATTATGCCATTGATATGAGTAAATGTGAGACCTAAATGTTATTTTGGATATGGTTAGTTCATAATCTTTGCTGAAAACTTGAATGTTGGCTTTACATATTTGCAACAACAAGATCAAACAGGGTTTGTAAAAGTTTTTCTTTATCACTTTCAGTTTGTCAACTGAATTGCTTGAGGACAAACAATGGGTTAAGCTTGGGGGAGTTGATACGTCTCCATCGTATCTACTTTTCCAAACTCTTTTGCCCTTGTTTTGGACTCTAATTTGCATGATTTGAAGGAACTAACCCGGACTGATGCTATTTTCAGCAGAACTGCCATGGTGTTATTTTTGTGTAGAAATAGAAGATCTCGGAATGACCTGAAACTTCACGGAGATAACTTTTGGAATAAATAAAAAATATTGGCGAAAGAATCAGCCGAAGGGGACCCACACCCTAGCCACAAGGGTGGGGGCACGCCCCCCTGTCTTGGGGGCCCCTGGACCTCCACCGACCTCAACTCCAACTCCATATATTCACGTTCGGGGAGAAAAAAATCAGCGAGAAGGATTCATCGCGTTTTACAATACGGAGCCGCCGCCAAGCCCGGTTTTTCCTCGGGAGGGCAGATCTGGAGTCTGTTCGGTGCTCCGGAGAGGGGAAGCCATCGCCATCGTCATCATCAACCATCCTCCATCACCAATTTCATGATGCTCACTGTCGTGCGTGAGTAATTCCATCATAGGCTTGTTGGACGGTGATGGGTTGGATGAGATTTACCATGTAATCGAGTTAGTTTTGTTAGGGTTTGATCCCTAGTATCCATTATGTTCTAAGATTGATGTTGCT
Organism: Triticum timopheevii; assembly: GCA_963921465.1. Lineage (NCBI taxonomy): Eukaryota > Viridiplantae > Streptophyta > Magnoliopsida > Poales > Poaceae > Triticum > Triticum timopheevii. The sequence continues at coordinate 292,012,794 of OY997272.1, read as the reverse complement.
ATGACGTTGCTATGTGATGAGGACATCAATACCATTGTTACACCCACAGCCCCTACTGCTACATATACTGGACCAATTACTAGAGCTCGCGCACGCCAATTAAATTATCAGGTACTTTCGTTTCTTGGTAATGATTCTAATGTTCATGAGAATATGAAGGGCCTAGCTTGGAGAAGGATGGACATTGGAGCAAGAGCAAGCATGGAGATGATGCCATGCGCAAGGGGAACCAGAACGGACTTACAAGTGATGATTTCAGGACTTTGAAGCCACCATAAGAGTGCATGAAGCCTTGGACGAAATATACAAGATGCCACTTCATAAATTTCGTCCAAAGGCTATTATAGGTGCTGCGTCACCTTTTTATTGGGCCAGGCCCATGTAATTTCGAAATACATAAGTATAGGCTATTTTTAGAGTCCGTATGTGTGGGGAAACAAGAGATAGGGTTGATTTCGGACCCCTCCACCAAGGGTCACGAAATTCCCCCCCTCTTCCTCCATATATACAGCCCTTAGGGCATCGTTTAGACTTTGGGTTTTGTTTAGATTAAAAGTTCGCCATAGCTGCAACTTCGCGTACTTCGTTTGTGTTCAACGACCAGACAAAGGCGTCACAGAACCCCACCTTGATCAATAAAGCTTTCATCTTATATTCGCAATATCCAGATTGCAATCTTAGTTTCTTGCTTGTTCTTCGTTTGCTCGCAGGAAACAGACCCTCGTGGTCAGGTTGATCGTGCTCCGGCGTGGTCAATAACCTCTCGGAGTTGGTTTAGCGATTGCTAAGGCGCGACGTCCTCGCACATTCGTAGTCGGATCGTCAAAGTCGACTTCCACCAAAGCGAAATCCATCATCTCATTGAAAGACGGGACACCTTTGCCTCTATCAAGTGGTATCAGATTTCCAGGTTGCTCGGTGAGATTTTACAGTTTTTCGTAGTTTAGATCGAGTCTGTTCTTCATACCTATAGTCCACGAAAAAGCCAAAAAAAAAATTAGGGTTAGTTCATCCCATCCGAACCAATCTGAGCCTTTGCATAATCTTTTCTGTATTTGCTTTGTTGAATTTGTGGTTGCATCGTCGTGTCAAGTTGCTGGTCTTAGAGTCTAGTCTTTTAGAGTTTCGAGTTCTGGTCATAAGTTGTCACGTCGCCGCCGCACCATCATCATCGCCCCTTCCACCTACTACCACCGCTCCGAATCCGTATCCATATACCACCACCAATCTGTGTCCATATACCACCACCGATCCATATCCATATACTACCACCGCTACCACCACCGCTGCCATATACCACCACCATATATCCACCACCAATTCGAGTTCCTTGCTTATTAGGTTTGTTTTCGGGATCCATCTAGTTTCCGATTCGTGTTTCCTTGCCGGAGTAGGTTTCGAAAAAAAAAATCGGAAACCACGCTCCGTTTAGGCCCAAAATTTTTCGAAAACGCATTTTTTGAAAAAATTTCTGGCTATCCTATTTTTAGGTTTTTCTGAGTGTTTTGAGACAGGTGCCATTATAGGAAGTTTTTTTTGACCCGTTTCCAGTTTTTGGGTCCAGGCAGTCGAAAAAACGAAAAAAAAATTGGTCGAAAAAATTTCGTGCCCATCCTGTCAGTTTGATCTAGGAAGAGTTTTGAGACACTCGCCATTATAGTGATTTTTCGCAAAAAAAAAAGCAGCGCAAAAAAAAAGAGCGCAAAAAAAAGAGCGAAAAAAAATCCAGAGTGTGCTTTTCCCTTGTTTACGTGCAGCGCCGTGATTTTGTTAGTGTTCTAGGCTCGCGTCTCTAGCACGGTCTAGCCTAGGACCAGCACAGTACCGTCGTTGACCGTCGCTGAATTGATTATTGCTTACCCCTTTTGCTACCATATTATAAGCCTTCCCAGCTCCACATACATCTACGTCGTGCGTTTGATTCTCCCTGGTAATCGCTATATCCAAGCTTTGAGAGTTTTGACTACAACGGTTGCTGATCACCACCTGCTGCTGGGTAAGAACGGGTAAGAATTTGAGATTTGCTTGACGGGTTTGTGATACACCACCACCACTTCTTAGTACTCTGTAGGATCATATTCTTCTGTGTTTCTATTTGCTGCTAACCATGGTAGGATCACAAGCCGATGAGACTGATTGGGAGAACCTGACGAACAAACAGCTACATGATAAATTTCAGCAAATGATGAGTGGACAGGTGCAAGATGTGCTAAACAGATTTGACGAGGCCATGGAGAAGATAGATGGCATTGAGAAGACGTTTGAAACAAAGCTTGATAGCAAGTTTGATGAATTGCTCGCGCGTTTTCCACAATGATGAGGACATGACTACCTTGGATATGACCAAAAATATTGCATATATGCGTATTTGTCAGGTGATTTCTAGTGCAAACTATTCAATAATCTATTTATGTTATCCAGAACAAAAATACTTCACACACTTTTGTGTTTTGTCTAATTGCAGGTGTATGGGACATTTGTACAATCCACATATGAAGATAAGGAAGAAAGAGATGTTTATTTGCTGTCCAAAAAGTTCTCTCACGTCACTTTTGGCCCAAGAGAAGATAGAGTCCAAGTCTCTCACGTTCTGGATTCAGATTCGGACTGCACAGACGTACCTGACTCAAAACGCACACAAGTTTTTCATACGGACTCCAAATTGGGTGATTCTTTTTTTGTTGGAAACTAGATTTCGTGCACTTTCCAACCCAATTGGAATCACCTTCAAATTCGTCCGGAGCGTTGAGTTGTGGACGAAACAATCTGATGCTGCAGCAGAATCCGAGTCAAACTACAAGTCCAAAGGTGTTACATCACCTCCACTTGGGCCCATTGGCCTTGTACGACCTAGATTTAGTTTTAGGCTGCCTTGGGACGTCCTCCCACCTCCTTGGCCGCCACCCCTTGCTCCTATATAAGTAGATCCATCTAGTAGCTTTTCCTTGGGATTTGTTTAGTTAAAAGTTAGCCATTGCAACTTCGTGTACTTCGTTTGTGTCCAACGACCAGACCAAGACCGCTTACGGATCCCCACCTTTATCAATACTTCATATATACTCGCAATATTCAGATTGCTTTTATCATATTCTTGCTTGTTCTTCGATTGCTTGCAGGAATAGACCTTCGTGGTCAGGTTGATTGTGCTCCGGCGTGGTCAATAGCCTCTCAGAGTTGGTTTAGCGATTGCTAAGGCGCAACGTCGTGCACGTTTGTAGTCGGATCGTCAAAGTCATCTTCACCAAATCGATAGTTATCATCTCATCGAAAGATCGGGACACCCCCGCCTCTATCAAGTGGTATCAGTTTTCAGGTTGCTCGGTGAGAATTTCCAGTTTTCCTAGATTAGATTTATTTTCTTACCTACAGTCCATGATAAAGCCACAAAAAAAAGTTAGATCTGTTCATCCTTTATCCAAGCCAGTCTGAGCCTTTGCAATTTTCTATTCATTGCTTGCATAGTTGAATTATCGGTTGCATCGTCGTGTCAGTTGCTGGTCTTAGTGTCTAGTTCCTTTAGAGTTTCGAGTTCTGTTCACATTAGTCACGCCGCCGCTGCATCATTATCTCTTCCGCTGTCCACCACCCATCCATCAATTTCCACCACGTGCTACCCACCATTCATTGTCATAATAATAGTTGAGATCGTTCACATCTTCACTTGATCCAATCTGCATCTTATCTAGTTTGTTTTGGAAAGAGGGAGAAAAAAAAGAGAGAAAAAAAACGAGAGAAAAAAAAAGAGAAACAAAAAGTCAGAGAAAAAAAGGAGAAAAAAATCAAAAAAATTGGCACAAACTTTTTTAGAGGAAAGTTGGAGACAAAGTTGTTGTATATCCTGCTTGGCAGTTGTTTTTCATCATTATCTTCACTGCCGTTGTGATCTTCACTTATATCTTGCTGTCAAGAGCTACTTAGTATCCTTCATTGATGCTAGTTGTGCTACGCCGTGACCTCATTAGTGGTCTAGGCTCGCGTCTCTAGTCCGGTCTAGCCTAGGACCAGCACAGTACCATCGTTGAGCGTTTATTCAACATTGCATCTTCGAATTGATCATTGCTAATCTTTTGCTACCATATATAGCCAACCCAGCTCCACATATTTCTACACCGTGTATATGTACGCTCCCCTGGCAATCGCTTTACTCAATATTCGGAGTTACATGACACCGCTGGTTGCCGATCACCGCCTGCTGCATGGTAAGAACTTGTAAGACATTGATATTTGCTTTACTGTGAGCGTTTTACCACCACATCCTAGTAGTTATAGGAACATTATTTTTGGGTTTTTGTTTCTTGTTCTACTAATCATGACAGGATCCAGAGTCAATTCATGGGCTTTGTCGATTGCGGGAGACGTGCCACCACCTTTGCAAATACCACAACCGTCACGAGAGGTGCACAAACATCCAAATGCACATGATCAGGTTAATGTATCTATACCACCATTTAATGGCCGTTTTAAACCTGCTTTATATATTGAATGGGAGTTCGACATAAAAAATATATTTGCTTCCCATAATTTCGATGAACATAAAAAGGTTAAGGTTGCGGTTGGTTCTTTCACTGGATATGCTTTGGTTTGGTGGAGTGAATATTGTCGGTTACACCCTGATTATATACCTACTACTTGGGATGATTTGAAACTTGCCATGCGACATACTTTCGTCCCTGCTTATTATACTCGTGACATGATTAAGAAGTTGCAACATTTAAAACAAGGTAGTGAAACTGTAACAAAATATTATGATGATTTACAAACTACCTTGTTGCATTCCTCTTTAGAAGAAAGTGAAGATGATTTTATGGATAGATTTTGGGGAGGATTAAACCGTGATATTCAAGAGATACTAATTCATGAAGAGTGTTATCCTATGGACCATTTGTTTCATCTTGCTTGCAAAGCTGAACAGGAAATAAAACAACGTGTTGGCCACGAGGAGAACAAGCGCACGGTAAACATTCCAAGAGTTGATATGATTGTTCCTTCAACTACTAGGCATACTATGACAACCACATCCGTTGTTGTCAGGACTACATCACCTCCACCATGTGACACATCGCCCCCGAGAGTGGCTACATCATCTGAGTTGATCATAAGAGGTAATGACAAAGGTACCGATCTTCCATCTCTACATGAGAATGATGAATGCCTTGTCAATTTGAATGCACCATCTGATGAGCTACCCACTACTTTGATCACACCACCTATTTTAGAGGACTACGTTGATAATTTGACTTTGCCATGTGATCAAACAACTGAAATACCAACAATTTTGAGTGCACCCATTGAATTAACTATTGATGCAAAAGAACCAATGTTTAATCATTTTGATATGACCTCTAATCTTGGTGATGATTCTGTGTTGAATGACTTATTGCATGTTTGCTTATTTAAGCATGTTGTAGCATGTAAATTTGATGCAAGTAAGGTTTATTCACCAATGTTGGGATGGTTTAATGATGAACATTGTCAATCTTTTGAAATGAATAAGAGCTTCACTTATATGTGCAAACTGAGTTGCAATATTTTCATGCCTTCTACTTCTTGTGCTATTTTTTTGGCTTTAGATTTTATGAACTATGCAAGTTACTCATCTATTCATGTGTCATATATGCAAAAATCAAGGGAAGTAAAAATGGATGACATATACATATACAACATGTACACCTTGTCTCTTTTGTTAGCCACATTTCAGATTAAGCAACGCCGAGGACGGCTTTATTTTTAAGAAGGGGAGGATGATGAGGACATGACTACCTTGGATATGACCAAAAATATTGCATACATGCGTATTTGTCAGGTGATTTCTAGTGCAAACTATTCAATAATCTATTTATGTTATCCAGAACAAAAATACTTCACACACTTTTGTCTTTTGTCTAATTGCAGGTGTATGGGACATTTGTACAATCCACATATGAAGATAAGGAAGAAAGAGATGTTTATTTGCTATCCAAAAAGTTCTCTCACGTCACTTTTGCCCAAGAGAAGATAGAGTCCAAGTCTCTCACGTTCTGGATTCAGATTCGGACTGCGCAGACGTACCTGACTCAAAACGCACACAAGTTTTTCATACGGACTCCGAATTGGGTGATTCTTTTTTTGTTGGAAACTAGATTTCGTGCACTTTCCAACCCAATTGGAATCACCTTCAAATTCGTCCGGAGCGTTGAGTTGTGGACGAAACAATCTGATGCTGCAGCAGAATCCGAGTCAAACTACAAGTCCAAAGGTGTTACATCACCTCCACTTGGGCCCATTGGCCTTGTACGACCTAGATTTAGTTTTAGGCTGCCTTGGGACGTCCTCCCACCTCCTTGGCCGCCACCCCTTGCTCCTATATAAGTAGATCCATCTAGTAGCTTTTCCTTGGGATTTGTTTAGTTAAAAGTTAGCCATTGCAACTTCGTGTACTTCGTTTGTGTCCAACGACCAGACCAAGACCGCTTACGGATCCCCACCTTTATCAATACTTCATATATACTCGCAATATTCAGATTGCTTTTATCATATTCTTTCTTGTTCTTCGATTGCTTGCAGGAATAGACCTTCGTGGTCAGGTTGATTGTGCTCCGGCGTGGTCAATAGCCTCTCAGAGTTGGTTTAGCGATTGCTAAGGCGCAACGTCGTGCACGTTTGTAGTCGGATCGTCAAAGTCATCTTCACCAAATCGATAGTTATCATCTCGAAAGATCGGGACACCCCCGCCTCTATCACACAACCACCGCCGGCTGCACCTATCGCACCTCTGCAACGACAACAACAACGCCCCCTTCCGAATCAGTATGGACGAGCTCAGCGTGTTCCTATTGAGCTAGGACAAAATTCTGGTGCCGCTGCTACTGCTGTTGGTGCTTCTTTGGCTCCTGCTACTACTGCTGCTGGTACCGAGGAGGATGATTATGTGGGAGATTACGAGGATGAGGTTGATCAACATCAGAACTACGTGCAACCACCAGCACCACAACCACCAGGTCGTCCACATGCAAATAATGGCAATGTTAGGGCTCCCCCTCAGGTACGAGATCATGACCATCTCCCTAAACTGAAATTGAATATTCCACCATTTGAGGGTAGATATGTTCCTGATATATATCTTACTTGGGAGTTAGAAACTGAACAACGATTTACATGTTTACAATATCCTGAGGAGAGACGTGTTCCTGCTGCTGTTTGTGCTTTCACTAGCTTTGCATGTGTTTGGTGGTCTGAACATTGTAGATTATATCCTGTTCCAGCTACTTGGGCTGCTTTGAAAACTGCTATGCGTACTCGTTGGGTTCCACCATATTATCAACGTGAATTACTTCAAAAATTGCAGCGCTTAAGACAAGGAAAAAATTCTGTAGAAGAATATTATCAGGAATTACAAACTGGCTTGATTAGATGTGGTATTGTTGAGGAGAATGAAGCTATGCTTGCACGTTTTCTGGGTGGATTAAATAGAGATATTCAGACCATTCTAGACTATAAGGATTATAATAATATCACTCGTTTATTCCATCTTGCTTGTAAAGCTGAACGTAAAGTGCAGGATCGACAGGCATTGGTGCGCACTAACTTTTCTGCAGGTCGACCTTCATCATGGACACCACGTGCATCATCTACTTCCACTGCACCATCACCTCCTTCAGGTGCCACCTCCAACCGTGATACAAGAAAGCAGGCACAACCACCACTATCTGCCAAGAGCACACCTGCCGGGCCTGCACAGAGCTCTTCTTCTTCCATGGCGTCAACAGGGCACACAAGTGATATTATTTGTCGTCGTTGTAAGGGAAGAGGACATTTTTCGAGTGAATGCAAATCTCAGCGTGTGATGATTGCTACTGAGGATGGTGGATATGAGTCCGCTAGTGACTATGATGAGGAGACTTTGGCTCTTATTACACGTGAAGAACATGGTGGAGATGATTCTGATTATGAGACGCAATATGTGGCTCCTGAAGACGCTGACAGGTATGAATGTTTAGTTGCTCAACGTGTTTTGAGTGTGCAGGTCACACAAGCTGAGCAAAATCAGAGGCACAATTTGTTCCATACCAAGGGAGTTGTGAAGGAACGTTCTGTGCGCGTCATCATAGACGGAGGTAGCTGCAACAACTTGGCTAGCATGGAGATGGTGGAGAAGCTTTCTCTCACCACAAGACCACATCCACATCCTTACTACATCCAATGGTTCAACAACAGCGGCAAGGTTAAGGTAACACGTACTGTTCGTGTGCATTTTAGTATCTCTACATATGCTGATTATGTTGATTGTGATGTGGTACCTATGCAAGCATGTTCCTTATTACTTGGTAGACCATGGCAATTTGATAAAAATGCTGTACATCATGGTAGAAACAATCATTATTCTCTTGTTCATAAGGATAAAAATATTACTTTGCTTCCTATGACTCCTGATTCTATTTTGAAAGATGATATTAATAGAGCTAATAAAGCAAAACAGGAGAAGAATAAGAGTGAAAATCAGATTGTGGCAAAAGAATTTGAGCAACAAATGAAGCCTAATAATAAACCATGTAGTGTTGCTTCTGAAATTAAATTGCAAAGTGCATGTTTATTTGCCACCAAATCTGATATTGATGAGCTAGATTTCAGCAAATCTGTTTGCTATGCTTTTGTGTGCAAAGAGGCATTATTTTCATTCGAGGACGTGCCTTCCTCTTTGCCCCCTGCTGTCACTAACATTATGCAGGAGTTCGCTGACGTCTTTCCACAAGACGTGCCACCGGGATTACCACCCATTCGAGGGATTGAGCATCAAATTGACTTAATTCTCGGTGCATCGCTACCCAACCGTGCACCATACCGTACCAATCCAGAGGAGAGAAAGGAGATTATGCGTCAAGTACAGCAGCTACTCGACAAAGGTTATATACGCGAATCTCTTAGTCCTTGTGCTGTTCCTATTATACTAGTGCCTAAAAAGGATGGTACGTCACGTATGTGTGTTGATTGTAGAGGCATTAATAATATTACTATTTGTTATCGTCATCCTATTCCTAGGCTAGATGATATGCTTGATGAATTGAGTGGCTCTACAATATTCTCCAAAGTTGATTTGCGTAGTGGATACCATCAAATTCGTATGAAATTGGGTGATGAATGGAAAACAGCATTTAAAACTAAGTTTGGTTTATATGAGTGGTTAGTCATGCCATTTGGGTTAACTAATGCACTGATGAGGACATGACTACCTTGGATATGACCAAAAATATTGCATATATGCATATTTGTCAGGTGATTTCTAGTGCAAACTATTCAATAATCTATTTATGTTATCCAGAACAAAAATACTTCACACACTTTTGTGTTTTGTCTAATTGCAGGTGTATGGGACATTTGTACAATCCACATATGAAGATAAGGAAGAAAGAGATGTTTATTTGCTGTCCAAAAAGTTCTCTCACGTCACTTTTGGCCCAAGAGAAGATAGAGTCCAAGTCTCTCACGTTCTGGATTCAGATTCGGACTGCACAGACATACCTGACTCAAAACGCACACAAGTTTTTCATACGGACTCCGAATTGGGTGATTCTTTTTTTGTTGGAAGCTAGATTTCGTGCACTTTCCAACCCAATTGGAATCACCTTCAAATTCGTCCGGAGCGTTGAGTTGTGGACGAAACAATCTGATACTGCAGCAGAATCCGAGTCAAACTACAAGTCCAAAGGTGTTACATCACCTCCACTTGGGCCCATTGGCCTTGTACGACCTAGATTTAGTTTTAGGCTGCCTTGGGACGTCCTCCCACCTCCTTGGCCGCCACCCCTTGCTCCTATATAAGTAGATCCATCTAGTAGCTTTTGCTTGGGATTTGTTTAGTTAAAAGTTAGCCATTGCAACTTCGTGTACTTCGTTTGTGTCCAACGACCAGACCAAGACCGCTTACGGATCCCCACCTTTATCAATACTTCATATATACTCGCAATATTCAGATTGCTTTTATCATATTCTTGCTTGTTCTTCGATTGCTTGCAGGAATAGACCTTCGTGGTCAGGTTGATTGTGCTCCGGCGTGGTCAATAACCTCTCAGAGTTGGTTTAGCGATTGCTAAGGCGCAACGTCGTGCACGTTTGTAGTCGGATCGTCAAAGTCATCTTCACCAAATCGATAGTTATCATCTCATCGAAAGATCGGGACACCCCCTCGCCTTTATCAAGTGGAGATGATGAGGACATGACTACCTTGGATATGACCAAAAATATTGCATATATGCATATTTGTCAGGTGATTTCTAGTGCAAACTATTCAATAATCTATTTATGTTATCCAGAACAAAAATACTTCACACACTTTTGTGTTTTGTCTAATTGCAGGTGTATGGGACATTTGTACAATCCACATATGAAGATAAGGAAGAAAGAGATGTTTATTTGCTGTCCAAAAAGTTCTCTCACGTCACTTTTGGCCCAAGAGAAGATAGAGTCCAAGTCTCTCACGTTCTGGATTCAGATTCGGACTGCACAGACATACCTGACTCAAAACGCACACAAGTTTTTCATACGGACTCCGAATTGGGTGATTCTTTTTTTGTTGGAAGCTAGATTTCGTGCACTTTCCAACCCAATTGGAATCACCTTCAAATTCGTCCGGAGCGTTGAGTTGTGGACGAAACAATCTGATACTGCAGCAGAATCCGAGTCAAACTACAAGTCCAAAGGTGTTACATCACCTCCACTTGGGCCCATTGGCCTTGTACGACCTAGATTTAGTTTTAGGCTGCCTTGGGACGTCCTCCCACCTCCTTGGCCGCCACCCCTTGCTCCTATATAAGTAGATCCATCTAGTAGCTTTTGCTTGGGATTTGTTTAGTTAAAAGTTAGCCATTGCAACTTCGTGTACTTCGTTTGTGTCCAACGACCAGACCAAGACCGCTTACGGATCCCCACCTTTATCAATACTTCATATATACTCGCAATATTCAGATTGCTTTTATCATATTCTTGCTTGTTCTTTGATTGCTTGCAGGAATAGACCTTCGTGGTCAGGTTGATTGTGCTCCGGCGTGGTCAATAACCTCTCAGAGTTGGTTTAGCGATTGCTAAGGCGCAACGTCGTGCACGTTTGTAGTCGGATCGTCAAAGTCATCTTCACCAAATCGATAGTTATCATCTCATCGAAAGATCGGGACACCCCCTCGCCTTTATCAAGTGCTATCAGTTTTCAGGTTGCTCGGTGAGAATTTCCAGTTTTCCTAGATTAGATTTATTTTCTTACCTATTGTCCAAGAAAAAGCCACAAAAAAGAGTTAGATCTATTCATCCTTTATCCAAGCCAGTCTGAGCCTTTGCAATTTTCTATTCATTGCTTGCATAGTTGAATTATCGGTTGCATCGTCGTGTCAGTTGCTGGTCTTAGTGTCTAGTTCCTTTAGAGTTTCGAGTTCTGTTCACATTAGTCACGCCGCCGTTGCATCATTATCTCTTCCGCTGTCCACCACCCATCCATCAATTTCCACCACGTGCTACCCACCATTCATTATCATAATAATAGTTGAGATCGTTCACATCTTCACTTGATCCAATCTGCATCTTATCTAGTTTGTTTTGGAAAGAGGGAGAAAAAAAAGAGAGAAAAACGAGAGAAAAAAACGAGAGAAAAAAAAAGAAAAAAAAAGTCAGAGAAAAAAAAGGAGAAAAAAAAATCAAAAAAAATCGGCACAAACTTTTTCAGAGGAAAGTTGGAGACAAAGTTGTTGTATATCCTCCTTGGCAGTTGTTTTTCATCATTATCTTCACTGCCGTTGTGATCTTCACTTATATCTTGCTGTCAAGAGCTACTTAGTATCCTTCATTGATGCTAGTTGTGCTACGCCGTGACCTCATTAGTGTTCTAGGCTCGCGTCTCTAGTCCGGTCTAGCCTAGGACCAGCACAGTACCGTCGTTGAGCGTTTATTCAACATTGCATCTTTGAATTGATTATTGCTAATCTTTTGCTACCATATATAGCCAACCCAGCTCCACATATTTCTACATCGTGTATACGTACGCTCCCCTGGCAATCGCTTTACTCAATATTCGGAGTTACTTGACACCGCTGGTTGCCGATCACCGCCTGCTGCATGGTAAGAACTTGTAAGACATTGATATTTGCTTTACTGTGAGCGTTTTACCACCACATCCTAGTAGTTATAGGAACATTATTTTTGGGTTTTGTTTCTTGTTCTACTAATCATGACAGGATCCAGAGTCAATTCATGGACTTTGTCGATCGCGGGAGACGTGCCACCACCTTTGCAAATACCACAACCGTCACGAGAGGTGCACAAACATCCAAATGCACATGATCAGGTTAATGTATCTATACCACCATTTAATGGCCGTTTTAAACCTGCTTTATATATTGAATGGGAGTTCGACATAAAAAATATATTTGCTTCCCATAATTTCGATGAACATAAAAAGGTTAAGGTTGCGGTTGGTTCTTTCACTGGTTATGCTTTGGTTTGGTGGAGTGAATATTGTCGGTTACACCCTGATTATATACATACTACTTGGGATGATTTGAAACTTGCCATGCGACATACTTTCGTCCCTGCTTATTATACTCGTGACATGATTAAGAAGTTGCAACACTTAAAACAAGGTAGTGAAACTGTAACAAAATATTATGATGATTTACAAACTGCCTTGTTGCATTCCTCTTTAGAAGAAAGTGAAGATGATTTTATGGATAGATTTTGGGGAGGATTAAACCGTGATATTCAAGAGATACTAATTCATGAAGAGTGTTATCCTATGGACCATTTGTTTTATCTTGCTTGCAAAGCTGAACAGGAAATAAAACGATGTGTTGGCCATGAGGAGAACAAGCGCACGGTGCACATTCCAAGAGTTGATATGACTGTTCCTTCAACTACTAGGCATACTATGACAACCACATCCGTTGTTGTCAGGACTACATCACCTCCACCATGTGACACATCGCCCTCGAGAGTGGCTACATCATCTGAGTTGATCATAAGAGGTAATGACAAAGGTACTGATCTTCCATCTCTACATGAGAATGATGAATGCCTTGTCAATTTGAATGCACCATCTGATGAGCTACCCACTACTTTGATCACACCACCTATTTTAGAGGACTACGTTGATAATTTGACTTTGCCATGTGATCAAACAACTGAAATACCAACAATTTTGAGTGCACCCATTGAATTAACTATTGATGCAAAAGAACCAATGTTTAATCATTTTGATATGACCTCTAATCTTGGTGATGATTCTGTGTTGAATGACTTATTGCATATTTGCTTGTTTAAGCATGTTGTAGCATGTAAATTTGATGCAAGTAATGTTTATTCACCAATGTTGGGATGGTTTAATGATGAACATTGTCAATCTTTTGAAATGAATAAGAGCTTCACTTATATGTGCAAACTGAGTTGCAATATTTTCATGCCTTCTACTTCTTGTGCTAATTTTTTGGCTTTAGATTTTATAAACTATGCAAGTTACTCATCTATTCATGTGTCATATATGCAAAAATCAAGGGAAGTAAAAATGGATGACATATACATATACAACATGTACACCTTGTCTCTTTTGTTAGCCACATTTCAGATTAAGCAACGCCGAGGACGGCTTTATTTTCAAGAAGGGGAGGATGATGAGGACATGACTACCTTGGATATGACCAAAAATATTGCATATATGCATATTTGTCAGGTGATTTCTAGTGCAAACTATTCAATAATCTATTTATGTTATCCAGAACAAAAATACTTCACACACTTTTGTGTTTTGTCTAATTGCAGGTGTATGGGACATTTGTACAATCCACATATGAAGATAAGGAAGAAAGAGATGTTTATTTGCTGTCCAAAAAGTTCTCTCACGTCACTTTTGGCCCAAGAGAAGATAGAGTCCAAGTCTCTCACGTTCTGGATTCAGATTCGGACTGCACAGACATACCTGACTCAAAACGCACACAAGTTTTTCATACGGACTCCGAATTGGGTGATTCTTTTTTTGTTGGAAGCTAGATTTCGTGCACTTTCCAACCCAATTGGAATCACCTTCAAATTCGTCCGGAGCGTTGAGTTGTGGACGAAACAATCTGATACTGCAGCAGAATCCGAGTCAAACTACAAGTCCAAAGGTGTTACATCACCTCCACTTGGGCCCATTGGCCTTGTACGACCTAGATTTAGTTTTAGGCTGCCTTGGGACGTCCTCCCACCTCCTTGGCCGCCACCCCTTGCTCCTATATAAGTAGATCCATCTAGTAGCTTTTGCTTGGGATTTGTTTAGTTAAAAGTTAGCCATTGCAACTTCGTGTACTTCGTTTGTGTCCAACGACCAGACCAAGACCGCTTACGGATCCCCACCTTTATCAATACTTCATATATACTCGCAATATTCAGATTGCTTTTATCATATTCTTGCTTGTTCTTTGATTGCTTGCAGGAATAGACCTTCGTGGTCAGGTTGATTGTGCTCCGGCGTGGTCAATAACCTCTCAGAGTTGGTTTAGCGATTGCTAAGGCGCAACGTCGTGCACGTTTGTAGTCGGATCGTCAAAGTCATCTTCACCAAATCGATAGTTATCATCTCATCGAAAGATCGGGACACCCCCTCGCCTTTATCATGCACCTAGTACTTTCATGAGATTAATGAACGAAGTTTTACGTGCTTTCATTGGACGATTTGTGGTAGTCTATTTTGATGATATACTGATTTATAGCAAATCTTTGGAAGAACATTTGGAACATTTACGTGCTGTTTTTATTGCTCTACGTGATGCACGTTTGTTTGGTAACCTTGGGAAGTGCACCTTTTGCACCGACCGAGTATCTTTTCTTGGCTATGTTGTTACTCCACAGGGAATTGAAGTTGATAAAGCCAAGATTGAAGCTATTGAGAGTTGGCCGCAGCCCAAAACGGTCACACAAGTGAGGAGTTTCCTTGGCCTCGCTGGATTCTATAGGCGTTTTGTGAGAGATTTCAGCACCATTGCTGCACCTCTCAACGAGCTTACAAAGAAGGATGTGCCTTTTGTTTGGGGTACCGCACAGGAAGAAGCCTTCACGGTATTGAAAGATAAGTTGACACATGCTCCTTTACTCCAACTTCCTGATTTTAATAAGAGTTTTGAGCTTGAATGTGATGCTAGTGGAATTGGATTAGGAGGTGTGTTATTACAAGATGGCAAACCTGTTGCATACTTTTCTGAAAAATTAAGTGGGCCTAGTCTGAATTATTCTACTTACGATAAAGAATTATATGCTCTTGTTCGGACTTTAGAAACATGGCAACATTATTTATGGCCCAAAGAATTTGTTATACATTCTGATCATGAATCTTTGAAACATATTAAAAGTCAAGCTAAACTGAATCGTAGACATGCTAAATGGGTTGAATTTATTGAGACTTTCCCTTATGTCATTAAACACAAGAAGGGAAAAGAAAATGTTATTGCTGATGCATTGTCTCGTCGCTATACTATGTTTTCACAACTTGACTTCAAAATATTTGGTTTGGAGACCATCAAAGATCAATATGTGCATGATGCTGATTTTAAAGATGTAATGCAGAATTGTAAAGAAGGAAGAATGTGGAACAAGTTTGTCGTTAACGATGGATTTGTGTTTCGTGCTAACAAGCTATGCATTCCAGCTAGCTCCGTTCGTCTTTTGTTGTTGCAGGAGGCGCATGGAGGAGGATTAATGGGACACTTTGGCGTGAAGAAGACGGAGGACGTACTTGCTACACATTTCTTTTGGCCAAAGATGAGACGGGATGTTGAGCGTTTTGTTGCTCGCTGCACTACATGTCAAAAAGCTAAGTCACGACTCAATCCTCATGGTTTATATATGCCTTTGCCTGTACCTAGTGTTCCTTGGGAGGATATATCTATGGACTTTGTTTTAGGTTTATCTCGAACAAAGAAGGGGAGGGATAGCATATTTGTTGTCGTGGATAGATTCTCGAAAATGGCACACTTTATACCATGTCATAAAAGCGATGATGCTGTTAATGTTGCTGATTTGTTCTTTCGTGAAATTATTCGCTTGCATGGTGTGCCAAATACTATTGTTTCAGATCGTGATACTAAATTTCTTAGCCACTTTTGGACATGTTTATGGGCTAAGTTGGGGACTAAACTGCTATTTAGTACTACTTGTCACCCCCAAACTGATGGACAAACTGAAGTAGTCAATAGAACATTTTCTACTATGCTTAGGGCTGTTTTGAAGAATAATAAGAAAATGTGGGAAGAATGCTTGCCTCATATTGAATTTGCTTATAATCGTTCATTGCATTCTACTACTAAGATGTGCCCTTTTGAAATTGTGTATGGTTTCCTACCTCATGCACCTATTGATTTGTTGCCTCTTCCACCTTCGAAGAAGGTTAATTTTGATGCTAAAGAACGTTCTGAATTGATTTTAAAAATGCATGAGTTAACTAAGGAAAACATTGAGCGTATGAATGCTAAATATAAACTTGCTGGAGATAAGGGTAGAAAACATGTTGTGTTTGCACCTGGAGATCTTGTTTGGTTACATTTGCGTAAAGATAGATTTCCTAATTTGCGCAGATCAAAGCTAATGCCACGTGCTGATGGTCCTTTTAAGGTGTTAGAGAAAATAAATGATAATGCATATAAACTTGAGCTGCCTGCAGATTTTGGGGTTAGTTCCACTTTTAACATTGCAGATTTGAAGCCTTATTTGGGTGAGGAAGATGAGCTTCCGTCGAGGACGACTTCATTTCAAGAAGGGGAGGATGATGAGGACATCAATACCATTGTTACACCCACAGCCCCTACTGCTACATATACTGGACCAATTACTAGAGCTCGCGCACGCCAATTAAATTATCAGGTACTTTCGTTTCTTGGTAATGATTCTAATGTTCATGAGAATATGATGCTGCCTAAATTGGATACATTTGTTTTGCTTACAAAAGAAGGGCCTAGCTTGGAGAAGGATGGACATTGGAGCAAGAGCAAGCATGGAGATGATGCCATGCGCAAGGGGAACCAGAACGGACTTACAAGTGATGATTTCAGGACTTTGAAGCCACCATAAGAGTGCATGAAGCCTTGGACGAAATATACAAGATGCCACTTCATAAATTTCGTCCAGAGGCTATTATAGGTGCTGCGTCACCTTTTTATTGGGCCAGGCCCATGTAATTTCGAAATACATAAGTATAGGCTATTTTTAGAGTCCGTATGTGTGGGGAAACAAGAGATAGGGTTGATTTCGGACCCCTCCACCAAGGGTCACGAAATTCCCCCCCTCTTCCTCCATATATACAGCCCTTAGGGCATCGTTTAGACTTTGGGTTTTGTTTAGATTAAAAGTTTGCCATAGCTGCAACTTCGCGTACTTCGTTTGTGTTCAACGACCAGACAAAGGCGTCACAGAACCCCACTTTGATCAATAAAGCTTTCATCTTATATTCGCAATATCCAGATTGCAATCTTAGTTTCTTGCTTGTTCTTCGTTTGCTCGCAGGAAACAGACCCTCGTGGTCAGGTTGATCGTGCTCCGGCGTGGTCAATAACCTCTCGGAGTTGGTTTAGCGATTGCTAAGGCGCGACGTCCTCGCACGTTCGTAGTCGGATCGTCAAAGTCGACTTCCACCAAAGCGATATCCATCATCTCATCGAAAGACGGGACACCTTTGCCTCTATCACTATGCTTAATGCTTTTCACTAGGGCCCGAGTGCCATAATTTCAGATCTCACCCTATTATGTTTTCATGAATATATGAGTGTTCTTGATCCTATCTTGCAAGTTATAGTCACCTACTACGTGTTATGATCCGGCAAACCCGGAGTGACAATAGTCGGGAAACTTCCCGGTGATGACCGTAGTTTGAGGAGTTCATGTATTCACTAAGTGCTAATGCTTTGGTCCAGTACTCTATTAAAAGGAGGCCTTAATATCCCTTAGTTTCCAATAGGACCCTGCTGCCACGGGAGGGTAGGACAAAAGATGCCATGCAAGTTCTTTTCCATAAGCATGTATGACTATATTCGGAATACATGCCTACATTATATTGATGAATTGGAGCTAGTTTTTGTTGGGGAACGTAGTAATTTCAAAATTTTCCTACGCACACGCAAGATCATGGTGATGATATAGCAACGAGAGGGGAGAGTGTATGTCCACGTACCTTCATAGACCGTAAGCGGAAGCGTTAGCACAACGCGGTTGATGTAGTCGTACGTCTTCACGATCCGACCGATCCAAGCACCGAACGTACGGAGCCTCCGAGTTCAGCACACGCTCAGCTCGATGACGTCCCTCGAATTCCGATCCAGCCGAGTGTCGAGGGAGAGTTCTGTCAGCACGACGGCGTGGTGACGATCTTGATGTTCTACCGGCGCAGGGCTTCGCCTAAGCTTCGCGATGATATGACCGAGGTGGAATATGGTGGAAGGGGGCACCGCACACGGCTAAGGAACGATCCGTAGATCAACTTGTGTGTCTATGGGGTGCCCCCCGCCCCCGTATATAAAGGAGACAGGGGGGAGGAGGCCGCCGGCCTAGGGGGCGCGCCAAGGGGGGGAGTCCTACTCCCACCGGGAGTAGGACTCCCCTTTTCCAAGTTGGAGTAGGAGAGAAGGAGGAAAGAGGGGAGGAGGAGAAGGAAAGGGGGGGCGCCGCCCCCCTTCCCTTGTCCTATTCGGACTAGGAGGGGGAGGGGCGCGCGGCCCCCTCCTTGCTCCTTCCTCTTCTCCCTCTTGGCCCATGTAGGCCCATTAACCTCCCGGGGGGTTCCGGTAACCTCCCGGTACTCCGGTAAAATGTCGTTTTCACCCGGAACCATTCCGATGTCCAAATGTAGGCTTCCAATATATCAATCTTTATGTCTCGACCATTCCGAGAGTCCTCGTCATGTCCGTGATCACAGCCGGGACTCCAAATAAACTTCGGTACATCAAAACTTATAAACTCATAATAAAACTGTCATCGAAACGTTAAGCGTGCGGACCCTACGGGTTCGAGAACTATGTAGACATGACCTAAAACCTTTCTTGGTCAATAACCAATAGCGGGACCTGGATGCCCATATTGGTTCCTACATATTCTACGAAGATCTTTATTGGTCAAACCGCATAACAACATACTTTGTTCCCTTTGTCGTCGGTATGTTACTTGCCCGAGATTTGATCGTCGGTATCCAATACCTAGTTCAATCTCATTACCGGCAAGTCTCTTTACTTGTTCCGTAATACGTCATCTCATAACTAACTCATTAGTTACATGCTTGCAAGGCTTAGGTGATGAGTATTACCGAGAGGGCCCAGAGATACCTAACATGTACCTTTGGAAACACCTGTAGAGCACCTTTATAATCACCCAGTTATGTTGTGACGTTTGGTAGCACACAAAGTGTTCTTCCGGTAAACGGGAGTTGCACAATCTCATAGTTGCAGGAACTTTGTATAAGTCATGAAGAAAGCAATAGCAGTATACTAAACGATCAAGTGCTAGGCTAACAGAATGGGTCATGTCAATCACATCATTCTCTTAATGATGTGATCCCACTAGTCAAATGACAACACATGTCTATGGTTAGGAAACATAACCATCTTTGATTAATGAGCTAGTCAAGTAGAGGCATACTAGTGACTATAGTTTTGTCTATGTATTCACACATGTATTATGTTTCCGGTTAATACAATTCTAGCATGAATAATAAACATTTATCATGATATGAGTAAATAAATAATAACTTTATTATTGCCTCTAGGGCATATTTCCTTCAGTTTCCCACTTGCACTAGAGTCAATAATCTAGATTACATTGTAATGATTCTAACACCCATGGAGTCTTGGTGCTGATCATGTTTTGCTCGTGAGAGAGGCTTAGTCAATGGGTCTGCAACATTCAGATCCGTATGTATCTTGCAAATCTCTATGTCTCCCACTTGGACTTGGTCCCGAATGGAATTGAAGCGTCTCTTGATGTGCTTGGTCCTCTTGTGAAATCTGGATTCCTTTGCCAAAGCAATTGCACCAGTATTGTCACAGAAGATCTTCATTGGTCCCGATGCACTAGGTATGACACCTAAATCGGAAATGAACTCCTTCATCCAGACTCCTTCATTTGCTGCTTCAGAAGCAGCTATGTACTCCGCTTCACATGTAGATCCTGCCACGACGCTTTGTTTAGAATTGCACCAACTTACAGCTCCACCGTTTAATATAAACACGTATCCGGTTTGCGATTTAGAATCGTCCGGATCAGTGTCAAAGCTTGCATCAACGTAACCATTTACGACTAGCTCTTTGTCACCTCCATATACGACAAACATATCCTTAGTCCTTTTCAGGTATTTCAGGATGTTCTTGACCGCTATCCAGTGATCCACTCCTGGATTACTTTGGTACCTTCCTGCCAAGCTTATTGCTAAGCATACGTCAGGTCTGGTACACAGCATTGCATACATGATAGAGCCTATGGCTGAAGTATAGGGAACATTTTTCATTTTCTCTCTATCTTCTGCTGTGGTCGGGCATTGAGTTTGACTCAACTTCACACCTTGTAGCACAGGCAAGAATCCTTTCTTTGCCTGATCCATTTTGAACTTTTTCAAAATTTTGTCAAGGTATGTGCTTTGTGAAAGTCCTATTAAGCGTCTTGATCTATCTCTATAGATCTTGATGCCCAATATGTAAGTAGCTTCACCGAGGTCTTTCATTGAAAAACTTTTATTCAAGTATCCCTTTATGCTATCCAGAAATTCTATATCATTTCCAATTAATAATATGTCATCAACATATAAAACTAGAAATGCTACAGAGCTCCCACTCACTTTCTTGTAAATACAGGCTTCTCCAAAAGTCTGTATAAAACCATATGCTTTGATCACACTGTCAAAACGTTTATTCCAACTCCGAGATGCTTGCACCAGTCCATAAATGGAACGTTGGAGCTTGCACACTTTGTCAGCACCTTTTGGATCAACAAAACCTTCCGGCTGCATCATATACAACTCTTCTTCTAGAAATCCATTCAAGAATGCAGTTTTGACATCCATTTGCCAAATTTCATAATCATGAAATGCAGCAATAGCCAACATGATTCGGACAGACTTAAGCATCGCTACGGGTGAGAAAGTCTCATCGTAGTCAACCCCTTGAACTTGTCGAAAACCTTTCGCAACAAGTCGAGCTTTATAGACAGTAACATTACCATCAGCGTCAGTCTTCTTCTTAAAGATCCATTTATTCTCAATGGCTTGCTGATCATCGGGCAAGTCAACCAAAGTCCATACTTTGTTTTCATACATGGATCCCATCTCAGATTTCATGGCCTCTAGCCATTTTGCGGAATCTGGGCTCATCATCGCTTCCTCATAGTTCGTAGGTTCATCATGGTCAAGTAACATGACTTCCAGAATAGGATTACCGTACCACTCTGGTGCGGATCTTACTCTGGTAGACCTACGAGGTTCAGCAGAAACTTGATCTGAAGTTTCATGATCAATATCATTAGCTTCCTCACTAATTGGTGTAGTTGTCACGGGAACTGGTTCTCGTGATGAACTACCTTCCAATAAGGGAGTAGATACAGTTATCTCATCAAGTTCTACTTTCCTCCCACTCACTTCTTTCGAGAGAAATTCTTTCTCTAGAAAGGATCCATTCTTAGCAACGAATGTCTTGCCTTCGGATCTGTGATAGAAGGTGTACCCAACAGTCTCTTTTGGGTATCCTATGAAGACACATTTCTCCGATTTGGGTTCGAGCTTATCTGGTTGAAGTTTCTTCACATAAGCATCGCAGCCCCAAACTTTAAGAAATGACAACTTTGGTTTCTTGCCAAACCATAGTTCATAAGGCGTCGTCTCAACGGATTTTGATGGTGCCCTATTTAACGTGAATGCGGCCGTCTCTAAAGCATAACCCCAAAACGATAGCGGTAAATCGGTAAGAGACATCATAGATCGCACCATATCAAGTAAAGTACGATTACGACGTTCGGACACACCATTTCGTTGTGGTGTTCCAGGTGGCATGAGTTGCGAAACTATTCCGCATTGTTTCAAATGTAAACCAAACTCGTAACTCAAATATTATCCTCCACGATCAGATCGTAGAAACTTTATTTTCTTGTTACGATGATTTTCTACTTCACTCTGAAATTCTTTGAACTTTTCAAATGTTTCAGACTTGTGCTTCATTAAGTAGATATACCCATATCTACTCAAATCATCTGTGAAGGTGAGAAAATAACGATATCCGCCACGAGCCTCAACATTCATCAGACCACATACATCTATATGTATGATTTCCAACAAATCTGTTGCTCTCTCCATAGTTCCGGAGAACGGTGTTTTAGTCATCTTGCCCATGAGGCACGGTTCGCAAGTACCAAGTGATTCATAATCAAGTGCTTCCAGAAGTCCATCAGTATGGAGTTTCTTCATGCGTTTTACACCGATATGACCTAAACGGCAGTGCCACAAATAAGTTGCACTATCATTATCAACTCTGCATCTTTTGGCTTCAACATTATGAATATGTGTATCTTTACTATCGAGATTCAATAAAAATAGACCACTCTTTAAGATTGCATGACCATAAAAGATATTACTCATATAAATAGAACAACCATTATTCTCTGATTTAAATGAATAACCGTCTCGCATCAAACAAGATCCAGATATAATGTTCATGCTCAACGCTGGCACCAAATAACAATTATTCAGGTCTAAAACTAATCCCGATGGTAGATGTAGAGGTAGCGTGCCGACCGCGATCACATCGACTTTGGAACCGTTTCCCACGCGCATCGTCACCTCGTCCTTGGCCAGTGCTCGCTTATTCCGTAGTCCCTGTTTCGAGTTGCAAAAATTAGCAACAGAACCAGTATCAAATACCCAGGTGCTACTACGAGCTCTAGTTAGGTACACATCAATAACATGTATATCACATATACCTTTGTTTACTTTGCCATCCTTCTTATCCGCCAAATACTTGGGGCAGTTCCGCTTCCAGTGACCAGTCTACTTGCAGTAGAAGCACTCAGTTTCAGGCTTAGGTCCAGACTTGGGTTTCTTCTCTTGAGCAGCAACTTGCTTGCCGTTCTTTTTGAAGTTCCCCTTCTTCTTCCCTTTGCCCTTCTTCTTGAAACTAGTGGTCTTGTTGACCATCAACACTTGATGCTCCTTCTTGATTTCTACCTCCGCGGCTTTCAGCATCGCGAAGAGCTCGGGAATAGTCTTGTTCATCCCTTGCATATTATAGTTCATCACGAAGCTCTTGTAGCTTGGTGGCAGTGATTGAAGAATTCTGTCAATGACACTATCATCAGGAAGATTAACTCCCAGTTGAATCAAGTGATTGTTATACCCAGACATTCTGAGTATATGTTCACTGACAGAACTATTCTCCTCCATCTTGCAGCTATAGAACTTATTGGAGACTTCATATCTCTCAATTCGGGCATTTGCTTGAAATATTAACTTCAACTCCTGGAACATCTCATATGCTCCATGACGTTCAAAACATCGTTGAAGACCCGGTTCTAAGCCGTAAAGCATGGCACACTGAACTATAGAGTAGTCATCAGCTTTGCTCTGCCAGACGTTCTTAACATCGTCAGTTGCATCAGCAGCAGGCCTGGCACCCAGCGGTGCTTCCAGGACGTAACTCTTCTGTGCAGCAATGAGGATAATCCTCAGGTTACGGACCCAGTCCGTGTAATTGCTACCATCATCTTTCAACTTTGCTTTCTCAAGGAACGCATTAAAATTCAATGGAACAACAGCACGAGCCATCTATCCACAAACAAACATAGACAAGCAAGATACTATCAGGTACTAAGTTCATGATAAATTTAAGTTCAATTAATCATATTACTTAAGAACTCCCACTTAGACAGACATCTCTCTAGTCATCTAAGTGATCACGTGATCCAAATCAACTAAACCATAACCGATCATCACGTGATATGGAGTAGTTTTCAATGGTGAACATCATTATGTTGATCATATCTACTATATGATTCATGCTCGACCTTTTGGTCTCCGTGTTCTGAGGCCATATCTGCATATGCTAGGCTCGTCAAGTTTAACCTGAGTATTCTGCGTGTGCAAAACTGGCTTGCACCCGTTGTAGATGGACGTAGAGCTTATCACACCCGATCATCACGTGGTGTCTCGGCACGACGAACTTTGGCAATGGTGCATACTCAGGGAGAACACTACTTGATAATTTTAGTGAGAGATCATCTTAAAATGCTACCGTCAATCAAAGCAAGATAAGATGCATAAAGGATAAACATCACATGCAATCAATATAAGTGATATGATATGGCCATCATCATCTGGTGCTTGTGATCTCCATCTTCGAAGCACCATCATGATCACCATCGTCACCGGCGCGACACCTTGATCTCCATCGTAGCATCGTTGTCGTTTACGCCATCTATTGCTTCTACGACTATCGCTACCGCTTAGTGATAAAGTAAAGCAATTACAGGGCGTTTGCATTTCATACAATAAAGCGACAACCATATGGCTCCAGCCAGTTGCCGATAACTTCGGTTACAAAACATGATCATCTCATACAATAAAATATAGCGTCATGTCTTGACCATACCACATCACAACATGCCCTGCAAAAACAAGTTAGACGTCCTCTACTTTGTTGTTGCAAATTTTACGTGGCTGCTACGGGCTTAGCAAGAACCGTTCTTACCTACACATCAAAACCACAACGATAGTTTGTCAAATAGACTCCGTTTTAACCTTCACAAGGACTGGGCGTAGCCACACTCGGTTCAACTAAAGTGAGAGAGACAGACACCCGCCAGCCACCTTTAAGCACGAGTGCTCGTAACGGTGAAACCAGTCTCGCGTAAGCGTACGCGTAATGTCGGTCCGGGCCGCTTCATCTCACAATACCGCTAAACCAAAGTATGACATGCTGGCAGGCAGTATGACTTATATCGTCCATAACTCACTTGTGTTCTACTCGTGCATATAACATCAGCGCATAAAACCTAGTCTCTGATACCACTGTTGGGGAACGTAGTAATTTCAAAATTTTCCTACGCACACGCAAGATCATGGTGATGATATAGCAACGAGAGGGGAAAGTGTATGTCCACGTACCTTCGTAGACCGTAAGCGGAAGCATTAGCACAACGCGGTTGATGTAGTCATACGTCTTCACGATCCAACCGATCCAAGCACCGAACGTACGGAGCCTCCGAGTTCAGCACACGTTCAGCTCGATGACGTCCCTCGAATTCCGATCCAGCCGAGTGTCGAGGGAGAGTTCCGTCAGCACGACGGCGTGGTGACGATCTTGATGTTCTACCGGTGCAGGGCTTCGCCTAAGCTTCGCGACGATATGACCGAGGTGGAATATGGTGGAAGGGGGCACCGCACACGGCTAAGGAACGATCCGTAGATCAACTTGTGTGTCTATGGGGTGCCCCCCGCCCCCGTATATAAAGGAGCCAGGGGGAAGGAGGCCGCCGGCCTAGGGGGCGCGACAAGGGGGTGATTCCTACTCCCACCGGGAGTAGGACTCCCCTTTTCCAAGTTGGAGTAGGAGAGAAGGAGGACAGAGGGGAGGAGGAGAAAGAAAGGGGGGGGGCGCCGCCCCCCTTCCCTTGTCCTATTTGGACTAGGAGGGGGAGGGGCGCGCGGCCCCCTCCTTGCTCCTTCCTCTTCTCCCTCTTGGCCCATGTAGGCCCATTAACCTCCCGGGGGGTTCCGGTAACCTCCCGGTACTCCGGTAAAATGCCGTTTTCACCCGGAACCATTCCGATGTCCAAATGTAGGCTTCCAATATATCAATCTTTATGTCTCGACCATTCCGAGACTCCTCGTCATGTCCGTGATCACATCCGGGACTCCGAACAAACTTCGGTACATCAAAACTTATAAACTCATAATAAAACTGTCATCGAAACGTTAAGCGTGCGGACCCTACGGGTTCGAGAACTATGTAGACATGACCTAAAACCTTTCTGGTCAATAACCAATAGCGGGACCTGGATGCCCATATTGGTTCCTACATATTCTATGAAGATCTTTATCGGTCAAACCGCATAACAACATACTTTGTTCCCTTTGTCATCGGTATGTTACTTGCCCGAGATTTGATCGTCGGTATCCAATACCTAGTTCAATCTCGTTACCGGCAAGTCTCTTTACTCGTTCCGTAATACATCATCTCATAACTAACTCATTAGTTACATGCTTGCAAGGCTTAGGTGATGAGTATTACCGAGAGCGCCCAGAGATACCTCTCCGACAATCGGAGTGACAAATCCTAATCTCGAATTATGCCAACCCAACATGTACCTTTGGAAACACCTGTAGAGCACCTTTATAATCACCCAGTTACGTTGTGACGTTTGGTAGCACACAAAGTGTTCTTCCGGTAAACGGGAGTTGCACAATCTCATAGTTGCAGGAACATTGTATAAGTCATGAAGAAAGCAATAGCAGTATACTAAACGATCAAGTGTTAGGCTAACAGAATGGGTCATGTCAATCACATCATTCTCTTAATGATGTGATCCCACTAATCAAATGACAACACATGTCTATGGTTAGGAAACATAACCATCTTTGATTAATGAGCTAGTCAAATAGAGGCATACTAGTGACTATAGTTTTGTGTATGTATTCACACATGTATTATGTTTCCGGTTAATACAATTCTAGCATGAATAATAAACATTTATCATGATATGAGGAAATAAATAATAACTTTATTATTGCCTCTAGGGCATATTTCCTTCAGTTTCCCACTTGCACTAGAGTCAGTAATCTAGATTACATTGTAATGATTCTAACACCCATGGAGTCTTGGTGCTGATCATGTTTTGCTCGTGAGAGAGGCTTAGTCAATGGGTCTGCAACATTCAGATCCATATGTATCTTGCAAATCTCTATGTCTCCCACTTGGACTTGGTCCCGAATGGAATTGAAGCGTCTCTTGATGTGCTTGGTCCTCTTGTGAAATCTGGATTCCTTTGCCAAAGCAATTGCACCAGTATTGTCACAGAAGATCTTCATTGGTCCCGATGCACTAGGTATGACACCTAAATCGGAAATGAACTCCTTCATCCAGACTCCTTCATTTGCTGCTTCAGAAGCAGCTATGTACTCCGCTTCACATGTAGATCCTGCCACGACGCTTTGTTTAGAATTGCACCAACTTACAGCTCCACCGTTTAATATAAACACGTATCCGGTTTGCGATTTAGAATCGTCCGGATCAGTGTCAAAGCTTGCATCGACGTAACCATTTACGACTAGCTCTTTGTCACCTCCATATACGACAAACATATCCTTAGTCCTTTTCAGGTATTTCAGGATGTTCTTGACCGCTATCCAGTGATCCACTCCTGGATTACTTTGGTACCTTCTTGCCAAGCTTATTGCTAAGCATACGTCAGGTCTGGTACACAGCATTGCATACATGATAGAGCCTATGGCTGAAGTATAGGGAACATTTTTCATTTTCTCTCTATCTTCTGCTGTGGTCGGGCATTGAGTTTGACTCAACTTCACACCTTGTAGCACAGGCAAGAATCCTTTCTTTGCCTGATCCATTTTGAACTTTTTCAAAATTTTGTCAAGGTATGTGCTTTGTGAAAGTCCTATTAAGCGTCTTGATCTATCTCTATAGATCTTGATGCCCAATATGTAAGCAGCTTCACCGAGGTCTTCCATTTAAAAACTTTTATTCAAGTATCCCTTTATGCTATCCAGAAATTCTATATCATTTCCAATTAATAATATGTCATCAACATATAAAACTAGAAATGCTACAGAGCTCCCACTCACTTTCTTGTAAATACAGGCTTCTCCAAAAGTCTGTATAAAACCATATGCTTTGATCACACTGTCAAAACGTTTATTCCAACTCCGAGATGCTTGCACCAGTCCATAAAAGGAACGTTGGAGCTTGCACACTTTGTCAGCACCTTTTGGATCAACAAAACCTTCCGGCTGCATCATATACAACTCTTCTTCTAGAAATCCATTCAAGAATGCAGTTTTGACATACTACTTTGCTACTAAATTGATGAGGACATCAATACCATTGTTACACCCACAGCCCCTACTGCTACATATACTGGACCAATTACTAGAGCTCGCGCACGCTAATTAAATTATCAGGTACTTTCGTTTCTTGGTAATGATTCTAATGTTCATGAGAATATGATGCTGCCTAAATTGGATACATTTGTTTTGCTTACAAATGAAGGGCCTAGCTTGGAGAAGGATGGACATTGGAGCAAGAGCAAGCATGGAGATGATGCCATGCGCAAGGGGAACCAGAACGGAGTTACAAGTGATGATTTCAGGACTTTGAAGCCACCATAAGAGTGCATGAAGCCTTGGACGAAATATACAAGATGCCACTTCATAAATTTCGTCCAGAGGCTATTATAGGTGCTGCGTCACCTTATTATTGGGCCAGGCCCATGTAATTTCGAAATACATAAGTATAGGCTATTTTTAGAGTCCGTATGTGTGGGGAAACAAGAGATAGGGTTGATTTCGGACCCCTCCACCAAGGGCCACGAAATTCCCCCTCTCTTCCTCCATATATACAGCCCTTAGGGCACCGTTTAGACTTTGGGTTTTGTTTAGATTAAAAGTTCGCCATAGCTGCAACTTCGCGTACTTCGTTTGTGTTCAACGACCAGACAAAGGCGTCACAGAACCCCACCTTGATCAATAAAGCTTTCATCTCATATTCGCAATATCCAGATTGCAATCTCAGTTTCTTGCTTGTTCTTCGTTTGCTCGCAGGAAACAGACCCTCGTGGTCAGGTTGATCGTGCTCCGGCGTGGTCAATAACCTCTCGGAGTTGGTTTAGCGATTGCTAAGGCGCGACGTCCTCGCACGTTCGTAGTCGGATCGTCAAAGTCGACTTCCACCAAAGCGAAATCCATCATCTCATCGAAAGACGGGACACCTTTGCCTCTATCAAGTGGTATCAGATTTCCAGGTTGCTCGGTGAGATTTTCCAGTTTTTCGTAGTTTAGATCGAGTCTGTTCTTCATACCTATAGTCCACGAAAAAGCCACAAAAAAATTAGGGTTAGTTCATCATATCCGAACCAATCTGAGCCTTTGCATAATCTTTTTAGGGTTTTGCTTTGTTGAATTTGCGGTTGCATCGTCGGTCTAGTTGCTGGTCTTAGAGTCTAGTCTTTTAGAGTTTCGAGTTCTGGTCATAAGTTGTCACGCCGCCGCCGCACCATCATCATCGCCCCTGCCATCTACCACCACCGCTCCGAATCCGTATCCATATACCACCACCAATCCGTGTCCATATACCACCACCGATCCATATCCATATACTACCACCGCTACCACCATCGCTGCCATATACCACAACCATATATCCACCACCAATCCGAGTTCCTTGCTTATTAGGTTTGTTTTCGGGATCCATCTAGTTTCCGATTCGTGTTTTCCTTGCCGGAGTAGGTTTCGAAAAAAAAAGAGTCCGGAAACCACGCTCCGTTTAGGCCCAAAATTTTTCGAAAACGCATTTTTCGAAAAAAATTTCTGGCTATCCTATTTTTAGGTGTTTCTGAGTGTTTTGAGACAGGTGCCATTATAGGAAGTTTTTTTTGACCCGTTTCTAGTTTTTGGGTCCGGGCAGTCGAAAAAACGAAAAAAAAATGGTCGAAAAAATTTCGTGCCCATCCTGTCAGTTTGATCTAGGAAGAGTTTTGAGACACTCGCCATTATAGTGATTTTTCGCAAAAAAAAAGCAGCGAAAAAAAAGAGCGCAAAAAAAAGAGCGAAAAAAAAGAGAGTTCCAGAGTGTGCTTTTCCCTTGTTTACGTGCCGCGCCGTGATTTTGTTGGTGTTCTAGGCTCGCGTTTCTAGCACGGTCTAGCCTAGGACCAGCACAGTACCGTCGTTGAGCGTTTATTCAACTTTGCATCTCTGAATTGATTATTGCTTACCCCTTTTGCTACCATATTATAAGCCTCCCCAGCTCCACATACATCTACGTCGTGCGTTTGACTCTCCCTGGTAATCGCTCTATCCAAGCTTTGAGAGTTTTTGACTACAACGGTTGCCGATCACCGCCTGCTGCTGGGTAAGAACTGGTAAGAATTTGAGATTTGCTTGACGGATTTGTGACACCCACCACCACCTCTTGTTAGTAGTCTATAGGATCATATTCTTGTGTGTTTCTATTGCTGCTAACCATGCCAGGATCACAAGCCGACGAGACTGACTGGGAGAACATGACGAATAAGGATTTTGCATGATAAATTTCAGCAAATGATGAGTGGACAGGTGCAAGATGTGCTAAACAGATTTGAAGAGGCCATGGAGAAGATAGATGGCATGGAGAAGACGTTCGAAACAAAGCTCGATAACAAGTTTAATGAATTGCTCGCGCGTCTTCCACCACCACCACCCGCTGCACCTAACACACCTCTCCAACGACAACAACAACAACAACGCATCCTTTCGAATCAGTATGGACGAGCGAAGCGTGTTCCTATTGAGGATGGCCAAACTTCTGGTGCTGCTGTTCATGTTGTTGATGCTTCTTTGGCCCCTGCTACTGCTGCTGCTGGTACCCAGGAGGATGATGAGTATGTGGGCGATTATGAGGATGAGGTTGATCAAAATCAGCACTACGTGCAGCCACCAGCACCACCACCACCAGGTCGACCTCAAGTATATATTCGTAATGGTAGGCCTGCACCACCACCTCAGGTACGAGATGATGTCCATATTCCTAAACTGAAATTGAATATTCCACCATTTGAGGGTAGATATGTTCCTGATATATATCTTACTTGGGAGTTAGAAACTGAACAACGTTTTACATGTTTACAATATCCCGAGGAGAGACGGGTTGCTGCTGCTGTTTGTGCTTTCACTAGTTTTGCATGTGTATGGTGGTCTGAACATTGTAGATTATATCCTATTCCCGCTACTTGGGCTGCTTTGAAAACTGCTATGCGTACTCGTTGGGTTCCACCATATTATCAACGTGAATTGCTTCAAAAATTACAGCGCTTAAGACAAGGAAAAAATTCTGTAGAAGAATATTATCAGGAATTACAAACTGGCATGATTAGATGTGGTATTGTTGAGGAGAATGAAGCTATGCTTGCACTTTTTCTGGGTGGATTAAATAGAGAGATTCAGACCATTCTAGATTATAAGGAGTATACTAATATCACTCGTTTATTCCATCTTGCTTGTAAAGCTGAACGTGAAGTGCAGGATCGACAGGCATTGGCGCAGACTAACTTTTCTGCAGGTCGACCTTCATCATGGACACCACGTGCATCATCTACTTCCACACGTTCTGCTACACCGGCGCCTCCGTCGGCTGCCACCTCCAACCGTGATACAATAAAGCAGGCACAATCACCACTATCTGCCAAGAGCACACCTTCTGGGCCTGCAAAGAGCTCTTCTTCATCCATGGCATCAACAGGGCAAACACATGATATTATTTGTCGACGTTGCAAGGGTGGAGGTCATTATGCGAGAGAATGCCCCTCTAAGCGTGTGATGATTGTTACTGAGGATGGTGGATATGAGTCCGCTAGTGACTATGATGAGGAGACTTTGGCTCTTATTACACATGAAGAACATGGTGGAGATGATTCTGATCATGAGACGCAATACATGGCTCCTGAAGATGCTGACAGTTATGAATGTTTAGTTGCTCAACGTGTTTTGAGTGTGCAGGTCACACAAGCTGAGCAAAATCAGAGGCACAATTTGTTCCATACCAAGGGAGTTGTGAAGGAACGTTCTGTGCGCGTCATCATAGACGGAGGGAGCTGCAACAACTTGGCTAGCATGGAGATGGTGGAGAAGCTTTCTCTCACCACAAGACCACATCCACATCCTTACTACATCCAATGGTTCAACAACAGCGGCAAGGTTAAGGTAACACGTACTGTTCGTGTGCATTTTAGTATCTCTACATATGCTGATTATGTTGATTGTGATGTGGTACCTATGCAAGCATGTTCCTTATTACTTGGTAGACCATGGCAATTTGATAAAAATGCTGTACACCATGGTAGAAACAATCATTATACTCTTGTTCATAAGGATAAAAATATTACTTTGCTTCCTATGACTCCTGATTCTATTTTGAAAGATGATATTAATAGAGCTAATAAAGCAAAACAGGAGAAGAATAAGAGTGAAAATCAGATTGTGGCAAAAGAATTTGAGCAACAAATGAAGCCTAACAATAAACCATCTAGTGTTGTTTCTGAAATTAAATTGAAAAGTGCATGTTTATTTGCTACCAAATCTGATATTGATGAGCTAGATTTCAGCAAATCTGTTTGCTATGCTTTTGTGTGCAAAGAGGCATTATTTTCATTCGAGGACGTGCCTTCCTCTTTGCCCCCTGCTGTCACTAACATTATGCAGGAGTTCGCTGACGTCTTTCCACAAGACGTGCCACCGGGATTACCACCCATTCGAGGGATTGAGCATCAAATTGACTTAATTCCCGGTGCATCGCTACCCAACCGTGCACCATACCGTACCAATCCAGAGGAGACGAAGGAGATTATGCGTCAAGTACAGGAGCTACTCGACAAAGGTTATATACGCGAATCTCTTAGTCCTTGTGCTGTTCCTATTATACTAGTGCCTAAAAAGGATGGTACGTCACGTATGTGTGTTGATTGTAGAGGCATTAATAATATTACTATTCGTTATCGTCATCCTATTCCTAGGCTAGATGATATGCTTGATGAATTGAGTGGCTCTACAATATTCTCCAAAGTTGATTTGCGTAGTGGATACCATCAAATTCGTATGAAATTGGGTGATGAATGGAAAACAGCATTTAAAACTAAGTTTGGTTTATATGAGTGGTTAGTCATGCCGTTTGGGTTAACTAATGCACCTAGTACTTTCATGAGATTAACGTGCTTTCATTGGACGATTTGTGGTAGTCTATTTTGATGATATTCTGATTTATAGCAAATCTTTGGAAGAACATTTGGAACATTTACGTGCTGTTTTTATTGCTCTACGTGATGCACGTTTGTTTGGTAACCTTGGGAAGTGCACCTTTTGCACCGACCGAGTATCTTTTCTTGGCTATGTTGTTACTCCACAGGGAATTGAAGTTGATAAAGCCAAGATTGAAGCTATTGAGAGTTGGCCGCAGCCCAAAACGGTCACACAAGTGAGGAGTTTTCTTGGCCTCGCTGGATTCTATAGGCGTTTTGTGAGAGATTTCAGCACCATTGCTGCACCTCTCAATGAGCTTACAAAGAAAGATGTGCCTTTTATTTGGGGTACCGCACAGGAAGAAGCCTTCACGGTATTGAGAGATAAGTTGACACATGCTCCTTTACTCCAACTTCCTGATTTTAGTAAGACTTTTGAGCTTGAATGTGATGCTAGTGGAATTGGATTAGGAGGTGTGTTATTACAAGATGGCAAACCTGTTGCATACTTTTCTGAAAAATTGAGTGGGCCTAGTCTGAATTATTCTACTTATGATAAAGAATTATATGCTCTTGTTCGGACTTTAGAAACATGGCAACATTATTTATGGCCCAAAGAATTTGTTATACATTCTGATCATGAATCTTTGAAACATATTAAAAGTCAAGCTAAACTGAATCGTAGACATGCTAAATGGGTTGAATTTATTGAGACTTTCCCTTATGTCATTAAACACAAGAAGGGAAAAGAAAATGTTATTGCTGATGCATTGTCTTGTCGCTATACTATGCTTTCATAACTTGACTTCAAAATATTTGGTTTGGAGACCATCAAAGATCAATATGTGCATGATGCTGATTTTAAAGATGTAATGCAGAATTGTAAAGAAGGAAGAATGTGGAACAAGTTTGTCGTTAACGATGGATTTGTGTTTCGTGCTAACAAGCTATGCATTCCAGCTAGCTCCGTTCGTCTTTTGTTGTTGCAGGAGGCGCATGGAGGAGGATTAATGGGACACTTTGGCGTGAAGAAGACGGAGGATGTACTTGCTACACATTTCTTTTGGCCAAAGATGAGACGGGATGTTGAGCGTTTTATTGCTCGCTGCACTACATGTCAAAAAGCTAAGTCACGAATCAATCCTCATGGTTTATATATGCCTTTGCCTGTACCTAGTGTTCCTTGGGAGGATATATCTATGGACTTTGTTTTAGGTTTACCTCGAACAAAGAAGGGGAGGGATAGCATATTTGTTGTCGTGGATAGATTCTCGAAAATGGCACACTTTATACCATGTCATAAAAGCGATGATGCTGTTAATGTTGCTGATTTGTTCTTTCGTGAAATTATTCGCTTGCATGGTGTGCCAAATACTATAGTTTCAGATCGTGATACTAAATTTCTTAGCCACTTTTGGAGATGTTTATGGGCTAAGTTGGGGACTAAACTGCTTTTTAGTACTACTTGTCACCCCCAAACTGATGGACAAACTGAAGTAGTCAATAGAACATTGTCTACTATGCTTAGGGCTGTTTTGAAGACTAATAAGAAAATGTGGGAGGAATGCTTGCCTCATACTGAATTTGCTTATAATCGTTCATTGCATTCTACTACTAAGATGTGCCCTTTTGAAGTTGTGTATGGTTTCCTACCTCGTGCACCTATTGATTTGTTGCCTCTTCCATCTTCGGAGAAGGTTAATTTTGATGCTAAAGAACGTTCTGAATTGATTTTAAAAATGCATGAGTTAACTAAGGAAAACATTGAGCGTATGAATGCTAAATATAAACTTGCTGGAGATAAGGGTAGAAAACATGTTGTGTTTGCACCTGGAGATCTTGTTTGGTTACATTTGCGTAAAGATAGATTTCCTAATTTGCGCAAATCAAAGCTAATGCCACGTGCTGATGGTCCCTTTAAGGTGTTAGAGAAAATAAATGATAATGCATATAAACTTGAGCTGCCTGCAGATTTTGGGGTTAGTCCCACTTTTAACATTGCAGATTTGAAGCCTTATTTGGGTGAGGAAAATGAGCTTCCGTCGAGGACGACTTCATTTCAAGAAGGGGAGGATGATGAGGACATCAATACCATTGTTACACCCACAGCCCCTACTGCTACATATACTGGACCAATTACTAGAGCTCGCGCACGCCAATTAAATTATCAGGTACTTTCATTTCTTGGTAATGATTGTAATGTTCATGAGAATATGATGCTGCCTAAATTGGATACATTTGTTTTGCTTACAAATGAAGGGCCTAGCTTGGAGAAGGATGGACATTGGAGCAAGAGCAAGCATGGAGATGATGCCATGCGCAAGGGGAACCAGAACGGAATTACAAGTGATGATTTCAGGACTTTGAAGCCACCATAAGAGTGCATGAAGCCTTGGACGAAATATACAAGATGCCACTTCATAAATTTCGTCCAGAGGCTATTATAGGTGCTGCGTCACCTTATTATTGGGCCAGGCCCATGTAATTTCGAAATACATAAGTATAGGCTATTTTTAGAGTCCGTATGTGTGGGGAAACAAGAGATAGGGTTGATTTCGGACCCCTCCACCAAGGGCCACGAAATTCCCCCTCTCTTCCTCCATATATACAGCCCTTAGGGCACCGTTTAGACTTTGGGTTTTGTTTAGATTAAAAGTTCGCCATAGCTGCAACTTCGCGTACTTCGTTTGTGTTCAACGACCAGACAAAGGCGTCACAGAACCCCACCTTGATCAATAAAGCTTTCATCTTATATTCGCAATATCCAGATTGCAATCTCAGTTTCTTGCTTGTTCTTCGTTTGCTCGCAGGAAACAGACCCTCGTGGTCAGGTTGATCGTGCTCCGGCGTGGTCAATAACCTCTCGGAGTTGGTTTAGCGATTTCTAAGGCGCGACGTCCTCGCACGTTCGTAGTCGGATCATCAAAGTCGACTTCCACCAAAGCGAAATCCATCATCTCATCGAAAGACGGGACACCTTTGCCTCTATCATAAATACTTTTGATGCAGATATTAAGTCTTTCAGGTGTGGTTGAATTGACAACTCAGCTGCTAATACTTGAGAATATTCTTTGGCGATCCCATATACTTGTGGGTTATCAAGTAGAAGTTAGAATACATTAGGTATTACGCAAGAATAAACTAGAATGAGTTTACAAAAGTACCTAAAGTTATGATTTGTCTATTATACTATCGGAGCTCATAAGGTGTATGTTGAGTTTTGTGTGCTGAAGTTTTCAAGTTTTGGTGAGATCGTGGTGGATAAAGGAATAAGGAGCGTCAAGGCCCTAAGCTTGGGGATTCCCAAGGCACCCCAAGGTAATATTCAAGGAAGACCCAAGCGTATAAGCTTGGGGATGCCCAAGGCACCCCAAGGTAATATTCAAGGAAGACCCAAGCGTATAAGCTTGGGGATGGCCCGGATGGCATCCCCTCTTTCGTCTACAATTCATCAGTATTTTATTGGGAGCTATATTTTTATTCATCACAGGATATGAGTTTTACTTGGAGCATCTTGTGACATAGTTTTATTTTGTTTGCTTGTTAGTTTTCCACAATAATTGTTTGCTGGGCACACCTTTTTGAGAAATACACACATTCATTGTGATTTGTTAGAATGCTATATGAGCTTCACTTATATCTTTTGAGCTATGCAGTTGCTCTAGTGCTTCACTTGTATCTGTTAGAGCGCGACAGTGGTTATATTTTATAGAAATGATTGAACTCTCATGATGACTTAAATCTTTTTGAAAGACTTTAAATAGGAAGTGATAATGAGAACGGGCTATAAGACTAGTCCAAAAGGTAAAGGTATTTAAGAGTGGTATAATAAAACTTTCATGTAGATCACTAAATATGAAACGTATGTTTTAATTGTATTGATGTTTTAATATGAATAGGTATGAGTCCAGGATCATTGGTTAGTAAGAATATCAATATTAAAGCTTGTTATTTACTACTCATTTAAGTGCCTGACATGGCATGGAGGGGATGTTTGACCATTTTTATGTCTGATTAAAATTCTTAAGTGTTGTCATAATCGGGGGTGCGCGATGGTTAACTCCTACCAACCTCTTGCCTAGGGGCATGTGAGTAGTACTTTGCTTCAAGGGCTAATAAACTTCTGTAATATGTTTATGAGTTCTTTATGACTAATGTGAGTCCATGGATAATTACGCACTCCAACCTTTCCGAAATTTGCTAGGCTCTTCGGTACTGTGCATTGCCCTTTCTCACCTCGGGAGTTGGTGCAAACATCGTCGGTGCATCCAAACCCTGTGATATGATACACTCTATCACACATAAGCCTCCTTATATCTTACTCAAAACAGCCACCATACCTACCTATCATGTCAGTTCCATAGCCATTCCGAGATTTATTGCCATGCAACTTCCACTGTTTCATCACATGACTTGTGTGTTCATCATCATATTGATTTGCATGGTCATATAGAGCTAACATAATATTTGTGGCAAAGCCACCATTCTTCATTATTATACATGTTACGCCAGATCATTGCACATCTTGGTACACTGTGAGAGGCATTCGTATGGAGTCATATTATTTCAGTTTATCGAGTTGTAAGTAAATAAAAGTGTGATGATCATCATTATTAATTAGAGCATTGTCCCAGTGAGGAAAGGATGATTGAGACTATGATCCCCCACAATTCGGGATGAGACTACGGACAGAAAAAAGAGAGGCCAAAAGAGCCCAACAAAAAATGAGAGAAGGGGCGATGTTACTATCCTTTTACCACACTTGTGCTTCAGAGTAGCACCATATTCTTCATACAGAGAGTCTTCTGAGTTATCACTTTCATATACTAGCTAGCGGAAATTTTCATTATAGAACTTGGCTTGTATATTCCGATGATGGGCTTCCTAAAATGCCCGAGCTCTTCATCAGCAAGCAAGTTGGATGCACACCCACTTAGTTTCAGTTTGATCTTTCATACACTTATAGCTCTTAGTGCATCTGTTGCATGGCAATCCCTACTCCTTGCATTGATATCGATTGATGGGCCTCTCCATTGCTATTGACCCGCCGAGTTGATGCGAGTCTTTCTTCCTTTTTGACTTCTCCTATGTATCTCTACCATCGCACTCTATTCCACCCTAGTGCTAATATCCATGGCTCATGCTCATGTATTGAGTGGAGTTGAAAATGCCAAAGAGGGTTAGTATGATACAATTTCTTGGGTTGACACTAGGGTGCTCATGATCTATACTTATGCGGTGAAGGCGGAGTCATGACATGCTTACATAATTCAATGAGTATGGATAACATTTGTTGATCATCGTATATTTCGAAAAAGTAATGATTATGTTTCTTATATTCATGGATATTATTATGTTGATATCAATTAATTCATCATTTCTCAATATTTATACCGTAAAGAGATTACATGATAACCATGCTAGGTAGCATTCAACATCAAAAAATTTGTTTTTATCATTTACCTACTCGAGGACGAACAGGAATTAAGCTTGGGGATGCTGATACGTCTCCAACTTATCTATAATTTTTTTTATTGTTTCATGCTATTATATTATCAATCTTAGATATGTTATATGCAACTTTATATCATTTTTTGGGACTAAACTATTAACATAGTGCCTAGTGCTAGTTGTTGTTTTTGCTTTTCGAAAAATCAATACCAAACGAGGTCCAAGCACGATGAAACTTCACGGTGATTTTCCTCGACCATAAGGGACACTACAACATTCAGGAGGAGCCCAAAAGATCTACGAGAGAGCGACAAGCTCACCCAGCGCGCCCAGGGGGGCCCACCCCCTGAGCTCGTGGATTCCACGCAGCTCCATTTGACCTAATTCCACCTCTATAAATTCCCAAATATTCTCAAACCAACAGAGAGCCACCCGAAACACTTTTTCCGCTGCCACAAGCTTCAGTTCTTTCGTGATCCCATCTGGAGGCATTTTCTGGTACTCCGCCGGAGGGGGAGACGAGCACGGAGGGCTTCTACATCATCCTTGCTGCACTTCCAATGATGTGTGAGTAGTTTACCACAGATCTACGGGTCCATAGCTAGTAGCTAGATAGCTTCTTCTTTCTCTCTGATCTTCAATACAAAGTTCTCCATGATCTCCATGGAGTTCAATCCAATGTAATTTTATTTTGCGGTGTGTTTGTTGGAATCCGATGAACTGTGGGTTTATGATCATATTATTCATTGAAAGTAATTGAGTCTTTTCAACTTTATTATGCATGATTGTTATAGCTTTATATTTCCCTCCGATCTATCTGTTTGGTTTGGCCAACTACATTGATTTATCTTCAGCGGGAGAGGTGTTTTGTGATTGGTTCAATATTGTTGTGTCCTCACCAGTGACAGAAAGGGTAGTGAGGCACGTATTTGTATTTTTTGCCATTAAGGGTAAAATGATGGGATTTAATCATATTGCTTGGTTTCATTCTGTCTACATCATGCCATCTTTCGTAAAGCATTACTCTGTTTGTCATGACCTTAATACCATAGATGCATTGAGGATAACAATCGATTGGTGGGGTAATAATAGTAGATGCAGAATCGTTTCGGTCTACTTGTCACGGACGTGATGCCTATATACATGATCATTGCCATGAATAACATCATAACTATGTGATTTTATATCAATTTCCCAACAATAATTTGTCTACCCACCGTATGTTATTTATTCGAGAGAGAAGTCTCTAATAAAAACTATGGCCCCGGGTCTATCTTTATCATATTACTAAAACCAAAAATACCTTGCTGCAATTTATTTACTTTTCTGTTGTTTTGCAATTTATCTATCTACCACTATCAGATTTGATCCTTGTAAGTAACGAGTTCAAGGGGATTGACAACCCTCTTGCCCGTGTTGTGTGCATGTATTTGCTCTTCTGTGTGCAGGTACTATTCACTAGGATGTGTGTGGTTCTCCTTTTGGTCTGATAAACCTTGGTTCTCACTCAGGGAAATACTTATCACCTACTATATTGCTTCACCCTTCCTCTTCGGGGAAAATCCCAACGCATCACAAGTAGTACACAAGATCCTCACCCCGCTTTGCAAGCACTCGTCAACACTGAGGGTGTCGACATCAACTCCATTTGAGCTTTGGTGGACCCGCTGCAAACCGCCGTCATTGGCCTTAGTCTACGGCGAGGACATTCACTGCCTCCACCATATGCAGAAACAACACCTCTTCACAACATCTTGAAAAGGGAACCACCTACAGTAAATGCACAACAAAGGAGCCCCGCCCCCATGGAAGGGCCAATGAGCTTAGGGAGGCATGCATTTGCCCCCCCCCCCCCATGTGACTTGGGTAGCTTGCGGCAACCGACAGATGTGCAAAGGCGGCAACCGCAACCAAGTTGGCCATCCTTACTAATGCGGAGCATCCTATGGACATCACCATGTCAAGAGTTCATTCGGCAAGTGGCACGTATGACATCTACTTCACATACACAAAGATGAATCATCTCCGTTACATGTGCTCACTTGACCCCTTCGAGGATGGTATACTACTTGACCCTCCATCATCCATGCATAGGTATTGTCGGAGCTTCACGAATGTCGAGGAGGAGTGCAAGTGATGTAGGGTGGAAACCTTATGGGGAGATCTTTCACAAATTGGAGGGGGAATCCCCAAGAACAAGATGAACAAAAGAGGGAAAACAAGAGGAACACTCAAGAACAAGTCAAATCACAAACACACAAGATCCACAAGGTACATGAACAATCAAAGGGAAATAAGATACATGGTAGAGTTCATCCCAAATCCTATGGAGGAGATGAGGGCTTGATGATCTAGATAGATCCTTCCCTCAAGGGGGTCTTCATCCACTATGGATCTTCTCCAATGGAGGTCTTGAACTCCATGGGAGTGGTCTCTCTCTCAAGAGGAGGAGGTAGGAGCAAAGCTCACCTAAGAATGAGCTATCACTTTGCTAAGTCTAAATGGAGGAGGAAGGGGAGTATATATAGTCCTAGGAAAAGAGAGGGATAAGTGGGGGCGAAATGGTAAAACAAGGGCAAAGCCCGCAGCATCACACAGGGGGCCCCGTGTGCACGGGGTAAGTGGAGCCCGTTTGCACGGGGTATCTAGTGATGAGGACATGACTACCTTGGATATGACCAAAAATATTGCATATATGCATATTTGTCAGGTGATTTCTAGTGCAAACTATTCAATAATCTATTTATGTTATCCAGAACAAAAATACTTCACACACTTTTGTATTTTGTCTAATTGCAGGTGTATGGGACATTTGTACAATCCACATATGAAGATAAGGAAGAAAGAGATGTTTATTTGCTGTCCAAAAAGTTCTCTCACGTCACTTTTGGCCCAAGAGAAGATAGAGTCCAAGTCTCTCACGTTCTGGATTCAGATTCGGACTGCACAGACGTACCTGACTCAAAACGCACACAAGTTTTTCATACGGACTCCGAATTGGGTGATTCTTTTTTTGTTGGAAACTAGATTTCGTGCACTTTCCAACCCAATTGGAATCACCTTCAAATTCCTCCGGAGCGTTGAGTTGTGGACGAAACAATCTGATGCTGCAGCAGAATCCGAGTCAAAGTACAAGTCCAAAGGTGTTACATCACCTCCACTTGGGCCCATTGGCCTTGTACGACCTAGATTTAGTTTTAGGCTGCCTTGGGACGTCCTCCCACCTCCTTGGCCGCCACCCCTTGCTCCTATATAAGTAGATCCATCTAGTAGCTTTTCCTTGGGATTTGTTTAGTTAAAAGTTAGCCATTGCAACTTCGTGTACTTCGTTTGTGTCCAACGACCAGACCAAGACCGCTTACGGATCCCCACCTTTATCAATACTTCATATATACTCGCAATATTCAGATTGCTTTTATCATATTCTTGCTTGTTCTTCGATTGCTTGCAGGAATAGACCTTCGTGGTCAGGTTGATTGTGCTCCGGCGTGGTCAATAACCTCTCAGAGTTGGTTTAGCGATTGCTAAGGCGCAACGTCGTGCACGTTTGTAGTCGGATCGTCAAAGTCATCTTCACCAAATCGATAGTTATCATCTCATCGAAAGATCGGGACACCCCCGCCTCTATCAAGTGGTATCAGTTTTCAGGTTGCTCGGTGAGAATTTCCAGTTTTCCTAGATTAGATTTATTTTCTTACCTATTGTCCAAGAAAAAGCCACAAAAAAGAGTTAGATCTATTCATCCTTGGTCCAAGCCAGTCTGAGCCTTTGCAATTTTCTTTTCATTGCTTGCATAGTTGAATTATCGATTACTTGCAGGAATAGACCTTCGTGGTTAGGTTGATTGTGCTCCGGCGTGGTCAATAACCTCTCAGAGTTGGTTTAGCGATTGCTAAGGCGCAACGTCGTGCACGTTTGTAGTCGGATCGTCAAAGTCATCTTCACCAAATCGATAGTTATCATCTCATCGAAAAATCTTTTTAGGGTTTTGCTTTGTTGAATTATCGGTTGCATCGTCGTGTCAGTTGCTGGTCTTAGTGTCTAGTTCGTTTAGAGTTTCGAGTTCTGTTCACATTAGTCACGCCACCGCTGCATCATTATCTCTTCCGCTGTCCACCACCCATCCATCAATTTCCGCCACGTGCTACCCACCATTCATTGTCATAATAATAGTTGAGATCGTTCACATCTTCACTTGATCCAATCTGCATCTTACCTAGTTTGTTTTGGAAAGAGAGAGAAAAAAAAAGAGAGAAAAAAACGAGAGAAAAAAACGAGAAAAAAAAAGAGAAAAAAAAAGTCAAAGAAAAAAAAGGAGAAAAAAAAATCAAAAAAATCGGCACAAACTTTTTCAGAGGAAAGTTGGAGACAAAGTTGTTGTATATCCTGCTTGGGAGTTGTTTTTCATCATTATCTTCACTGCCGTTGTGATCTTCACTTATATCTTGCTGTCAAGAGCTACTTAGTATCCTTCATTGATGCTAGTTGTGCTACGCCGTGACCTCATTAGTGTTCTAGGCTCGCGTCTCTAGTCCGGTCTAGCCTAGGACCAGCACAGTACCGTCGTTGAGCGTTTATTCAACATTGCATCTTTGAATTGATTATTGCTAATCTTTTGCTACCATATATAGCCAACCCAGCTCCACATATTTCTACACCGTGTATACGTACGCTCCCCTGGCAATCGCTTTACTCAATATTCGGAGTTACTTGACACCGCTGGTTGCCGATCACCGCCTGCTGCATGGTAAGAACTTGTAAGACATTGATATTTGCTTTACTGTGAGCGTTTTACCACCACATCCTAGTAGTTATAGGAACATTATTTTTGGGTTTTGTTTCTTGTTCTACTAATCATGACAGGATCCAGAGTCAATTCATGGGCTTTGTCGATCACGGGAGACGTGCCACCACCTTTGCAAATACCACAACCGTCACGAGAGGTGCACAAACATCCAAATGCACATGATCAGGTTAATGTATCTATACCACCATTTAATGGCCGTTTTAAACCTGCTTTATATATTGAATGGGAGTTCGACATAAAAAATATATTTGTTTCCCATAATTTCGATGAACATAAAAAGGTTAAGGTTGCGGTTGGTTCTTTCACTGGTTATGCTTTGGTTTGGTGGAGTGAATATTGTCGGTTACACCCTGATTATATACCTACTACTTGGGATGATTTGAAACTTGCCATGCGACATACTTTCGTCCCTGCTTATTATACTCGTGACATGATTAAGAAGTTGCAACACTTAAAACAAGGTAGTGAAACTGTAACAAAATATTATGATGATTTACAAACTACCTTGTTGCATTCCTCTTTAGAAGAAAGTGAAGATGATTTTATGGATAGATTTTGGGGAGGATTAAACCGTGATATTCAAGAGATACTAATTCATGAAGAGTGTTATCCTATGGACCATTTGTTTCATCTTGCTTGCAAAGCTGAACAGGAAATAAAACAACGTGTTGGCCACGAGGAGAACAAGCGCACGGTGCTCATTCCAAGAGTTGATATGATTGTTCCTTCAACTACTAGGCATACTATGACAACCACATCCGTTGTTGTCAGGACTACATCACCTCCACCATGTGACACATCGCCCCCGAGAGTGGCTACATCATCTGAGTTGATCATAAGAGGTAATGACAAAGGTACTGATCTTCCATCTCTACATGAGAATGATGAATGCCTTGTCAATTTGAATGCACCATCTGATGAGCTACCCACTACTTTGATCACACCACCTATTTTAGAGGACTACGTTGATAATTTTACTTTGCCATGTGATCAAACAACTGAAATACCAACAATTTTGAGTGCACCCATTGAATTAACTATTGATGCAAAGGAACCAATGTTTAATCATTTTGATATGACCTCTAATCTTGGTGATGATTCTGTGTTGAATGACTTATTGCATGTTTGCTT
The DNA here is from genome assembly GCA_963921465.1 of Triticum timopheevii. NCBI lineage: Eukaryota > Viridiplantae > Streptophyta > Magnoliopsida > Poales > Poaceae > Triticum > Triticum timopheevii. The sequence continues at coordinate 291,968,465 of OY997272.1, read as the reverse complement.
ATTTAAGCATGTTGTAGCATGTAAATTTGATGCAAGTAAGGTTTATTCACCAATGTTGGGATGGTTTAATGATGAACATTGTCAATCTTTTGAAATGAATAAGAGCTTCACTTATATGTGCAAACTGAGTTGCAATATTTTCATGCCTTCTACTTCTTGTGCTAATTTTTTGGCTTTAGATTTTATGAACTATGCAAGTTACTCATCTATTCATGTGTCATATATGCAAAAATCAAGGGAAGTAAAAATGGATGACATATACATATACAACATGTACACCTTGTCTCTTTTGTTAGCCACATTTCAGATTAAGCAACGCCGAGGACGGCTTTATTTTCAAGAAGGGGAGGATGATGAGGACATGACTACCTTGGATATGACCAAAAATATTGCATATATGCATATTTGTCAGGTGATTTCTAGTGCAAACTATTCAATAGTCTATTTATGTTATCCAGAACAAAAATACTTCACACACTTTTGTATTTTGTCTAATTGCAAGTGTATGGGACATTTGTACAATCCACATATGAAGATAAGGAAGAAAGAGATGTTTATTTGCTGTCCAAAAAGTTCTCTCACGTCACTTTTGGCCCAAGAGAAGATAGAGTCCAAGTCTCTCACGTTCTGGATTCAGATTCGGACTGCACAGACGTACCTGACTCAAAACGCACACAAGTTTTTCATACGGACTCCGAATTGGGTGATTCTTTTTTTTGTTGGAAACTAGATTTCGTGCACTTTCCAACCCAATTGGAATCACCTTCAAATTCCTCCGGAGCGTTGAGTTGTGGACGAAACAATCTGATTATGCAGCAGAATCCGAGTCAAACTACAAGTCCAAAGGTGTTACATCACCTCCACTTGGGCCCATTGGCCTTGTACGACCTAGATTTAGTTTTAGGCTGCCTTGGGACGTCCTCCCACCTCTTTGGCCGCCACCCCTTGCTCCTATATAAGTAGATCCATCTAGTAGCTTTTCCTTGGGATTTGTTTAGTTAAAAGTTAGCCATTGCAACTTCGTGTAGTTCGTTTGTGTCCAACGACCAGACCAAGACCGCTTACGGATCCCCACCTTTATCAATACTTCATATATACTCGCAATATTCAGATTGCTTTTATCATATTCTTGCTTGTTCTTCGATTGCTTGCAGGAATAGACCTTCGTGGTCAGGTTGATTGTGCTCCGGCGTGGTCAATAACCTCTCAGAGTTGGTTTAGCGATTGCTAAGGCGCAACGTCGTGCACGTTTGTAGTCGGATCGTCAAAGTCATCTTCACCAAATCGATAGTTATCATCTCATCGAAAGATCGGGACACCCCCGCCTCTATCATCCAGGGACCGGACGCAAGGGCCCGTGCGCACGGGGGTCCCGTGGGCACGGTACACGCCCGTGCGCACGGGGTCTTCGGGACCACCAGCCTGGGAGGCCCGTGGGCACGGGGTCGGAGAGGCCCATGCGCACGGGGTCACTTGGGAGCTGCTGCCTTCTTCTTGGTGCTTCCTTCTCCACTTCCAGGCTTCTCTCTTGGATGGTGTAGATGTTCTCTTCTGCATGAACTCGTCCTCGCTATGTTTGAAGCTCCGACAATACCTATGAATGCACACGGAAGGAATGTCAAGTAGTATACCATCCTCAAAGGGGTCAAGTGAACACGTGTAAAGGAGATGATTCGCCTTTATGTATGTGAAGTAGATGTGGCACGTGTCACTTGCCAAACGAACTCTTGACATGGTGATGTCCATAGGATGCTCCGCATCATCCCCTACCCCTTGGGAAAGATCCGACCTCGGATCGAAATCCAAATCACCATGGGAAAGAGATGATGGCGTCGTGTAGACGTGGACGAACACCAAGCATTCGTTATCTTGTAGTTCCAAATGGGCACTCCCCAATGTCGCACCGTCTTGTAATTCCTTCAAAAGGAGCAAAGATAACAAGCACTTGGAAAAACAAATGTGGTTGTCGTAAGAGCAAAACCAAGCATTCAAGAGGTGATTCACCCAACAAGTGTTGTCATCAAGCATAGCATATGGTTTGGCAAAGAAGTGTGTCATGGCATTTGAACATATAAATTGAGCACAATCAAGTACATCATGGGAACAAGCATGCAAATGGGAGGTCAAGATGCAAATATATGTGATAAGTGAACAAGCATCTACCTCAAGGTCATAGCAAGCATGCATAAAGTGCTCAATGAAAGGTCTATGGTAGGCATAAGAGTCATTCACAACACCAAATATAGTGGAATGTCTAAACACATGGGGCAAGTGCAAGACAATCCAAGCATAACGTGCATAGGGTGTAGTGAAGATATCGTGGCACTCAACACATTGGAAAGAGCAATTGTTCAACATGTGTGAGGCAATCAAGTCAAGCATGTGATAAGCAAAGGGACATGGCATATGTGAAGAACTAGATGCAACACACAAGGCATATATATCATGTGGCATGGCAATGTGGTAATGATAGGTCAAAGCAAGATCGCTAGCATGTGTGCAAAGTGTCATGGAGCAAGCAACACATGAAGTATGATCCACAATATGCATGCTCATGGTTTGGGTGTTCTCGAGATAGAAGGATATCACCTCGAAAGCATGTCCTTGTGCGTTCTTCACAATGTCGAAGTGGTAGGAAATGTGGTGTAGAAGCGAGTCATGGTCGAATGTATGAGGCTCGCTCTCAAGAGCTCGAATGGTCAACTCATATGAAGTGGAAGTTGACACGAAGTCCAAGTATCCTACACAAGCACACAACAAAACAAAGAGCGTATGCGCATGGTAGATAAACACATCATCCATCATGATGGTTCTCTTCTCTTGCACATAACCATTAGAAGCACAAGTGCATGAATAATATGATGCAACAATGGCGATATTCAAGGCACTAGGTATATGGTGCAAAGAGGTAAGACAAGAATGCTTCACAAGGAATATGTCAAAATCTCCAAACATATGTGAGAGTGCTATGGGGGCAATCTTATGAGCAAGACTATAAGCATTGTTGCACTCAATACATGGCAAGTCATCTAGCATGATAGATGCAACATATGGAGATATGTGACAAGAAGCACTAACAATCCTGTGCAAAGCATGTAGATGGTTGTCATCAACCGCATGAAATGAGCAAGTATGAGTCATTGGTGATGCAACATAAGCAAGCCTATCAATCAAGTCGTGCAAACTAGTGGAGCGAAGATGCAACACACTAGAGTAAATCATGGCAATCATGTCATGTGAGCAAATAGTGGATATAGGCAATGCACATGACATATCGCAAGCACGAACACAAAGCAAGATCATAGTATCATCGTAGGAATGGGTCATAGATGGAATATGGCAATAACAAGCAATATCTCCACCAAGCTTGCAAATACACATACAAGTATGAGAATAAATCATCATGTGTAATGCAAACCATGGGTCACAAATGCATGGCAAAGGCATAGGAATAAGCATATCATGCAAAGTGAACATGGCAAAATGGGCATATAATATGTAATGGACAACAACCCATAGCCAAGTGAGGGCCATGTAGAAGAAATGCGCTAAGTCTTTGCGCGAAGAGAGCGGTGGGAAAGACAATCCATGGGATCCCAAATCATCGTTGCTCTCTAGAGCTCGTTTTGTCAACTCGTGGGATTGCGAGGTTGACAAGTATTCATGGGTACCTACACAAAAGAGACAAACGAAAGAAATTGTGTGTGTGGTAAATGTACACATCATCCATCATGATGTGTATGTGCACGTGTGAGTTAGCACAAGATAAGCAATTCTCAAAGAAATTTGAGGCATGGTATATGAACATGTCATCCATCATGAAAGAATAGTTGTTATGTATGACACGATGGGGACACAAATTGAGCAAACAAGTATATGGCACATGAAAAGCATGTTTATTCATGGGGAGCATATGGTGCACATAATCATGGAAATCATGCAAATCATAGCATGGATCAAAATCTCCTAATGGGTATGAGGAAACTATGGGGGTCTCCTCATGAGCAATATCGGAAGCATAATATGGAGAAAATGGACAACATGGCAAACAATGCATGTTCGAAGCTCGATGGTCATGGCATGGCATATTAGATAATTGATGCAAAGGGAGCATATCAATATCATCACAAGAAAAACAAATGCCAATAACCATGGGCTTGTCATCTATGCCATATGTGCAAATTGGGTTTATTTTAATGGCATATGCATAGTCACTACAATGAGATTGCAAATATGACATAAGGGAGATCTCATGCATAGCATATGACAAGTCAAGCGGATTATCAAACATGATGTGACCAAGAGACTTATCACAAGAAATCCTATGTAACATGGCATCACAACTACTAGACTCCTCATGGCAACCATCAAACTCATCATAAATGGGTAAATCATCGCATGGGGAAATCATACTAGCATGAAGCATGGTAATAGGTGGATCAACATCATGCAAGCAATCAAAATCAAGAATGTCCACTAGTGGGACTAGAGCATCACCTTCACCTATGTTACCTTTATCATTCCACTCAAGTGGTGTAGGTGAGGTGGGAAAGACCAAATCATGTTCATCGTCATCGTGATGGAACCATGTGGGGGGTGCATCATAGTCCACCATGACCATCGTCATGTCCAAAGGGAGGACGAAGTCGTCGAGGATCGGCGCGTCATCATATATGGGACCTAGCACCAAATGAGAAGACATAATAAAGGTAGAGGTTAAGTTGTTAGAAAGCAAAATGGCCTCATATGCCTCATCAACTATCTCACTCTCCCTATGTGGTGTTGGCTCACTCACTCCCTCAAGGTAGGTGCACTCAATGTCGCATATGGTGGAGTCACTCAAATCACTCAAGTGGTGGTGGTGGTGGCTCTCCTCACATGGGAATTGGGGAAGCTCATCATATATGGGGCTAGTGGTGAAGTCACTCTCACTCTCAATATGGTGGCAAAAATCTGATATTGATGAGCTCGATTTTAGCAAATCTGTTTGCTATGCTTTTGTGTGCAAAGAGGCATTATTTTCATTCGAGGACGTGCCTTCCTCTTTGCCTCCTGCTGTCACTAACATTTTGCAGGAGTTCGCTAACATCTTTCCACAAGACGTGCCACCGGGATTACCGCCTATTCGAGGGATTGAGCATCAGATTGACTTAATTCCTGGTGCTTCACTGCCCAACCGTGCGCCATACCGTACCAATCCAGAGGAGACGAAGGAGATTATGCGTCAAGTACAAGAGCTTCTCGACAAAGGTTATATACGCGAATCCCTTAGTCCTTGTGCTGTTCCTATTATTCTAGTGCCGAAAAAGGATGGTACATCGCGTATGTGTGTTGATTGTAGAGGCATTAATAATATTACTATTCGTTATCGTCATCCTATTCCTAGGCTAGATGATATGCTTGACGGAATGAGTGGCTCTATAATATTCTCCAAAGTTGATCTGTGTAGTGGATACCATCAAATTCGTATGAAATTGGGGGATGAATGGAAACAGCATTTAAAACTAAGTTTGGATTATATGAGTGGTTAGTCATGCCTTTTGGGTTAACTAATGCACCTACTACTTTCATGAGATTAATGAACGGAGTTTTACGTGCTTTCATTGGACGATTTGTGGTAGTTTACTTTGATGACATATTTATTTATAGCAGATCTTCGGAGGAACATTTGGAACATTTACTGCTGTTTTTATTGCTCTACGTGATGCACGTGTGTTTGGTAACCTTGGGAAGTGCACCTTTTGCACCGACCGAGTGTCTTTTCTTGGTTATGTTGTTACTCCACAGGGAATTGAAGTTGATAAAGCCAAGATTGAAGCTATTGAGAGTTGGCAGCAGCCCAAAACGGTCACACAAGTGAGGAGTTTTCTTGGCCTCGCTGGATTCTATAGGCGTTTTGTGAGAGATTTCAGCACCATTGCGGCACCTCTCAATGAGCTTACAAAGAAGGATGTGCCTTTTGTTTGGGGTACCGCACAGGAAGAAGCCTTCACGGTATTGAAAGATAAGTTGACACATGCTCCTTTACTCCAACTTCCTGATTTTAGTAAGACTTTTGAGCTTGAATGTGATGCTAGTGGAATTGGATTAGGAGGTGTGTTATTACAAGATAGCAAACCTATTGCATACTTTTCTGAAAAATTGAGTGGGCCTAGTCTAAATTATTCTACTTATGATAAAGAATTATATGCTCTTGTTCGGACTTTAGAAACATGGCAACATTATTTATGGCCCAAAGAATTTGTTATACATTCTGATCATGAATCTTTGAAAGATAATAAAAGTCAAGCTAAGCTGAATCGTAGACATGCTAAACGGGTTGAATTCATTGAGACTTTCCCTTATGTCATTAAACACAAGAAGGGTAAAGAAAATGTTATTGCTGATGCATTGTCTCATCGCTATACTATGCTTTCACAACTTGACTTCAAAATATTTGGTTTGGAGACCATCAAAGATCAATATGTGCATGATGCTGATTTTAAATATGTATTGCAGAATTGTAAAGAAGGAAGAACATGGAACAAGTTCGTCGTTAATGATGGATTTGTGTTCCATGCTAACAAGCTATGCATTCCAGCTAGCTCCATTCGTCTTTTGTTGTTGCAGGAGGCGCATGGAGGAGGACTAATGGGACACTTTGGCGTGAAGAAGACGGAGGACGTACTTGCTACACATTTCTTTTGGCCAAAGATGAGACGGGATGTTGAGCGTTTTATTGCTCGCTGCACTACATGTCAAAAAGCTAAGTCACGACTCAATCCTCATGGTTTATATATGCCTTTGCCTGTACCTAGTGTTCCTTGGGAGGATATATCTATGGACTTTGTTTTCGGTTTACCTAGAACAAAGGAGGGGAGGGATAGCATATTTGTTGTCGTGGATAGATTCTCGAAAATGGCACACTTTATACCATGTCATAAAAGCGATGATGTTGTTAATGTTGCTGATTTGTTCTTTCGTGAAATTATTCGCTTGCATGGTGTGCCAAATACTATTGTTTCAGATCGTGATACTAAATTTCTTAGCCACTTTTGGAGATGTTTATGGGCTAAGTTGGGGACTAAACTGCTTTTTAGTACTACTTGTCACCCCCAAACTGATGGACAAAGTGAAGTAGTCAATAGAACATTGTCTACTATGCTTAGGGCTGTTTTGAAGAATAATAAGAAAATGTGGGAGGAATGCTTGCCTCATATTGAATTTGCTTATAATCTTTCATTGCATTCTACTACTAAGATGTGCCCTTTTGAAGTTGTGTATGGTTTCCTACCTCGTGCACCTATTGATTTGTTGCCTCTTCCATCTTCGGAGAAGGTTAATTTTGATGCTAAACAACATGCTGAATTGATTTTAAAAATGCATGAGTTAACTAAGGAAAACATTGGGCGTATGAATGCTAAATATAAACTTGCTGGAGATAAGGGTAGAAAACATGTTGTGTTTGCACCTGGAGATCTTGTTTGGTTACATTTGCGTAAGGATAGATTTCCTGATTTGCGCAAATCAAAGCTAATGCCACGTGCTGATGGTCCCTTTAAGGTGTTGGAGAAAATAAATGATAATGCATATAAACTTGAGTTGCCTGCAGATTTTGGGGTTAGTCCCACTTTTAACATTGCAGATTTAAAAGCCTTATTTGGGTGAGGAAGATGAACTTCCGTTCAGGACAACTTCATTTCAAGTGATGAGGAAATCCATACCATCTTTACACCCACAGCCCCTGCTGCTATACATACTGGACCAATTACTAGATCTTGCGCACGCCAACTAAATTACCAGGTACTTCTGTTTCTTGGTAATGATTCTAATGTTGATGAGAATATGATGCTGCCTAAATTGGATACATTTGTTTTGCTTACAAATGAAGGGCCTAGCTTGGAGAAGGATGAACATTGGAGCAAGAACAAGCATGGAGATGATGGCATGCGCAAGGGGAACAAGAACGGAGTTACAAGTGATGATTTCAGGACTTTGAAGCCACCATAATGAGTGCATGAAGCCTTGGACGAAATATACAAGATGCCACTTCATAAATTTCGTCCAAAGGCTATTCTAGGTGCTGCGTCACCTTATTATTGGGCCAGGCCCATGTAATTTCAAAATACATAAGTATAGGCTATTTTTAGAGTCCGTATGTGTGGGGAAACAAGAGATAGGGTTAGTTTCGGACCCCTCCACCAAGGGCCACGAAATTCACCCCCTCTTCCTCCATATATACAGCCCTTAGGGCACCGTTTAGACTTTGGGTTTTGTTTAGATTAAAGTTCGCCATAGCTGCAACTTCGCGTACTTCGTTTGTGTTCAACGACCAGACAAAGGCGTCTCAGAACCCCACCTTGATCAATAAAGCTTTCCTCTTATATTCGCAATATCCAGATTGCAATCTTAGTTTCTTGCTTGTTCTTCGTTTGCCTGCAAGAAACAGACCTTCGTGGTCAGGTTGATCATGCTCCGGCGTGGTCAATAACCTCTTGGAGTTAGTTTAGCGATTGCTAAGGCGCGACGTCCTCGCACGTTCGTAGTCGGATCGTCAAAGTCGACTTCCTCCAAAACGATAGCCACCATCTCATCGAAAGACGGGACACCTTTGCCTCTATCACGAGGGCCCGTGTGGACAGGGTTGGTAGAGAAGCCAACTCTCGTCCAGAACGCCGCTCTTCATGGTCCTGTCGATGTCGATGCTTGTGTGTACTTGCCGGAGATGGTAGCTCGGGAGTCTTTGCACTTGAGCGTCTTCTCGAAGATGAGGAAGACCGCTTGCGGTTCTTGATGAGGGCCTTGAGCTCCTCCATGCCCTTTTCCATCTTGGTGTCGATGAAGTTCTTCATAGCATTGAACTCGTCGTCGTTGTTGTAGACCGGAGATGATGTGCTTTGCCTATCCATCACAAGACTCGAGCAAAGATGAGTCAGAAATGAGATAAAACAATACGAAGCTACCTTTTCCCAAAGTTGAGGATGTATCTTGTATCACTCAATGTGAAATGAAAGAATAGTGGAATTGGTACCGGACTTGTTCACTCACACCTACAAAGTAAAGCTTATCGAGTGGCTTGGTTAGGACAAGTGGCACAAATTTCATGCAAATTGAAGTCCAAGATATTGTAAATGTTGAAATAAATCCAAAGGACTCAAAATGCAAAGCAAGTGATCACAAATATAGAGGGGGCAATAAAGAAACACACACGGTGGGATAATGGGGCTTGTGCAACTATAGGGATGGGCAATAAAAAATTGCCTAATGAAGACGAAGCTCGTGTTGCACAAACACTAGGAGAGCACTAGCTTGATTGCACACTTGGGCACGATTCACTACTTGGCACCAACCTATATGTATGCAAGCTAAATGTTTCCTATTCCATGTATCCTCATGCACAAGTATCTCTTTTCATGCTAAACTCTTTGCTTATAAGCTTATGATCAATCTCTTTCTTGCTTAAAAGCTTTTTTTCCTCTCTTTTTTTTTGACTTTCCTCTTCCTTTCCACTATGCTTGATGAGCCTCAACCACAAATATGGGACAAGTATAACAAGATATGCACGGGAGTAAACAATGGCACTATATGATATTTCCAATGATGCAACAATATGATATCGTATCACTATGGTGCACAAGTTTTCACGAAGCCCGGCAATACTCGGATAGCTAGTCTCAATAGGTATGAAGGTATTTGCAAAGATGATGCGGCTATCAAGATGTAGTGGCAAGGAAGGAAAAGTTTATGACGGAATGGATACCTTCGTCACACTTAACCTTTCACGAAGTCGGGGGTAACCGACCTTGCTTCCGGTTGAAGATGGTCTCAAAGGATGGATGGTCGTCGTTGATGTGGAAGCTCGTGGTGGATGTAGTCGATGGACTGATACAAGTCACCGGTGGTGGATGAAGATGCAACCATCCCTAAGTAGCCGAAACATCTTAGGAGACTCAAATGACAACTCAAACAACCACAAATACCAAAAGAACCAAAATGGGTTAGTTTGCGGAAGTTTTATGTGGTAGTGTGAAAGTTATGGCGGAGGGCCAATGCAAAAGATGCAAAATGGACAAAAATTGATGGAGTCAAATGGTGGTAAAACCAAGATGAGCAGCTCGGGCACGTCGCTAGCTTTTCAACGAGCCAAAGAACACCCAAATCGGAGTTCGGATGCGAAAGTTACGGCCAAAACGGTGAAGTCCGGGCGGCTGCTGTAGGGGGGCCGTGCGCACGGGGTCCAGGGCCCGTGGACACGGGGTCCCGTGCGCACGGTACACGTACCGAGGACACGGGGTCTCCAGGGACTTCGCGGGGGCCCGTGGGCATGGGGTGGGGAGCCCGTGGGCACGGGGTAGGCAGAAATTTCGCGATTTTCTTGTCAAATTCGATGGGGAAAAGAAAAATTGGGGTATGGGGACGCAAGAAGGGGTAGATCTACTTGCTATACATCAGATACATGGATCAAAATCAACAAAAACTCACAAAAACTTCAAATCACAAAAAAATTGGTATGGCTCTTTTTGTGGGGGATTTCGAAATTGGGCAGGAACAAGCAAAATTAGGCTAGAAAACAAAGAGGGGGGCTTCAATTTCGTGAGAAACCATGGCTCATGATACCAAGATGATGTAGGGTGGAACCCTATGGGGAGATCTTTCACGAATTGGAGGGGGAATCCCCAAGAACAAGATGAACAAAAGAGGGAAAACAAGAGGAACACTCAAGAATAAGTCAAATCACACGTCCACTAGACAATCAAACACACAAGATCCACAAGGTACATAAACAATCAAAGGGAAATAAGATACATGGTAGAGTTCATCCCAAATCCTATGGAGGAGATGAGGGCTTGATGATCTAGATAGATCCTTCCCTCAAGGGGGTCTTCATCCACTAGGGATCTTCTCCAATGGAGGTCTTGAACTCCATGGGAGTGGTCTCTCTCTCTCAAGAGGAGGAGGTAGGATCAAAGCTCACCTAAGAATGAGCTATCACTTTGCTAAGTCTAAATGGAGGAGGAAGGGGAGTATATATAGTCCTAGGCAAAGAGAGGGATAAGTGGGGGCGAAATGGTAAAACAAGGGCAAAGCCCGCAGCATCACACAGGGGGCCCCGTGTGCACAGGGTAAGTGGAGCCCGTGCACACGGGGTATCCAGGGACCCGACGCAAGGCCCCGTGCGCACGGGGTCCGTGAGGCCCGTGGACACGGGGGTCCCGTGGGCACGGTACACGCCCGTGCGCACGGGGTCTTCAGGACCGCCAGCCTGGGAGGCCCGTGGGCACGGGGTCGAAGGGGCCCGTGCGCACGGGGTCACCTGGGAGCTGGTGCCTTCTTCTTGGCGCTTCCTTCTCCGCTTCCAGGCTTCCCTCTTGGATGGTGTAGATGTTCTCTTCCGCATGAACTCGTCCTCACTATGTTTGAAGCTCCGACAATACCTATGAATGCACACGGAAGGAATGTCAAGTAGTATACCATCCTCAAAGGGGTCAAGTGAACACGTGTAAAGGAGATGATTCACCTTTATGTATGTGAAGTAGATGTGGCACGTGTCACTTGCCAAACGAACTCTTCACATGGTGATGTCCATAGGATGCTCCGCATCAGCAAGCGCCAAGGAACAACTACACCATCCGCGAGGGAAGCATGGAAGAGAAGGAAGAAGAAGCATGGTCAAGCTTCTTGAGAGCCCGGAACCTCCGGCCTCCTGCTCGGAACTTACGGCACCCGGAACTTCCGGCCGTCCCGGAACTTCCGGCCCCGACGCGTCGAAGCCGTCCGACAGTGTGCCAACTATCTGATAGCCCGGACCCTGGCCGGACCTTCGCCCGGAACCTCTGGCGCCCTGACCTTCTGGCGTCCCCAGAACTTCCGGCCCTGCCTGCGCGCAGAGACTCGGCCCATGGCCATGTACCCTTTCGCCCCTCACTTACCCCTTTGTGGCTACTACTATATATACTCATCCCCCTCCTCCATTCTAGGGTTAGCAAAGTGATAGCTCATTCTTAGGTGAGCTTTGCTCCTACCTCTACTCTTGAGAGAGAGAGAGACTACCACTCCCATGGAGTTCAAGACCTCCATCTGAGAAGATCCTACGGGATACCATCAAGACCTCCTCTTGGAGATGAACTCTACCTTGTATCTTTCTCTTTGTTGTTCATGTACCTTGTGGATCTTCTGTGTTTGATTGTCTAGAAGATGTGTGATTGGACTTGTTCTTGAGTGTTTCCCCTTGTGATTTCTTTCCGTTCTTCACCGTGTTCTTCATGTTCTTCGAGGGATCCCACTCCAATCGTGAAAGATCGGCCTACACCGGGTTAGCCTCGTATCACTTACCATGGCCAAGCCATGCAAACGAATTGCAACACCATCGCAGCACCGCCAACTTGAAGGAGACCGTGAGCCAAGCTCGTCGACAAGAAAGGAGTCGTCGAATTACAATACATGAGCTAGCCAAGATGCCATCACATCAAGGTCGCACCACGGCCGACCACCGCGAAGGCCACCAAGCCTTGGTCGTAATCCTCAAGTTCACAACAACCATGCATGGAAGAAAACTCTAGGGAAGATACATGTGAAAGCCCTGACATAAGTGGAGGGTCATTCTCCACTTCCGAGCCCCTTTGGAGGGCAAACTGTCACACCCAATATGCGATCCTATCCAAGAGGAACTCGAAGATCCCACCAAGGATAGAAGCGCATATTGAAGACGCTTCACAAGGTGGATATCATTACATCAAACAATTACATAATAGATGGGGATACATACAAAAGGCATACAATGCCACATGAATACAACAACATCATACATAAGAGCAACATCCAACTACGGATGAAACACAAATAGAAACTCAAACGAAATCCACCCTGCTAGCCCAGGCTCCCGACTAGGAACCTAACCCCTAATTGAAGAAGAAGTAGAAGAAGAACTCCAAAAACAAGCAAACATCGCTCTCACGTCATGATCACCGCATTACCTATACCTGCAACTGTTGTTGTAGTACTCTGTGAGCCACGAGGACGCAGCAATCCCATTACCATGGGTATCAAGACTAGAAAAGCTTAATGGGTATGGAAAGGGTAAGTGGTGAGGTTGCAGAAAAACACTAAGCATTGTATGGTGGCTAACTTACTAGTACAAGAGTAAGATGACAAAACTACGCAAACGGTCGCAAACTAGTAATGATCAAGAAGTGATCCTAAACTACTTGATGTAGGGCGGAACCCTAGGGGCCGATCTTTCACGTTTGGAGAGGATCCCTACGAGGAACACGAAGAATGCGCGGAAGGAAACGAGGGAAATCATGGGGGAACACAAGAGAAAACAATCCACCAACACGAATATGATCACACATGTGCTAGATCCAAGAAACACAAAGAGATACACGGTCCAATTCCAACAAAGGACGATACAAGCGGCGGTAGTTCATCTCCGAGAGGAGGTCTTGAATCCACGAGGGATCATCCCATAAAGGGGTCTTGAATCCATGGTGGATCTTCTCCGAAGAGGCAGCGGTCTCTCACGAGGAGGAGATCCTTATGGATGAGCAAAGCTCTATCTCAAATGAGCTGATAGAGGCAAAGGTGTCCCGTCTTTCGATGAGATGATGGATATCGCTTTGGTGGAAGTCGACTTTGACGATCCGACTACGAACGTGCGAGGACGTCGCGCCTTAGCAATCGCTAAACCAACTCCGAGAGGTTATTGACCACGCCGGAGCTCGATCAACCTGACCACGAGGGTCTGTTTCCTGCGAGCAAACGAAGAACAAGCAAGAAACTGAGATTGCAATCTGGATATTGCGAATATAAGATGAAAGCTTTATTGATCAAGGTGGGGTTCTGTGACGCCTTTGTCTGGTCGTTGAACACAAACGAAGTACGCGAAGTTGCAGCTATGGCGAACTTTTAATCTAAACAAAACCCAAAGTCTAAACGGTGCCCTAAGGGCTGTATATATGGAGGAAGAGAGGGGGAATTTCGTGGCCCTTGGTGGAGGGGTCCGAAATCAACCCTATCTCTTGTTTCCCCACACATACGGACTCTAAAAATAGCCTATACTTATGTATTTCGAAATTACATGGGCCTGGCCCAATAAAAAGGTGACGCAGCACCTATAATAGCCTCTGGACGAAATTTATGAAGTGGCATCTTGTATATTTCGTCCAAGGCTTCATGCACTCTTATGGTGGCTTCAAAGTCCTGAAATCATCACTTGTAACTCCGTTCTGGTTCCCCTTGCGCATGGCATCATCTCCATGCTTGCTCTTGCTCCAATGTCCATCCTTCTCCAAGCTAGGCCCTTCATTTGTAAGCAAAACAAATGTATCCAATTTAGGCAGCATCATATTCTTATGAACATTAGAATCATTACCAAGAAACGAAAGTACCTGATAATTTAATTGGCGTGTGCGAGCTCTAGTAATTGGTCCAGTATATGTAGCAGTAGGGGCTGTGGGTGTAACAATGGTATTGATGTCCTCATCATGAGCTAATCCTTTGCTAACCCTAACTAGGAGGAGGGCATGGTCTATTTATAGTCTAAGCCACAAAGGGGTAAGTGGAAAAGGGTTACATGGGCTTCGGCCCGAGTATTTGCACGCAGGCAGGCCGGAAGTTCCGAGCAGGTTCCGGCGGGGTTTTGGGCTATCCAGAGAGTTGGTGCGCTTGGGGCTAGACTAGACTCCAGGGGCCGGCGGTTCCAGGCAGGCCGGAAGGTCCGGGGGCCGGAAGTTCCGGGCTTTCCAGAAGCTTGTCCCTGCTTCTGCTTCCTTCTCCTCTTCCATGCTTGGCCTTGGTCCTTGGATCCTCCATGGCCGTCTCTTCCATGCTTGGCCTTGGTCCTTGGATTCTCCATGGTCATCTTGGTTGTACCTGAGTGTATGCAAGGTCCATGCATGAGGTAGTAGCCATGTCTCACATGTGGAAAGTGACGGTTCGAAGAGGAGTGAGTTCACCTTGTCCCAATGGTGTATGGTCGAGGTCTCGTCATATGTCCTCTTGGGGCCTGGAGAGTAGTCAGAGTGTACATGGGGATGAACGTGGGATGCTCCGCATCATCTCCCCCCCCCCCTTGGGAAAGATCTGACCTCGGATCGTGATCCTCATCACCATGGAAACGGTTGTCGTGGACGGACTTGTAGTTGGATGAAGTTGAAGGCATGACGTAATCCAAGTACTCCAAGGTGTCTCTGGTATGTGGTACATGCAAAATGAGTAAACACAAGCGACACTTGGAAATAAAATGGTTAGCGCACACAAAATGTCCATCAATTAAGCGTGAGTCTGTGCGAAGGGATAGTGCGTGAAAAATCGCATGAAGCTTATCAAGATGATATAGAATGATATGCAAAGCATTCATGGGATAATTAGCATGGTGCACAAAGCGAAAAATTCTACCATTGTGCAAAATGATGTCATAGAGGGACGGTTCATCAATAGCATGAATATGGTAATGGATGCTCAATATGTGTAAGCTATCATGCATGATAGAGGCAAAGGTGTCTCGTCTTTCGATGAGATGATGGATATCACGTTGGTGGAAGTCGACTTTGACGATCCGACTACGAACGTGCGAGGACGTCGCGCCTTAGCAATCACTAAACCAACTCCGAGAGGTTATTGACCACACCGGAGCACGATCAACCTGACCACGAGGGTCTGTTTCCTGCGAGCAAATGAAGAACAAGCAAGAAACTAAGATTGCAATCTGGATATTGCGAATATAAGATGAAAGCTTTATTGATCAAGGTGGGGTTCTGTGACGCCTTTGTCTGGTCGTTGAACACAAACGAAGTACGCGAAGTTGCAGCTATGGCGAACTTTTAATCTAAACAAAACCCCAAGGAAAAGCTACTAGATGGATCTACTTATATAGGAGCAAGGGGTGGCGGCCAAGGAGGTGGGAGGACGTCCCAAGGCAGCCTAAAACTAAATCTAGGTCGTACAAGGCCAATGGGCCCAAGTGGAGGTGATGTAACACCTTTGGACTTGTAGTTTGACTCGGATTCTGCTGCAACATCAGATTGTTTCGTCCACAACTCAACGCTCCGGACGAATTTGAAGGTGATTCCAATTGGGTTGGAAAGTGCACGAAATCTAGTTTCCAACAAAAAAAGAATCACCCAATTCGGAGTCCGTATGAAAAACTTGTGTCCGTTTTGAGTCAGGTACGTCTGTGCAGTCCGAATCTGAATCCAGAACGTGAGAGACTTGGACTCTATCTTCTCTTGGGCCAAAAGTGACGTGAGAGAACTTTTTGGACAGCAAATAAACATCTCTTTCTTCCTTATCTTCATATGTGGATTGTACAAATGTCCCATACACCTGCAATTAGACAAAACACAAAAGTGTGTGAAGTATTTTTGTTCTGGATAACATAAATAGATTATTGAATAGTTTGCACTAGAAATCACCTGACAAATATGCATATATGCAATATTTTTGATCATATCCAAGGTAGTCATGTCCTCATCATCCTCCCCTTCTTGAAAATAAAGCCGTCCTCGGCGTTGCTTAATCTGAAATGTGGCTAACAAAAGAGACAAGGTGTACATGTTGCATATGTATATGTCATCCATTTTTACTTCCCTTGATTTTTGCATATATGACACATGAATAGATGAGTAACTTGCATAGTTCATAAAATCTAAAGCCAAAAAATTAGCACAAGAAGTAGAAGGCATGAAAATATTGCAACTCAGTTTGCACATATAAGTGAAGCTCTTATTCATTTCAAAAGATTGACAATGTTCATCATTAAACCATCCCAACATTGGTGAATAAACCTTACTTGCATCAAATTTACATGCTATAACATGCTTAAATAAGCAAACATGCAATAAGTCATTCAACACAGAATCATCACCAAGATTAGAGGTCATATCAAAATGATTAAACATTGGTTCTTTTGCATCAATAGTTAATTCAATGGGTGCACTCAAAATTGTTGGTATTTCAGTTGTTTGATCACATGGCAAAGTCAAATTATCAATGTAGTCCTCTAAAATAGGTGGTGTGATCAAAGTAGTGGGTAGCTCATCAGATGGTGCATTCAAATTGACAAGGCATTCATCATTCTCATGTAGAGATGGAAGATCAGTACCTTTGTCATTACCTCTTATGATCAACTCAGATGATGTAGCCACTCTCGGGGGCGATGTGTCACATGATGGAGGTGATGTAGTCCTGACAACAACGGATGTGGTTGTCATAGTATGCCTAGTAGTTGAAGGAACAATCATATCAACTCTTGGAATGTGCACCGTGCGCTTGTTCTCCTCGTGGCCAACACGTCGTTTTATTTCCTGTTCAGCTTTGCAAGCAAGATGAAACAAATGGTCCATAGGATAACACTCTTCATGAATTAGTATCTCTTGAATATCACGGTTTAATCCTCCCCAAAATCTATCCATAAAATCATCTTCACTTTCTTCTAAAGAGGAATGCAACAAGGTAGTTTGTAAATCATCATAATATTTTGTTACAGTTTCACTACCTTGTTTTAAGTGTTGCAACTTCTTAATCATGTCACGAGTATAATAAGCAGGGACGAAAGTATGTCGCATGGCAAGTTTCAAATCATCCCAAGTAGTAGGTATATAATCAGGGTGTAACCGACAATATTCACTCCACCAAACCAAAGCATAACCAGTGAAAGAACCAACCGCAACCTTAACCTTTTTATGTTCATCGAAATTATGGGAAGCAAATATATTTTTTATGTCGAACTCCCATTCAATATATAAAGCAGGTTTAAAACGGCCATTAAATGGTGGTATAGATACATTAACCTGATCATGTGCATTTGGATGTTTGTGCACCTCTCGTGATGGTTGTGGTATTTGCAAAGGTGGTGGCACGTCTCCCGCGATCGACAAAGCCCATGAATTGACTCTGGATCCTGTCATGATTAGTAGAACAAGAAAAAAAACCCAAAAATAATGTTCCTATAACTACTAGGATGTGGTGGTAAAACGCTCACAGTAAAGCAAATATCAATGTCTTACAAGTTCTTACCATGCAGGAGGCGGTGATCGGCAACCAGCAGTGTCAAGTAACTCTGAATATTGAGTAAAGCGATTGCCAGGGGAGCGTACGTATACACGGTGTAGAAATATGTGGAGCTGGGTTGGCTATATATGGTAGCAAAAGATTAGCAATAATCAATTCAAAGATGCAATGTTGAATAAACGCTCAACGACGGTACTGTGCTGGTCCTAGGCTAGACCGGACTAGAGACGCGAGCCTAGAACACTAATGAGGTCACGGCGTAGCACAACTAGGATCAATGAAGGATACTAAGTAGCTCTTGGCAGCAAGATGTAAGTGAAGATCACAACGGCAGTGAAGATAATGATGAAAAACAACTGCCAAGCAGGATATACAACAACTTTGTCTCCAACTTTCCTCTGAAAAAGTTTGTGCCGATTTTTTTGATTTTTTTTTCTCCTTTTTTTTCTCTGACTTTTTTTTCTCTTTTTTTTCTCTCGTTTTTTTCTCTCTTTTTTTTCTCCCTCTTTCCAAAACAAACTAGATAAGATGCAGATTGGATCAACTGAAGATGTGAACGATCTCAACTATTATTATGACAATGAATGGTGGGTAGCACATGGTGGAAATTGATGGATGGGTGGTGGACAGCGGAAGAGATAATGATGCAGCGGTGGCGTGACTAATGTGAACAGAACTCGAAACTCTAAACGAACTAGACACTAAGACCAGCAACTCGACACGACGATGCAACCGATAATTCAACTATGCAAGCAATGAAAAGAAAATTGCAAAGGCTCAGACTGGCTTGGACCAAGGATGAATAGATCTAACTCTTTTGTGGCTTTTTCTTGGACAATAGGTAAGAAAATAAATCTAATCTAGGAAAACTGGAAATTCTCACCGAGCAACCTAAAAACTGATACCACTTGATAGAGGCAAAGGTGTCCCGTCTTTCGATGAGATGATGGATATCACTTTGGTGGAAGTCGACTTTGACGATCCGACTACGAACGTGCGAGGACGTCGCGCCTTAGCAATCGCTAAACCAACTCCGAGAGGTTATTGACCACACCGGAGCACGATCAACCTGACCACGAGGGTCTGTTTCCTGCGAGCAAACGAAGAACAAGCAAGAAACTAAGATTGCAATCTGGATATTGCGAATATAAGATGAAAGCTTTATTGATCAAGGTGGGGTTCTGTGACGCCTTTGTCTGGTCGTTGAACACAAACGAAGTACGCGAAGTTGCAGCTATGGCGAACTTTTAATCTAAACAAAACCCCAAGGAAAAGCTACTAGATGGATCTACTTATATAGGAGCAAGGGGTGGCAGCCAAGGAGGTGGGAGGACGTCCCAAGGCAGCCTAAAACTAAATCTAGGTCGTACAAGGCCAATGGGCCCAAGTGGAGGTGATGTAACACCTTTGGACTTGTAGTTTGACTCGGATTCTGCTGCAGCATCAGATTGTCTCGTCCACAACTCAACGCTCCGAACGAATTTGAAGGTGATTCCAATTGGGTTGGAAAGTGCACGAAATCTAGTTTCCAACAAAAAAAGAATCACCCAATTCGGAGTCCGTATGAAAAACTTGTGTCCGTTTTGAGTCAGGTACGTCTGTGCAGTCCGAATCTGAATCCAGAACGTGAGAGACTTGGACTCTATCTTCTCTTGGGCCAAAAGTGACGTGAGAGAACTTTTTGGACGACAAATAAACATCTCTTTCTTCCTTATCTTCATATGTGGATTGTACAAATGTCCCATACACCTGCAATTAGACAAAACACAAAAGTGTGTGAAGTATTTTTGTTCTGGATAACATAAATAGATTATTGAATAGTTTGCACTAGAAATCACCTGACAAATATGCATATATGCAATATTTTTGGTCATATCCAAGGTAGTCATGTCCTCATCAATGCAATTGATGGTGGACAATATGATCATGATGTATGAATATGCCATCAAGGAAGATCACAACAAATTTGCTAAGGAAATGCACAAGCTCATATATCATGGATGACATGGGAATACAAGATGCAACAAGCCAATCATAATGTGAGTCAATTCATGCATAGGGTGCAAACTTGTGGTGAGTATGATATGTCCATCGAGCATGACATGTATGAGCACAAACAACAAATATGGAGGTGGTGGTATACCAATGCTCGATGTCGTGGCATGAGTGGAGTTCCGAAGGTGCATCCAATAAGTGCGAGTGCTCCTCAATGTGAAGGTCCATAGAGCCAATCTCCAATGTCGCTCCTTCGTTCGTGAGATGTATCATGTAGACAACAAAAAGGAAACAACAATGAAAGAATGACTGATGCGGAGCATTCCACATTCATCCCCATGTACACTCTGACTACTCCCCAAGCCCCAAGGATACATACGATGAGACCTCGACTATGCGCCATTGGACACAAGGTGAACCCGTTCCTAAATGCTTCCCCTTTCCATTCGCGTGAGACATGGTTGCTACTTCAAGCGCGGACCTTGTGCATACTCAGGTACACCCGAGGAGACCATGGAGAACACAAGGACCAAGGCCAAGCATGCACGGAAGCGAAGGAAGGAGAAGGAAGAAGAGCCAGCTGCTACAGGCCCCGAACATCCGGCCCCAGCCCGGACATCCGGCGCCCATCACAGAACGCGTCCAGAAGCTGAACCCCGTCAGCCCGGACATCCGGCCAGAGGCCCGGACATCCGGCTCTTCCTGAGCCACCGGACATCCGGCCCCCAGCCCGGACATCCAGACCCCGCCTGTCCAGAGAGCAATCGCAGGGCACCTAGGCCAGCCCGGACATCCGGCCTCCCAGCCCGGACATCCGGCCCGTCACGAAGCCCCGGACATCCGGCCCCCAGCCCGGACATCCGGCGCATGTCTGCGCACAGTGAACGGGCCAAGGGCCCATGTATCCCTCTCACTTACCCCTTCGAGGCTAAGGCCTATATATACTCCCCCACCTCCTCCTAGTTAGGGTTAGCGTTGATTTAGCTCATTTATGAGATAGAGCCTCGCTCATCCATCGGATCTCCTCCTCGTGAGAGACCGCGGCCTCTTCGGAGAAGATCCACTTGGATTCAAGACCCCTTTACGGGAAGATCCCCTCGTGGATTCAAGACCTCCTCTCGGAGAAGAACAGTTACTCTTGTATCTTCCCTTTGTTGATTTTGAATCTTGTGCTACCTTATGTGTTCGGTGATCTAGCCATTCAAGACCCCTTTACGGGAAGATCCCCTCGTGGATTCAGGACCTCCTCTCGGAGAATAACGGTTACTCTTGTATCTTCCCTTTGTTGATTTTGAATCTTGTGCTACCTTATGTGTTCGGTGATCTAGCCCTTGTGTGATCGAGTACTTGTCGGTTTAGTGATTCTCTCGTCTCTCCCCGTGTCTTCCCCTTTGTGTTTTCCGCGCGTTCTTCGTGTTTCCCCATAGGATCCACTCCAAACGTGAAAGATCGGTCCCTAGGGTTCCGCCCTACATCATCTTGGTATCATGAGCCACGTTGATCACGTTTTTGGAGCCCCCACCCCTCTTTTTCTAGCTTGATTTTGTTGATTTCGTCCTAAATCCGAAAATCCCCACCAAAAATAGCCCCCCAAATATATTTTTTGTGATTTGTTGGTTTGATGATGTTTTGTTGATTTTGATCCATGGATTTTCTTGGTTTCAAGTGGATCTAGCATCTCCCCAAGTTTCCCCATCTTTCATCCACAAAATCCATCAAATTTTGCCCCCCGAAATCATCAATTTCCGCCCCAAAATCGAGTTCCTCGAGTTCATCCTCGGATTTGGAGCCCGGACATCCGGCCAGCCCGGACATCCGCCCATTTTCCCGGACATCCAGCTCCTGGAGCGCAATTTCGCGCCCGGTTCTGGACATCAGGTCCCGGAAATCCGGCCCGACCCTCGGATGTCCGGCCCCTGGGATTCCAGCTTTCTCCGTTTCACCGTTTCGGCCATAACTAATTCATCCGAACTTCGATTTTGATGTTCTTTAGCTCGTTTTGAAGCTCTTGACATCCCCCTTCCCAAAAAAATACCACCAACATCATTTGACTCCATCAAATTTTTGAAAATTTGGCAAGTTTGCCTAGGCCCTCCACCATATCATCCGCATAGCCACCATTGACTTCCGCAAGCTAACCCATTTTGTTCCCCATAGCATTTGAGGTTATTTGAGTAGTGACTTGAGTCTCCTAAGGTGTTTTGGCTACTTAGGGACAGTTGCTTCTTCATCAACCACCACCATTCCACTTCCGCTTAGGCTTGCCCACCATACACTTCCGCCACCGCAACTTAACCCATTTTGTTTGTGTTATGAGTTGTGTCTCCTAAGGTGTTTCGGCTACTTAGGGACGGCAACTTCACCTTTGACACATGTATAGCCCATCATCCCACTTCCGCATTGCCAAGTGCAAACCACCACCGCTTTCCGCTACCACCATTTTGACATTTGACGTTTGATATTTTGAGTTCGCGGTTTTTCCGTTTCCTAAGGTGTTTCGGCTACTTAGGGACGAGTCTCCATCATCTTGGTTTCTACATCAAGAACACCGCCACTCATCATCACCAAGGACGGTAACCTCCATATCATCTTGGTATCGTGGTATCCCTCCATTGTATATTCGCATTGCCATTGCATTGTTAACCCCTAGCCCATTTTGCGTCACTTGCCTATCGAGACTAGCCATTTGAGTATTGCCGGCAACTTTACTTGTGCACATTAGTGATCATACTTCCCATAGCATACATACCATATCATCGTGGTGCATATATTGCTATCATATCTTGTGTCACAAGTTTGTTCCCGCATATACATAATTGCTATCTTGGTTTGTGCATTGTGCAAAGTGGCCATAC
The DNA here is from genome assembly GCA_963921465.1 of Triticum timopheevii. NCBI lineage: Eukaryota > Viridiplantae > Streptophyta > Magnoliopsida > Poales > Poaceae > Triticum > Triticum timopheevii. The sequence goes on along the minus strand of OY997272.1, from coordinate 291,945,627 downwards.
AAAAAAAAGAGAATAAGCTTTTAAGCAAAAGAGAAAGAGCAAAGAGCTTGTAAGCAAGTGCCATAGCATCATACCACATTGCACATAAGATTGTCATATCCGATCATCTTGGATCATCTTGAGAGAAACACCGGGAACCATACATACATAGCATACTTGTGATAGAAAGTTTAATCATTTTGCATCTTATAGATTGTGCACAAGTGTTGATGAGGACATCACTACCTTGGATATGACCAAAAATATTGCATATATGCATATTTGTCAGGTGATTTCTAGTGCAAACTATTCAATAATCTATTTATGTTATCCAGAACAAAAATACATCACACACTTTTGTGTTTTGTCTAATTGCAGGTGTATGGGACATTTGTACAATCCACATATGAAGATAAGGAAGAAAGAGATGTTTATTTGCTGTCCAAAAAGTTCTCTCACGTCACTTTTGGCCCAAGAGAAGATAGAGTCCAAGTCTCTCACGTTCTGGATTCAGATTCGGACTGCACAGACGTACCTAACTCAAAACGCACACAAATTTTCATACGAACTCCGAATTGGGTGATTCTTTTTTTCTTGGAAACTAGATTTCGTGCACTTTCCAACCCAATTGGAATCACCTTCAAATTCGTCCGGAGCGTTGAGTTGTGGACGAAACAATCTGATGCTGCAGCAGAATCCGAGTCAAACTACAAGTCCAAAGGTGTTACATCACCTCCACTTGGGCCCATTGGCCTTGTACGACCTAGATTTAGTTTTAGGCTGCCTTGGGACGTCCTCCCACCTCCTTGGCCGCCACCCCTTGCTCCTATATAAGTAGATCCATCTAGTAGCTTTTCCTGGGGATTTGTTTAGTTAAAAGTTAGCCATTGCAACTTCGTGTACTTCGTTTGTGTCCAACGACCAGACCAAGTGATAGAGGCGGGGGTGTCCCGATCTTTCGATGAGATGATAACTATCGATTTGGTGAAGATGACTTTGACGATCCGACTACAAACGTGCACGACGTTGCGCCTTAGCAATCGCTAAACCAATCTCCTGAGGTTACTGACGATGCCGGAAGCACGATCAACCTGACCACGAAGGTCTATTCCTGCAAGCAATCGAAGAACAAGCAAGAATATGATAAAAAGCAATCTGAATATTGCGAGTATATATGAAGTATTGATAAAGGTGGGGATCCGTAAGCGGTCTTGGTCTGGTCGTTGGACACAAACGAAGTACACGAAGTTGCAATGGCTAACTTTTAACTAAACAAATCCCCAAAGTCTAAACGGTGCCCTAAGGGCTGTATATATGGAGGAAGAGAGGGGAATTTCGTGGCCCTTGGTGGAGGGGTCCGAAATCAACCCTATCTCTTGTTTCCCCACACATACGGACTCTAAAAATAGCCTATACTTATGTATTTCGAAATTACATGGGCCTGGCCCAATAAAAAGGTGACGCAGCACCTATAATAGCCTCTGGACGAAATTTATGAGGTGGCATCTTGTATATTTCGTCCAAGGCTTCATGCACTCTTATGGTGGCTTCAAAGTCCTGAAATCATCACTTGTAACTCCGTTCTGGTTCCCCTTGCGCATGGCATCATCTCCATGCTTGCTCTTGCTCCAATGTCCATCCTTCTCCAAGCTAGGCCCTTCATTTGTAAGCAAAACAAATGTATCCAATTTAGGCAGCATCATATTCTCATGAACATTAGAATCATTACCAAGAAACGAAAGTACCTGATAATTTAATTGGCGTGCGCGAGCTCTAGTAATTGGTCCAGTATATGTAGCAGTAGGGGCTGTGGGTGTAACAATGGTATTGATGTCCTCATCATCCTCCCCTTCTTGAAATGAAGTCGTCCTCGACGAAAGCTCATCTTCCTCACCCAAATAAGGCTTCAAATCTGCAATGTTAAAAGTGGGACTAACCCCAAAACCTGCAGGCAGCTCAAGTTTATATGCATTATCATTTACTTTCTCCAACACCTTAAAGGGACCAGCAGCACGTGGCATTAGCTTTGATTTGCGCAAATCAGGAAATCTATCCTTACGCAAATGTAACCAAACAAGATCTCCAGGTGCAAACACAACATGTTTTCTACCCTTATCTCCAGCAAGTTTATATTTAGCATTCATACGCTCAATGTTTTCCTTAGTTAACTCATGCATTTTTAAAATCAATTCAGCACGTTCTTTAGCATCAAAATTAACCTTCTCCGAAGATGGAAGAGGCAACAAATCAATAGGTGCACGAGGTAGGAAACCATACACAACTTCAAAAGGGCACATCTTAGTAGTAGAATGCAATGAACGATTATAAGCAAATTCAATATGAGGCAAGCATTCCTCCCACATTTTCTTATTATTCTTCAAAACAGCCCTAAGCATAGTAGACAATGTTCTATTGACTACTTCAGTTTGTCCATCAGTTTGGGGGTGACAAGTAGTACTAAAAAGCAGTTTAGTCCCCAACTTAGCCCATAAACATCTCCAAAAGTGGCTAAGAAATTTAGTATCACGATCTGACACAATAGTATTTGGCACACCATGCAAGCGAATAATTTCACGAAAGAACAAATCAGCAACATTAACAGCATCATCGCTTTTATGACATGGTATAAAGTGTGCCATTTTCGAGAATCTATCCACGACAACAAATATGCTATCCCTCCCCTTCTTTGTTCGAGGTAAACCTAAAACAAAGTCCATAGATATATCCTCCCAAGGAACACTAGGTACAGGCAAAGGCATATATAAACCATGAGGATTGAGTCGTGACTTAGCTTTTTGACATGTAGTGCAGCGAGCAATAAAACGCTCAACATCCCGTCTCATCTTTGGCCAAAAGAAATGTGTAGCAAGTACGTCCTCTGTCTTCTTCACGCCAAAGTGTCCCATTAATCCTCCTCCATGCGCCTCCTGCAACAACAAAAGACGAACGGAGCTAGCTGGAATGCATAGCTTGTTAGCACGAAACACAAATCCATCGTTAACGACAAACTTGTTCCACATTCTTCCTTCTTTACAATTCTGCATTACATCTTTAAAATCAGCATCATGCACATATTGATCTTTGATGGTCTCCAAACCAAATATTTTGAAGTCAAGTTGTGAAAGCATAGTATAGCGACGAGACAATGCATCAGCAATAACATTTTCTTTTCCCTTCTTGTGTTTAATGACATAAGGGAAAGTCTCAATAAATTCAACCCATTTAGCATGTCTACGATTCAGTTTAGCTTGACTTTTAATATGTTTCAAAGATTCATGATCAGAATGTATAACAAATTCTTTGGGCCATAAATAATGTTGCCATGTTTCTAAAGTCCGAACAAGAGCATATAATTCTTTATCATAAGTAGAATAATTCAGACTAGGCCCACTCAATTTTTCAGAAAAGTATGCAACGGGTTTGCCATCTTGTAATAACACACCTCCTAATCCAATTCCACTAGCATCACATTCAAGCTCAAAAGTCTTATTAAAATCAGGAAGTTGGAGTAAAGGAGCATGTGTCAACTTATCTTTCAATACCGTGAAGGCTTCTTCCTGTGCGGTACCCCAAATAAAAGGCACATCTTTCTTTGTAAGCTCATTGAGACGTGCAGCAATGGTGCTGAAATCTCTCACAAAACGCCTATAGAATCCAGCGAGGCCAAGAAAACTCCTCACTTGTGTGACCGTTTTGGGCTGCGGCCAACTCTCAATAGCTTCAATCTTGGCTTTATCAACTTCAATTCCCTGTGGAGTAACAACATAGCCAAGAAAAGATACTCGGTCGGTGCAAAAGGTGCACTTCCCAAGGTTACCAAACAAACGTGCATCACGTAGAGCAATAAAAACAGCACGTAAATGTTCCAAATGTTCTTCCAAAGATTTGCTATAAATCAGTATATCATCAAAATAGACTACCACAAATCGTCCAATGAAAGCACGTAAAACTTCGTTCATTAATCTCATGAAAGTACTAGGTGCATTAGTTAACCCAAAAGGCATGACTAACCACTCATATAAACCAAACTTAGTTTTAAATGCTGTTTTCCATTCATCACCCAATTTCATACGAATTTGATGGTATCCACTACGCAAATCAACTTTGGAGAATATTGTAGAGCCACTCAATTCATCAAGCATATCATCTAGCCTAGGAATAGGATGACGATAACGAATAGTAATATTATTAATGCCTCTACAATCAACACACATACGTGACGTACCATCCTTTTTAGGCACGAGTATAATAGGAACAGCACAAGGACTAAGAGATTCGCGTATATAACCTTTGTCGAGTAGCTCCTGTACTTGACGCATAATCTCCTTCGTCTCCTCTGGATTGGTACGGTATGGTGCACGGTTGGGTAGCGATGCACCGGGAATTAAGTCAATTTGATGCTCAATCCCTCGAATGGGTGGTAATCCCGGTGGCACGTCTTGTGGAAAGACGTCAGCGAACTCCTGCATAATGTTAGTGACAGCAGGGGGCAAAGAGGAAGGCACGTCCGCGAATGAAAATAATGCCTCTTTGCACACAAAAGCATAGCAAACAGATTTGCTGAAATCTAGCTCATCAATATCAGATTTGGTGGCAAATAAACATGCACTTTTCAATTTAATTTCAGAAGCAACACTAGATGGTTTATTATTAGGCTTCATTTGTTGCTCAAATTCTTTTGCCACAATCTGATTTTCACTCTTATTCTTCTCCTGTTTTGCTTTATTAGCTCTATTAATATCATCTTTCAAAATAGAATCAGGAGTCATAGGAAGCAAAGTAATATTTTTATCCTTATGAACAAGAGTATAATGATTGTTTCTACCATGGTGTACAGCATTTTTATCAAATTGCCATGGTCTACCAAGTAATAAGGAACATGCTTGCATAGGTACCACATCACAATCAACATAATCAGCATATGTAGAGATACTAAAATGCACACGAACAGTACGTGTTACCTTAACCTTGCCGCTATTGTTGAACCATTGGATGTAGTAAGGATGTGGATGTGGTCTTGTGGTGAGAGAAAGCTTCTCCACCATCTCCATGCTAGCCAAGTTGTTGCAACTCCCTCCATCTATGATCACGCGAACAGAACGTTCCTTCACAACTCCCTTTGTATGGAACAAATTATGCCTCTGATTTTGCTCAGCTTGTGTAACCTGCACACTCAAAACACGTTGAGCAACTAAACATTCATACCTGTCAGCATCTTCAGGAGCCATGTATTGCGTCTCATGATCAGAATCGTCTCCACCGTGTTCGTCACGTGTAATAAGAGCCAAAGTCTCCTCATCATAGTCACTAGCGGACTCATACCCACCATCCTCAGTAACAATCATCACACGCTTAGATGGGCATTCTCTCGCATAATGACCTCCACCCTTGCAACGTCGACAAATAATATCATGTGTTTGCCCTGTTGATGCCATGGATGAAGAAGAGCTCTTTGCAGGCCCAGAAGGTGTGCTCTTGGCAGATAATGGTGATTGTGCCTGCTTTATTATATCACGGTTGGAGGTGGCAGCCGACGGAGGCACCGGTGTAGCAGAACGTGTGGAAGTAGATGATGCACGTGGTGTCCATGATGAAGGTCGACCTGCAGAAAAGTTAGTCCGTGCCAATGCCTGTCGATCCTGCACTTCACGTTCAGCTTTACAAGCAAGATGGAATAAACGAGTGATATTAGTATACTCCTTATAGTCTAGAATGGTCTGAATCTCTCTATTTAATCCACCTAGAAAACGTGCAAGCATAGCTTCATTCTCCTCAACAATACCACATCTAATCATGCCAGTTTGTAATTCCTGATAATATTCTTCTACAGAATTTTTTCCTTGTCTTAAACGCTGTAATTTTTGAAGCAATTCACGTTGATAATATGGTGGAACCCAACGAGTACGCATAGCAGTTTTCAAAGCAGCCCAAGTAGCGGGAATAGGATATAATCTACAATGTTCAGACCACCATACACATGCAAAACTAGTGAAAGCACAAACAGCAGCAGCAACCCGTCTCTCCTCGGGATATTGTAAACATGTAAAACGTTGTTCAGTTTCTAACTCCCAGGTAAGATATATATCAGGAACATATCTACCCTCAAATGGTGGAATATTCAATTTCAGTTTAGGAATATGGACATCATCTCGTACCTGAGGTGGTGGTGCAGGCCTACCATTACGAATATATACCTGAGGTCGACCTGGTGGTGGTGGTGCTGGTGGCTGCACGTAGTGCTGATTTTGATCAACCTCATCCTCATAATCGTCCACATCCTCATCATCCTCCTGGGTACCAGCAGCAGCAGTAGCAGGGGCCAAAGAAGCATCAACAACATGAACAGCAGCACCAGAAGTTTGGCCATCCTCAATAGGAACACGCCTCGCGCGTCCATACTGATTCGAAAGGATGCGTTGTTGTTGTTGTTGTTGTTGTTGGAGAGGTGCGTTAGGTGCAGCGGGTGGTGGTGGTGGAAGACGCGCGAGCAATTCATTAAATTTGTTATCAAGCTTTGTTTCGAACGTCTTCTCCATGCCATCTATCTTCTCCATGGCCTCTTCAAATCTGTTTAGCACATCTTGCACCTGTCCACTCATCATTTGCTGAAACTTATCATGAAGCTCCTTGTTCGATAAATTCTCCCAGTCAGTCATGTCTTGTGATCCTGGCATGGTTAGCAGCAATAGAAACACACAAGAATATGATCCTACAGACTACGAACAAGTGGTGGTGGTGGGTGTCACAAATCCGTCAAGCAAAACTCAAATTCTTACCAGTTCTTACCCAGCAGCAGGCGGTGATCGGCAACCGTTGTAGTCAAAAACTCTCAAAGCTTGGATAAAGCGAGTACCAGGGAGAGTCAAACGCACGACGTAGATGTATGTGGAGCTGGGAAGGCTTATAATATGGTAGCAAAAAGGATCAGCAATAATCAATTCAGAGATGCAAAGTTGAATAAACGCTCAACGACGGTACTGTGCTGGTCCTAGGCTAGACCGTGCTAGAGACGCGAGCCTAGAACACTAACAAAATCACGGCGCTGCACGTTAACAAGGGAAAAGCACACTCTGGATTTTTTTTTTTCGCTCGTTGTTTTTTTTTTTTTTGCGCTCTTTTTTTTTTTTTTGCGCTGCTCTTTTTTTTTTTTTTTTTTTTTGCGAAAAATCACTATAATGGCGAGTGTCTCAAAACTCTTCCTAGGTCAAACTGACAGGATGGGCACAAAATTTTTTCGACCAATTTTTTTTTTCGTTTTTTCGACTGCCCGGACCTAAAAACTGGAAACGGGTCAAAAAAAACTTCCTATAATGGCACCTGTCTCAAAACACTCAGAAACACCTAAAAATAGGATAGCCAGAAATTTTTTCGAAAAATGCGTTTTCGAAAAATTTTGGGCCTAAACGGAGCGTTGTTTCCAGACTCTTTTTTTTTTTTTTTTTTTTTTTTTTTTTCCGAAACCTACTCCGGAAAGGAAACACGAATCGGAAACTAGATGGATCCCGAAAACAAACCTAATAAGCAAGGAACTCGGATTGGTGGTGGATATATGGTGGTGGTATATGGCAGCGGTGGTGGTAGCGGTGGTAGTATATGGATATGGATCGGTGGTGGTATATGGACACGGATTGGTGGTGGTATATGGATACGGATACGGAGTGGTGGTGGTAGATGGCAGGGGCGATGATGATGGTGCAGCGGCGGCGTGACAACTTATGACCAGAACTCGAAACTCTAAAAGACTAGACTCTAAGACCAGCAACTAGACCGACGATGCAACCGCAAATTCAACAAAGCAAAACCCTAAAAAGATTATGCAAAGGCTCAGATTGGTTCGGATATGATGAACTAACCCTAATTTTTTTTGTGGCTTTTTCGTGGACTATAGGTATGAAGAACAGACTCGATCTAAACTACGAAAAACTGGAAAATCTCACCGAGCAACCTGGAAATCTGATAATTGGTCCAGTATATGTAGCAGTAGGGGCTGTGGGTGTAACAATGGTATTGATGTCCTCATCACCAAGACCGCTTACGGATCCCCACCTTTATCAATACTTCATATATACTTGCAATATTTAGATTGCTTTTATCATATTCTTGCTTGTTCTTCGATTGCTTGCAGAAATAGACCTTCGTGGTCAGGTTGATTGTGCTCCGGCGTGGTCAATAACCTCTCGGAGTTGGTTTAGCGATTGCTAAGGCGCAATGTCATGCACGTTTGTAGTCGAATCGTCAAAGTCATCTTCACCAAATCGATAATTATCATCTCATCGAAAGATCGGGACACCTCCGCCTCTATCAAGTGTCGTATCCGCCAACAGAACAATCGTGCTAGCGTCTCTCTTGAGTTGTGCAACACGAGCGTTTTCCGTGGATTCCACATTTTGTTCTCATTCCTTGGTTGCACGACCCCATTTATATATCCGTGTGTGCGTTTCCCTGTGCCATCCATATTGCTATTGCTCCATTTGTTTCACTTGTGAATTTGTGAATCTCTTTAAACTTTATTGACTCTTGCTAACATTTTGCATTAAATTTGTGTGCCACTATCCTCACCGAGCTCCACCATAAGCTTTTACTTGTGTAGGTGTGAGAACCTACAAGGATTGGTACCAATAGTGCTATTTCATTGTCCACATTTGAGTGAACTTGATTCATTGTCAACATCGGTCAAGGTACATTGGTATAAGTTCTTCTCTTTCTCCCACTCATATTTTCTCGAGTCTTGTGATGGATAGGCAAGACATTTCCTCTCCGGTCTACGACAAGAACGACGGCGTGAACAACTACATCAACAAAGCGTCCATGTTCGATCTACAACGACAAATACAAGGTGCACAATCAAGATTGCAAGAGCGCATCGAGAACATCTCCATCGACATTCGTCACTCCGAAGCAAGGAAAAGGGACTACATCGACAAGAAGCTTTCCGCACATAAAGAGGAACAAGATGCAAGGATGGAGGAGATTAGATCCTTGATCAAGTCTTCTTCCTCTTCGTCATCTTTAAGGCGGCGACATTCAAGACACAAGTCTTCGGAGCGCAAAAGCGATGCAAGTGCAAATCGTCCTCGTCCACATCTACATGGCGACCACTGATAGAGGCAAAGGTGTCCCGTCTTTCGATGAGATGATGGATTTCGCTTTGGTGGAAGTCGACTTTGACGATCCGACTACGAACGTGCGAGGACGTCGCGCCTTACCAATCGCTAAACCAACTCCGAGAGGTTATTGACCACGCCGGAGCACGATCAACCTGACCACGAGGGTCTGTTTCCTGCGAGCAAACGAAGATCAAGCAAGAAACTGAGATTGCAATCTGGATATTGCGAATATAAGATGAAAGCTTTATTGATCAAGGTGGGGTTCTGTGACGCCTTTGTCTGGTCGTTGAACACAAACGAAGTACGCGAAGTTGCAGCTATGGCGAACTTTTAATCTAAACAAAACCCAAAGTCTAAACGGCGCCCTAAGGGCTGTATATATGGAGGAGAAGGGGGGGAATTTCGTGGCCCTTGGTGTAGGGGTCCGAAATCAACCCTATCTCTTGTTTCCCCACACATACGGACTCTAAAAATAGCCTATACTTATGTATTTCGAAATTACATGGGCCTGGCCCAATAATAAGGTGACGCAGCACCTATAATAGCCTCTGGACGAAATTTATGAAGTGGCATCTTGTATATTTCGTCCAAGGCTTCATGCACTCTTATGGTGGCTTCAAAGTCCTGAAATCATCACTTGTAACTCCGTTCTGGTTCCCCTTGCGCATGGCATCATCTCCATGCTTGCTCTTGCTCCAATGTCCATCCTTCTCCAAGCTAGGCCCTTCATTTGTAAGCAAAACAAATGTATCCAATTTAGGCAGCATCATATTCTCATGAACATTAGAATCATTACCAAGAAACGAAAGTACCTGATAATTTAATTGGCGTGCGCGAGCTCTAGTAATTGGTCCAGTATATGTAGCAGTAGGGGCTGTGGGTGTAACAATGGTATTGATGTCCTCATCATCCTCCCCTTCTTGAAATGAAGTCGTCCTCGACGAAAGCTCATCTTCCTCACCCAAATAAGGCTTCAAATCTGCAATGTTAAAAGTGGGACTAACCCCAAAATCTGCAGGCAGCTCAAGTTTATATGCATTATCATTTACTTTCTCCAACACCTTAAAGGGACCAGCAGCACGTGGCATTAGCTTTGATTTGCGCAAATCAGGAAATCTATCCTTACGCAAATGTAACCAAACAAGATCTCCAGGTGCAAACACAACATGTTTTCTACCCTTATCTCCAGCAAGTTTATATTTAGCATTCATACGCTCAATGTTTTCCTTAGTTAACTCATGCATTTTTAAAATCAATTCAGAACGTTCTTTAGCATCAAAATTAACCTTCTCCGAAGATGGAAGAGGCAACAAATCAATAGGTGCACGAGGTAGGAAACCATACACAATTTCAAAAGGGCACATCTTAGTAGTAGAATGCAATGAACGATTATAAGCAAATTCAATATGAGGCAAGCATTCTTCCCACATTTTCTTATTATTCTTCAAAACAGCCCTAAGCATAGTAGACAATGTTCTATTGACTACTTCAGTTTGTCCATCAGTTTGGGGGTGACAAGTAGTACTAAATAGCAGTTTAGTCCCCAACTTAGCCCATAAACATCTCCAAAAGTGGCTAAGAAATTTAGTGATGAGGACATCAATACCATTGTTACACCCACAGCCCCTACTGCTACATATACTGGACCAATTACTAGAGCTCGCGCACGCCAATTAAATTATCAGGTACTTTCGTTTCTTGGTAATGATTCTAATGTTCATGAGAATATGATGCTGCCTAAATTGGATACATTTGTTTTGCTTACAAATGAAGGCCTAGCTTGGAGAAGGATGGACATTGGAGCAAGAGCAAGCATGGAGATGATGCCATGCGCAAGGGGAACCAGAACGGAGTTACAAGTGATGATTTCAGGACTTTGAAGCCACCATAAGAGTGCATGAAGCCTTGGACGAAATATACAAGATGCCACTTCATAAATTTCGTCCAGAGGCTATTATAGGTGCTGCGTTACCTTATTATTGGGCCAGGCCCATGTAATTTCGAAATACATAAGTATAGGCTATTTTTAGAGTCCGTATGTGTGGGGAAACAAGAGATAGGGTTGATTTCGGACCCCTCCACCAAGGGCCACGAAATTCCCCTCTCTTCCTCCATATATACAGCCCTTAGGGCACCGTTTAGACTTTGGGTTTTGTTTAGATTAAAAGTTCGCCATAGCTGCAACTTCGCGTACTTCGTTTGTGTTCAACGACCAGACAAAGGCGTCACAGAACCCCACCTTGATCAATAAAGCTTTCATCTTATATTCGCAATATCCAGATTGCAATCTCAGTTTCTTGCTTGTTCTTCGTTTGCTCGCAGGAAACAGACCCTCGTGGTCAGGTTGATCGTGCTCCGGCGTGGTCAATAACCTCTCGGAGTTGGTTTAGCGATTGCTAAGGCGCGACGTCCTCGCACGTTCGTAGTCGGATCGTCAAAGTCGACTTCCACCAAAGCGATATCCATCATCTCATCGAAAGACGGGACACCTTTGCCTCTATCATTTAGTATCACGATCTGAAACAATAGTATTTGGCACACCATGCAAGCGAATAATTTCACGAAAGAACAAATCAGCAACATTAACAGCATCATCGCTTTTATGACATGGTATAAAGTGTGCCATTTTCGAGAATCTATCCACGACAACAAATATGCTATCCCTCCCCTTCTTTGTTCGAGGTAAACCTAAAACAAAGTCCATAGATATATCCTCCCAAGGAACACTAGGTACAGGCAAAGGCATATATAAACCATGAGGATTGAGTCGTGACTTAGCTTTTTGACATGTAGTGCAGCGAGCAACAAAACGCTCAACATCCCGTCTCATCTTTGGCCAAAAGAAATGTGTAGCAAGTACGTCCTCCGTCTTCTTCACGCCAAAGTGTCCCATTAATCCTCCCCCATGCGCCTCCTGCAACAGCAAAAGACAAACGGAGCTAGCTGGAATGCATAGCTTGTTAGCACGAAACACAAATCCATCGTTAACGACAAACTTGTTCCACATTCTTCCGTCTTTACAATTCTGCATTACATCTTTAAAATCAGCATCATGCACATATTGATCTTTGATGGTCTCCAAACCAAATATTTTGAAGTCAAGTTGTGAAAGCATAGTATAGCGACGAGACAATGCATCAGCAATAACATTTTCTTTTCCCTTCTTGTGTTTAATGACATAAGGGAAAGTCTCAATAAATTCAACCCATTTAGCATGTCTACGATTCAGTTTAGCTTGACTTTTAATATGTTTCAAAGATTCATGATCAGAATGTATAACAAATTCTTTGGGCCATAAATAATGTTGCCATGTTTCTAAAGTCCGAACAAGAGCATATAATTCTTTATCATAAGTAGAATAATTCAGACTAGGCCCACTCAATTTTTCAGAAAAGTATGCAACAGGTTTGCCATCTTGTAATAACACACCTCCTAATCCAATTCCACTAGCATCACATTCAAGCTCAAAAGTCTTATTAAAATCAGGAAGTTGGAGTAAAGGAGCATGTGTCAACTTATCTTTCAATACCGTAAAGGCTTCTTCCTGTGCGGTACCCCACAGAAAAGGCACATCTTTCTTTGTAAGCTCATTGAGAGGTGCAGCAATGGTGCTGAAATCTCTCACAAAACGCCTATAGAATCCAGCGAGGCCAAGGAAACTCCTCACTTGTGTGACCGTTTTGGGCTGTGGCCAACTCTCAATAGCTTCAATCTTGGCTTTATCAACTTCAATTCCCTGTGGAGTAACAACATAGCCAAGAAAAGATACTCGGTCGGTGCAAAAGGTGCACTTTCCAAGGTTACCAAACAAACGTGCATCACGTAGAGCAATAAAAACAGCACGTAAATGTTCCAAATGTTCCTCCAAAGATTTGCTATAAATCAATATGTCATCAAAGTAAACTACCACAAATCGTCCAATGAAAGCACGTAAAACTTCGTTCATTAACCTCATGAAAGTACTAGGTGCATTAGTTAACCCAAAAGGCATGACTAACCACTCATATAATCCAAACTTAGTTTTAAATGCTGTTTTCCATTCATCTCCCAATTTCATACGAATTTGATGGTATCCACTACGCAAATCAACTTTGGAGAATATTGTAGAGCCACTCAATTCATCAAGCATATCATCTAGCCTAGGAATAGGATGACGGTAACGAATAGTAATATTATTAATGCCTCTACAATCAACGCACATACGCGACGTACCATCCTTTTTCGGCACTAAAATGATAGGAACAGCACAAGGACTAAGGGATTCGCGTATATAACCTTTGTCGAGCAGTTCTTGTACTTGACGCATAATCTCCTTCGTCTCCTCTGGATTGGTACGGTATGGTGCACGGTTGGGTAATGATGCACCGGGAATTAAGTCAATTTGATGCTCAATCCCGCGAATAGGTGGTAATCCCGGTGGCACGTCTTGTGGAAAGACGTCAGCGAACTCCTGCAAAATGTTAGTGACAGCAGGAGGCAAAGAGGAAGGCACGTCCTCGAATGAAAATAATGCCTCTTTGCACACAAAAGCATAGCAAACAGATTTGCTAAAATCTAGATCATCAATATCAGATTTGGTGGCAAGTAAACATGCACTTTTCAATTTAATTTCAGAAGCAACACTAGATTGTTTATTATTATTAGGCTGCATTTGTTGCTCAAATTCTTTTGCCACAATCTGATTTTCACTCTTAGTTTTCTCCTGTTTTGCTTTATTAGCTCTATTAATATCATCTTTCAAAATGGAATCAGGAGTCATAGGAAGCAAAGTAATATTTTTATCCTTATGAACAAGAGTATACTGATTGTTTCTACCATGGTGAATAGAATTTTTATCAAATTGCCATGGTCTACCGAGTAATAAGGAACATGCTTGCATAGGTACCACATCACAATCAACATAATCAGCATATGTAGAGATACTAAAATGTACACGAACAGTACGTGTTACCTTAACCTTGCCGCTTTTGTTGAACCATTGAATGTAGTAAGGATGTGGATGTGGTCTTGTGGTGAGAGATAGCTTCTCCACCATCTCCATGCTAGCCAAGTTGTTGCAACTCCCTCCATCTATGATCACACGAACAGAACGTTCCTTCACAACTCCCTTTGTATGGAACAAATTATGCCTCTGATTTTGCTCAGCTTGTGTAACCTGCACACTCAAAACACGTTGAGCAACTAAACATTCATACCTGTCAGCATCTTCAGGAGCCATGTATTGCGTCTCATGATCAGAATCGTCTCCACCGTGTTCGTCACGTGTATAAGAGCCAAAGTCTCCTCATCGTAGTCACTAGTGGACTCATACCCACCATCCTCAGTAACAATCATCACACGCTTAGATGGGCATTCTCTCGCATAATGACCTCCACCCTTGCAACGTCGACAAATAATATCATGTGTTTGCCCTGTTGATGCCATGGATGAAGAAGAGCTCTTTGCAGGCCCAGAAGGTGTGCTCTTGGCAGATAGTGGTGATTGTGCCTGCTTTATTGTATCACGGTTGGAGGTGGCAGCCGACGGAGGCGCCGGTGTAACAGAACGTGTGGAAGTAGATGATGCACGTGGTGTCCATGATGAAGGTCGACCTGCAGAAAAGTTAGTCCGCGCCAATGCCTGCCGATCCTGCACTTCACGTTCAGCTTTACAAGCAAGATGGAATAAACGAGTGATATTAGTATACTCCTTATAGTCTAGAATGGTCTGAATCTCTCTATTTAATCCACCCAGAAAACGTGCAAGCATAGCTTCATTCTCCTCAACAATACCACATCTAATCATGCCAGTTTGTAATTCCTGGTAATATTCTTCTACAGAATTTTTTCCTTGTCTTAAGCGCTGTAATTTTTGAAGCAATTCACGTTGATAATATGGTGGAACCCAACGAGTACGCATAGCAGTTTTCAAAGCAGCCCAAGTAGCGGGAATAGGATATAATCTACAATGTTCAGACCACCATACACATGCAAAACTAGTGAAAGCACAAACAGCAGCAGCAACCCGTCTCTCCTCGGGATATTGTAAACATGTAAAACGTTGTTCAGTTTCTAACTCCCAAGTAAGATATATATCAGGAACATATCTACCCTCAAATGGTGGAATATTCAATTTCAGTTTAGGAATATGGACATCATCTCGTACCTGAGGTGGTGGTGCAGGCCTACCATTACGAATATATACCTGAGGTCGACCTGGTGGTGGTGGTGCTGGTGGCTGCACGTAGTGCTGATTTTGATCAACCTCATCCTCATAATCGCCCGCATACTCATCATCCTCCTGGGTACCAGCAGCAGCAGTAGCAGGGGCCAAAGAAGCATCAACAACATGAACAGCAGCACCAGAAGTTTGGCCATCCTCAATAGGAACACGCTTCGCTCGTCCATACTGATTCGAAAGGATGCGTTGTTGTTGGTGTTGTTGTTGTTGGAGAGGTGCGTTAGGTGCAGCGGGTCGTGGTGGTGGAAGACGCGCGAGCAATTCATTAAACTTGTTATCGAGCTTTGTTTCGAACGTCTTCTCCATGCCATCTATCTTCTCCATGGCCTCTTCAAATCTGTTTAGCACATCTTGCACCTGTCCACTCATCATTTGCTGAAATTTATCATGCAAATCCTTATTCGTCATGTTCTCCCAGTCAGTCTCGTCGGCTTGTGATCCTGGCATGGTTAGCAGCAATAGAAACACACAAGAATATGATCCTACAGACTACTAACAAGAGGTGGTGGTGGGTGTCACAAATCCGTCAAGCAAATCTCAAATTCTTACCAGTTCTTACCCAGTAGCAGGCGGTGTTCGGCAACCGTTGTAGTCAAAAACTCTCAAAGCTTGGATAGAGCGATTACCAGGGAGAGTCAAACACACGACGTAGATGTATGTGGAGCTGGGAAGGCTTATAGTATGGTAGCAAAAAGGGTCAGCAATAATCAATTCACAGATGCAAAGTTGAATAAACGCTCAACGACGGTACTGTGCTGGTCCTAGGCTAGACTGTGCTAGAGACGCGAGCCTAGAACACCAACAAAATCACGGCGCTGCACGTAAACAAGGGAAAAGCACACTCTGGATTTTTTTTTCGCTCTTTTTTTTTGCGCTCTTTCTTTTTTTTTTGCGCTGCTCTTTTTTTTTTGCGCTCTTTTTTGCGAAAAATCATTATAATGGCGAGTGTCTCAAAACTCTTCCTAGGTCAAACTGACAGGATGGGCACGAAATTTTTTCGACCAATTTTTTTTTTGTTTTTTCGACTGTCCGGACCCAAAAACTGGAAACGGGTCAAAAAAAAATTCCTATAATGGCACCTGTCTCAAAACACTCAGAAACACCTAAAAATAGGATAGCCAGAATTTTTTTCGAAAAATGCGTTTTCGAATAAATTTTGGGCCTAAACGGAGCGTGGTTTCCGGACTCTTTTTTTTTCCGAAACCTACTCCGGCAAGGAAACACGAATCGGAAACTAGATGGATCCCGAAAACAAACCTAATAAGCAAGGAACTCGGATTGGTGGTGGATATATGGTGGTGGTATATGGCAGCGGTGGTAGTATATGGATATGGATCGGTGGTGGTATATGGACACGGATTGGTGGTGGTATATGGATACGGATTCGGAGAGGTGGTGGTAGATGGCAGGGGCGATGATGATGGTGCGGCGGCGGCGTGACAACTTATGACCAGAACTCGAAACTCTAAAAGACTAGACTCTAAGACCAGCAACTTGACACGACGATCCAACCGCAAATTCAACAAAGCAAAAACCCTAAAAAGATTATGCAAAGGCTCAGATTGGTTCGGATATGATGAACTAACCCTAATTTTTTTTTGTGGCTTTTTCGTGGACTGTAGGTATGAAGAACAGACTCGATCTAATCTACGAAAAACTGTAAAATCTCACCGAGCAACCTGGAAATCTGATACCACTTGATAGAGGCAAAGGTGTCCCGTCTTTCGATGAGATGATGGATTTCGCTTTGGTGGAAGTCGACTTTGACGATCCGACTACGAACGTGCGAGGACGTCGCGCCTTAGCAATCGCTAAACCAACTCCGAGAGGTTATTGACCACGCCGGAGCACGATCAACCTGACCACGAGGGTCTGTTTCCTGCGAGCAAACGAAGATCAAGCAAGAAACTGAGATTGCAATCTGGATATTGCGAATATAAGATGAAAGCTTTATTGATCAAGGTGGGGTTCTGTGACGCCTTTGTCTGGTCGTTGAACACAAACGAAGTACGCGAAGTTGCAGCTATGGCGAACTTTTAATCTAAACAAAACCCAAAGTCTAAACGGCACCCTAAGGGCTGTATATATGGAGGAGAAGGGGGGGAATTTCGTGGCCCTTGGTGTAGGGGTCCGAAATCAACCCTATCTCTTGTTTCCCCACACATACGGACTCTAAAAATAGCCTATACATATGTATTTCGAAATTACATGGGCCTGGCCCAATAATAAGGTGACGCAGCACCTATAATAGCCTCTGGACGAAATTTATGAAGTGGCATCTTGTATATTTCGTCCAAGGCTTCATGCACTCTTATGGTGGCTTCAAAGTCCTGAAATCATCACTTGTAACTCCGTTCTGGTTCCCCTTGCGCATGGCATCATCTCCATGCTTGCTCTTGCTCCAATGTCCATCCTTCTCCAAGCTAGGCCCTTCATTTGTAAGCAAAACAAATGTATCCAATTTAGGCAGCATCATATTCTCATGAACATTAGAATCATTACCAAGAAACGAAAGTACCTGATAATTTAATTGGCGTGCGCGAGCTCTAGTAATTGGTCCAGTATATGTAGCAGTAGGGGCTGTGGGTGTAACAATGGTATTGATGTCCTCATCAACCACCATCACGTTCGTGATCAACATCGCCATGAAGGGTAAGTCACCTCCAAGCATCATGCTGATTTGGACATCAATACCATTGTTACACCCACAGCCCCTACTGCTACATATACTGGACCAGTTACTAGAGCTCGCGCACGCCAATTAAATTATCAGGTACTTTCGTTTCTTGGTAATGATTCTAATGTTCATGAGAATATGATGCTGCCTAAATTGGATACATTTGTTTTGCTTACAAATGAAGGGCCTAGCTTGGAGAAGGATGGACATTGGAGCAAGAGCAAGCATGGAGATGATGCCATGCGCAAGGAGAACCAGAACGGAGTTACAAGTGATGATTTCAGGACTTTGAAGCCACCATAAGATTGCATGAAGCCTTGGACGAAATATACAAGATGCCACTTCATAAATTTCGTCCAGAGGCTATTATAGGTGTTGCGTCACCTTTTTATTGGGCCAGGCCCATGTAATTTCGAAATACCTTAGTATATGCTATTTTTAGAGTCCGTATGTGTGGGGAAACAAGAGATAGGGTTGATTTCGGACCCCTCCACCAAGGGCCACGAAATTCCCCCTCTCTTCCTCCATATATACAGCCCTTAGGGCACCGTTTAAACTTTGGGTTTTGTTTAGATTAAAAGTTCGCCATAGCTGCAACTTCGCGTACTTCGTTTGTGTTCAACGACCAGACAAAGGCGTCACAGAACCCCACCTTGATCAATAAAGCTTTCATCTTATATTCGCAATATCCAGATTGCAATCTCAGTTTCTTGCTTGTTCTTCGTTTGCTCGCAGGAAACAGACCCTCGTGGTCAGGTTGATCGTGCTCCGGCGTGGTCAATAACCTCTCGGAGTTGGTTTAGCGATTGCTAAGGCGCGACGTCCTCGCACGTTTGTAGTCGGATCGTCAAAGTCGACTTCCACCAAAGCGAAATCCATCATCTCATCGAAAGACGGGACACCTTTGCCTCTATCAAGTGGTATCAGATTTCCAGGTTGCTCGATGAGATTTTACAGTTTTTCGTAGTTTAGATCGAGTCTGTTCTTCATACCTATAGTCCACGAAAAAGCCAAAAAAAAAATTAGGGTTAGTTCATCCCATCCGAACCAATCTGAGCCTTTGCATAATCTTTTCTGTATTTGCTTTGTTGAATTTGCGGTTGCATCGTCGTGTCAAGTTGCTGGTCTTAGCGTCTAGTCTTTTAGAGTTTCGAGTTCTGTTCACAGGTTGTCACGTCGCCGCTGCCATATACCACCACCACATATTCACCGCCAATCCGAATCCATATAGGCCACCACATATCCGCCGCCATCACGCCAATCCGAGTTCACCTGCAACATATCTCCGCCACCTGTCCGTGTTCCACCAGATTCATCTCCGCTACCAGTCCTAGTCCGAGTCTAGTAATTGTTGCATTGTTCTCGATTTCCAGATCACGCGATACTCCGAGTCGTGACAGCGGAGGACTCCCCAACTTCCGAGCCACCCGCAGAAGAAAAATAGTTCCAGTTTCAAAAAAAAAAAAACTAAGTCTGGAAAATTCTGGCTAGGCAGTTTTTAGACCATTTGTAGACTTTTTCGAAAAAAATTTGTTGCGGAGCAAAAAAAAAGAGGAAAAAAAGTGCAAAAAAAAAAGGAAAAAAAAAGAGAAAAAAAAATTCAGAGTGTGCTCCTCCCTTATTTACGTGCCGCGCCGTGATTTTGTTGGTGTTCTAGGCTCGCGTCTCTAGCACAGTCTAGCCTAGGACCAGCACAGTACCATCGTTGAGCGTTTATTCAACTTTGCATCTCTGAATTGATTATTGCTGACCCTTTTTGCTACCATATTATAAGCCTTCCCAGCTCCACATACATCTACGCCGTGCGTTTGACTCTCCCTGGAAATCGTTCTATCCAAGCTTTGAGAGTTTTTGACTACAACGGTTGCCGATCACCGCCTGCTGCTGGGTAAGAACTGGTAAGAATTTGAGATTTGCTTGACGGATTTGTGACACCCACCACCACCTCTTGTTAGTAGTCTGTAGGATCATATTCTTGTGTGTTTCTATTGCTGCTAACCATGCCAGGATCACAAGCCGACGAGACTGACTGGGAGAACATGACGAATAAGGATTTGCATGATAAATTTCAGCAAATGATGAGTGGACAGGTGCAAGATGTGCTAAACAGATTTGAAGAGGCCATGGAGAAGATAGATGGCATGGAGAAGACGTTCGAAACAAAGCTCGATAACAAGTTTAATGAATTGCTCGCGCGTCTTCCACCACCACCACCCGCTGCACCTAACGCACCTCTCCAACAACAACAACAACAACAACAACAACGCATCCTTTCGAATCAGTATGGACGAGCGAGGCGTGTTCCTATTGAGGATGG
Organism: Triticum timopheevii; assembly: GCA_963921465.1. Classification (NCBI taxonomy): domain Eukaryota; kingdom Viridiplantae; phylum Streptophyta; class Magnoliopsida; order Poales; family Poaceae; genus Triticum; species Triticum timopheevii. The sequence goes on along the minus strand of OY997272.1, from coordinate 291,925,328 downwards.
CCAAACTTCTGGTGCTGCTGTTCATGTTGTTGATGCTTCTTTGGCCCCTGCTACTACTGCTGCTGGTACCCAGGAGGATGATGAGTATGCGGGCGATTATGAGGATGAGGTTGATCAAAATCAGCACTACGTGCAGCCACCAGCACCACCACCACCAGGTCGACCTCAGGTATATATTCGTAATGGTAGGCCTGCACCACCACCTCAGGTACGAGATGATGTCCATATTCCTAAACTGAAATTGAATATTCCACCATTTGAGGGTAGATATGTTCCTGATATATATCTTACTTGGGAGTTAGAAACTGAAAAACGTTTTACATGTTTACAATATCCCGAGGAGAGACGGGTTGCTGCTGCTGTTTGTGCTTTCACTAGTTTTGCATGTGTATGGTGGTCTGAACATTGTAGATTATATCCTATTCCCGCTACTTGGGCTGCTTTGAAAACTGCTATGCGTACTCGTTGGGTTCCACCATATTATCAACGTGAATTGCTTCAAAAATTACAGCGCTTAAGACAAGGAAAAAATTCTGTAGAAGAATATTATCAGGAATTACAAACTGGCATGATTAGATGTGGTATTGTTGAGGAGAATGAAGCTATGCTTGCACGTTTTCTGGGTGGATTAAATAGAGAGATTCAGACCATTCTAGATTATAAGGAGTATACTAATATCACTCGTTTATTCCATCTTGCTTGTAAAGCTGAACGTGAAGTGCAGGATCGACAGGCATTGGCGCGGACTAACTTTTCTACAGGTCGACCTTCATCATGGACACCACGTGCATCATCTACTTCCACACGTTCTGCTACACCGGCGCCTCCGTCGGCTGCCACCTCCAACCGTGATACAATAAAGCAGGCACAATCACCACTATCTGCCAAGAGCACACCTTCTGGGCCTGCAAAGAGCTCTTCTTCATCCATGGCGTCAACAGGGCAAACACATGATATTATTTGTCGACGTTGCAAGGGTGGAGGTCATTATGCGAGAGAATGCCCATCTAAGCGTGTGATGATTGTTACTGAGGATGGTGGGTATGAGTCCGCTAGTGACTATGATGAGGAGACTTTGGCTCTTATTACACGTGACGAACACGGTGGAGATGATTCTGATCATGAGACGCAATACATGGCTCCTGAAGACGCTGACAGGTATGAATGTTTAGTTGCTCAACGTGTTTTGAGTGTGCACGTCACACAAGCTGAGCAAAATCAGAGGCACAATTTGTTCCATACCAAGGGAGTTGTGAAGGAACGTTCTGTGCGCGTCATCATAGATGGAGGTAGCTGCAACAACTTGGCTAGCATGGAGATGGTGGAGAAGCTTTCTCTCACCACAAGACCACATCCACATCCTTACTACATCCAATGGTTCAACAACAGCGGCAAGGTTAAGGTAACACGTACTGTTCGTGTGCATTTTAGTATCTCTACATATGCTGATTATGTTGATTGTGATGTGGTACCTATGCAAGCATGTTCCTTATTACTTGGTAGACCATGGCAATTTGATAAAAATGTTGTACACCATGGTAGAAACAATCATTATACTCTTGTTCATAAGGATAAAAATATTACTTTGCTTCCTATGACTCCTGATTCCATTTTGAAAGATGATCTTAATAGAGCTAATAAAGCAAAACAGGAGAAAACTAAGAGTGAAAATCAGATTGTGGCAAAAGAATTTGAGCAACAAATGCAGCCTAATAATAATAAACAATCTAGTGTTGCTTCTGAAATTAAATTGAAAAGTGCATGTTTACTTGCCACCAAATCTGATATTGATGATCTAGATTTTAGCAAATCTGTTTGCTATGCTTTTGTGTGCAAAGAGGCATTATTTTCATTCGAGGACGTGCCTTCCTCTTTGCCTCCTGCTGTCACTAACATTTTGCAGGAGTTCACTGACGTCTTTCCACAAGACGTGCCACCGGGATTACCACCTATTCGCGGGATTGAGCATCAAATTGACTTAATTCCCGGTGCATCATTACCCAACCGTGCACCATACCGTACCAATCCAGAGGAGACGAAGGAGATTATGCGTCAAGTACAAGAACTGCTCGACAAAGGTTATATACGCGAATCCCTTAGTCCTTGTGCTGTTCCTATCATTTTAGTGCCGAAAAAGGATGGTACGTCGCGTATGTGCGTTGATTGTAGAGGCATTAATAATATTACTATTCGTTATCGTCATCCTATTCCTAGGCTAGATGATATGCTTGATGAATTGAGTGGCTCTACAATATTCTCCAAAGTTGATTTGCGTAGTGGATACCATCAAATTCGTATGAAATTGGGAGATGAATGGAAAACAGCATTTAAAACTAAGTTTGGATTATATGAGTGGTTAGTCATGCCTTTTGGGTTAACTAATGCACCTAGTACTTTCATGAGGTTAATGAACGAAGTTTTACGTGCTTTCATTGGACGATTTGTGGTAGTTTACTTTGATGACATATTGATTTATAGCAAATCTTTGGAGGAACATTTGGAACATTTACGTGCTGTTTTTATTGCTCTACGTGATGCATGTTTGTTTGGTAACCTTGGAAAGTGCACCTTTTGCACCGACCGAGTATCTTTTCTTGGCTATGTTGTTACTCCACAGGGAATTGAAGTTGATAAAGCCAAAATTGAAGCTATTGAGAGTTGGCCACAGCCCAAAACGGTCACACAAGTGAGGAGTTTCCTTGGCCTCGCTGGATTCTATAGGCGTTTTGTGAGAGATTTCAGCACCATTGCTGCACCTCTCAATGAGCTTACAAAGAAAGATGTGCCTTTTCTGTGGGGTACCGCACAGGAAGAAGCCTTCTCGGTATTGAAAGATAAGTTGACACATGCTCCTTTACTCCAACTTCCTGATTTTAATAAGACTTTTGAGCTTGAATGTGATGCTAGTGGAATTGGATTAGGAGGTGTGTTATTACAAGATGGCAAACCTGTTGCATACTTTTCTGAAAAATTGAGTGGGCCTAGTCTGAATTATTCTACTTATGATAAAGAATTATATGCTCTTGTTCGGACTTTAGAAACATGGCAACATTATTTATGGCCCAAAGAATTTGTTATACATTCTGATCATGAATCTTTGAAACATATTAAAAGTCAAGCTAAACTGAATCGTAGACATGCTAAATGGGTTGAATTCATTGAGACTTTCCCTTATGTCATTAAACACAAGAAGGGAAAAGAAAATGTTATTGCTGATGCATTGTCTCGTCGCTATACTATGCTTTCACAACTTGACTTCAAAATATTTGGTTTGGAGACCATCAAAGATCAATATGTGCATGATGCTGATTTTAAAGATGTAATGCAGAATTGTAAAGAAGGAAGAATGTGGACCAAGTTTGTCGTTAACGATGGATTTGTGTTTCGTGCTAACAAGCTATGCATTCCAGCTGGCTCCGTTCGTCTTTTGCTGTTGCAGGAGGCGCATGGGGGAGGATTAATGGGACACTTTGGCGTGAAGAAGACGGAGGACGTACTTGCTACACATTTCTTTTGGCCAAAGATGAGACGGGATGTTGAGCGTTTTGTTGCTCGCTGCACTACATGTCAAAAAGCTAAGTCACGACTCAATCCTCATGGTTTATATATGCCTTTGCCTGTACCTAGTGTTCCTTGGGAGGATATATCTATGGACTTTGTTTTAGGTTTACCTCGAACAAAGAAGGGGAGGGATAGCATATTTGTTGTCGTGGATAGATTCTCGAAAATGGCACACTTTATACCATGTCATAAAAGCGATGATGCTGTTAATGTTGCTGATTTGTTCTTTCGTGAAATTATTCGCTTGCATGGTGTGCCAAATATTATTGTTTCAGATCGTGATACTAAATTTCTTAGCCACTTTTGGAGATGTTTATGGGCTAAGTTGGGGACTAAACTGCTATTTAGTACTACTTGTCACCCCCAAACTGATGGACAAACTGAAGTAGTCAATAGAACATTGACTACTATGCTTAGGGCTGTTTTGAAGAATAATAAGAAAATGTGGGAAGAATGCTTGCCTCATATTGAATTTGCTTATAATCGTTCATTGCATTCTACTACTAAGATGTGCCCTTTTGAAATTGTGTATGGTTTCCTACCTCGTGCACCTATTGATTTGTTGCCTCTTCCATCTTCGGAGAAGGTTAATTTTGATGCTAAAGAACGTTCTGAATTGATTTTAAAAATGCATGAGTTAACTAAGGAAAACATTGAGCGTATGAATGCTAAATATAAACTTGCTGGAGATAAGGGTAGAAAACATGTTGTGTTTGCACCTGGAGATCTTGTTTGGTTACATTTGCGTAAAGATAGATTTCCTGATTTGCGCAAATCAAAGCTAATGCCACGTGCTGATGGTCCCTTTAAGGTGTTAGAGAAAATAAATGATAATGCATATAAAATTGAGCTGCCTGCAGATTTTGGGGTTAGTCCCACTTTTAACATTGCAGATTTGAAGCCTTATTTGGGTGAGGAAAATGAGCTTCCGTCGAGGACGACTTCATTTCAAGAAGGGGAGGATGATGAGGACATCAATACCATTGTTACACCCACAGCCCCTACTGCTACATATATTGGACCAATTACTAGAGCTCGCGCATGCCAATTAAATTATCAGGTACTTTCGTTTCTTGCTAATGATTCTAATGTTCATGAGAATATGATGCTGCCTAAATTGGATACATTTGTTTTGCTTACAAATGAAGGGCCTAGCTTGGAGAAGGATGGACATTGGAGCAAGAGCAAGCATGGAGATGATGCCATGCGCAAGGGGAACCAGAACGGAGTTACAAGTGATGATTTCAGGACTTTGAAGCCACCATAAGAGTGCATGAAGCCTTGGACGAAATATACAAGATGCCACTTCATAAATTTCGTCCAGAGGCTATTATAGGTGCTGCGTCACCTTTTTATTGGGCCAGGCCCATGTAATTTCGAAATACAGAAGTATAGGCTATTTTTAGAGTCCGTATGTGTGGGGAAACAAGAGATAGGGTTGATTTCGGACCCCTCCACCAAGGGCCACGAAATTCCCCCTCTCTTCCTCCATATATACAGCCCTTAGGGCACCGTTTAGACTTTGGGTTTTGTTTAGATTAAAAGTTCGCCATAGCTGCAACTTCGCGTACTTCGTTTGTGTTCAACGACCAGACAAAGGCGTCACAGAACCCCACCTTGATCAATAAAGCTTTCATCTTATATTCGCAATATCCAGATTGCAATCTCAGTTTCTTGCTTGTTCTTCGTTTGCTCGCAGGAAACAGACCCTCGTGGTCAGGTTGATCGTGCTCCGGCGTGGTCAATAACCTCTCGGAGTTGGTTTAGCGATTGCTAAGGCGCGACGTCCTCGCACGTTCGTAGTCGGATCGTCAAAGTCGACTTCCACCAAAGCGATATCCATCATCTCATCGAAAGACGGGACACCTTTGCCTCTATCAATTTGGCATGGTATGTAAGCATATGATGCGATAACAACCAAATACAAGAGGCTCAATCAAACAAGCATGCATCACAAGTATAGTGTCCAAGTCTCCAAGATCAATAAGCATAGCAAGTTGGCACTCAATACAAGGTGATATGAGAGATGCAACGAATGGAGACAAGAGACAATGATCATGACAAATCAAGTGAGAGGCATGAGCATATATGTCATCAACCAAAGAAAGCAAGTAATAGTGGAACATGGGTGATGCAACCAAGCAAGCAATCATAGTGATCAAGTCAAGCAAGCTAGTAGTGCGCAGATGCAACATACTAGGAGGAATCATGGAAAGCATGTCATTGGTGCAAATAGTGTGCAAGAATAATTCACATGACATATCACAAGCATGAAAGCAAGATATGAGCAAAATATCATCAATGTATTGGTGAGAAGCCATATGTAAATAGCAATGGGTCATCATGACTCTCCCAACACAACAAGCATCAATAGAATGGGGCACATGATAAACATGGCAATAGTAACAAGGATCTCCACCAAGCATGCAAATACACATAGGAGTATCATAATGGTGAAGCATGTGTATATGCAAGCAAGGGTCACAATTTCATGGTAAAGGCATAGAAGCAAGCATAACATGCAAAGTGAACACAATAGTATGGGCATAAGGTGACAAGTGGTAAATAGCCCATAGCCGTGTGAGAGCCAAGTAGAATAGATGCGCGTAGTCGTTGCGCGAAGAGAACGGTGGTAAGGACACTTCACGTGATCCCAAAGCATCGTTGCTCAAAAGAGCTCGTTTCGTCAACTCTTGGGATTGAGAGGTTGACGAGTATACATGAGTACCTACACAAAACAAAGACAAAGAGAAAATTGTGCGTGCATGGTATATGTACACATCATCCATCATGATGCGCACGGGCATGTGTCGGTTAGCACAAAATATCCAATGCTCAAATAAATGAGATGCGTGATTGATAGAGGCAAAGGTGTCCCGATCTTTCGATGAGATGATAACTATCGATTTGGTGAAGATGACTTTGACGATCCGACTACAAACGTGCACGACGTTGCGCCTTAGCAATCGCTAAACCAACTCTGAGAGGTTATTGACCACGCCGGAGCACAATCAACCTGACCACGAAGGTCTATTCCTGCGAGCAATCGAAGAACAAGCAAGAATATGATAAAAGCAATCTGAATATTGCGAGTATATATGAAGTATTGATAAAGGTGGGGATCTGTAAGCGGTCTTGATCTGGTCGTTGGACACAAACGAAGTACACGAAGTTGCAATGGCTAACTTTTAACTAAACAAATCCCAAGGAAAAGCTACTAGATGGATCTACTTATATAGGAGCAAGGGGTGGCGGCCAAGGAGGTGGGAGGACGTCCCAAGGCAGCCTAAAACTAAATCTAGGTCGTACAAGGCCAATGGGCCCAAGTGGAGGTGATATAACACCTTTGGACTTCTAGTTTGACTCGGATTCTGCTGCAGCATCAGATTGTTTCGTCCACAACTCAACGCTCCGGACGAATTTGAAGGTGATTCCAATTGGGTTGGAAAGTGCACGAAATCTAGTTTCCAACAAAAAAAGAATCACCCAATTTGGAGTCCGTATGAAAAACTTGTGTGCGTTTTGAGTCAGGTACGTCTGTGCAGTCCGAATCTGAATCCAGAACGTGAGAGACTTGGACTCTATCTTCTCTTGGGCCAAAAGTGACGTGAGAGAACTTTTTGGACAGCAAATAAACATCTCTTTCTTCCTTATCTTCATATGTGGATTGTACAAATGTCCCATACACCTGCAAGTAGACAAAACATAAAAGTGTGTGAAGTATTTTAGTTCTGGATAACATAAATAGATTATTGAATAGTTTGCACTAGAAATCACCTGACAAATATGCATATATGCAATATTTTTGGTCATATCCAAGGTAGTCATGTCCTCATCAGTGATATAGAAACATGTCATCCATAATGATAGGTTTGTTATTATGTATGGCATAATGGAGACTCAAAGGATGTAATGCATCCTGAGAAATATCTAGAGCACTGTTATTCATGGAATGCATATGGTGTACACTATCGTGGGAATCATGCAAAGTATGAAATGCATCAAGATCTCCTAATATGTATGAGGAAACTATGGGGGTCTCCTCATGAGCGTGAGTAGCAACATCACATGGAGAATATTGACAACATCCAAAAGAATGCATATTTGGAACAATGTGATCATGGCATGACATAGTAGATGAATTGCGCAAATCATGTAAAGGAAGCATGGCAATATCATCACAAGAGAAGCAAAAGCCTATGACCATCATCTCGTCATCTATGCCATAAGTGCAAATGGGATTTATTTTAATGTGGCATGCATAGTTACTATGTTGAGATTGTAAAGATGCAATATGGAAGATCTCACTCATAGCATATGATGAGGACATCATTACCATTGTTACACCCACAGCCCCTACTGCTACATATACTGGACCAATTACTAGAGCTCGCGCACGCCAATTAAATTATCAGGTACTTTCGTTTCTTGGTAATGATTCTAATGTTCATGAGAATATGATGCTGCCTAAATTGGATACATTTGTTTTACTTACAAATGAAGGGCCTAGCTTGGAGAAGGATGGACATTGGAGCAAGAGCAAGCATGGAGATGATGCCATGCGCAAGGGGAACCAGAACGGAGTTACAAGTGATGATTTCAGGACTTTGAAGCCACCATAAGAGTGCATGAAGCCTCTGGATGAAATTTATGAAATGGAAATCGCTTTGGTGGAAGTCGACTTTGACGATCCGACTACGAACGTGCGAGGACGTCGCGCCTTAGCAATCGCTAAACCAACTCCGAGAGGTTATTGACCACGCCGGAGCACGATCAACCTGACCACGAGGGTCTGTTTCCTGCGAGCAAACGAAGAACAAGCAAGAAACTAAGATTGCAATCTGGATATTGCGAATATAAGATGAAAGCTTTATTGATCAAGGTGGGGTTCTGTGACGCCTTTGTCTGGTCGTTGAACACAAACGAAGTACGCGAAGTTGCAGCTATGGCGAACTTTTAATCTAGGAGACGTGCCACCACCTTTGCAAATACCACAACCGTCACGAGAGGTGCACAAACATCCAAATGCACATGATCAGGTTAATGTATCTATACCACCATTTAATGGTCGTTTTAAACCTGCTTTATATATTGAATGGGAGTTCGACATAAAAAATATATTTGCTTCCCATAATTTCGATGAACATAAAAAGGTTAAGGTTGCGGTTGGTTCTTTCACTGGTTATGCTTTGGTTTGGTGTAGTGAATATTGTCGGTTACACCCTGATTATATACCTACTACTTGGGATGATTTGAAACTTGCCATGCGACATACTTTCGTCCCTGCTTATTATACTCGTGACATGATTAAGAAGTTGCAACACTTAAAACAAGGTAGTGAAACTGTAACAAAATATTATGATGATTTACAAACTACCTTGTTGCATTCCTCTTTAGAAGAAAGTGAAGATGATTTTATGGATAGATTTTGGGGAGGATTAAACCGTGATATTCAAGAGATACTAATTCATGAAGAGTGTTATCCTATGGACCATTTGTTTCATCTTGCTTGCAAAGCTGAACAGGAAATAAAACGACGTGTTGGCCACGAGGAGAACAAGCGCACGATGCACATTCCAAGAGTTGATATGATTGTTCCTTCAACTACTAGGCATACTATGACAACCACATCCGTTGTTGTCAGGACTACATCACCTTCACCATGTGACACATTGCCCCCGAGAGTGGCTACATCATCTGAGTTGATCATAAGAGGTAATGACAAAGGTACTGATCTTCCATCTCTACATGAGAATGATGAATGCCTTGTCAATTTGAATGCACCATCTGATGAGCTACCAACTACTTTGATCACACCACCTATTTTAGAGGACTATGTTGATAATTTGACTTTGCCATGTGATCAAACAACTGAAATACCAACAATTTTGAGTGCACCCATTGAATTAACTATTGATGCAAAAGAACCAATGTTTAATCATTTTGATATGACCTCTAATCTTGGTGATGATTCTGTGTTGAATGACTTATTGCATGTTTGCTTATTTAAGCATGTTGTAGCATGTAAATTTGATGCAAGTAAGGTTTATTCACCAATGTTGGGATGGTTTAATGATGAACATTGTCAATCTTTTGAAATGAATAAGAGCTTCACTTATATGTGCAAACTGAGTTGCAATATTTTCAAGCCTTCTACTTTTTGTGCTAATTTTTTGGCTTTAGATTTTATGAACTATGCAAGTTACTCATCTATTCATGTGTCATATATGCAAAAATCAAGGGAAGTAAAAATGGATGACATATACATATACAACATGTACACCTTGTCTCTTTTGTTAGCCAGATTTCAGATTAAGCAACGCCGAGGACGGCTTTATTTTCAAGAAGGGGAGGATGATGAGGACATGACTACCTTGGATATGACCAAAAATATTGCATATGCATATTTGTCAGGTGATTTCTAGTGCAAACTATTCAATAATCTATTTATGTTATCCAGAACAAAAATACTTCACACACTTTTGTGTTTTGTCTAATTGCAGGTGTATGGGACATTTGTACAATCCACATATGAAGATAAGGAAAAAAGAGATGTTTATTTGCTGTCCAAAAAGTTCTCTCACGTCACTTTTGGCCCAAGAGAAGATAGAGTCCAAGTCTCTCACGTTCTGGATTCAGATTCGGACTGCACAGACGTACCTGACTCAAAACGCACACAAGTTTTTCATACGGACTCCGAATTGGGTGATTCTTTTTTTGTTGGAAACTAGATTTCATGCACTTTCCAACCCAATTGGAATCACCTTCAAATTCGTCCGGAGCGTTGAGTTGTGGACGAAACAATCTGATGCTGCAGCAGAATCCGAGTCAAACTACAAGTCCAAAGGTGTTACATCACCTCCACTTGGGCCCATTGGCCTTGTACGACCTAGATTTAGTTTTAGGCTGCCTTGGGACGTCCTCCCACCTCCTTGGCCGCCACCCCTTGCTCCTATATAAGTAGATCCATCTAGTAGATTTTCCTGGGGATTTGTTTAGTTAAAAGTTAGCCATTGCAACTTCGTGTGCTTCGTTTGTGTCCAACGACCAGACCAAGACCACTTTTCGGATCCCCACCATTATCAATACTTCATACATATTCGCGATATTCAGATTGCTTTTATCATATTCTTGCTTGTTCTTTGATTGGTTGCAGGAATAGACCTTCGTGGTCAGGTTGATCGTGCTCCGGCGTGGTCAATAACCTCTCGGAGTTGGTTTAGCGATTGCTAAGGCACAACGTCGTTGCACGTTTGTAGTCGGATCGTCAAAGTCGTCTCCACCAAATCGATAGTTATCATCTCATCGAAAGATCGGGACACCCCGCCTCTATCAGTGGGTGTCGGAGAGATGTAGGTGCAAATGTCTCCATGTACGGTCGCGTAGCTTGACTCGGAGTATGAGTCCAATGTGGGCGCCGTCTTCATGTTGTTGAAGAGGTTTGTGCTCGTCGCCGTGCTCGATGGGGATGGCCCTTGCTCGACCGTCTTGTCGTCGTCTTGGTGTTGGAGGTCCATATGATGTGGCACCTCGTAGCCCGTCTCCATGACCGAAGGGAGTTTCCCATGCTCGGCCATCTTCCTTGAGGGGCTTCCGAAGATGGAAGTGTCACCCTCGCTCGTAGGTAGTCGCCTTGTACTTGATGAAGTCGTTGTAGGCGTACTCGTGGGAAGTAGGCAAAGATGTCGTACGTCCAAAGGAGAAGATACCTTGATAGCACTTGGCGAAGATGCCAAAGTGGTTGTTGTAGTCGTAGCACCGTCTTGGTGGTGGTCGTCTCGCGGTCTTCTTTTGTGCTCATGAAGCGTCGACTTGGCGTGAAGTAGGGCTTGTTGGGACTTGTGCCCTTGCGCTTGTGGAGCATCTTCATGATGATGATATCGTTGTCGTGCTTGAGCTCGTAGTAGATGTCGTTCGTCGTCGTCGTGCACATGTGATAGAGGCAAAGGTGTCCCGTCTTTCGATGAGATGATGGATTTCGCTTTGGTGGAAGTCGACTTTGACGATCCGACTACGAATGTGCCAGGACGTCGCGCCTTAGCAATCGCTAAACCAACTCCGAGAGGTTATTGACCACGCCGGAGCACGATCAACCTGACCACGAGGGTCTGTTTCCTGCGAGCAAACGAAGAACAAGCAAAAACTGAGATTGCAATCTGGATATTGCGAATATAAGATGAAAGCTTTATTGATCAAGGTGGGGTTCTGTGACGCCTTTGTCTGGTCGTTGAACACAAACGAAGTACGCGAAGTTGCAGCTATGGCGAACTTTTAATCTAAACAAAACCCAAAGTCTAAACGGTGCCCTAAGGGCTGTATATATGGAGGAAGAGAGGGGGAATTTCGTGGCCCTTGGTGGAGGGGTCCGAAATCAACCCTATCTCTTGTTTCCCCACACATACGGACTCTAAAAATAGCATATACTAAGGTATTTCGAAATTACATGGGCCTGGCCCAATAAAAAGGTGACGCAGCACCTATAATAGCCTCTGGACGAAATTTATGAAGTGGCATCTTGTATATTTCGTCCAAGGCTTCATGCAATCTTATGGTGGCTTCAAAGTCCTGAAATCATCACTTGTAACTCCGTTCTGGTTCTCCTTGCGCATGGCATCATCTCCATGCTTGCTCTTGCTCCAATGTCCATCCTTCTCCAAGCTAGGCCCTTCATTTGTAAGCAAAACAAATGTATCCAATTTAGGCAGCATCATATTCTCATGAACATTAGAATCATTACCAAGAAACGAAAGTACCTGATAATTTAATTGGCGTGCGCGAGCTCTAGTAACTGGTCCAGTATATGTAGCAGTAGGGGCTGTGGGTGTAACAATGGTATTGATGTCCTCATCATCCTCCCCTTCTTGAAATGAAGTCGTCCTCGACGGAAGCTCATCTTCCTCACCCAAATAAGGCTTCAAATCTGCAATCTTAAAAATGGGACTAACCCCAAAATCTGCATGCAGCTCAAGTTTATATGCATTATCATTTACTTTCTCAAACACCTTAAAGGGACCAGCAGCACGTGGCATTAGCTTTGATTTGCGCAAATCAGGAAATCTATCCTTACGCAAATGTAACCAAACAAGATCTCCAGGTGCAAACACAACATGTTTTCTACCCTTATCTCCAGCAAGTTTATATTTAGCATTCATACGCTCAATGTTTTCCTTAGTTAACTCATGCATTTTTAAAATCAATTCAGCACGTTCTTTAGCATCAAAATTAACCTTCTCCGAAGATGGAAGAGGCAACAAATCAATAGGTGCACGAGGTAGGAAACCATACACAACTTCAAAAGGGCACATCTTAGTAGTAGAATGCAATGAACGATTATAAGCAAATTCAATATGAGGCAAGCATTCCTCCCACATTTTCTTATTATTCTTCAAAACAGCCCTAAGCATAGTAGACAATGTTTTCTACCGAGAAGGCTTCTTCCTGTGCGGTACCCCACAGAAAAGGCACATCTTTCTTTGTAAGCTCATTGAGAGGTGCAGCAATGGTGCTGAAATCTCTCACAAAACGCCTATAGAATCCAGCGAGGCCAAGGAAACTCCTCACTTGTGTGACCGTTTTGGGCTGTGGCCAACTCTCAATAGCTTCAATTTTGGCTTTATCAACTTCAATTCCCTGTGGAGTAACAACATAGCCAAGAAAAGATACTCGGTCGGTGCAAAAGGTGCACTTTCCAAGGTTACCAAACAAACGTGCATCACGTAGAGCAATAAAAACAGCACGTAAATGTTCCAAATGTTCCTCCAAGGATTTGCTATAAATCAATATGTCATCAAAGTAAACTACCACAAATCGTCCAATGAAAGCACGTAAAACTTCGTTCATTAACCTCATGAAAGTACTAGGTGCATTAGTTAACCCAAAAGGCATGACTAACCACTCATATAATCCAAACTTAGTTTTAAATGCTGTTTTCCATTCATCTCCCAATTTCATACGAATTTGATGGTATCCACTACGCAAATCAACTTTGGAGAATATTGTAGAGCCACTCAATTCATCAAGCATATCATCTAGCCTAGGAATAGGATGACGATAACGAATAGTAATATTATTAATGCCTCTACAATCAACGCACATACGCGACGTACCATCCTTTTTCGGCACTAAAATGATAGGAACAGCACAAGGACTAAGGGATTCGCGTATATAACCTTTGTCGAGCAGTTCTTGTACTTGACGCATAATCTCCTTCGTCTCCTCTGGATTGGTACGGTATGGTGCACGGTTGGGTAATGATGCACCGGGAATTAAGTCAATTTGATGCTCAATCCCGCGAATAGGTGGTAATCCCGGTGGCACGTCTTGTGGAAAGACGTCAGCGAACTCCTGCAAAATGTTAGTGACAGCAGGAGGCAAAGAGGAAGGCACGTCCTCGAATGAAAATAATGCCTCTTTGCACACAAAAGCATAGCAAACAGATTTGCTAAAATCTAGATCATCAATATCAGATTTGGTGGCAAGTAAACATGCACTTTTCAATTTAATTTCAGAAGCAACACTAGATTGTTTATTATTATTAGGCTGCATTTGTTGCTCAAATTCTTTTGCCACAATCTGATTTTCACTCTTAGTTTTCTCCTGTTTTGCTTTATTAGCTCTATTAAGATCATCTTTCAAAATGGAATCAGGAGTCATAGGAAGCAAAGTAATATTTTTATCCTTATGAACAAGAGTATACTGATTGTTTCTACCATGGTGAATAGAATTCTTATCAAATTGCCATGGTCTACCAAGTAATAAGGAACATGCTTGCATAGGTACCACATCACAATCAACATAATCAGCATATGTAGAGATACTAAAATGCACACGAACAGTACGTGTTACCTTAACCTTCCCGCTGTTGTTGAACCATTGGATGTAGTAAGGATGTGGATGTGGTCTTGTGGTGAGAGATAGCTTCTCCACCATCTCCATGCTAGCCAAGTTGTTACAACTCCCTCCATCTATGATCACGCGAACAGAACGTTCCTTCACAACTCCCTTTGTATGGAACAAATTATGCCTCTGATTTTGCTCAGCTTGTGTAACCTGCACACTCAAAACACGTTGAGCAACTAAACATTCATACCTGTCAGCATCTTCAGGAGCCATGTATTGCGTCTCATGATCAGAATCTTCTCCACCGTGTTCGTCACGTGTAATAAGAGCCAAAGTCTCCTCATCATAGTCACTAGCGGACTCATACCCACCATCCTCAGTAACAATCATCACACGCTTAGAGGGGCATTCTCTCGCATAATGACCTCCACCCTTGCAACGTCGACAAATAATATCATGTGTTTGCCCTGTTGATGCCATGGATGAAGAAGAGCTCTTTGCAGGCCCAGAAGATGTGCTCTTGGCAGATAGTGGTGATTGTGCCTGCTTTATTGTATCACGGTTGGAGGTGGCAGCCGACGGAGGCGCCGGTGTAGCAGAACGTGTGGAAGTAGATGATGCACTTGGTGTCCATGATGAAGGTCGACCTGCAGAAAAGTTAGTCCGCGCCAATGCCTGTCGATCCTGCACTTCACGTTCAGCTTTACAAGCAAGATGGAATAAACGAGTGATATTAGTATACTCCTTATAATCTAGAATGGTCTGAATCTCTCTATTTAATCCACCCAGAAAACGTGCAAGCATAGCTTCATTCTCCTCAACAATACCACATCTAATCATGCCAGTTTGTAATTCCTGATAATATTCTTCTATAGAATTTTTTCCTTGTCTTAAGCGCTGTAATTTTTGAAGCAATTCACGTTGATAATATGGTGGAACCCAACGAGTACGCATAGCAGTTGATAGAGGCGGGGTGTCCCGATCTTTCGATGAGATGATAACTATTGATTTGGTGGAGACGACTTTGACGATCCGACTACAAACGTGCAACGACGTTGTGCCTTAGCAATCGCTAAACCAACTCCGAGAGGTTATTGACCACGCCGGAGCACGATCAACCTGACCACGAAGGTCTATTCCTGCAAGCAATCGAAGAACAAGCAAGAATATGATAAAAGCAATCTGAATATCGCGAATAAGTATGAAGTATTGATAATGGTGGGGATCCGAAAAGTGGTCTTGGTCTGGTCGTTGGACACAAACGAAGCACACGAAGTTGCAATGGCTAACTTTTAACTAAGCAAATCCCAAGGAAAAGCTACTAGATGGATCTACTTATATAGGAGCAAGGGGTGGCGGCCAAGGAGGTGGGAGGACGTCCCAAGGCAGCCTAAAACTAAATCTAGGTCGTACAAGGCCAATGGGCCCAAGTGGAGGTGATGTAACACCTTTGGACTTGTAGTTTGACTCGGATTCTGCTGCAGCATCAGATTGTTTCGTCCACAACTCAACGCTCCGGACGAATTTGAAGGTGATTCCAATTGGGTTGGAAAGTGCACGAAATCTAGTTTCCAACAAAAAAAGAATCACCCAATTCGGAGTCCGTATGAAAAACTTGTGTGCGTTTTGAGTCAGGTACGTCTGTGCAGTCCGAATCTGAATCCAGAACGTGAGAGACTTGGACTCTATCTTCTCTTGGGCCAAAAGTGACGTGAGAGAACTTTTTGGACAGCAAATAAACATCTCTTTCTTCCTTATCTTCATATGTGGATTGTACAAATGTCCCATACACCTGCAATTAGACAAAACACAAAAGTGTGTGAAGTATTTTTGTTCTGGATAACATAAATAGATTATTGAATAGTTTGCACTAGAAATCACCTGACAAATATGCATATATGCAATATTTTTGGTCATATCCAAGGTAGTCATGTCCTCATCATCCTCCCCTTCTTGAAAATAAAGCCGTCCTCGGCGTTGCTTAATCTGAAATGTGGCTAACAAAAGAGACAAGGTGTACATGTTGTATATGTATATGTCATCCATTTTTACTTCCCTTGATTTTTGCATATATGACACATGAATAGATGAGTAACTTGCATAGTTCATAAAATCTAAAGCCAAAAAATTAGCACAAGAAGTAGAAGGCATGAAAATATTGCAACTCAGTTTGCACATATAAGTGAAGCTCTTATTCATTTCAAAAGATTGACAATGTTCATCATTAAACCATCCCAACATTGGTGAATAAACATTACTTGCATCAAATTTACATGCTACAACATGCTTAAATAAGCAAATATGCAATAAGTCATTCAACACAGAATCATCACCAAGATTAGAGGTCATATCAAAATGATTAAACATTGGTTCTTTTGCATCAATAGTTAATTCAATGGGTGCACTCAAAATTGTTGGTATTTCAGTTGTTTGATCACATGGCAAAGTCAAATTATCAACGTAGTCCTCTAAAATAGGTGGTGTGATCAAAGTAGTGGGTAGCTCATCAGATGGTGCATTCAAATTGACAAGGCATTCATCATTCTCATGTAGAGATGGAAGATCAGTACCTTTGTCATTACCTCTTATGATCAACTCAGATGATGTAGCCACTCTCGAGGGCGATGTGTCACATGGTGGAGGTGATGTAGTCCTGACAACAACGGATGTGGTTGTCATAGTATGCCTAGTAGTTGAAGGAACAATCATATCAACTCTTGGAATGTGCACCGTGCGCTTGTTCTCCTCGTGGCCAACACGTCGTTTTATTTCCTGTTCAGCTTTGCAAGCAAGATGAAACAAATGGTCCATAGGATAACACTCTTCATGAATTAGTATCTCTTGAATATCACGGTTTAATCCTCCCCAAAATCTATCCATAAAATCATCTTCACTTTCTTCTAAAGAGGAATGCAACAAGGTAGTTTGTAAATCATCATAATATTTTGTTACAGTTTCACTACCTTGTTTTAAATGTTGCAACTTCTTAATCATGTCACGAGTATAATAAGCAGGGACGAAAGTATGTCGCATGGCAAGTTTCAAATCATCCCAAGTAGTAGGTATATAATCAGGGTGTAACCGACAATATTCACTCCACCAAACCAAAGCATATCCAGTGAAAGAACCAACCGCAACCTTAACCTTTTTATGTTCATCGAAATTATGGGAAGCAAATATATTTTTTATGTCGAACTCCCATTCAATATATAAAGCAGGTTTAAAACGGCCATTAAATGGTGGTATAGATACATTAACCTGATCATGTGCATTTGGATGTTTGTGCACCTCTCGTGACGGTTGTGGTATTTGCAAAGGTGGTGGCACGTCTCCCGCGATCGACAAAGCCCATGAATTGACTCTGGATCCTGTCATGATTAGTAGAACAAGAAACAAAACCCAAAAATAATGTTCCTATAACTACTAGGATGTGGTGGTAAAACGCTCACAGTAAAGCAAATATCAATGTCTTACAAGTTCTTACCATGCAGCAGGCGGTGATCGGCAACCAGCGGTGTCAAGTAACTCCGAATATTGAGTAAAGCGATTGCCAGGGGAGCGTACGTATACACGGTGTAGAAATATGTGGAGCTGGGTTGGCTATATATGGTAGCAAAAGATTAGCAATAATCAATTCAAAGATGCAATGTTGAATAAACGCTCAACGGCGGTACTGTGCTGGTCCTAGGCTAGACCGGACTAGAGACGCGAGCCTAGAACACTAATGAGGTCACGGCGTAGCACAAGCAGGATACTAAGTAGCTCTTGACAGCAAGATATAAGTGAAGATCACAACGGCAGTGAAGATAATGATGAAAAACAACTGCCAAGCAGGATATACAACAACTTTGTCTCCAACTTTCCTCTGAAAAAGTTTGTGCCGATTTTTTTGATTTTTTTCTCCTTTTTTTTCTCTGACTTTTTTTTTCTCTTTTTTTTTCTCTCGTTTTTTTTCTCTCTTTTTTTTCTCCCTCTTTCCAAAACAAACTAGATAAGATGCAGATTGGATCAAGTGAAGATGTGAGCGATCTCAACTATTATTATGACAATGAATGGTGGGTAGCACGTGGTGGAAATTGATGGATGGGTGGTGGACAGCGGAAGAGATAATGATGCAGCGGCGGCGTGACTAATGTGAACAGAACTCGAAACTCTAAAGGAACTAGACACTAAGACCAGCAACTGACACGACGATGCAACCGATAATTCAACTATGCAAGCAATGAATAGAAAATTGCAAAGGCTCAGACTGGCTTGGATAAAGGATGAACAGATCTAACTTTTTTTTGTGGCTTTATCATGGACTGTAGGTATGAATGACAGATGCGATCTAAACTATGAAAAACTGTAAAATCTCACCGAGCAACCTGAAAACTGATACCACTTGATAGAGGCGGGGTGTCCCGATCTTTCGATGAGATGATAACTATTGATTTGGTGGAGACGACTTTGACGATCCGACTACAAACGTGCAACGACGTTGTGCCTTAGCAATCGCTAAACCAACTCCGAGAGGTTATTGACCACGCCGGAGCACGATCAACCTGACCACGAAGGTCTATTCCTGCAAGCAATCGAAGAACAAGCAGGAATATGATAAAAGCAATCTGAATATCGCGAATAAGTATGAAGTATTGATAATGGTGGGGATCCGAAAAGTGGTCTTGGTCTGGTCGTTGGACACAAACGAAGCACACGAAGTTGCAATGGCTAACTTTTAACTAAGCAAATCCCAAGGAAAAGCTACTAGATGGATCTACTTATATAGGAGCAAGGGGTGGCGGCCAAGGAGGTGGGAGGACGTCCCAAGGCAGCCTAAAACTAAATCTAGGTCGTACAAGGCCAATGGGCCCAAGTGGAGGTGATGTAACACCTTTGGACTTGTAGTTTGACTCGGATTCTGCTGCAGCATCAGATTGTTTCGTCCACAACTCAACGCTCCGGACGAATTTTAAGGTGATTCCAATTGGGTTGGAAAGTGCACGAAATCTAGTTTCCAACAAAAAAAGAATCACCCAATTCGGAGTCCGTATGAAAAACTTGTGTGCGTTTTGAGTCAGGTACGTCTGTGCAGTCCGAATCTGAATCCAGAACGTGAGAGACTTGGACTCTATCTTCTCTTGGGCCAAAAGTGACGTGAGAGAACTTTTTGGACAGCAAATAAACATCTCTTTCTTCCTTATCTTCATATGTGGATTGTACAAATGTCCCATACACCTGCAATTAGACAAAACACAAAAGTGTGTGAAGTATTTTTGTTCTGGATAACATAAATAGATTATTGAATAGTTTGCACTAGAAATCACCTGACAAATATGCATATATGCAATATTTTTGGTCATATCCAAGGTAGTCATGTCCTCATCAGCAGTTTTCAAAGCAGCCCAAGTAGCGGGAATAGGATATAATCTACAATGTTCAGACCACCATACACATGCAAAACTAGTGAAAGCACAAACAGCAGCAGCAACCCGTCTCTCCTCGGGATATTGTAAACATGTAAAACGTTGTTCAGTTTCTAACTCCCAAGTAAGATATATATCAGGAACATATCTACCCTCAAATGGTGGAATATTCAATTTCAGTTTAGGAATATGGACATCATCTCGTACCTGAGGTGGTGGTGCAGGCCTACCATTATGAATATATACCTGAGGTCGACCTGGTGGTGGTGGTGCTGGTGGTTGCACGTAGTGCTGATTTTGATCAACCTCATCCTCATAATCGCCCACATACTCATCATCCTCCTGGGTACCAGCAGCAGCAATAGCGGGGGCCAAAGAAGCATCAACAACATGAACAGCAGCACCAGAAGTTTGGCCATCCTCAATAGGAACACGCTTCGCTCGTCCATACTGATTCGAAAGGATGCGTTGTTGTTGTTGTTGTCGTTGGAGAGGTGCGTTAGGTGCAGCGGGTGGTGGTGGTGGAAGACGCGCGAGCAATTCATTAAACTTGTTATCGAGCTTTGTTTCGAACGTCTTCTCCATGCCATCTATCTTCTCCATGGCCTCTTCAAATCTGTTTAGCACATCTTGCACCTGTCCACTCATCATTTGCTGAAATTTATCATGCAAATCCTTATTCGTCATGTTCTCCCAGTCAGTCTCATCGGCTTGTGATCCTTATTCGTCATGTTCTCCCAGTCATGGAAATCGCTTTGGTGGAAGTCGACTTTGACGATCCGACTACGAACGTGCGAGGACGTCGCGCCTTAGCAATCGCTAAACCAACTCCGAGAGGTTATTGACCACGCCGGAGCACGATCAACCTGACCACGAGGGTCTGTTTCCTGCGAGCAAACGAAGAACAAGCAAGAAACTGAGATTGCAATCTGGATATTGCGAATATAAGATGAAAGCTTTATTGATCAAGGTGGGGTTCTGTGACGCCTTTGTCTGGTCGTTGAACACAAACGAAGTACGCGAAGTTGCAGCTATGGCGAACTTTTAATCTAAACAAAACCCAAAGTCTAAACGGTGCCCTAAGGGCTGTATATATGGAGGAAGAGAGGGGGAATTTCGTGGCCCTTGGTGGAGGGGTCCGAAATCAACCCTATCTCTTGTTTCCCCACACATACGGACTCTAAAAATAGCCTATACTTCTGTATTTCGAAATTACATGGGCCTGGCCCAATAAAAAGGTGACGCAGCACCTATAATAGCCTCTGGACGAAATTTATGAAGTGGCATCTTGTATATTTCGTCCAAGGCTTCATGCACTCTTATGGTGGCTTCAAAGTCCTGAAATCATCACTTGTAACTCCGTTCTGGTTCCCCTTGCGCATGGCATCATCTCCATGCTTGCTCTTGCTCCAATGTCCATCCTTCTCCAAGCTAGGCCCTTCATTTGTAAGCAAAACAAATGTATCCAATTTAGGCAGCATCATATTCTCATGAACATTAGAATCATTAGCAAGAAACGAAAGTACCTGATAATTTAATTGGCGTGCGCGAGCTCTAGTAATTGGTCCAATATATGTAGCAGTAGGGGCTGTGGGTGTAACAATGGTATTGATGTCCTCATCATCCTCCCCTTCTTGAAATGAAGTCGTCCTCGACGGAAGCTCATTTTCCTCACCCAAATAAGGCTTCAAATCTGCAATGTTAAAAGTGGGACTAACCCCAAAATCTGCAGGCAGCTCAATTTTATATGCATTATCATTTATTTTCTCTAACACCTTAAAGGGACCATCAGCACGTGGCATTAGCTTTGATTTGCGCAAATTAGGAAATCTATCTTTACGCAAATGTAACCAAACAAGATCTCCAGGTGCAAACACAACATGTTTTCTACCCTTATCTCCAGCAAGTTTATATTTAGCATTCATACGCTCAATGTTTTCCTTAGTTAACTCATGCATTTTTAAAATCAATTCAGAACGTTCTTTAGCATCAAAATTAACCTTCTCCGAAGATGGAAGAGGCAACAAATCAATAGGTGCACGAGGTAGGAAACCATACACAATTTCAAAAGGGCACATCTTAGTAGTAGAATGCAATGAACGATTATAAGCAAATTCAATATGAGGCAAGCATTCTTCCCACATTTTCTTATTATTCTTCAAAACAGCCCTAAGCATAGTAGACAATGTTCTATTGACTACTTCAGTTTGTCCATCAGTTTGGGGGTGACAAGTAGTACTAAATAGCAGTTTAGTCCCCAACTTAGCCCATAAACATCTCCAAAAGTGGCTAAGAAATTTAGTATCACGATCTGAAACAATAATATTTGGCACACCATGCAAGCGAATAATTTCACGAAAGAACAAATCAGCAACATTAACAGCATCATCGCTTTTATGACATGGTATAAAGTGTGCCATTTTCGAGAATCTATCCACGACAACAAATATGCTATCCCTCCCCTTCTTTGTTCGAGGTAAACCTAAAACAAAGTCCATAGATATATCCTCCCAAGGAACACTAGGTACAGGCAAAGGCATATATAAACCATGAGGATTGAGTCGTGACTTAGCTTTTTGACATGTAGTGCAGCGAGCAACAAAACGCTCAACATCCCGTCTCATCTTTGGCCAAAAGAAATGTGTAGCAAGTACGTCCTCCGTCTTCTTCACGCCAAAGTGTCCCATTAATCCTCCCCCATGCGCCTCCTGCAACAGCAAAAGACGAACGGAGCCAGCTGGAATGCATAGCTTGTTAGCACGAAACACAAATCCATCGTTAACGACAAACTTGGTCCACATTCTTCCTTCTTTACAATTCTGCATTACATCTTTAAAATCAGCATCATGCACATATTGATCTTTGATGGTCTCCAAACCAAATATTTTGAAGTCAAGTTGTGAAAGCATAGTATAGCGACGAGACAATGCATCAGCAATAACATTTTCTTTTCCCTTCTTGTGTTTAATGACATAAGGGAAAGTCTCAATGAATTCAACCCATTTAGCATGTCTACGATTCAGTTTAGCTTGACTTTTAATATGTTTCAAAGATTCATGATCAGAATGTATAACAAATTCTTTGGGCCATAAATAATGTTGCCATGTTTCTAAAGTCCGAACAAGAGCATATAATTCTTTATCATAAGTAGAATAATTCAGACTAGGCCCACTCAATTTTTCAGAAAAGTATGCAACAGGTTTGCCATCTTGTAATAACACACCTCCTAATCCAATTCCACTAGCATCACATTCAAGCTCAAAAGTCTTATTAAAATCAGGAAGTTGGAGTAAAGGAGCATGTGTCAACTTATCTTTCAATACCGAGAAGGCTTCTTCCTGTGCGGTACCCCACAGAAAAGGCACATCTTTCTTTGTAAGCTCATTGAGAGGTGCAGCAATGGTGCTGAAATCTCTCACAAAACGCCTATAGAATCCAGCGAGGCCAAGGAAACTCCTCACTTGTGTGACCGTTTTGGGCTGTGGCCAACTCTCAATAGCTTCAATTTTGGCTTTATCAACTTCAATTCCCTGTGGAGTAACAACATAGCCAAGAAAAGATACTCGGTCGGTGCAAAAGGTGCACTTTCCAAGGTTACCAAACAAACGTGCATCACGTAGAGCAATAAAAACAGCACGTAAATGTTCCAAATGTTCCTCCAAAGATTTGCTATAAATCAATATGTCATCAAAGTAAACTACCACAAATCGTCCAATGAAAGCACGTAAAACTTCGTTCATTAACCTCATGAAAGTACTAGGTGCATTAGTTAACCCAAAAGGCATGACTAACCACTCATATAATCCAAACTTAGTTTTAAATGCTGTTTTCCATTCATCTCCCAATTTCATACGAATTTGATGGTATCCACTACGCAAATCAACTTTGGAGAATATTGTAGAGCCACTCAATTCATCAAGCATATCATCTAGCCTAGGAATAGGATGACGATAACGAATAGTAATATTATTAATGCCTCTACAATCAACGCACATACGCGACGTACCATCCTTTTTCGGCACTAAAATGATAGGAACAGCACAAGGACTAAGGGATTCGCGTATATAACCTTTGTCGAGCAGTTCTTGTACTTGACGCATAATCTCCTTCGTCTCCTCTGGATTGGTACGGTATGGTGCACGGTTGGGTAATGATGCACCGGGAATTAAGTCAATTTGATGCTCAATCCCGCGAATAGGTGGTAATCCCGGTGGCACGTCTTGTGGAAAGACGTCAGTGAACTCCTGCAAAATGTTAGTGACAGCAGGAGGCAAAGAGGAAGGCACGTCCTCGAATGAAAATAATGCCTCTTTGCACACAAAAGCATAGCAAACAGATTTGCTAAAATCTAGATCATCAATATCAGATTTGGTGGCAAGTAAACATGCACTTTTCAATTTAATTTCAGAAGCAACACTAGATTGTTTATTATTATTAGGCTGCATTTGTTGCTCAAATTCTTTTGCCACAATCTGATTTTCACTCTTAGTTTTCTCCTGTTTTGCTTTATTAGCTCTATTAAGATCATCTTTCAAAATGGAATCAGGAGTCATAGGAAGCAAAGTAATATTTTTATCCTTATGAACAAGAGTATACTGATTGTTTCTACCATGGTGAATAGAATTCTTATCAAATTGCCATGGTCTACCAAGTAATAAGGAACATGCTTGCATAGGTACCACATCACAATCAACATAATCAGCATATGTAGAGATACTAAAATGCACACGAACAGTACGTGTTACCTTAACCTTGCCGCTGTTGTTGAACCATTGGATGTAGTAAGGATGTGGATGTGGTCTTGTGGTGAGAGATAGCTTCTCCACCATCTCCATGCTAGCCAAGTTGTTACAACTCCCTCCATCTATGATCACGCGAACAGAATGTTCCTTCACAACTCCCTTTGTATGGAACAAATTATGCCTCTGATTTTGTTCAGCTTGTGTAACCTGCACACTCAAAACACGTTGAGCAACTAAACATTCATACCTGTCAGCATCTTCAGGAGCCATGTATTGCGTCTCATGATCAGAATCTTCTCCACCGTGTTCGTCACGTGTAATAAGAGCCAAAGTCTCCTCATCATAGTCACTAGCGGACTCATACCCACCATCCTCAGTAACAATCATCACACGCTTAGAGGGGCATTCTCTCGCATAATGACCTCCACCCTTGCAACGTCGACAAATAATATCATGTGTTTGCCCTGTTGATGCCATGGATGAAGAAGTGCTCTTTGCAGGCCCAGAAGATGTGCTCTTGGCAGATAGTGGTGATTGTGCATGCTTTATTGTATCACGGTTGGAGGTGGCAGCCGACGGAGGCGCCGGTGTAGCAGAACGTGTGGAAGTAGATGATGCACGTGGTGTCCATGATGAAGGTCGACCTGCAGAAAAGTTAGTCCGCGCCAATGCCTGTCGATCCTGCACTTCACGTTCAGCTTTACAAGCAAGATGGAATAAACGAGTGATATTAGTATACTCCTTATAATCTAGAATGGTCTGAATCTCTCTATTTAATCCACCCAGAAAACGTGCAAGCATAGCTTCATTCTCCTCAACAATACCACATCTAATCATGCCAGTTTGTAATTCCTGATAATATTCTTCTACATAATTTTTCCCTTGTCTTAAGCGTTGTAATTTTTGAAGCAATTCACGTTGATAATATGGTGGAACCCAACGAGTACGCATTGCAGTTTTCAAAGCAGCCCAAGTAGCGGGAATAGGATATAATCTACAATGTTCAGACCACCATACACATGCAAAACTAGTGAAAGCACAAACAGCAGCAGCAACCCGTCTCTCCTCGGGATATTGTAAACATGTAAAACGTTGTTCAGTTTCTAACTCCCAAGTAAGATATATATCAGGAACATATCTACCCTCAAATGGTGGAATATTCAATTTCAGTTTAGGAATATGGACATCATCTCGTACCTGAGGTGGTGGTGCAGGCCTACCATTACGAATATATACCTGAGGTCGACCTGGTGGTGGTGGTGCTGGTGGTTGCACGTAGTGCTGATTTTGATCAACCTCATCCTCATAATCGCCCACATACTCATCATCCTCCTGGGTACCAGCAGCAGCAATAGCAGGGGCCAAAGAAGCATCAACAACATGAACAGCAGCACCAGAAGTTTGGCCATCCTCAATAGGAACCCGCTTCGCTCGTCCATACTGATTCGAAAGGATGCGTTGTTGTTGTTGTTGTCATTGGAGAGGTGCGTTAGGTGCAGCGGGTGGTGGTGGTGGAAGACGCGCGAGCAATTCATTAAACTTGTTATCGAGCTTTGTTTCGAACGTCTTCTCCATGCCATCTATCTTCTCCATGGCCTCTTCAAATCTGTTTAGCACATCTTGCACCTGTCCACTCATCATTTGCTGAAATTTATCATGCAAATCCTTATTCGTCATGTTCTCCCAGTCAGTCTCGTCGGCTTGTGATCCTGGCATGGTTAGCAGCAATAGAAACACACAAGAATATGATCCTACAGACTACTAACAAGAGGTGGTGGTGGGTGTCACAAATCCGTCAAGCAAATCTCAAATTCTTACCAGTTCTTACCCAGCAGCAGGCGGTGATCGGCAACCGTTGTAGTCAAAAACTCTCAAAGCTTGGATAGAGCGATTACCAGGGAGAGTCAAACGCACGACGTAGATGTATGTGGAACTGGGAAGGCTTATAATATGGTAGCAAAAAAGGGTCAGCAATAATCAATTCAGAGATGCAAAGTTGAATAAACGCTCAACGACGATACTGTGCTGGTCCTAGGCTAGACTGTGCTAGAGACGCGAGCCTAGAACACTAACAAAATCACGGCGCTGCACGTAAACAAGGGAAAAGCACACTCTGGTTTTTTTTTCGCTCTTTTTTTTTTGCGCTCTTTTTTTTTGCGCTGCTCTTTTTTTTTTGCGAAAAATCACTATAATGGCGAGTGTCTCAAAACTCTTCCTAGGTCAAACTGACAGGATGGGCACGAAATTTTTTCGACCAATTTTTTTTTTTCGTTTTTTCGACTGCCCGGACCCAAAAACTGGAAACGGGTCAAAAAAAACTTCCTATAATGGCACCTGTCTCAAAACACTCAGAAACACCTAAAAATAAGATAGCCAGAAAATTTTTCGAAAAATGCGTTTTCGAAAAATTTTGGGCCTAAACGGAGCGTGGTTTCCAGACTCTTTTTTTTTTCGAAACCTACTCCGGCAAGGAAACACGAATCGGAAACTAGATGGATCCCGAAAACAAACCTAATAAGCAAGGAACTCGGATTGGTGGTGGATATATGGTGGTGGTATATGGCAGCGGTGGTGGTAGCGGTGGTAGTATATGGATATGGATCGGTGGTGGTATATGGACACGGATTGGTGGTGGTATATGGATACGGATTCGGAGTGGTGGTGGTAGATGGCAGGGGCGATGATGATGGTGCGGCGGCGGCGTGACAACTTATGACCAGAACTCGAAACTCTAAAAGACTAGACTCTAAGACCAGCAACTAGACCGACGATGCAACCGCAAATTCAACAAAGCAAAACCCTAAAAAGATTATGCAAAGGC
Organism: Triticum timopheevii; assembly: GCA_963921465.1. Classification (NCBI taxonomy): domain Eukaryota; kingdom Viridiplantae; phylum Streptophyta; class Magnoliopsida; order Poales; family Poaceae; genus Triticum; species Triticum timopheevii. The sequence goes on along the minus strand of OY997272.1, from coordinate 291,897,960 downwards.
TCAGATTGGTTCGGATATGATGAACTAACCCTAATTTTTTTTGTGGCTTTTTCGTGGACTATAGGTATGAAAAACAGACTCGATCTAAACTACGAAAAACTGGAAAATTTCACCGAGCAACCTGGAAATCTGATACCACTTGATAGAGGCAAAGGTGTCCCGTCTTTCGATGAGATGATGGATATCGCTTTGGTGGAAGTCGACTTTGACGATCCGACTACGAACGTGCGAGGACGTCGCGCCTTAGCAATCGCTAAACCAACTCCGAGAGGTTATTGACCACGCCGGAGCACGATCAACCTGACCACGAGGGTCTGTTTCCTGCGAGCAAACGAAGAACAAGCAAGAAACTGAGATTGCAATCTGGATATTGCGAATATAAGATGAAAGCTTTATTGATCAAGGTGGGGTTCTGTGACGCCTTTGTCTGGTCGTTGAACACAAACGAAGTACGCGAAGTTGCAGCTATGGCGAACTTTTAATCTAAACAAAACCCAAAGTCTAAACGGTGCCCTAAGGGCTGTATATATGGAGGAAGAGAGGGGGAATTTCGTGGCCCTTGGTGGAGGGGTCCGAAATCAACCCTATCTCTTGTTTCCCCACACATACGGACTCTAAAAATAGCCTATACTTCTGTATTTCGAAATTACATGGGCCTGGCCCAATAAAAAGGTGACGCAGCACCTATAATAGCCTCTGGACGAAATTTATGAAGTGGCATCTTGTATATTTCGTCCAAGGCTTCATGCACTCTTATGGTGGCTTCAAAGTCCTGAAATCATCACTTGTAACTCCGTTCTGGTTCCCCTTGCGCATGGCATCATCTCCATGCTTGCTCTTGCTCCAATGTCCATCCTTCTCCAAGCTAGGCCCTTCATTTGTAAGCAAAACAAATGTATCCAATTTAGGCAGCATCATATTCTCATGAACATTAGAATCATTAGCAAGAAACGAAAGTACCTGATAATTTAATTGGCGTGCGCGAGCTCTAGTAATTGGTCCAATATATGTAGCAGTAGGGGCTGTGGGTGTAACAATGGTATTGATGTCCTCATCACAAATTCCCTTGTCCTTTCTTATGATGGGCATGATGCATACACTTGTTGGGTATCTTACCACACGAATGATAGGTTTTGCATTTCCGCTAACCTCATTTGTTTTTCTGAGTGTTTGTCATGTCCTTTCATTTTGAAGGATTCACAAGGCATTACCGTCATGAGACATATTGGTTATGTGAAGGCATACATGATGTACAACTCCAACATCTTTGGGAACCTTCTTGAGGTGAACTCCTTCTCTTTGAGCCATCCTTAAATACGCATATTGGATGGGTCACTCTTTCATTGTTGTTTCCTTCTTGTTGTGTACATGTTACATCTATTGGATGGAGGAGCAACATTGGAGATTGGCTCTATGGACCTTCACATTGAGGAGCGCTCGCACTTATGGGATGCACCTTCGAACCTCTACTCATGCCACGACATCGAGCTTGTTCACTTCCTTAGCAAATTTTTTGTGATCTTCCTTGATGGCATATTCATACATAATGAACATATTGTCGACCATCAATTGCATGATACTATCCACATATTGAGCATCCATTGCCATGTTCATGCATTTGATAAACCATCCCATTGTGACATCATTTTGCATCGTGGTTGCATTGCTCATATTCATAACACATTTGTGTGCACAATGATTGCATTTGCTCCCATGAATGTTTTGCATATCATTCTAGATCATCTTGATAAGCTTCATGCGCTTTGTCACACACAATCTTGCCCAACGGACTCATTATTACATGATCGACACTTTGTGTGCGCTAACCATTGTATTTCCGTGTGTTGTTTGTGTTTGCTCCTTTTGCATGTATACCAATCCGGCGACACCTTGGAATACTTAGATTGCGCCATGCCTTCAACTTCGTCCAACTACAAGTTCGTCCTCGACAACCGTTTCCATGGTGATGAGGATCACGATCCGAGGTCGGATCTTTCCCAAGGGGGGGAGATGATGCGGAGCATCCCACATTCATCCCCATGTACACTCCGACTACTCCCCAAGCCCCAAGGATACTGTAACGCCCCGGATGCAACTTTCCATATTCATAACTCCAACTCTTGCCTTTTCCGGAGAAGCGATATGATATTTCCTTCGTGGTTGGGTTTTTGTCTTTTGTTTTGCATTTTGTTCATGTCTTGCATTTCATCTCATAGCATCATGCGCATTGCATCTGCATGTTTTCATAAAACGTGCATCCGTTGTTAGTTGCCGCTTCTCCCTCGCCTCTGTTGACGTTTCTCAGTCCAACCGTTCTTTTGTTGTCCGACCGTTTGGCCCTTTCTGCACAGTGCGCTGACCCCCTCGCACGCGTCCGAGACTTCCCCGAACTAGACCTGCTCAGTCATCACCGTTGGATTCAGTTCATCCCCTAACATCTATAAAACATCTCTGTTTTATTATTTGGACTCCCTACCTATTTATTCCGGACTGCCCGATCGTGATCGGAGGATTCAAATCATCCCCCTTCCGTATATATATAGTCCACCCACTTCCTAAATGGGACCAAATCCTAACTTCTAGGCAGTTTGTCCCTGCCACCACCGCCGCACTCATCTCCCACCTCGGGATCCATCCCCATCCAGTCAGTGCCCGCATCCCTAATCAAAATCCCCTCTTCTTCCTCGAGCCAACCAGCTACCAGATCCCTTCCTTCCCACCTAAATTCCCGACCAAGTAACCTCCTTCGCCGATCCATTCAACCACCACAGCCCATGCAAACCTCCCCGTACCCCTCGTCGCGAGCCAGGGAGAGGAGCTCCCTGCCGCCTCCCACCTCGTGCCGTCCCCGCCGTCCACCACCAGCAGCATCAGCAGCCCCGTGCGCTGCCCGAGCTTCCCCTGCATCCTCCCGTGCCTCCCCGAGCTTGACCCCGCCGCCTCCGGAGCGCCGTCCGCCACGGCAACCTCGATGTTGAGCTCCAATAGGAACTGCTTCGCGCGCCCCTGTTCCCACGAGCGTATGAGGCTGCGCCCTCCTCCTCGTCCAGCCCTCCACCTCGCCGGACCAGCATATGAGTGCCATGACTTTCCCTTATTCCCCCGTTTCCTCTGGTTCCCTCTCTCACCTGCTTCCTATCTTCTCCAGGAAGCCCGCAGGAGCATCCATGGTCGTCCCCGTCGCTGCTGCCTGCCTCGCCTCCTGCCAAGCGCCTCCCTCACCTGCTACCTCGCATCCCCGACCAGAGCTAGCCCGGATTCGGCCATCTCCGACGCCTCCTCGCCGAATCCCGCCATCAAGTCCCCATCCCCGTCGCTCGCGCGTGCTCCGGGCCACGCCCTGCTTCGTCCTCGCCCTGCATCTGCTTCATGCATGGGTCGACCCCTGCGGTCTGCTTCGAGCCGGAGGTAGCGGTCAACCCCATCGCCGGGCCGCCAAGTCCCTCACCTCGCGCGCCAAGTTCGCCGTCGTCGCAGCCGTCTCATTCGTCGAGCCCTCGTTGACCTCCAGCGAATGCAAGTCCACGGCGTCGCCGGCCTCTGTTTCCACTGCTCCACATCAAGCGCCTCGCTCACATTGACCACTTCAACCTTCCACGTGGGCCCCGCGTCACCAGCCAGCTCCAAGGCCCAGCCTGCTTCCCCTCCAGATCGGGCCTCCTCCAGATCTGCCCCAGCCACCTCCACCGACTGGGCTTGGCCCATGGTGAGCGCCCAGATTCGGCCCGATGCATGTTTTTTTTCCTCTGTTGCGATTTTAGCATTATCCTGTGTTTTACTGTTTTCCAGATTGCACCCTCATGTTCATGCATTTAATAACTCTTAAACCGTGCATCGGATTAAAATGATTTAAATATGTAAAATGCTCAGAAATTTGTGTAGTTTAATAATATGCCACTTTCATCCATGTTTAAACTGTTTAACATGTTGTTTGTGTTTATTTTGCATAATGCCATGCTAAAATGATTTATTTCATAACTAAATAACTGTAGCTCGGTTTTAAATAAACATTATATGTAAATGGGGTAGAAAAATGCCTAGTTTATCATGGTCCACTTTATTTTCCTGTTTAACAACTTTAAAATATGTTTTAGGGCAGAACAGTACCAACTTCAATATATGCACATGGGGATTTTCCGGAATTGTTGTTTGTTGTTCCGGCCTCATTTAAAATTGCCTAGATAGGTAGTTTTATGTTGCTTCACCTCTTGCCATGTTAATAAACATTTAATATTGTTTGGTAGCTTAAACGAGATTAAACTAAATATGTCAATGTGGTGTTTTGTCAATATGCAACTCGTTGCATATTGAGCTCCACTTAACTTGTAGTATTGTTTGTTGCACTTTGCCATGCCATACCTCATTAAACTGGACATGCATCATACTTGATTGTGCATGATGCCATGTTTATGTGATGGTTGTTTACCATATTGTTTGCTTCTTTCCGGGTTGCTTCTCTCGTTAGCTTCGGTTTCGTTCCGGAGTTGTGAGGATTCGTTCGACCACGCCCGTTCGTCTTCTTCACGGACTCGTTCTTCTTCCTAGCGGGATTTCAGGCAAGATGACCACTACCCTGGATCTCACTACTATCATTGCTATGCTAGTTGCTTCGTTCTATCGCTATGCTGCGCTACCTATCACTTGTTCTTCAAGCCTCCCAAATTGCCATGTCAGCCTCTAACCTTTGACACCCTTCCTAGCAAACCGTTGTTTGGCTATGTTACCGCATTGCTCAACCCCTCTTATAGCGTTGCTAGTTGCAGGTGAAGTTGAAGATTGCTCCATGGTGGACAGGATTATGTTGGGATATCACAATATCTCTTATTTAATTAATGCATCTATATATTTGGTAAAGGGTGGAAGGCTCGGCCTTATGCCTGGTGTTTTGTTCCACTCTTGCCGCCCTAGTTTCCGTCATACCGGTGTTATGTTCCCGGATTTTGCGTTTCTTACGCGGCCGGGTGATTTATGGGACCCCCTTGATAGTTCGCTTTGAATAAAACTCCTCTAGCAAGGCCCAACCTTGGTTTTACCATTTGCCTCACCTAGCCCTTTTTCCCTTGGGTTTCCAGAGCCCGAGGGTCATCTTTATTTACCCCCCCCCCCCGGGCCAGTGCTCCTCCGAGTGTTGGTCCAAACTAGAGCACCGTGTGGGACCATTCCTTGGCAACTTGGATTTGTCGGTACCTGTACACTTCGCTTATCCGGTGTGCCCTGAGAACGAGATATGTGCAGCTCCTATCGGGATTTGTCGGCACAACGGGTGGTCTTGCTGGTCTTGTTTTACCATTGTCAAAATGTCTTGTAAACCGGGATTCCGAGACTGATCGGGTCTTCCTGGGAGAGGGAATATCCTTCGTTGATCGCGAGAGCTTATCATGGGCTAAGTTGGGACACCCCCGCAGGGTATAAACTTTCGAGAGCCGTGCCCGCGGTTATGTGGCAGATGGAATTTAATAATGTCCGGTTGTAGATAACTTGACACCAGATCCGAATTAAAATGCATCAACCGCGTGTGTAGCCGTGATGGTCTCGTTTCGGTGGAGTCCGGGAAGTGAACACGGTTTTGGGTTATGTTTGACGTAAGTAGGAGTTCAGGATCACCTCTTGATCAATGCTAGCTTCACGACCGTTCCGCTTGCTCTCTTCTCGCTCTTATTTGCGTCTGTTAGCCACCATATCATGCTTAGTCACTGCTGCAACCTCACCACTTTACTCCTTCCTTTCCCATTAAGCTTTGCTAGTCTTGATACCCATGGTAATGGGATTGATGAGTCCTCGTGGCTCACAGATTACTACAACAACAGTTGCAGGTGCATGTTATGTGATGATCATGACGCGAGAGCGATGCTTACTTGTTTTGGAGTTCTTCTTCTGCTTCTTCTTCGATGAGGGGATAGGTTCCAGGTCGGCAGCCTGGGCTAGCAGGGTGGATGTCGTTTGAGTTTCTGTTTGTGTTTCATCCGTAGTTGGATGGTGCTCTTTTGTAAGATGATGTTGTATTCGTGTGGCATTGTATGCCTTTTGTATGTATCCCCATCTATTATGTAATGTTGATGTAATGATATCCACCTTGCAAAAGCGTTTCAATATGCGGTTCTATCCTTGGTGGGACCTTCGTGTCTCTTTAGGATAGTATCGCATATTGGGCGTGACAAGTTGGTATCAGAGCCTCGATCGACCATAGAAGCCCCCTTGATTTTTGGCCGTTGTTGAGTCTAGAAGAAAAACTATTTTGAGTCTTGGGATTATATATATCGGGGAGTAGGATTCTTTTTACTCCTCAGCCCCCTTCGTCGCTCTGGTGAGGTCTCCTGACGTAGATGTTTTGACTTTCCTCTCCTCAAATTTCACTAAAAAAATTTAGGATCACGCAGGTATCTTGGGATCGTTCCGATAGTCTTGTGACGAGAACATTGTTCTTGGTGCCTCCTGACATTTAGGGGTTGTGGCAGTGTCCCGGGGAGTTGAGCTCCGAGGTGTTATCGTCACAATTTTATCGTTGCAGTTCCGAAATATCTGAGTTTTGCCGACATCGAAAATCTCTTTTATGCAGTTGTTGGTGAGATAACCTCGACGCCACCCAGTACTGGGGAGTTTGGGAGTATTGCCATAGCTTGTATAACGGATGCTTTTCGAAGGTTGAGGTACACGATTTCCGGAGTTTTCTTGGTTATGTGTTGACGGATGGATACAACTGGATGTAGGGATTGTTAGTTTGGGTGAGATATATTGCTTCCCCTGTAGCCCCAACACCAGATTGCATAACCAGAAAGTTTCGGGAGTTTATAGGTGGGAATTCAAGTAGCTCCTAGAATATCTTTCCGACAGATGCATGATATGGGATTGGGTAAATCTCTATCATATGTATTTGTTCTGGCTTATTCTGCAAGCCAAATCCTTTGTTTTGTTTTATTTGTGGTATTCGAGTTGCTTCAAAGTCAAATGTTGAATCCATACCTTTCCTAAACGGTGTTCTCATATTGCTATGTGAATACTAATCCTTTTTGATCATTGAGGTTGTCATGTCAATTCTTTTCGAACCGATGCGCTTCTCTTCGAGATGATCCCATCAATCTCCCCATCCGCAAGATCAATTCTAAGTTTTCTCAATGGTGTTTGTTTCGTTCATCCCAAGTTGTCTTTGTTTTTTCCCCACCCTCCCACCCTTTTCTTCAAGGACTTATTTATTTTAATCAAGTATCCATTTATTCATGTGAAGTCACTTCACTCTTTTCGATCAATGTTTTGATCCGGTGATCCCTCGTGAAGATGCTCACGAGCTTCAAGTTCATCATCCTTCGTTCTTTTTTCTTCTTCGGTGGATCCAATTCAAGCTTTCAGTGTTGATCATATTCCTTTCCTCGTGTCAAATGCTTTCTCATGCCGGTGCACCTCTCAATCACTCACCTCTTCCTATTCATTTGTTCCAGGGTGTTGAAGATATCTCAGAAGATTTGTGTTTCCATTCTTAATCCGTTCAAGCTATTTGGAGATTGTTATCTCATTCAAGCCATTTAATTCAACTGGTGCAATCTCTCTTTAAAATCTTTTTCAACGGTGTTTTCTTTCGAGTGGGCCCTAACCCACAGGTCTTTTCCCAGGATCTTACCTGACTCTTCTAATTTTCCGGAGCCATTCCCAAATTCTTTTCGAAGTTTGACGTAAAAATGAATTTCATCGGTCAGATGTTTTCCAAGATCGATTTCAAATTATTTTTCATTGTTGGCTCAACCTCTTTGTTTTTTTTCATTCTCCCAGAGTATCTCAACAATTCATGGTGGTGTTTCTCCTCGTCATTCTGGGATTTTGAAGACCGAAGAAGAGTCCCTCTTAAATCCTTACCCATTCTTCCAAAGATGCTTAGTTTAAGCTTGATGTCATCCTCTCATAATTGTTTTCGATTGTGGGAATTAATTTCACCCATCCAGAGCATTTCATGAGTTGTTTCCATTTCTTTCCTCCGAAGGCCATCATGTCATAATTCTTCATTCTCAGCGTGTAGCTATCATTCTCCAAATCTTACCGGTAAATCGTTCTAATATCCTCTAATCAGTTCATGATCTCTTCGTTCTCAGGTAGATAAATCCCCTCAAGTATCTTCATTCGTTTTCCAATTCTTCCCGGTGAATCGTGCCTTTGCTACTTTCATTTTCAATTCTTACGGTGGTTCGTTCAAGATTTCACTTCCTTCGTTATCATATTAATTCATTCGTTGTTTCCAAATACTACCGGTGGTTCCGCCAATACCTTCTCAAGTTTTGTGGTATATCTCTCTTAATCCTTTCTACGGGAATAAGTAGTATGCCAAATCCGTTGCTTGTCATCAATTTAATTTGATGAAGGATAAGCATACAATAAATCTTATTCTTATTTCCTTGAGGTGATTCAATTCTTTTCTTTCGGAGATTGTTCATGATGAAGTAATTCTCGTTTCTAGTGTTTCATCTTTTCTTTTCCGGAGTTCCAAGTTTTCCGCATTATCTCGTCACGAAGCTCCATCTAAATCATGGCAAGGCTTCACCTTGTGTTTTCAACTTCCCTTTCTTTTTATCATCCTTTTATTACCGGAGTTCTTCATGGAGGCTCTACATGGTGGTTCGTCAAGGATTCTTTTCATTCTTCAATTGTTCTTCAAGATTTCTCTTGAAGTTAAGATCAGCCAAGCTATACTCAAAATTAAACATGGTGCTCAACACATGTTTTGTTTTGAGGAGTTCAAGCATTCTTCATCTTGCATTCCAAAGTGCAATTCTTTGTACCTTATCTTTTGAGGTGGTGTTATGTCACTCTTGACAATTTCCTTCATGTTTCATGATTCATATGTTGTCAAGAATGAGGTATTTTAAATCCATCATTTTCTCTATGTTCAAGAAATCTTTTCAACCAATCTATCTCTTCGTTGGAGTTATCTTGTGTCATATTTCACCTAAAGCCTTCCCTAAGGAATGTTGCTATTGTGGTGCTTATCAATGATCCAAGTTATCTCTTTATCATCTTGGTGAAGAAGTTTTTGATGAGGACATCAATACCATTGTTACACCCACAGCCCCTACTGCTACATATACTGGACCAATTACTAGAGCTCGCGCACGCCAATTAAATTATCAGGTACTTTCGTTTCTTGGTAATGATTCTAATGTTCATGAGAATATGATGCTGCCTAAATTGGATACATTTGTTTTGCTTACAAATGAAGGGCCTAGCTTGGAGAAGGATGGACATTGGAGCAAGAGCAAGCATGGAGATGATGCCATGCGCAAGGGGAACCAGAACGGAGTTACAAGTGATGATTTCAGGACTTTGAAGCCACCATAAGAGTGCATGAAGCCTTGGACGAAATATACAAGATGCCACTTCATAAATTTCGTCCAGAGGCTATTATAGGTGCTGCGTCACCTTATTATTGGGCCAGGCCCATGTAATTTCGAAATACATAAGTATAGGCTATTTTTAGAGTCCGTATGTGTGGGGAAACAAGAGATAGGGTTGATTTTGGACCCCTCCACCAAGGGCCACGAAATTCCCCCCCCCCCCCCCTCTTCCTCCATATATACAGCCCTTAGGGCGTCGTTTAGACTTTGGGTTTTGTTTAGATTAAAAGTTCGCCATAGCTGCAACTTCGCGTACTTCGTTTGTATTCAACGACCAGACAAAGGCGTCACAGAACCCCACCTTGATCAATAAAGTTTTCATCTTATATTCGCAATATCCAGATTGCAATCTCAGTTTCTTGCTTGTTCTTCGTTTGCTCGCAGGAAACAGACCCTCGTGGTCAGGTTGATCGTGCTCCGGCGTGGTCAATAACCTCTCGGAGTTGGTTTAGCGATTGCTAAGGCGCGACGTCCTCGCACGTTCGTAGTCGGATCGTCAAAGTCGACTTCCACCAAAGCGGAATCCATCATCTCATCGAAAGACGGGACACCTTTGCCTCTATCAAGTGGTATCAGATTTCCAGGTTGCTCGGTGAGATTTTCCAGTTTTTCGTAGTTTAGATCGAGTCTGTTCTTCATACCTATAGTCCACGAAAAAGCCACAAAAAAAATTAGGGTTAGTTCATCATATCCGAACCAATCTGAGCCTCTACATAATCTTTTTAGGGTTTTGCTTTGTTGAATTTGCGGTTGCATCGTCGGTCTAGTTGCTGGTCTTAGAGTCTAGTCTTTTAGAGTTTCGAGTTCTGGTCATAAGTTGTCACGCCGCCGCCGCACCATCATCATCGCCCCTGCCATCTACCACCACCGCTCCGAATCCGTATCCATATACCACCACCAATCCGTGTCCATATACCACCACCGATCCATATCCATATACTACCACCGCTGCCATATACCACAACCATATATCCACCACCAATCCGAGTTCCTTGCTTATTAGGTTTGTTTTCGGGATCCATCTATTTTTCGATTCGTGTTTCCTTGCCGGAGTAGGTTTCGGAAAAAAAAAAAGAGTCTGGAAACCACGCTCCGTTTAGGCCCAAAATTTTTCGAAAACGCATTTTTTGAAAAAATTTCTGGCTATCCTATTTTTAGGTGTTTCTGAGTGTTTTGAGACAGGTGCCATTATAGGAAGTTTTTTTTGACCCGTTTCCAGTTTTTGGGTCCGGGCAGTCGAAAAAACGAAAAAAAAAATTGGTCGAAAAAATTTCGTGCCCATCCTGTCAGTTTGACCTAGGAAGAGTTTTGAGACACTCGCCATTATAGTGATTTTTCGCAAAAAAAAAAGTAGCGCAAAAAAAAAAGAGCAGCGCAAAAAAAAAAAGAGCGCCAAAAAAAAAAGAAGAGCGAAAAAAAAAATCCAGAGTGTGCTTTTCCCTTGTTTACGTGCAGCGCCGTGATTTTGTTAGTGTTCTAGGCTCGCGTCTCTAGCACGGTCTAGCCTAGGACCAGCACAGTACCGTCGTTGAGCGTTTATTCAACTTTGCATCTCTGAATTGATTATTGCTGTCCCTTTTTGCTACCATATTATAAGCCTTCCCAGATCCACATACATCTACGTTGTGCGTTTGACTCTCCCTGGTAATCGCTCTATCCAAGCTTTGAGAGTTTTTGACTACAACGGTTGCCGATCACCGCCTGCTGTTGGGTAAGAACTGGTAAGAATTTGAGATTTGCTTGACGGATTTGTGACACCCACCACCACCTCTTGTTAGTAGTCTGTAGGATCATTTTCTTGTGTGTTTCTATTGCTGCTAACCATGCCAGGATCACAAGCCGACGAGACTGACTGGGAGAATTTATCGAACAAGGAGCTTCATGATAAGTTTCAGCAAATGATGAGTGGACAGGTGCAAGATGTGCTAAACAGATTTGAAGAGGCCATGGAGAAGATAGATGGCATGGAGAAGACGTTCGAAACAAAGCTCGATAACAAGTTTAATGAATTGCTCGCGCGTCTTCCACCACCACGACCCGCTGCACCTAACGCACCTCTCCAACAACAACAACAACAAAAACGCATCCTTTCGAATCAGTATGGACGAGCGAAGCGTGTTCCTATTGAGGATGGCCAAACTTCTGGTGCTGCTGTTCATGTTGTTGATGCTTCTTTGGCCCCTGCTACTGCTGCTGCTGGCACCCAGGAGGATGATGAGTATGCGGGCGATTATGAGGATGAGGTTGATCAAAATCAGCACTACGTGCAGCCACCAGCACCACCACCACCAGGTCGTCCTCAGGTATATATTCGTAATGGTAGGCCTGCACCACCACCTCAGGTACGAGATGATGTCCATATTCCTAAACTGAAATTGAATATTCCACCTTTTGAGGGTAGATATGTTCCTGATATATATCTTACTTGGGAGTTAGAAACTGAACAACGTTTTACATGTTTACAATATCCCGAGGAGAGACGGGTTGCTGCTGCTGTTTGTGCTTTCACTAGTTTTGCATGTGTATGGTGGTCTGAACATTGTAGATTATATCCTATTCCCGCTACTTGGGCTGCTTTGAAAACTGCTATGCGTACTCGTTGGGTTCCACCATATTATCAACGTGAATTGCTTCAAAAATTACAGCGCTTAAGACAAGGAAAAAATTCTGTAGAAGAATATTATCAGGAATTACAAACTGGCATGATTAGATGTGGTATTGTTGAGGAGAATGAAGCTATGCTTGCACGTTTTCTGGGTGGATTAAATAGAGAGATTCAGACCATTCTAGACTATAAGGAGTATACTAATATCACTCGTTTATTCCATCTTGCTTGTAAAGCTGAACGTGAAGTGCAGGATCGACAGGCATTGGCGCGGACTAACTTTTCTGCAGGTCGACCTTCATCATGGACACCACGTGCATCATCTACTTCCACACGTTCTGCTACACCGGCGCCTCCGTCGGCTGCCACCTCCAACCGTGATACAATAAAGCAGGCACAATCACCACTATCTGCCAAGAGCACACCTTCTGGGCCTGCAAAGAGCTCTTCTTCATCCATGGCATCAACAGGGCAAACACATGATATTATTTGTCGACGTTGCAAGGGTGGAGGTCATTATGCGAGAGAATGCCCATCTAAGTGTGTGATGATTGTTACTGAGGATGGTGGGTATGAGTCCGCTAGTGACTATGATGAGGAGACTTTGGCTCTTATTACACGTGACGAACACGGTGGAGACGATTCTGATCATGAGACGCAATACATGGATCCTGAAGATGCTGACAGGTATGAATGTTTAGTTGCTCAACATGTTTTGAGTGTGCAGGTCACACAAGCTGAGCAAAATCAGAGGCACAATTTGTTCCATACCAAGGGAGTTGTGAAGGAACGTTCTGTGCGCGTCATCATAGACGGAGGTAGTTGCAACAACTTGGCTAGCATGGAGATGGTGGAGAAGCTATCTCTCACCACAAGACCACATCCACATCCTTACTACATCCAATGGTTCAACAACAGCGGCAAGGTTAAGGTAACACGTACTGTTCGTGTACATTTTAGTATCTCTACTTATGCTGATTATGTTGATTGTGATGTGGTACCTATGCAAGCATGTTCCTTATTACTTGGTAGACCATGGCAATTTGATAAAAATTCTATTCACCATGGTAGAAACAATCAGTATACTCTTGTTCATAAGGATAAAAATATTACTTTGCTTCCTATGACTCCTGATTCCATTTTGAAAGATGATCTTAATAGAGCTAATAAAGCAAAACAGGAGAAAACTAAGAGTGAAAATCAGATTGTGGCAAAAGAATTTGAGCAACAAATGCAGCCTAATAATAATAAACAATCTAGTGTTGCTTCTGAAATTAAATTGAAAAGTGCATGTTTACTTGCCACCAAATCTGATATTGATGATCTAGATTTTAGCAAATCTGTTTGCTATGCTTTTGTGTGCAAAGAGGCATTATTTTCATTCGAGGACGTGCCTTCCTCTTTGCCTCCTGCTGTCACTAACATTTTGCAGGAGTTCGCTGACGTCTTTCCACAAGACGTGCCACCGGGATTACCACCTATTCGCGGGATTGAGCATCAAATTGACTTAATTCCCGGTGCATCGCTACCCAACCGTGCACCATACCGTACCAATCCAGAGGAGACGAAGGAGATTATGCGTCAAGTACAGGAGCTACTCGACAAAGGTTATATACGCGAATCTCTTAGTCCTTGTGCTGTTCCTATTATCCTAGTGCCTAAAAAGGATGGTACGTCACGTATGTGTGTTGATTGTAGAGGCATTAATAATATTACTATTCGTTATCGTCATCCTATTCCTAGGCTAGATGATATGCTTGATGAATTGAGTGGCTCTACAATATTCTCCAAAGTTGATTTGCGTAGTGGATACCATCAAATTCGTATGAAATTGGGTGATGAATGGAAAACAGCATTTAAAACTAAGTTTGGTTTATATGAGTGGTTAGTCATGCCTTTTGGGTTAACTAATGCACCTAGTACTTTCATGAGATTAATGAACGAAGTTTTACGTGCTTTCATTGGACGATTTGTGGTAGTCTATTTTGATGATATACTGATTTATAGCAAATCTTTGGAAGAACATTTGGAACATTTCCGTGCTATTTTTATTGCTCTACGTGATGCACGTTTGTTTGGTAACCTTGGGAAGTGCACCTTTTGCACCGACCGAGTATCTTTTCTTGGCTATGTTGTTACTCCACAGGGAATTGAAGTTGATAAAGCCAAGATTGAAGCTATTGAGAGTTGGCCGCAGCCCAAAACGGTCACACAAGTGAGGAGTTTTCTTGGCCTCGCTGGATTCTATAGGCGTTTTGTGAGAGATTTCAGCACCATTGCTGCACCTCTCAATGAGCTTACAAAGAAAGATGTGCCTTTTATTTGGGGTACCGCACAGGAAGAAGCCTTCACGGTATTGAAAGATAAGTTGACACATGCTCCTTTACTCCAACTTCCTGATTTTAATAAGACTTTTGAGCTTGAATGTGATGCTAGTGGAATTGGATTAGGAGGTGTGTTATTACAAGATGGCAAACCCGTTGCATACTTTTCTGAAAAATTGAGTGGGCCTAGTCTGAATTATTCTACTTATGATAAAGAATTATATGCTCTTGTTCGGACTTTAGAAACATGGCAACATTATTTATGGCCCAAAGAATTTGTTATACATTCTGATCATGAATCTTTGAAACATATTAAAAGTCAAGCTAAACTGAATCGTAGACATGCTAAATAGGTTGAATTTATTGAGACTTTCCCTTATGTCATTAAACACAAGAAGGGAAAAGAAAATGTTATTGCTGATGCATTGTCTCGTCGCTATACTATGCTTTCACAACTTGACTTCAAAATATTTGGTTTGGAGACCATCAAAGATCAATATGTGCATGATGCTGATTTTAAAGATGTAATGCAGAATTGTAAAGAAGGAAGAATGTGGAACAAGTTTGTCGTTAACGATGGATTTGTGTTTCGTGCTAACAAGCTATGCATTCCAGCTAGCTCCGTTCGTCTTTTGTTGTTGCAGGAGGCGCATGGAGGAGGATTAATGGGACACTTTGGCGTGAAGAAGACAGAGGACGTACTTGCTACACATTTCTTTTGGCCAAAGATGAGACGGGATGTTGAGCGTTTTATTGCTCGCTGCACTACATGTCAAAAAGCTAAGTCACGACTCAATCCTCATGGTTTATATATGCCTTTGCCTGTACCTAGTGTTCCTTGGGAGGATATATCTATGGACTTTGTTTTAGGTTTACCTCGAACAAAGAAGGGGAGGGATAGCATATTTGTTGTCGTGGATAGATTCTCGAAAATGGCACACTTTATACCATGTCATAAAAGCGATGATGCTGTTAATGTTGCTGATTTGTTCTTTCGTGAAATTATTCGCTTGCATGGTGTGCCAAATACTATTGTTTCAGATCGTGATACTAAATTTCTTAGCCACTTTTGGAGATGTTTATGGGCTAAGTTGGGGACTAAACTGCTTTTTAGTACTACTTGTCACCCCCAAACTGATGGACAAACTGAAGTAGTCAATAGAACATTGTCTACTATGCTTAGGGCTGTTTTGAAGAATAATAAGAAAATGTGGGAGGAATGCTTGCCTCATATTGAATTTGCTTATAATCGTTCATTGCATTCTACTACTAAGATGTACCCTTTTGAAGTTGTGTATGGTTTCCTACCTCGTGCACCTATTGATTTGTTGCCTCTTCCATCTTCGGAGAAGGTTAATTTTGATGCTAAAGAACGTGCTGAATTGATTTTAAAAATGCATGAGTTAACTAAGGAAAACATTGAGCGTATGAATGCTAAATATAAACTTGCTGGAGATAAGGGTAGAAAACATGTTGTGTTTGCACCTGGAGATCTTGTTTGGTTACATTTGCGTAAGGATAGATTTCCTGATTTGCGCAAATCAAAGCTAATACCACGTGCTGCTGGTCCCTTTAAGGTGTTGGAGAAAGTAAATGATAATGCATATAAACTTGAGCTGCCTGCAGATTTTGGGGTTAGTCCCACTTTTAACATTGCAGATTTGAAGCCGTATTTGGGCGAGGAAGATGAGCTTCCGTCGAGGACGACTTCATTTCAAGAAGGGGAGGATGATGAGGACATCAATACCATTGTTACACCCACAGCCCCTACTGCTACATATACTGGACCAATTACTAGAGCTCGCGCACGCCAATTAAATTATCAGGTACTTTCGTTTCTTGGTAATGATTCTAATGTTCATGAGAATATGATGCTGCCTAAATTGGATACATTTGTTTTGCTTACAAATGAAGGGCCTAGCTTGGAGAAGGATGGACATTGGAGCAAGAGCAAGCATGGAGATGATGCCATGCGCAAGGGGAACCAGAACGGAGTTACAAGTGATGATTTCAGGACTTTGAAGCCACCATAAGAGTGCATGAAGCCTTGGACGAAATATACAAGATGCCACTTCATAAATTTCGTCCAGAGGCTATTATAGGTGCTGCGTCACCTTATTATTGGGCCAGGCCCATGTAATTTCGAAATACATAAGTATAGGCTATTTTTAGAGTCCGTATGTGTGGGGAAACAAGATGATAGAGGCAAAGGGTGTCCCGATCTTTCGATGAGATGATAACTATCGATTTGGTGAAGATGACTTTGACGATCCGACTACAAACGTGCACGACGTTGCGCCTTAGCAATCGCTAAACCAACTCTGAGAGGTTATTGACCACGCCGGAGCACAATCAACCTGACCACGAAGGTCTATTCCTGCAAGCAATCGAAGAACAAGCAAGAATATGATAAAAGCAATCTGAATATTGCGAGTATATATGAAGTATTGATAAAGGTGGGGATCCGTAAGCGGTCTTGGTCTGGTCGTTGGACACAAACGAAGTACACGAAGTTGCAATGGCTAACTTTTAACTAAACAAATCCCAAGGAAAAGCTACTAGATGGATCTACTTATATAGGAGCAAGGGGTGGCGGCCAAGGAGGTGGGAGGACGTCCCAAGGCAGCCTAAAACTAAATCTAGGTCGTACAAGGCCAATGGGCCCAAGTGGAGGTGATGTAACACCTTTGGACTTGTAGTTTGACTCGGATTCTGCTGCAGCATCAGATTGTTTCGTCCACAACTCAACGCTCCGGACGAATTTGAAGGTGATTCCAATTGGGTTGGAAAGTGCACGAAATCTAGTTTCCAACAAAAAAAGAATCACCCAATTCGGAGTCCGTATGAAAAACTTGTGTGCGTTTTGAGTCAGGTAGGTCTGTGCAGTCCGAATCTGAACCCAGAACGTGAGAGACTTGGACTCTATCTTCTCTTGGGCCAAAAGTGACGTGAGAGAACTTTTTGGACAGCAAATAAACATCTCTTTCTTCCTTATCTTCATATGTGGATTGTACAAATGTCCCATACACCTGCAATTAGACAAAACACAAAAGTGTGTGAAGTATTTTTGTTCTGGATAACATAAATAGATTATTGAATAGTTTGCACTAGAAATCACCTGACAAATATGCATATATGCAATATTTTTGGTCGTATCCAAGGTAGTCATGTCCTCATCATCCTCCCCTTCTTGAAAATAAAGCCGTCCTCGGCGTTGCTTAATCTGAAATGTGGCTAACAAAAGAGACAAGGTGTACATGTTGTATATGTATATGTCATCCATTTTTACTTCCCTTGATTTTTGCATATATGACACATGAATAGATGAGTAACTTGCATAGTTCATAAAATCTAAAGCCAAAAAATTAGCACAAGAAGTAGAAGGCATGAAAATATTGCAACTCAGTTTGCACATATAAGTGAAGCTCTTATTCATTTCAAAAGATTGACAATGTTCATCATTAAACCATCCCAACATTGGTGAATAAACCTTACTTGCATCAAATTTACATGCTACAACATGCTTAAATAAGCAAACATGCAATAAGTCATTCAACACAGAATCATCACCAAGATTAGAGGTCATATCAAAATGATTAAACATTGGTTCTTTTGCATCAATAGTTAATTCAATGGGTGCACTCAAAATTGTTGGTATTTCAGTTGTTTGATCACATGGCAAAGTCAAATTATCAACGTAGTCCTCTAAAATAGGTGGTGTGATCAAAGTAGTGGATAGCTCATCAGATGGTGCATTCAAATTTACAAGGCATTCATCATTCTCATGTAGAGATGGAAGATCAGTACCTTTGTCATTACCTCTTATGATCAACTCAGATGATGTAGCCACTCTCGGGGGCGATGTGTCACATTGTGGAGGTGATGTAGTCCTGACAACAACGGATGTGGTTGTCATAGTATGCCTAGTAGTTGAAGGAACAATCATATCAACTCTTGGAATGTGCACCGTGCGCTTGTTCTCCTCGTGGCCAACACGTCGTTTTATTTCCTGTTCAGCTTTGCAAGCAAGATGAAACAAATGGTCCATAGGATAACACTCTTCATGAATTAGTATCTCTTGAATATCACGGTTTAATCCTCCCCAAAATCTATCCATAAAATCATCTTCACTTTCTTCTAAAGAGGAATGCAACAAGGTAGTTTGTAAATCATCATAATATTTTGTTACAGTTTCACTACCTTGTTTTAAGTGTTGCAACTTCTTAATCATGTCACGAGTATAATAAGCAGGGACGAAAGTATGTCGCATGGCAAGTTTCAAATCATCCCAAGTAGTAGGTATATAATCAGGGTGTAACCGACAATATTCACTCCACCAAACCAAAGCATAACCAGTGAAAGAACCAACCGCAACCTTAACCTTTTTATGTTCATCGAAATTATGGGAAGCAAATATATTTTTTATGTCGAACTCCCATTCAATATATAAAGCAGGTTTAAAACGGCCATTAAATGGTGGTATAGATACATTAACCTGATCATGTGCATTTGGATGTTTGTGCACCTCTCGTGACGGTTGTGGTATTTGCAAAGATGGTGGCACGTCTCCCGCGATCGACAAAGCCCATGAATTGACTCTGGATCCTGTCATGATTAGTAGAACAAGAAACAAAACCCAAAAATAATGTTCCTATAACTACTAGGATGTGGTGGTAAAACGCTCACAGTAAAGCAAATATCAATGTCTTACAAGTTCTTACCATACAGCAGGCGGTGATCGGCAACCAGCGGTGTCAAGTAACTCCGAATATTGAGTAAAGCGATTGCCAGGGGAGCGTACGTATACACGGTGTAGAAATATGTGGAGCTGGGTTGGCTATATATGGTAGCAAAAGATTAGCAATAATCAATTCAAAGATGCAATGTTGAATAAACGCTCAACGACGGTACTGTGCTGGTCCTAGGCTAGACCGGACTAGAGACGCGAGCCTAGAACACTAATGAGGTCACGGCGTAGCACAACTAGCATCAATGAAGGATACTAAGTAGCTCTTGACAGCAAGATATAAGTGAAGATCACAACGGCAGTGAAGATAATGATGAAAAACAACTGCCAAGCAGGATATACAACAACTTTGTCTCCAACTTTCCTCTGAAAAAGTTTGTGCCGATTTTTTTGATTTTTTTTCTCCTTTTTTTCTCTGACTTTTTTTCTCTTTTTTTTCTCGTTTTTTTTCTCTCGTTTTTTTTCTCTCTTTTTTTCTCCCTCTTTCCAAAACAAACTAGATAAGATGCAGATTGGATCAAGTGAAGATGTGAACGATCTCAACTATTATTATGACAATGAATGGTGGGTAGCACGTGGTGGAAAATGATGGATGGGTAGTGGACAGCGGAAGAGATAATGATGCAGCGGTGGCGTGACTAATGTGAACAGAACTCGAAACTCTAAACGAACTAGACACTAAGACCAGCAACTCGACACGACGATGCAACCGATAATTCAACTATGCAAGCAATGAAAAGAAAATTGCAAAGGCTCAGACTGGCTTGGACCAAGGATGAATAGATCTAACTCTTTTTTGTGGCTTTTTCTTGGACAATAGGTAAGAAAATAAATCTAATCTAGGAAAACTGGAAATTCTCACCGAGCAACCTGAAAACTGATACCACTTGGTAGAGGCAAAGGGTGTCCCGATCTTTCGATGAGATGATAACTATCGATTTGGTGAAGATGACTTTGACGATCCGACTACAAACGTGCACGACGTTGCGCCTTAGCAATCGCTAAACCAACTCTGAGAGGTTATTGACCACGCCGGAGCACAATCAACCTGACCACGAAGGTCTATTCCTGCAAGCAATCGAAGAACAAGCAAGAATATGATAAAAGCAATCTGAATATTGCGAGTATATATGAAGTATTGATAAAGGTGGGGATCCGTAAGCGGTCTTGGTCTGGTCGTTGGACACAAACGAAGTACACGAAGTTGCAATGGCTAACTTTTAACTAAACAAATCCCAAGGAAAAGCTACTAGATGGATCTACTTATATAGGAGCAAGGGGTGGCGGCCAAGGAGGTGGGAGGACGTCCCAAGGCAGCCTAAAACTAAATCTAGGTCGTACAAGGCCAATGGGCCCAAGTGGAGGTGATGTAACACCTTTGGACTTGTAGTTTGACTCGGATTCTGCTGCAGCATCAGATTGTTTCGTCCACAACTCAACGCTCCGGACGAATTTGAAGGTGATTCCAATTGGGTTGGAAAGTGCACGAAATCTAGTTTCCAACAAAAAAAGAATCACCCAATTCGGAGTCCGTATGAAAAACTTGTGTGCGTTTTGAGTCAGGTAGGTCTGTGCAGTCCGAATCTGAACCCAGAACGTGAGAGACTTGGACTCTATCTTCTCTTGGGCCAAAAGTGACGTGAGAGAACTTTTTGGACAGCAAATAAACATCTCTTTCTTCCTTATCTTCATATGTGGATTGTACAAATGTCCCATACACCTGCAATTAGACAAAACACAAAAGTGTGTGAAGTATTTTTGTTCTGGATAACATAAATAGATTATTGAATAGTTTGCACTAGAAATCACCTGACAAATATGCATATATGCAATATTTTTGGTCGTATCCAAGGTAGTCATAGAGGCAAAGGGTGTCCCGATCTTTCGATGAGATGATAACTATCGATTTGGTGAAGATGACTTTGACGATCCGACTACAAACGTGCACGACGTTGCGCCTTAGCAATCGCTAAACCAACTCTGAGAGGTTATTGACCACGCCGGAGCACAATCAACCTGACCACGAAGGTCTATTCCTGCAAGCAATCGAAGAACAAGCAAGAATATGATAAAAGCAATCTGAATATTGCGAGTATATATGAAGTATTGATAAAGGTGGGGATCCGTAAGCGGTCTTGGTCTGGTCGTTGGACACAAACGAAGTACACGAAGTTGCAATGGCTAACTTTTAACTAAACAAATCCCAAGGAAAAGCTACTAGATGGATCTACTTATATAGGAGCAAGGGGTGGCGGCCAAGGAGGTGGGAGGACGTCCCAAGGCAGCCTAAAACTAAATCTAGGTCGTACAAGGCCAATGGGCCCAAGTGGAGGTGATGTAACACCTTTGGACTTGTAGTTTGACTCGGATTCTGCTGCAGCATCAGATTGTTTCGTCCACAACTCAACGCTCCGGACGAATTTGAAGGTGATTCCAATTGGGTTGGAAAGTGCACGAAATCTAGTTTCCAACAAAAAAAGAATCACCCAATTCGGAGTCCGTATGAAAAACTTGTGTGCGTTTTGAGTCAGGTAGGTCTGTGCAGTCCGAATCTGAACCCAGAACGTGAGAGACTTGGACTCTATCTTCTCTTGGGCCAAAAGTGACGTGAGAGAACTTTTTGGACAGCAAATAAACATCTCTTTCTTCCTTATCTTCATATGTGGATTGTACAAATGTCCCATACACCTGCAATTAGACAAAACACAAAAGTGTGTGAAGTATTTTTGTTCTGGATAACATAAATAGATTATTGAATAGTTTGCACTAGAAATCACCTGACAAATATGCATATATGCAATATTTTTGGTCGTATCCAAGGTAGTCATGTCCTCATCACAAGAGATAGGGTTGATTTCGGACCCCTCCACCAAGGGCCACGAAATTCCCCCCCCCCCCCCTCTTCCTCCATATATACAGCCCTTAGGGCGTCGTTTAGACTTTGGGTTTTGTTTAGATTAAAAGTTCGCCATAGCTGCAACTTCGCGTACTTCGTTTGTGTTCAACGACCAGACAAAGGCGTCACAGAACCCCACCTTGATCAATAAAGTTTTCATCTTATATTCGCAATATCCAGATTGCAATCTCAGTTTCTTGCTTGTTCTTCATTTGCTCGCAGGAAACAGACCCTCGTGGTCAGGTTGATCGTGCTCCGGCGTGGTCAATAACCTCTCGGAGTTGGTTTAGCGATTGCTAAGGCGCGACGTCCTCGCACGTTCGTAGTCGGATCGTCAAAGTCGACTTCCACCAAAGCGGAATCCATCATCTCATCGAAAGACGGGACACCTTTGCCTCTATCAGTTTTCATCTTCTTGTTGGTCTCAATCCAATCAACTGTTTCCGTTAGTGGCGGGTTGTCACCTCATCATTTTGAGATGTTTTCCATAAGCCCACTACAAGCTTATTCTTTTCGTTGTGGGTTTTCCAACAACTCCTTTATAACCTTCTTGGAAGGGTGCTTTCCAAGATCATTTGTGGCAGAATTGGCATTTTCTTCTCCATTCTTATTCCAATGATCTATTTTCTATTCTTTCTTCCGGAGGCATTGTGATGTTGCTCTCATTGACCCATCATCTCGTTTTGTCAAGATCATGTTATTTTCTTGCTTATCCATTTAACCGGAGTGTTGTGTTCTCATTCAAGTTCTTTTATCTTATTAAGTTTTGCCTCTCTTTTCAACCTTAGTGCTATCTGAAATCCTTCTTACCCATTGTGCCATTCTTTCAATAGTTCCGGAGGCAGTGTGTTGTTGATTTCATCAAGTATCATCCCATCTTCTCAAGTTCATGTTCTATTCCTTCCATGTTCAACCGAATTGCTGCCCGAATTCTTCCTCTCTCAGCTTGTTTTAACCGGAGTGGTTTTGAATTCTATCTAGTCCATTAAACTCTTGATTCATGTCTTTGCAACCTTCAAGTTCTCGTAATGTTCCTTGTTCCTTTTTTCTAACGGGTTGTTTGCAATCAAGTTCATCTCAATTGTACTCTTTCTTTTAAATTGCTCAACCTCTCAAGGTTCGTGGTTTCACTCGTTTGTCATAGAAACAACTTTATTTTTACCTCTTCCTCTTCCGCTTCTCTCTAGCGCCATCCTAGATCTCGGGACGACATCCTCTCGTAGTGGTGGAGTGTTGTAACGCCCCGGATGCAACTTTCCATATTCGTAACTCCAACTCTTGCCTTTTCTGCAGATGCGATATGATATTTCCTTCGTGGTTGGGTTTTTGTCTTTTGTTTTGCAATTTGTTCATGTCTTGCATTTCATCTCATAGCATCATGCGCATTGCATCTGCATGTTTTCATAAAACGTGCATCCGTTGTTAGTTGCCGCTTCTCCCTCGCCTCTGTTGACGTTTCTCAATCCAACCGTTCTTTTGTTGTCCGACCGTTTGGCCCTTTCTGCACGGTGCACTGACCCCCTCGCGCGCGTCCGAGACTTCCCCGAACCCGACCTGCTCAGTCATCACCGTTGGATTCAGTTGATCCTCTAACATCTATGAAACATCTCCGTTTTATTATTTGGACTCCCTACCTATTTATTCCGGACCGCCCGATCGCGATCGGAGGATTCAAATCATCCCCCTTCCGTATATATATAGTCCACCCACTTGCTAAATGGGATCAAACCCTAACTTCTAGGCAGTTTGTCCCTGCCGCCGCCGCCGCACTCATCTCCCACCTCGGGATCCATCCCCATCCAGTCAGTGCCCGCATCCCTAATCAAAATCCCCTCTTCTTCCTCGAGCCAACCAGCTACCAGATCCCTTCCTTCCCACCTAAATTCCCGACCAAGCAACCTCCTCCGCCGATCCATTCAACCACCACAGCCCACGCAAACCTCCCCGTTCCCCTCGTCGCGAGCCAGGGAGAGGAGCTCCCTGCCGCCTCCCACCTCGTGCCGTCCCCGCCGTCCACCACCAGCAGCATCAGCAGCCCCGTGCGCTGCCCGAGCTTCCCCTGCATCCTCCCGTGCCTCCCCGAGCTTGACCCCGCCGCCTCCGGAGCGCCGTCCGCCACGGCAACCTCGATGTTGAGCTCCAATAGGAACTGCTTCGCGCGCCCCTGTTCCCGCGAGCGTATGAGGCTGCGCCCTCCTCCTCGTCCAGCCCTCCACCTCGCCGGACCAGCATATGAGTGCCATGCCTTTCCCTTATTCCCCCGTTTCCTCTGGTTCCCTCTCTCACCTGCTTCCTATCTTCTCCAGGAAGCCCGCAGGAGCATCCATGGTCGTCCCCATCGCTGCTGCCTGCCTCGCCTCCTGTCGAGCGCCTCCCTCACCTGCTACCTCGCATCCCCGACCAGAGCTAGCCTAGATTCGGCCATCTCCGATGCCTCCTCGCCGAATCCCGCCATCAAGTCCCCATCCCCGTCGCTCACGCGTGCTCCGGGCCACGCCCTGCTTCGACCTCGCCCTGCATCTGCTTCATGCGTGCGTCGACCCCTGCGGTCTGCTTCGAGCCGGAGGTAGCGGTCAACCCCATCGCCGGGCCGCCAAGTCCCTCACCTCGCGCGCCAAGTTCGCTGTCGTCGCAGCCGTCTCATTCGTCGAGCCCTCATTGACCTCCAGCGAACACAAGTCCACGGCGTCGCCGGCCTCTGTTTCCACTGCTCCAGATCGAGCGCCTCGCTCGCGTTGACCGCTTCAACCTTCCACGTGGGCCCCGCGTCGCCAGCCAGCTCCAAGGCCCAGCCTGCTTCCCCTCCAGATCGGGCCTGCTCTAGATCTGCCCCAGCCTCCTCCACCGACTGGGCTTGGCCCATGGTGAGCGCCCAGATTCGGCCCGATGCGTGTTTTTTTCCTCTGTTTCGATTTTAGCATTATCCTGTGTTTTACTGTTTTACAGATTGCACCCTCATGTTCATGCATTTAATAACTCTTGAACCGTGCATCGGATTAAAATGATTTAAATATGTAAAATGCTCAGAAATTTGTGTAGTTTAATAATATGCCACTTTCATCCATGTTTAAACTGTTTAACATGCTGTTTGTGTTTATTTTGCATAATGCCATGCTAAAATGATTTATTTCATAACTAAATAACCGTAGCTCGGTTTTAAATAAAGTTTATATGTAAATGGGGTAGAAAAATGCCTAGTTTATCATGGTCCACTTTATTTTCCTGTTTAACAACTTTAAAATATGTTTTAGGGCAGAACAGTACCAACTTCAATATATGCACATGCGAATTTTCCGGAATTGTTGTTTGTTGTTCCGGCCTCATTTAAAATTGCCTAGATAGGTAGTTTTATGATGCTTCACCTCTTGCCATGTTAATAAACATTTAATATTGTTTGGTAGCTTAAATGAGATTAAACTAAATATGTCAATGTGGTGTTTTGTCAATATGCAACTCGTTGCATATTGAGCTCCACTTAACTTGTAGTATTGTTCGTTGCACTTTGCCATGCCATACCTCATTAAACTGGACATGCATCATACTTGATTGTGCATGATGCCATGTTTATGTGATGGTTGTTTACCATATTGTTTGCTTCTTTCCGGGTTGCTTCTCTCGTTAGCTTCGGTTTCGTTCCGGAGTTGTGAGGATTCGTTCGACCACGCCCGTTCGTCTTCTTCACGGACTCGTTCTTCTTCCTAGCGGGATTTCAGGCAAGATGACCACTACCCTGGATCTCACTACTATCATTGCTATGCTAGTTGCTTCGTTCTATCGCTATGCTGCGCTACCTATCACTTGTTCTTCAAGCCTCCCAAATTGCCATGTCAGCCTCTAACCTTTGACACCCTTCCTAGCAAACCGTTGTTTGGCTATGTTACCGCATTGCTCAACCCCTCTTATAGCGTTGCTAGTTGCAGGTGAAGTTGAAGATTGCTCCATGGTGGATAGGATTATGTTGGGATATCACAGTATCTCTTATTTAATTAATGCATCTATATATTTGGTAAAGGGTGGAAGGCTCGGCCTTATGCCTGGTGTTTTGTTCCACTCTTGCCGCCTTAGTTTCCGTCATACCGGTGTTATGTTCCCGGATTTTGCGTTCCTTACGCGGTCGGGTTATTTATGGGACCCCCTTGACAGTTCGCTTTGAATAAAACTCCTCCAGCAAGGCCCAACCTTGGTTTTACCATTTGCCTCACCTAGCCCTTTTTCCCTTGGGTTTCCGGAGCCCGAGGGTCATCTTTATTTACCCCCCCCCCCCCCCCCGCCCCCGGGTCAGTGCTCCTCCGAGTGTTGGTCCAAACTAGAGCACTGTGCGGGACCATTCCTTGGCAACTTGGATTCATCGGTACCTGTACGCTTTGCTTATCCGGTGTGCCCTGAGAACGAGATATGTGCAGCTCCTATCAGGATTTGTCGGCACAGCGGGTGGTCTTGCTGGTCTTGTTTTACCATTGTCAAAATGTCTTGTAAACCGGGATTCCGAGACTGATCGGGTCTTCCTGGGAGAAGGAATATCCTTCGTTGATCGCGAGAGCTTATCATGGGCTAAGTTGGGACACCACTGCAGGGTATAAACTTTCGAGAGCCGTGCCCGCGGTTATGTGGCAGATGGGAATTTGTTAATGTCCAGTTGTAGATAACTTGACACCAGATCCGAATTAAAATGCATCAACCGCGTGTGTAGCCGTGATGGTCTCTTTTCGGCGGTGTTCGGGAAGTGAACGCAGTTTTGGGTTCTGTTTGACGTAAGTAGGAGTTCAGGATCACCTCTTGATCATTGCTAGCTTCACGACCGTTCCGCTTGCTCTCTTCTCGCTCTTATTTGCGTCTGTTAGCCACCATATCATGCTTAGTCGCTGCTGCAACCTCACCACTTTACCCCTTCCTTTCCCATTAAGTTTTGCTAGTCTTGATACCCATGGTAATGGGATTGCTGAGTCCTCGTGGCTCACAGATTACTACAACAACAGTTGCAGGTGCAGGTTATGCGATGATCATGACGCGAGAGCGATGCTTACTTGTTTTGGAGTTCTTCTTCTGCTTCTTCTTCGATCAGGGTATAGGTTCCAGGTCGGCAGCCTGGGCTAGCAGGGTGGATGTCGTTTGAGTTTCTTTTTGTGTTTCATCTGTAGTCGGATGGTGCTCTTTTGTAAGATGATGTTGTATTCGTGTGGCATTGTATGCCTTTTGTATGTATCCCCATCTATTATGTAATGTTGATGTAATGATATCCACCTTGCAAAAGCGTTTCAATATGCGGTTCTATCCTTGGTGGGACCTTCGTGTCTCTTTAGGATAGTATTGCATATTGGGCGTGACAGATACATAAGATGAGACCTCGACTATGCGCCATTGGACACAAGGTGAATCCGTTCCTAAATGATTCCCCTTTCCATTCGCGTGAGACATGGTTGCTACTTCAAGCGCGGACCTTGTGCATACTCAGGTACACCCGAGGAGACCATGGAGAACCCAAGGACCAAGGCCAAGCATGCGCGGAAGCGAAGGAAGGAGAAGGAAGAAGAGCCAGCTGCTACAGGCCCCGGATATCCGGCCCCAGCCCGGACATCCGGCCCTTCCCGCAAGCCCGGACATCCGGCGCCCATCACAGAACGCGTCCAGAAGCTGAACACCGTCAGCCCGGACATCCAGCCAGAGGCCCGGACATCCGGCTCTTCCTGAGCCGCCGAACATCCGGCCCCCAGCCCGGACATCTGGACCCCGCCTGTCTAGAGAGCAACCACAGGGCACCCAGGCCAGCCCAGACATCCGGCCTCCCAGCCCGGACATCCGGCCCGTCGCGAAGCCCCGGTCATCCGGCCCCCAGCCCGGACATCCGGCGCCTGTCTGCGCTCAGTGAACGGGCCAAGGGCCCATCTATCCCTCTCACGTACCCCTTCGAGGCTAACGCCTATATATACTCCCCCATCTCCTCCTAGTTAGGGTTAGCATTGATTTAGCTCATTTGTGAGATAGAGCCTCGCTCATCCATCGGATCTCCTCCTCGTGAGAGACCGCGGCCTCTTCGAAGAAGATCCACTTGGATTCAAGACCCCTTTACGGGAAGATCCCCTCGTGGATTCAAGACCTCCTCTCGGAGAAGAACGGTTACTCTTGTATCTTCCCTTTGTTGATTTTGAATCTTGTGCTACCTTATGTGTTCGGTGATCTAGCCCTTGTGTGATCGAGTACTTGTCGGTTTAGTGATTCTCTCGTCTCTCCCCGTGTTTTCCCCTTTGTGTTTTCCGCGCGTTCTTCGTGTTTCCCCGAAGGATCCACTCCAAACATCAAAGATCGGCCCCTAGGGTTGCGCCCTACATCAATGACCCATCCAATATGCGTACTTGAGGATGGCTCAAAGGGAAGTAGGTCACCTTTAGGGGTTTCTCAAGGATGATGGAGTTGCACATCGAGTATGCCTTCTCATAACCAAAATGTCTCGTGATCGTACCGTCTTGTGAATCCTTCAAAACGAAAGAACATGACAAACACTCGGAAAAACAAATGAGGTTAGCAGAAGTGCAAGACCTATCATTCGTGCGGTAAGATACCAAACAAGTGTATGCATCATGCTCATCATAAGAAAGGACAAGGGAGTATTTCATACTATGGAGGCATATGATGCGATAACAACCAAATACAATAGGCTCAATTAAACAACCATGCATCACAAGTAAATTGTCAAAGTCTCCAAGAACAAGAAGCATGGTTGCACTCAATACAAGTGGATATAAGAGAGGCAACTAATGGAGGCAAGTGACAATGATCAAGATATATCATGTGAGAGGCATGAGCATATATGTCATCAACCAAAGAAAGCAAGTAATAGTGGAACATGGGTGATGCAATATAGCAAACAGTCATAGCGATCAAGTCAAGCAAGCTAGTAGTGCGAAGATGCAACTTACTAGAAGGAATCATGGCAAGCATGTCATGTGTGCAAATAGTGGGCATGAATAATTCACATGACATAGCACAAACATGAAAGCAAGATATGAGCAAAATATCATCAATGTATTGGCGAGAGACCATATGTAAATAGCAATGGCACATCATGACTCTCCCAACACAACAAGCATCAGTAACATGAAGCACATGATAAACATGGCAATAGCAACAAGGAAATCCACCAAGCATGCAAATAAACATGGGAGTAGCATAATGGTGAATCATGGGTAGATGCAAGCGAGGGTCACAATTGCATGGCAAAGGCATAGAAGCAAGGATAACATGCAAAGTGAACACGATAGTATGGGCATAAGATGACAAGTGGTAAATGGCCCATAGACGTGTGAGAGCCAAGTAGAAGAGATGCGCGTAGTCCTTGCGTGAAGGAAACGATGGTAAGGATAGTCCACGGGATCCCAAAGTGTCGTTTCTCTCAAGAGGTCGTTTCGTGAACTCTCGGGATTGAGAGGTTGACGAGTATATGTGAGTACCTACACAAAACAAAAGAAAAGGAAAAATTGTGTGTGCGTGGTATATGTACACATCATCCATCATGATGTGCACGTGCATGTGTCGGTTAGCACAAAATATCCAATGCTCAAATAAATGAGATGCGCGATATAGAAACATGTCATCCATCATGAGAGGTTTCTTATTATGCATGTCATAATGGAGACTCAAATTGTGTAATGCATCATGAGAAATATCTAGAGCAATGTTATTCATGGAATGCATATGGTGCACGCAATTATGGGAATCATGCAAGGTATGAAATGCATCAAGATCTCCTAATATGTATGAGGAAACTATGGGGTTCTCCTCATGAGCATTTATGGAAACATCACATGGAGAATATTGAAAACATCCAAAACAATGCATTTTCAAAACAATTTGATCATGGCATGGCATAGTAGATGAATTGCACAAATCATGTAAAGGAAGCATGGCAATATCATCACATGAAAAACAAAAGCCAATGACCATCATCTCGTCATCTATGCCATAAGTGCAAATGGGATTGATTTTAATGGGGCATGCATAGTTACTATGTTGAGATTGAAAAGATGCAATATGGGAGATCTCACTCATAGCATATGACAAGTTCAAAGGATTATCAAACATGATATGACCAAAAGAATCTTCACATGATATCCTATGGAGCATAGCATCACAACTAGGCAACTCAACATGCTCATCATCATATTCATCATAAATAGGTAAGTCAAGGCATGAAGAAGTCTCACTAGCATGAAGCATGGGAATAGGTGGGTCAACATCATGGGAGCAATCGATGTCAAGAGAGTCCACCAGTGGGACAAGAGAAGCACCATCACCTATGTTACCTTTGGAGCATGGCTCATGTGTTGTAGGTGAGGTGTTGAAGATCCAATCGTTGTCATCTTCATCTTGATGGAACCATGTAGGGGCTGCATCATCGTCCACCATGGCCATCGTCGTCTCCATTGGAGGGATGGACTCGTCGAGGATAGGCATGTCATCATGTAGGAGACCTAGCACCAAAGAAGAAAACACACTAGGAGTAGAGGTTAAGTCGTTAGAAATCAAAGTGGCATCACATGCCGTGTCAACTATCTCACTCGCTAAGTGTTGTGGCTCACTCACTCCCTCAAGGATGCTCTCGCTCATATGGTTGGTGGAGTCACTCAAATGGCGCTCAACCTCACATAGGATGTGTGGCATGCTCTCCTCACATGACAAATGGGCATCTCGACATATGTGGGTGTCGGAGAGTGTCGTGGAATTGTCACGGCAGATGTCCTAGTGTGAGGACTTAGTCGTGAGGCCAACGCATCTATGTGGTAGCTTGAGAGGGGTCGAGCGGAATCGAGAGACGCAACACAAGACAAGAATTTAGACAGCTTCGGGCCCCGGGAAACATCATCCGGTAATAGCCCTACATGTTGTTTGTGGCTAGGTCTCATTATCATCACGAGGGAATCACCGGTAAACCAGCTCTTTGTGTCTAGCCCTAGAGATTGTTTCTTCTTGCTTGCCCCTCTTTGGGGAGCCCTGCCCCTCTTTACATATGTTGAAGGGGCGGTTTACATGACTAGTCCTAGTTGGATTAGGATTACTCTATTACAAGTGGAGTCCTAGTCTTGCTTCCTTTGTAGGAAAATATTCCTTGTGCTTTCCTCATAAACCGGCCCACCATAGCATGATCCGGCCTTCCATAAACCACCTTCTGGGCCACCGGGTCTTATCGTTCCTCTGACCGACTCGCCTGGTCACCCATGAGTCGCCAGGCTCGGGCGGGTCACTTAGTGAGTCATCCAATCCGGCTGGGTTATACTTCCGGTCGGGTTACGCCGCGGGGCCCGACGTTAGCCCCCAGTTTAATTTGGATTTATCCATGTTAAACTGATCCTGTAAAATAAACACAAGAACAAACTTGATAGGTTGTGCTCCGGGTTAAATATTTTCCTGAAGCAGCACCTAATCATCCTTAAGTCCTTGTCATTTACTTCTGGATGCATGCTTAAGATCTTATAGCAAATCTCCTTTAACAGATATATTCAAACTTTGCCAGTGTAGAAAACCTAGGCACTTCTTCTAAAAAATCCGAGTCAATAGACCAGTTTCATAATCAATTTGCTCGCAGAAGGTATTTTGTAAATAAAGAATCCATTTGACTCGGCCTTCAATGTTTGAAAATGTAGAACTTGCCGGTTTATCATTGCCAAAATTGCCGGGTTATAAAAACTGATGAATTCTGGGTCATGATTGTTTCCAACGCCGGTTCATGATTATTGCCAACACCGGTTCATGATTTTTGATGACGCCGGGTTATGATTGTTGCAGATACCGGGTCATAATGATTGGTGATGTCGGGTCAATCTGGTTTGCTCAAAACTGAAAATTGGAAGATATTTCTCCCATACATACATAGCATACTTGGGATAGAAGTCCATACATTTTGCATCTTATAGGTTGTGCACAAGTGTCGTATCCGCCTATTGAGCAATCGTGCTAGAGTCTCTCTTGAGTTGTGCAACACGAGCGTTTTCCGTGGATTCCACATTTTGTGCTCATTCCTTGATTGCACGACCCCATTTATCCATCCCTGTGTGTTTCCGTGTGCCATTCATTGCTATTGGTCTACTTGTTTCGCTTGCGAATTTGTGAATCTCTTTCAACATTATTGACTCTTGCTAACATTTTGCATCAAATTTTTGTGCCACTATCCTCACCGAGCTCCACCATAAGCTTTACTTGTGTAGGTGTGAGAACCGACAAGAATTGGTACCAATTGTGCTATTTCCTTGTTACACATTTGAGTGATCATTGATCCATCTTCAACATTGGTCAAGGTACATTTGGTATAGTTCTTCTCTTTCTCCCACTCATATTTGCTCAAGTCTTGTGATGGATAGGCAAGGCATTTTCTCTCCGGTCTACGACAACAACGACGACGTGAACAACTACATCTCCAAAGCGTCCATCTTCGATCTACAACGACAAATGCAAGGTGCACAATCAAGATTGTGAGAGCGCATCGACAACATCTCCATCGACATTTTTCACTCCGAAGCAAGGAAAAGGGACTACATCGACAAGAAGCTATCCGCACAAAAAGAGGAGCAAGATGCAAGGATGGAGGAGATTAGAGCCTTGATCAAGTCTTCTTCCCCTTCGTCATCTTCAAGGCGGCGACATTCAAGACACAAATCTTCGGAGCGCGAAAATGATGCAAGTGCAAATCGTCCACGTCCACATCTACATGGCGACCACCATCACGTTCGTGATCTACATCGTCATGAAGGGAAAGTCACCTCCAAGCAACATGTGCACAACGACGACGAACGACATCTACTACGAGCTCAAGCACGACAACGACATCATCATCATGAAGATGCTCCACAAGCGCAAACGTACAAGTCCCAACAAGACCTACTTCACGCCAAGTCCAAGCTTCATGAGCACAAAAGGAGACCGCGAGACGACCACCACCAAGACGGCGCTACGGCTACAACAACCACTTTGGCATCTTCGCCAAGTGCTATCAAGGCATCTTCGCCTTTGGACGTACGACATCTTTGCCTTCTTTCCACGTGTACGCCTACATCGACCTCATCAAGTCCAAGGCGACTACCTACGAGCGAGGGCGACACTTCCATCTTCGGAAGCTCCTCAAGGAAGATGGCCGAGCATGGGAAACTCCCTTTGGTCATGGAGACGAGCTACAAGGTGCCACATTATATGGGCCTCCAACACCAAGACGGTGACAAGACGATCGAGCAAGGGCCATCCCCTTCGACCACGGCGACGAGCGCGAACCTCTTCTACAACATGAAGACGGCGCCCATATTGGACTCATACTCCGAGTCAAGCTACGCGACCGCGCATGGAGACATTTGCACCTACATCTCTCCAACACCCACATATGTCGAGATGACCCAAGTGCCATGTGAGGAGAGCCACTACCCCATGAGTGACATGAGTGACTCCACCATACGTGACATTGAGAGCACTTCCTATGAGAGGATGAGTGTGACCACCACTAGCCCCACACATGAGAGCATGCCACACATCCTATGCGAGGTTGAGCGCCATTTGAGTGACTCCAGCAACCATATGAGTGAGAGCATCCAAGAGGGAGTGAGTGAGCCACAACACTTAGTGAGTGAGGTAGTTGACACGGCACGTGAGGCCACTATGATTTCTAACGACTTAACCTCTACTCGTAGTGTGTTTTCTTCTGATGAGGACATCAATACCATTGTTACACCCACAGCCCCTACTGCTACATATACTGGACCAATTACTAGAGCTCGCGCACGCCAATTAAATTATCAGGTACTTTCGTTTCTTGGTAATGATTCTAATGTTCATGAGAATATGATGCTGCCTAAAT
This sequence comes from Triticum timopheevii, assembly GCA_963921465.1. NCBI lineage: Eukaryota > Viridiplantae > Streptophyta > Magnoliopsida > Poales > Poaceae > Triticum > Triticum timopheevii. The sequence continues at coordinate 291,864,184 of OY997272.1, read as the reverse complement.
TGGATACATTTGTTTTGCTTACAAATGAAGGGCCTAGCTTGGAGAAGGATGGACATTGGAGCAAGAGCAAGCATGGAGATGATGCCATGCGCAAGGGGAACCAGAACGGAGTTACAAGTGATGATTTCAGGACTTTGAAGCCACCATAAGAGTGCATGAAGCCTTGGACGAAATATACAAGATGCCACTTCATAAATTTCGTCCAGAGGCTATTATAGGTGCTGCGTCACCTTTTTATTGGGCCAGGCCCATGTAATTTCGAAATACATAAGTATAGGCTATTTTTAGAGTCCGTATGTGTGGGGAAACAAGAGATAGGGTTGATTTCGGACCCCTCCACCAAGGGCCACGAAATTCCCCCTCTCTTCCTCCATATATACAGCCCTTAGGGCACCGTTTAGACTTTGGGTTTTGTTTAGATTAAAAGTTCGCCATAGCTGCAACTTCGCGTACTTCGTTTGTGTTCAACGACCAGACAAAGGCGTCACAGAACCCCACCTTGATCAATAAAGCTTTCATCTTATATTCGCAATATCCAGATTGCAATCTTAGTTTCTTGCTTGTTCTTCGTTTGCTCGCAGGAAACAGACCCTCGTGGTCAGGTTGATCGTGCTCCGGCGTGGTCAATAACCTCTCGGAGTTGGTTTAGCGATTGCTAAGGCGCGACGTCCTCACACGTTCGTAGTAGGATCGTCAAAGTCGACTTCCACCAAAGCGATTTCCATCATCTCATCGAAAGACGGGACACCTTTGCCTCTATCAAGTGGTATCAGATTTCCAGGTTGCTCGGTGAGATTTTCCAGTTTTTCGTAGTTTAGATCGAGTCTGTTCTTCATACCTATAGTCCACGAAAAAGCCACAAAAAAATTAGGGTTAGTTCATCATATCCGAACCAATCTGAGCCTTTGCATAATCTTTTTAGGGTTTTGCTTTGTTGAATTTGCGGTTGCATCGTCGGTCTAGTTGCTGGTCTTAGAGTCTAGTCTTTTAGAGTTTCGAGTTCTGGTCATAAGTTGTCACGCCGCCACCGCACCATCATCATCGCCCCTGCCATCTACCACCACCACTCCGAATCCGTATCCATATACCACCACCAATCCGTGTCCATATACCACCACCGATCCATATCCATATACTACCACCGCTACCACCACCGCTGCCATATACCACAACCATATTCCCACCACCAATCCGAGTTCCTTGCTTCTAAGGTTTGTTTTCGGGATCCATCTAGTTTCCGATTCGTGTTTCCTTGCCGGAGTAGGTTTCGGAAAAAAAAAAGAGTCTGGAAACCACGCTCCGTTTAGGCCCAAATTTTTTCGAAAACGCATTTTTCGAAAAAATTTCTGGCTATCTTATTTTTAGGTGTTTCTGAGTGTTTTGAGACAGGTGCCATTATAGGAAGTTTTTTTTGACCCGTTTCCAGTTTTTGGGTCCGGGCAGTCGAAAAAACGAAAAAAAAAATTGGTCGAAAAAATTTCGTGCCCATCCTGTCAGTTTGACCTAGGAAGCATTTTGAGACACTCGCCATTATAGTGATTTTTCGCAAAAAAAAAAAAGCAGCGCAAAAAAAAGAGCAGCGCAAAAAAAAAAAGAGCAGCGCAAAAAAAAAAGAGCGAAAAAAAAAACCAGAGTGTGCTTTTCCCTTGTTTACGTGCAGCGCCGTGATTTTGTTAGTGTTCTAGGCTCGCGTCTTTAGCACAGTCTAGCCTAGGACCAGCACAGTACCGTCGTTGAGCGTTTATTCAACTTTGCATCTCTGAATTGATTATTGCTGACCCTTTTTGCTACCATATTATAAGCCTTCCCAGCTCCACATACATCTACGTCGTGCGTTTGACTCTCCCTGGTAATCGCTCTATCCAAGCTTTGAGAGTTTTTGACTACAACGGTTGCCGATCACCGCCTGCTGCTGGGTAAGAACTGGTAAGAATTTGAGATTTGCTTGACGGATTTTGTGTCACCCACCACCACCTCTTGTTAGTAGTCTGTAGGATCATATTCTTGTGTGTTTCTATTGCTGCTAACCATGCCAGGATCACAAGCCGACGAGACTGACTGGGAGAACATGACGAATAAGGATGTGCATGATAAATTTCAGCAAATGATGAGTGGACAGGTGCAAGATGTGCTAAACAGATTTGAAGAGGCCATGGAGAAGATAGATGGCATGGAGAAGACGTTCGAAACAAAGCTCGATAACAAGTTTAATGAATTGCTCGCGCGTCTTCCACCACCACCACCCGCTGCACCTAACGCACCTCTCCAACGACAACAACAACAACAACGCATCCTTTCGAATCAGTATGGACGAGCGAAGCGTGTTCCTATTGAGGATGGCCAAACTTCTGGTGCTGCTGTTCATGTTGTTGATGCTTCTTTGGCCCCTGCTACTGCTGCTGCTGGTACCCAGGAGGATGATGAGTATGTGGGCGATTATGAGGATGAGGTTGATCAAAATCAGCACTACGTGCAGCCACCAGCACCACCACCACCAAGTCGACCTCAGGTATATATTCGTAATGGTAGGCCTGCACCACCACCTCAGGTACGAGATGATGTCCATATTCCTAAACTGAAATTGAATATTCCACCATTTGAGGGTAGATATGTTCCTGATATATATCTTACTTGGGAGTTAGAAACTGAACAACGTTTTACATGTTTACAATATCCCGAGGAGAGACGGGTTGCTGCTGCTGTTTGTGCTTTCACTAGTTTTGCATGTGTATGGTGGTCTGAACATTGTAGATTATATCCTATTCCCGCTACTTGGGCTGCTTTGAAAACTGCTATGCGTACTCGTTGGGTTCCACCATATTATCAACGTGAATTGCTTCAAAAATTACAGCGCTTAAGACAAGGAAAAAATTCTGTAGAAGAATATTATCAGGAATTACAAACTGGCATGATTAGATGTGGTATTGTTGAGGAGAATGAAGCTATGCTTGCACGTTTTCTGGGTGGATTAAATAGAGAGATTCAGACCATTCTAGATTATAAGGAGTATACTAATATCACTCGTTTATTCCATCTTGCTTGTAAAGCTGAACGTGAAGTGCAGGATCGACAGGCATTGGCGCGGACTAACTTTTCTGCAGGTCGACCTTCATCATGGACACCACGTGCATCATCTACTTCCACACGTTCTGCTACACCAGCGCCTCCGTCGGCTGCCACCTCCAACCGTGATACAATAAAGCAGGCACAATCACCACTATCTGCCAAGAGCACATCTTCTGGGCCTGCAAAGAGCTCTTCTTCATCCATGGCATCAACAGGGCAAACACATGATATTATTTGTCGACGTTGCAGGGTGGAGGTCATTATGCGAGAGAATGCCCCTCTAAGCGTGTGATGATTGTTACTGAGGATGGTGGGTATGAGTCCGCTAGTGACTATGATGAGGAGACTTTGGCTCTTATTACACGTGACGAACACGGTGGAGAAGATTCTGATCATGAGACGCAATACATGGCTCCTGAAGATGCTGACAGGTATGAATGTTTAGTTGCTCAACGTGTTTTGAGTGTGCAGGTTACACAAGCTGAGCAAAATCAGAGGCATAATTTGTTCCATACAAAGGGAGTTGTGAAGGAACGTTCTGTTCGCGTGATCATAGATGGAGGGAGTTGCACCAACTTGGCTAGCATGGAGATGGTGGAGAAGCTATCTCTCACCACAAGACCACATCCACATCCTTACTACATCCAATGGTTCAACAACAGCGGCAAGGTTAAGGTAACACGTACTGTTCGTGTGCATTTTAGTATCTCTACATATGCTGATTATGTTGATTGTGATGTGGTACCTATGCAAGCATGTTCCTTATTACTTGGTAGACCATGGCAATTTGATAAAAATTCTATTCACCATGGTAGAAACAATCAGTATACTCTTGTTCATAAGGATAAAAATATTACTTTGCTTCCTATGACTCCTGATTCCATTTTGAAAGATGATATTAATAGAGCTAATAAAGCAAAACAGGAGAAAACTAAGAGTGAAAATCAGATTGTGGCAAAAGAATTTGAGCAACAAATGCAGCCTAATAATAATAAACAATCTAGTGTTGCTTCTGAAATTAAATTGAAAAGTGCATGTTTATTTGCCACCAAATCTGATATTGATGATCTAGATTTTAGCAAATCTGTTTGCTATGCTTTTGTGTGCAAAGAGGCATTATTTTCATTCGAGGACGTGCCTTCCTCTTTGCCTCCTGCTGTCACTAACATTTTGCAGGAGTTCGCTGACGTCTTTCCACAAGACGTGCCACCGGGATTACCACCTATTCGCGGGATTGAGCATCAAATTGACTTAATTCCCGGTGCATCATTACCCAACCGTGCACCATACCGTACCAATCCAGAGGAGACGAAGGAGATTATGCGTCAAGTACAAGAACTGCTCGACAAAGGTTATATACGCGAATCCCTTAGTCCTTGTGCTGTTCCTATCATTTTAGTGCCGAAAAAGGATGGTACGTCGCGTATGTGCGTTGATTGTAGAGGCATTAATAATATTACTATTCGTTATCGTCATCCTATTCCTAGGCTAGATGATATGCTTGATGAATTGAGTGGCTCTACAATATTCTCCAAAGTTGATTTGCGTAGTGGATACCATCAAATTCGTATGAAATTGGGAGATGAATGGAAAACAGCATTTAAAACTAAGTTTGGATTATATGAGTGGTTAGTCATGCCTTTTGGGTTAACTAATGCACCTAGTACTTTCATGAGGTTAATGAACGAAGTTTTACGTGCTTTCATTGGACGATTTGTGGTAGTTTACTTTGATGACATATTGATTTATAGCAAATCTTTGGAGGAACATTTGGAACATTTACGTGCTGTTTTTATTGCTCTACGTGATGCACGTTTGTTTGGTAACCTTGGAAAGTGCACCTTTTGCACCGACCGAGTATCTTTTCTTGGCTATGTTGTTACTCCACAGGGAATTGAAGTTGATAAAGCCAAAATTGAAGCTATTGAGAGTTGGCCACAGCCCAAAACGGTCACACAAGTGAGGAGTTTCCTTGGCCTCGCTGGATTCTATAGGCGTTTTGTGAGAGATTTCAGCACCATTGCTGCACCTCTCAATGAGCTTACAAAGAAAGATGTGCCTTTTCTGTGGGGTACCGCACAGGAAGAAGCCTTCTCGGTATTGAAAGATAAGTTGACACATGCTCCTTTACTCCAACTTCCTGATTTTAATAAGACTTTTGAGCTTGAATGTGATGCTAGTGGAATTGGATTAGGAGGTGTGTTATTACAAGATGGCAAACCTGTTGCATACTTTTCTGAAAAATTGAGTGGGCCTAGTCTGAATTATTCTACTTATGATAAAGAATTATATGCTCTTGTTCGGACTTTAGAAACATGGCAACATTATTTATGGCCCAAAGAATTTGTTATACATTCTGATCATGAATCTTTGAAACATATTAAAAGTCAAGCTAAACTGAATCGTAGACATGCTAAATGGGTTGAATTCATTGAGACTTTCCCTTATGTCATTAAACACAAGAAGGGAAAAGAAAATGTTATTGCTGATGCATTGTCTCGTCGCTATACTATGCTTTCACAACTTGACTTCAAAATATTTGGTTTGGAGACCATCAAAGATCAATATGTGCATGATCCTGATTTTAAAGATGTAATGCAGAATTGTAAAGAAGGAAGAATGTGGAACAAGTTTGTCGTTAACGATGGATTTGTGTTTCGTGCTAACAAGCTATGCATTCCAGCTAGCTCCGTTCGTCTTTTGCTGTTGCAGGAGGCGCATGGGGGAGGATTAATGGGACACTTTGGCGTGAAGAAGACGGAGGACGTACTTGCTACACATTTCTTTTGGCCAAAGATGAGACGGGATGTTGAGCGTTTTGTTGCTCGCTGCACTACATGTCAAAAAGCTAAGTCACGACTCAATCCTCATGGTTTATATATGCCTTTGCCTGTACCTAGTGTTCCTTGGGAGGATATATCTATGGACTTTGTTTTAGGTTTACCTCGAACAAAGAAGGGGAGGGATAGCATATTTGTTGTCGTGGATAGATTCTCGAAAATGGCACACTTTATACCATGTCATAAAAGCGATGATGCTGTTAATGTTGCTGATTTGTTCTTTCGTGAAATTATTCGCTTGCATGGTGTGCCAAATACTATTGTTTCAGATCGTGATACTAAATTTCTTAGCCACTTTTGGAGATGTTTATGGGCTAAGTTGGGGACTAAACTGCTATTTAGTACTACTTGTCACCCCCAAACTGATGGACAAACTGAAGTAGTCAATAGAACATTGTCTACTATGCTTAGGGCTGTTTTGAAGAATAATAAGAAAATGTGGGAAGAATGCTTGCCTCATATTGAATTTGCTTATAATCGTTCATTGCATTCTACTACTAAGATGTGCCCTTTTGAAATTGTGTATGGTTTCCTACCTCGTGCACCTATTGATTTGTTGCCTCTTCCATCTTCGGAGAAGGTTAATTTTGATGCTAAAGAACGTTCTGAATTGATTTTAAAAATGCATGAGTTAACTAAGGAAAACATTGAGCGTATGAATGCTAAATATAAACTTGCTGGAGATAAGGGTAGAAAACATGTTGTGTTTGCACCTGGAGATCTTGTTTGGTTACATTTGCGTAAAGATAGATTTCCTAATTTGCGCAAATCAAAGCTAATGCCACGTGCTGATGGTCCCTTTAAGGTGTTAGAGAAAATAAATGATAATGCATATAAACTTGAGCTGCCTGCAGATTTTGGGGTTAGTCCCACTTTTAACATTGCAGATTTGAAGCCTTATTTGGGTGAGGAAAATGAGCTTCCGTCGAGGACGACTTCATTTCAAGAAGGGGAGGATGATGAGGACATCAATACCATTGTTACACCCACAGCCCCTACTGCTACATATACTGGACCAATTACTAGAGCTCACGCACGCCAATTAAATTATCAGGTACTTTCGTTTCTTGGTAATGATTCTAATGTTCATGAGAATATGATGCTGCCTAAATTGGATACATTTGTTTTGCTTACAAATGAAGGGCCTAGCTTGGAGAAGGATGGACATTGGAGCAAGAGCAAGCATGGAGATGATGCCATGCGCAAGGGGAACCAGAACGGAGTTACAAGTGATGATTTCAGGACTTTGAAGCCACCATAAGAGTGCATGAAGCCTTGGACGAAATATACAAGATGCCACTTCATAAATTTCGTCCAGAGGCTATTATAGGTGCTGCGTCACCTTTTTATTGGGCCAGGCCCATGTAATTTCGAAATACATAAGTATAGGCTATTTTTAGAGTCCGTATGTGTGGGGAAACAAGAGATAGGGTTGATTTCGGACCCCTCCACCAAGGGCCACGAAATTCCCCCTCTCTTCCTCCATATATACAGCCCTTAGGGCACCGTTTAGACTTTGGGTTTTGTTTAGATTAAAAGTTCGCCATAGCTGCAACTTCGCGTACTTCGTTTGTGTTCAACGACCAGACAAAGGCGTCACAGAACCCCACCTTGATCAATAAAGCTTTCATCTTATATTCGCAATATCCAGATTGCAATCTTAGTTTCTTGCTTGTTCTTCGTTTGCTCGCAGGAAACAGACCCTCGTGGTCAGGTTGATCGTGCTCCGGCGTGGTCAATAACCTCTCGGAGTTGGTTTAGCGATTGCTAAGGCGCGACGTCCTCGCACGTTCGTAGTCGGATCGTCAAAGTCGACTTCCACCAAAGCGATTTCCATCATCTCATCGAAAGACGGGACACCTTTGCCTCTATCATCTTCTTTGGTGCTAGGCCTCCTACATGACGACATGCCTACCCTCGACGAGTCCATCCCTCCAATGGGAAAACCGATGGCCATGATGGATATGATGCACCCCCACATGGTTCCATCAAGATGAAGATGACAACGAATGGATCTTCAACACCTCACCTACAACACATGAGCGATGCACCAAAGGTAACATAGGTGATGGTACTTCTCTTGTCCCACTAGTAGACCATCTTGACATCGATTGCTCCCATGATGTTGACCCACCTATTACCATGCTTCATGCTAGTGAAACTTCTTCATGCCTTGACTTACCTATTTATGATGAATATGATGATGAGCATGTTGAGTTGCCTAGTTGTGATGATATGCTCCATAGGATATCATGTGAAAATTCTTTTGGTCACATCATGTTTGACAAACCTTTGAACTTGTCATATGCTATGAGTGAGATCTCCCATATTGCATCATTAGAATCTCAACATAGTAACTATGCGTGCCCCATTAAAATCAATCCCATTTGCACTTATGGCATAGATGACGAGATGATGGTCATTGGATTTTGTTTTTCATGTGATGATATTGACATGCTTCCTTTACATGGCTTGTGCAATTCATCTACTATGCCATGCCATGATCACATTGTTCCAAATATACATTGTTTTGGATGTTGTCAATATTCTCCATGTGATGTTTCTACTCTTACTCATGAGGAGACCCCCATAGTTTCCTCATACATATCCAGAGATCTTGATGCATTTCATACTTTGCATGATTCCCATGATAGTGTACACCATATGCATTCCATGAACAACAATGCTCTAGATATTTCTCATGATGCATTACACAATTTGAGTCTCCATTATGCGATACATAATAACAAACCTCTCATGATGGATGACATGTTTCTATATCACGCATCTCATTTATTTGAGCATTGACTATTTAGTGCTAACCAACACAAGCATGTGCGCATCATGATGGATGATGTGTACATATACCACGCACACACAATTTTCCCTTTGTCTTTATTTTGTGTAGGTACTCACATATGCTCGTCAACCTCTGAATCCCAAGAGTTGACGAAATGAGCTCTCGAGAGCAACGACGACTTGGGATCTCGTGGACTATCCTTACCACCGTTCCCTTCGCGCAAGGACTACGCGTATCTCTTCTACTTGGCTCTCACACGGCTATGGGCTATTTACCACTTGTCACCTTATGCCCATACTATTGTGTTAACTTTGCATGTTATGCTTACTTCTATGCCTTTGCCACGCAATTGTGACCCTTGCTTGCATCTACCCATGATTGACCATTATGATATTCCTATGTGTATTTGCATGCTTGGTGGAGATCCTTGTTGCTTTTGCCATGTTTATCATGTGCCCCATGCTATTGATGCTTGTTGTGTTGGGAGAGTCATGATGTCCCATTGCTATTTACATATGGCCTCTCGCCAATACATTGATGATATTATTCTCATATCTTGCTTTCAAGCTTGTGCTATGACATGTGAATTATTCATGCACACTATTTGCACCAATGACATGCTTGCCATGATTCCTCCTAGTATGTTGCATCTTCGCACTACTAGCTTGCTTGACTTGATCACTATGATTACTTGCTTGGTTGCATCAACCATGTTCCACTATTACTTGCTTTCTTGGGTTGATGACATATATGTTGATGCCTCTCACTTGATTTGTCATGATCATTGCCTCTTGTATCCATTAGTTGCATCTATTATATCACCTTGTATTGAGTGCCAACTTGTTATGCTTATTGATCTTGGAGACTTGGACACTTTACTTGTGATGCATGCTTGTTTGATTGAGCCTCTTGTATTTTGATGAGGACATCAATACCATTGTTACACCCACAGCCCCTACTGCTACATATACTGGACCAATTACTAGAGCTCGCGCACGCCAATTAAATTATCAGGTACTTTCGTTTCTTGGTAATGATTCTAATGTTCATGAGAATATGATGCTGCCTAAATTGGATACATTTGTTTTGCTTACAAATGAAGGGCCTAGCTTGGAGAAGGATGGACATTGGAGCAAGAGCAAGCATGGAGATGATGCCATGCGCAAGGGGAACCAGAACGGAGTTACAAGTGATGATTTCAGGACTTTGAAGCCACCATAAGAGTGCATGAAGCCTTGGACGAAATATACAAGATGCCACTTCATAAATTTCGTCCAGAGGCTATTATAGGTGCTGCGTCACCTTTTTATTGGGCCAGGCCCATGTAATTTCGAAATACATAAGTATAGGCTATTTTTAGAGTCCGTATGTGTGGGGAAACAAGAGATAGGGTTGATTTCGGACCCCTCCACCAAGGGCCACGAAATTCCCCTCTCTTCCTCCATATATACAGCCCTTAGGGCACCGTTTAGACTTTGGGTTTTGTTTAGATTAAAAGTTCGCCATAGCTGCAACTTCGCGTACTTCGTTTGTGTTCAACGACCAGACAAAGGCGTCACAGAACCCCACCTTGATCAATAAAGCTTTCATCTTATATTCGCAATATCCAGATTGCAATCTTAGTTTCTTGCTTGTTCTTCGTTTGCTCGCAGGAAACAGACCCTCGTGGTCAGGTTGATCGTGCTCCGGCGTGGTCAATAACCTCTCGGAGTTGGTTTAGCGATTGCTAAGGCGCGACGTCCTCGCACGTTCGTAGTCGGATCGTCAAAGTCGACTTCCACCAAAGCGAAATCCACCATCTCATCGAAAGACGGGACACCTTTGCCTCTATCAAGTGGTATCAGATTTCCAGGTTGCTCGGTGAGATTTTCCAGTTTTTCGTAGTTTAGATCGAGTCTGTTCTTCATACCTATAGTCCACGAAAAAGCCACAAAAAAAAATTAGGGTTAGTTCATCATATCCGAACCAATCTGAGCCTTTGCATAATCTTTTTAGGGTTTTGCTTTGTTGAATTTGCGGTTGCATCGTCGGTCTAGTTGCTGGTCTTAGAGTCTAGTCTTTTAGAGTTTCGAGTTCTGGTCATAAGTTGTCACGCCGCCGCTGCACCATCATCATCGCCCCTGCCATCTACCACCACCACTCCGTATCCGTATCCATATACCACCACCAATCTGTGTCCATATACCACCACCGATCCGTATCCATATACTACCACCGCTGCCATATACCACCACCATATATCCACCACCAATCCGAGTTCCTTGCTTATTAGGTTTGTTTTCGGGATCCATCTAGTTTCCGATTCGTGTTTCCTTGCCGGAGTAGGTTTCGGAAAAAAAAAAAAAAAAAAAAAAAGAGTCTGGAAACCACGCTCCGTTTAGGCCCAAAATTTTTCGAAAACGCATTTTTCAAAAAAATTTCTGGCTATCCTATTTTTAGGTGTTTCTGAGTGTTTTGAGACAGGTGCCATTATAGGAAGTTTTTTTTGACCCGTTTCCAGTTTTTGGGTCCGGGCAGTCGAAAAATCGAAAAAAAAAAATTTTGTGCCCATCCTGTCAGTTTGACCTAGGAAGAGTTTTGAGACACTCGCCATTATAGTGATTTTTCGCAAAAAAAAAAAAAAAAAAAAAAAAAGAGCAGCGCAAAAAAAAAAAAAAAGAGCGCAAAAAAAAAAAAAAAAAAAACAAAGAGCGGAAAAAAAAAGTCCAGAGTGTGCTTTTCCCTTGTTTACGTGCAGCGCCGTGATTTTGTTAGTGTTCTAGGCTCGCGTCTCTAGCACGGTCTAGCCTAGGACCAGCACAGTACCGTCGTTGAGCGTTTATTCAACTTTGCATCTCTGAATTGATTATTGCTGATCCTTTTTGCTACCATATTATAAGCCTTCCCAGCTCCACATACATCTACGTCGTGCGTTTGACTCTCCCTGGTACTCGCTCTATCCAAGCTTTGAGAGTTTTTGACTACAACGGTTGCCGATCACCGCCTGCTGCTGGGTAAGAACTGGTAAGAATTTGAGTTTTGCTTGACGGATTTGTGACACCCACCACCACCACTTGTTCGTAGTCTGTAGGATCATATTCTTGTGTGTTTCTATTGCTGCTAACCATGCCAGGATCACAAGACGTGACTGACTGGGAGAATTTATCGAACAAGGAGCTTCATGATAAGTTTCAGCAAATGATGAGTGGACAGGTGCAAGATGTGCTAAACAGATTTGAAGAGGCCATGGAGAAGATAGATGGCATGGAGAAGACGTTCGAAACAAAGCTTGATAACAAATTTAATGAATTGCTCGCGCGTCTTCCACCACCACCACCCGCTGCACCTAACGCACCTCTCCAACAACAACAACAACAACAACAACGCATCCTTTCGAATCAGTATGGACGAGCGAGGCGTGTTCCTATTGAGGATGGCCAAACTTCTGGTGCTGCTGTTCATGTTGTTGATGCTTCTTTGGCCCCTGCTACTGCTGCTGCTGGTACCCAGGAGGATGATGAGGATGTGGGCGATTATGAGGATGAGGTTGATCAAAATCAGCACTACGTGCAGCCACCAGCACCACCACCACCAGGTCGACCTCAGGTATATATTCGTAATGGTAGGCCTGCACCACCACCTCAGGTACGAGATGATGTCCATATTCCTAAACTGAAATTGAATATTCCACCATTTGAGGGTAGATATGTTCCTGATATATATCTTACTTGGGAGTTAGAAACTGAACAACGTTTTACATGTTTACAATATCCCGAGGAGAGACGGGTTGCTGCTGCTGTTTGTGCTTTCACTAGTTTTGCATGTGTATGGTGGTCTGAACATTGTAGATTATATCCTATTCCCGCTACTTGGGCTGCTTTGAAAACTGCTATGCGTACTCGTTGGGTTCCACCATATTATCAACGTGAATTGCTTCAAAAATTACAGCGTTTAAGACAAGGAAAAAATTCTGTAGAAGCATATTATCAGGAATTACAAACTGGCATGATTAGATGTGGTATTGTTGAGGAGAATGAAGCTATGCTTGCACGTTTTCTGGGTGGATTAAATAGAGAGATTCAGACCATTCTAGACTATAAGGAGTATACTAATATCACTCGTTTATTCCATCTTGCTTGTAAAGCT